>CM077127.1:11058805-12258805 GCA_039645545.1 Dendrolimus houi | reverse complement strand
TGTGTTCGTTATTTGGTTTCAAAATAATAGTTATAGGCGTAGCTTTCGACGTATAACTTAAATAAGCGCAGAACACACATTTGATAGAGAGCTTATAACATTCATTCACGAGGGAGACTTAGTCCGATATACGAATGCTTCATACCCACTCCACAGAAAAGTAGTAAACTTGTCAAAATCTGGCATCAACTGTCAGACTACCAATAAAACCACCACGTTATATTTGCCATCACCGTAAGTCAGTGTTGTGGGAGTTTCAGGAAGTTGTCTAATATGGAATACAATTTTCTCGCCACATGTGATTTTCTTCAGACTACTCCACAGAATTATAATTAACTAGAGTTTAACCCGCGGCCACGCCGCGGGTCAACCGCTGGGCCGTCCTTCTTATTTAAAAAGTAGGCGTTAATACAGGTTACACTGTACAAACATTTTATGTTAGTGCTATTTGCACCCGGAAAATTTACTTAATTTTATATCGCAAACTATCCGATTTCCTGGCATGAGTATATAGGTCCATTTTTGGCATTAAAAATACATTTAAACAAAATTACAATAAAACCAATCCAGTATTCCCAGTAGTTTTCCATGAAAACTTAACAAAAAGACATATCGAGTTACTATCGCATTTTTATAGACGATGAATGTTATATCTATAAACTAGAGAAATGATTGGTCTCATCCAAATTTTCATCCTCTATTTCAAACCGTCCTAGTTTTATTTATCTATCCTATGAAAATGACAAAAATGACAAAAAGACCAAAAAAGACCAAAAAGGACAAAAAAACAATAAGATAAAACGAGCTAAAAGGACAAAAAGAGCAAAAAAAGGACAAAAAGAGCAAAAAGGCCAAAAGGGGCAAAAAGGTCATAAAGGCCAAAAAGGTCAAAAAGGATAAAAAGGTCAAGAAAGACAAAGATGATCCAAATGGCCAAAATCACGAAAATGGCAAATCACAAAAAACCTGTCTTACTTTTTGGGATAACCTTTACATAAATCTATCCCAAAATCTATCCTATTATCCGAGATAAAAAGTATCCCTTGTCCACCCTCAGTATTAAAATTATATATATGCCGATTTTCAGCCAAACCGGTCCAGTACTTTTACCGTAAAAGCATAATAAACAAAAAGAAAAAAATATTTTTATCCCGAAAACTATCCCATTTTTCGGGATAAAAGTATCCTATGTTCATTCTCGGCATCGAATATATATACTGAGTTTCAGCCAAATCGGTCCACTAGTTTTTCCGTGAAAACGGAACAGATAGACAGACAGAGTTACTTTCACATTTATAATATTAATAGGGATAGGGATAATTTAGCGCCAGATCGCTGGATGACAACGCAATTATTTACGTCTAATTATAGTAAAAGTTGATTAATATGGTTAGATTTTGTTTTCCATATCGAGGACATAGATTCCAAAAATAACAGGATTTCGTTATTGTCGTCTAAGCATGTGTAAAAAAATGGTTTAAAACAAAACGAGGCGCCCATAAATATCCACATCCGGAAGCGAACCAGCAAACGGCTGTAACTAATAGATTGAAAAAAGCGCGAGAAAGCGTGCGGGGAAAGGGGGGCTAAAAGTGGGACACTTTCATTTTCGTTCATTTCTTTTCGGATGCAACGCGGTGAACATTTGCTGTGCTGCTTAGCACGTATCCATTACCTCCTTTCTTTACACACTTATTAGTGGAACTTGACTTCGATTCGCTGTTTAATTGGGTTTACGTGGAACAAACCTTTATAATTTGGTCGAAAATTTAATACCGAAAGTGTACTATATTAAGAATTTGTAAAAAGCTAATAAACATCAAACGAAATGGATACTTAAACGAAAATATTAGAATTCTTTATTGGTATTTAGACTTTTTTAGGCAGTTGACAAATATATAACCTTTATACAATCGTAATGTTCGTCCGTTAATTTAATCTAATATATTTTATAATATTTTCGAGAAAAATATCAGTAACATATATAAAACATAAACAGTCAGACGGTACTTTTATAAGGGTACCACTTTTGCTAAAATGGCTATGGTACCGTAAAAACTCAACATAGCAACCCACATTGATTCGATCTCATTTAGAATATGCTTCACAAGTCTAGAAGCTACGGCATGGTGTTATATATATATATATATATATATATATATATATATATCAGGCCACTCGGAAAGTATTGCGAAAAAAAAGTTTTCATGTGTGAGAGACTGACCAGTTGTAATCTATTTTGAAAATATAATTAGATATAACTAAAAATAGGTACGTTCTAATTTAAAAATTTCCCTCCAGATTGTTTGCGAGCTAATTTAAATTATCGTGTCTCATTGAAAAATGGATCTGCGCCGGGAACCTTTTCGTGCTATGATTTTTTACGATTTCAAGTGTCGCCTGAAACCGGACGAATCGTACGATAGACTTTAAATGGCATTCATTGATGAAGGCCCTTGTAAGGCAACGGTGTATCGTTGGTACAACGAATTCAAGCGCGATCGACAAACTTTGGGGGATGTAGAAAGAAGTGGTCGCCCTTTAACGGCTGTTACGGAAGAAAACGTGCTAGCAGTGAAAAATTTAATCCAAGACAATAGGCTAGTTACATATCACGCGATTCATCACGTACTGCAGATTGGATCGGGAAGTCTTCACGAGATTCTACATGTGCATCTTCGCGTGAGGAGGCTAGTTTCACGCTGGGTGCCGCACAACCCCACCAATGCTCACAAGCAGGCCCGGGTGGAATGTTGCCGTGATATGATAAACAAATTCGAAGCAGGCTCGTCTCGGCGTGTTTACGATATCATTACAGGATGAGTCCTAGATTTATCAATACGATCCAGAAACGAAGCGCCAGTCAACGGTTTGGGTGTTTCAAAACGAATCAACGCCTACCAAAGTGAAGCGATCTAGAAGCGGGGGGAAGTTTTTGATCAAGAGTTTCTTCAATTTGACTGGCTACTTGGTGTTAATTCCTTTACGGAACCAAAGAAGCATCAACGCCGAATGGTATACTACCAAATGCTTGGCAAAAGTTTTCTATGTTGTCAGCAAACAAACGACCAAACACAGGGCTCCGCGGGCTACTGCTCCACTATGACAACGCGCTCGCTCATGCCGCGCTCAAAACGAGGGACTTCCTGGACAGCACGTCGGTCAAATTCCTGGGTCACTCTCCTTACAGCCCCGACCTAGTACCGTGTGACTTCTTTTTATTCCCGAAAATAAAAAATCTGCGCAAAGGGATAGAATTTTTGTCGCCCAGAGCAGTTCGAGCAAGCTGAGGTGACTGGAAAAAGTTTTTCGAAAACTGGTTCAAACGCATGAAACTTTGTTTAGAGGCTGGTGGAGAGCACTTTGAAATGATTTAATAAAAAAATATTTACCTCTAAAACATTTTTTTTTATTTTCGCAATACTTTGAGTGTCCCATGTATGTAGGTTATCAATAGTTGTCGCAAATGATTATCTAATTCCGTATAGAATTTCTGTGAAATGTGAACCGGATTTTAGACATGCAATTGTGGTGCGAGGAGTGCGCGGGCGCAAGCGTCGCTATCGAAAGTAAGAACTTTCTAGGCCACTATTCAACGTCACGTTAATCACGCATTTTTATACGACAGGAGTTTTCTAATGCATACTTTTACAAAACAAATAAATAAAATGTTGAAACTTTCAAACGAAGCACTTATAATTTCATCCTGTTCGTCTGTGTCATTCCTGTCTATGCGTGTGAAAGCCATTTTTTATCGATGATTACTATATACTGACCGATTACGGACTTTATATGAATGCCATTAAACAAGAAGGCCTTATAAACTACTACAACAGGTTAAAGTAGAAATTGAGAAAATGATAAATTTGTTGGTAGCACTCCATAAACACACTTGAATAATAACCAAAAAATCTATACACATATCCGTTTGGGTTATTATCTAAACGCCTATGTGTACAGATTACGACGTATGATCAGTCACCGACTGTAACCATTTGCTATAATAAACATTTACAAATAGATATGTACATGGTGACAAAACCTATAAACCATTTTTAAATGGGTAGAATAATAGCGCATATTTTTTCAATCTATTTTTTTATTTTTTTATTTCTAGGTGTACCTAGCCAAATAGCAATCCGCGGTCCGAATGCACTTGCCTGGCTTTATTTTTATAATGTTTTTAATAAATAAGTCACGAGACCGATACACTATTGTTAACAAAAAGGTGCTTACAGTTTTACACAAATTATAATTCTGATCGGTAGTTTTCGTTTGCGCAGATAAGGCAGATCGGTTTCCGACATGTACAATCTATATTGATCTTTATTCGCAAGTTTGAAAGGCAGAGTGTTACTTACTATGCATTCTTAGCTCTGTCCCACTTATATGATTCGAACACCGTGGTGCGCTACTAAAATTGATCTACTACGCAGCTACATACAATACAGCAATTATTAGTTGTGTAAAACTGTACTGCTAATTTATTGTTGTTTTTCGAATATGTTTTTTAGTATTTCATATGATTAATCCTTTAATTGATGATTTCTTTTAGATTTCCCGGAAAATTAACAGAGCAGTACAGACGCATTTACAACAAACACGGTTTTAGAAAACAAGCAAATAGCATTTTAATTGTATTTTTTAATTTGGAAAGAATATTTTATTAAATTCTTAAAGCCACGAGTGCGACTATTGGTTTACTAACATTGATTGAAGTTAAATTCATTATATTATTTGTTTAATCTAAAAGGAATATGCAGAAATCACAATTCCTAGACTCTTAAACGTGCATAATATATTTAAGCGTAAATTTGTTTCTTATAATTCTCACTAATATACATCATAGATACATTTAATTATGTGAAAGTGACTGTTTGGATGTTTACTTGCTTTTTCCAGCTCCGATAAAGCGTGTGTATTTGCAAAAAAAATTGAGATACATCGAATGTATCGAAAGTACACTCGATAACAGGGATAAATATAGGATATTTTTTATTCCAGAAAATTATACTTTCTACATGAAAGAGATATAAAAATGTCCGCGAACAGCGTAAATATCAATTTTTTTTTTTAGCCTGCCAATGATACAAGATGCGAGTTTATCGCCTATTTGTATTTATATTTAACAATTAATTATAAAATTAATAGTTTAATGACAGACACAAAGTAAAATGTGAGCGCAAAACAACGCAAAAAACATTTTCTCATTTATAATAGCCTAATTTTGTATAAAAACCGATAGCACTTTCTACGGTCAGTGAAGTGGCGGGTCAAATTGTACAGCGAGATAGTAGACTGGAAAAGGTGAAATTTAGCGGAGCGAGAAATCGACGGGATGCGATGTTTATTGTAACGAGCCCGCGATCGGGCGTGCGCGCAAGAGAAACTGAAAGTAATGGCGCCACATTCAACCCACTTTCACTGCTGCGGCGCACACTGCGCGGGCCGCAGCTGCACCCGCTCCGAACTGCAACAATAAATCCTGTCGTGTCCCATTAAGCAACTTAATTATATCATCCAATTCAAGAAAAGCTTATAATGCCTTTTATTTAAAAAAATAAATTCGAAATCCTTCAGTTAATAAGATTCGAATTCCCGTATTTCTCCAGATGCATCTTGTAGAACTTCTAAATCGTTTTTAACACACTTTCATTAAGTCGACCTGAATAGATGTATGTATTAGGTTGGGGAAAAAGTTTCTTCGCATTTTATATAAAAATTCAAAAGGTTTTTTTATAAAGTTTGTTTACATTTGACTAAAGTATGTAGGTGCTATTTTGTTGGATAACTTTATGCCATCTTGTAGGTAGGGACGTGATCCCATTGCTATAAAAATGTTGGAACTTCTGTTCAAAAA
Organism: Dendrolimus houi; assembly: GCA_039645545.1. Taxonomy (NCBI): domain Eukaryota; kingdom Metazoa; phylum Arthropoda; class Insecta; order Lepidoptera; family Lasiocampidae; genus Dendrolimus; species Dendrolimus houi. Next base: position 12,252,945 of record CM077127.1, on the reverse strand, counting down.
ACTGCGACATGTGGTTTTGGCAGTTATCTCGTGATGTTAACCTGACACTGCCTAAGGAATTCTGCAGAGACCGAAACAGGTGAAAATCTGAAGGTGCAAGGTCAGGACTATACGGCGGATTCATTAACACCTCCCATGTCAAACTCTCGTAATTTTTGCTGAGTGGCTAAAGATGTGTGAGGTCTAGCGTTATCATGGTGAAAAACCACACCCCTTCTGTTGATTAATTCCGGCCGCTTTCTCTCAACTTTTTGCTTTAATCTCATCAGTTGTTCGCCGTACAGTTCAGAATCGATGGTCCTGCCTGTCGGTAATAGCTCATAATGAATAATGCCCTTCCAATCCCACCATACACACAGCATCACCTTGTTGCGAGTTAATCCGGGTTTCGCCACAGTCTGTGAAGCCTGACCGGCCTTTGACCACGATCTTTTTCGCACGTTCTTGTCGTACGTGATCCACTTTTTATCACCAGTTATCAGCTTCTTCAAAAATGGTTCGGTTTCATTACGTCGTAATAAAGAATCACAAATGAGTACACGGTTCATTAGGTTTCTTTCAGTGAGCTCATGAGGCACCCAAATATCGAGCTTTTTTGTGTACCCAGCTTTTTTCAAATGCGCCAAAACCGTTTTGTGGTGAATTTCCAGTTCTCCAGCTACATCGTAACTACTAATATGCTGATCTTGCTCCACTTTTTCAAAAATGGCATCTATTTTGTCCGTAACAGGGCGACCAGAGCGACGTGCATTTTGATATCAAAATTTCCGGATTGAAAACGCTTAAACCAAATTTGCGCTACTGTCACAGATATTGAATTAGGTCCATAAACATCAGAATTTTTTTTGCGGCTTGTGTTGCATTTTTACCTTTTTTCTAGTAAAATTTTAAAATGTATCGAATTTCTTCATTAGATTCACTCATTTTGACAATAAGAAAAACAAATGAAAATCACACATTTCCCTAATTTGAATTTGAAATTGTCTTCTTTAAAATTAAAACTTTTAATGATACCAAAACCAGCCAGATACAAATAGTATAGCCAAAGAGATCTTATTGCAAGTTCATACATATATGCGAAAAGACTTTTCCCAACCTATTATGTCGGTCGGTATGTAACGGAATCTAGCTATATCATTTTCACCCAATTCCAGAGGTCCGATTAACTTGAAAATATTACGCATTTGTTAAGGACTGACGACAATGCAATAATTTCATTACTTTGTCCTCATATCCTGCCAAAATCATCAGGATAAAACAAGTCAATGCCGTTATGTAACGGATTTTTACATTATTACTTACAACGTGATTTTCACCAGTTTCGAAACATCCCGGACCTATAAATACAATAAATTCAAAACCTTATGCTCGTTTTCTACCAGGATATAACAGGTTATATAATTCATTATCCGTAGAATGAGATGCCACATTTTAGATCCATTGTGACACACACGATTTTGAAACTAAAAAAGAAAAGAAAAATTATAGTTTAATTTAAAAAAACGAACAAAAACACGATTTAAAGACTTTTTACTATATGTTCATAATAACTATATGATGTCAAGCACTCCACGCTTTTCACAATAACACTGTAAAACAAACTGTTCATACTTTATTATTTTCTATTTTAGGTTGTTTTTTTTACATTGTGTTATTTCAGTTTTATTTAAACTATAATTTTTTATTGAAACTTTCCTGGGCATTTTATAGCGGTGTGGTTTATTCTCAGTTTATGAAGTGATGCTATGGAACGCCTTCCTTCACAACCCGAGATATTCCATTGGAGTCAATTTTCAGAAGAGCTAGGTCGCCTTTGTGCATCACCATTATTTTTGAGATTAGTGGGGTATGCCCGTGACTTCATCCACGCTTGACTTGAAATTCCCGCGGAATTCCCGGGACACAAAAAGTATCGCAGCATTTGAAAAAAGAATGTAAGCTATCGTTTTAGTGGAAACTGTGTAGGAATAAGATAATTTTTATGTATTCGAACAACTTCATACTGCTCCCGGAAAATTTCCCGCGGGATTCCTAAGATAAAAAATATCACACATTTTATTACATAAAATTTGTTATCGATCAGTAAAAAATCACATTTTAATTTGATATTTTTTAATCTGGCCATTTAAAATCATTCCCAGATAAATTCCCGAGGGATTCCCAGGAAAAAAGTAGCACAGAGTTTAAAAATTAGCTATCCACCAGTGAAAACCGCATCGAAATTGGCCTAGTAGTTTTTACGTGAATCCCGATCAAACAGACAAGAAATCTTAAAAAAATTGCATCGTGTTCTCCAATAGTTTATATCATACTTTAGTCCAGTTGGTTTTTTTTAATAGATGCAATGTAAAGACAGGGGATGTTTAGAATTTCATAATATAGATTTTGTGTGCAATCTATAGTAATATTATAAAGAGGTAGTTTGTGAGTTTCTTTTTGTAGGAAGAAATTTCTTGAACTACTAAACAGAGTGACATAGGCTATATTTGATTTGCGTGCTTTTTTTTGAGGCAGGGCATATACATTTCATACACTACCTAGGGTCCTTTGCTAGGGATTAGACCAAAGCAATGAGAGTTAGCCACTGAAGATTGCGCAGATAACAGAGTCGATCATGTGTGGGGACTCAGCAAGGTACCTCCTTCTATGTGGAGAGGTAACCCATGTGCTAATACCCCACTAAAACCACCTTCCTCCCATGTGCCCCGCGCTTATGGTAGGAAGAGCGTGAGACTTAGAACGTAGTTAAGCCCACGCTGATCCTGCGCATCAGAAGCAGAACAAACTCACTTCATCAGCAGGGGTTGGATCCGCCGCTCCCTAGATGCTGGAGGACCCCTGCAGCGGTATTACAGGAGGAGATCTTGCGCATACCTGCGTCTCTGGTACCCCGATTGACGTCGGTACCCACGGGACTCATGCGCACCTCTCTCCCTTTCTCGTTCAGCGACCTCCTTACGAGACATTACTGCCTCGAAGAATTTGGCCGCTCCCTCTTAATGATCGTTGCTGTGCAGCATGGCCTGGACTAGACTGCCCTGCGAATCGATCGGTCCTACGAAGGTCTAGAGTTCAAATCTCTGCGGTGCCCATGTTGCGCACTCAACCAGCGTATGAAACGCAGAGTCCAGCGCGCTACATAGGCGGCACTAAGGAGAAGTCAGGCAGCCCACGATATGACACAGGTACTTATCGAAGCAACAATGCCCGGTAAGTATCTGCGTCATTCTGAAGGTCAGGGTCTCGCGTTTCCGCGCGAGTCATCGCAACAGGTGTGGGCGCACCGCCTCCATGGTCACAATGTCAGCCACAGGAGTTTCCAACTCTCTCGACCAAGTTTGGACCATTTTCGCGGTTTCCCGTAGCCTGATCGCCTGAATCTCGGCCCGGCAATAAACCAGGCCACAGGTGAGGGCATCCTGTCGGGAGCGAAGGACTTTGGCAAGTACGTCCGCCTAGATAGGCCAGGGCTGATGGCTTGCAAAGAGTCTCGCCGCCGTCCACGACACTGTACGGTATACTCGAATGGTCTTCAACGCCAGGACCCGTACTGCTTGGCACAACAAAGTCCTATTGTGGCGGTGAAGTGCAACAGACCATATGGGTGTACCGTATAGGGCCATACTCCTAAGAATGCCCGAGTAGAGTTTCGTAGTCGCCCCGCCCGGTCTTCCGATGTTGGGAAGAAGCTGAGCGAGGGCGCCTGCAGACCTCACGAGTGTGGGAACTAGCTGTTCAAAGTGCGACTTGAACAGCCATTTCCCATCGAGAATGATCCCCAGATATTTCATCTGGGTATCCGACGCGAATATCCACCCCTTGAACAACGGTCAAGTCCGCAGGGGGATTCCGGAAATGCCTATGGAACATGAGGGCCTCCGTTTTCGCGGGGAGACCTCAAGCCCAGCCTACCTATTCTTTGGACCACGGTTGCCAACCCGGCGTTGGCGAGATCCACGGATTCCGCGTATGACGCGGCACGTGCGGTGAGTAGGGTGTCATCCGCAAAGCAGATTAGCCCTATTCCGGGCATGATTGGAACCCGGAGGATCCAGTCATAACCTACGTTCCAAAGAATAGGCCCGAGGACCGACCCCTGTGGAACGCCGCACGCGACGCGTCGCCGACCTATCGCGCGATTGTCGGACTTATCACCCTCCCAACGGATGTGTCTGTCCTGGAGGTACGCGCCGAACAGCCTAGTGAGGTACAGGGGAACTCCGTGTTGATTTGCATGCTTGCGTGAAGCCCAGCGAAGTGGGCTTGGCTCAGCTAGGTGACATAGGGTATATTTGATTTGTCTGTGTTCGTGCGTGCGCGCGTGTGTATTCTTTAATAATACCCAGCGAAGTGGGCACGGATCAGCTAGTAAATAATAGAATAGAAAACACTTTATTGTTCACCAAATAAACAATTACAGAATAAATAATTACAATAATTTAACGGCAAAACAAAAGGCGGCCTTATCGCTTAAAGCGATCTCTTCCAGGCAACCTGACTGAGAGGATACTTTTAACAACTTATGTCTGTTTAGGTATAATTAAATTAAAAAGAAGTAAAAAGAAAAAACAGCACAATGTGGACAGTAAACAGCTAAGTTAAGAAGAATAGAAAAATATATATTTTATTTTTAAACTAAGGTGATGGTTTTTGACAGATTTTTTAAATATGGCAAGTGATTTAGCTGTTCTGACATCTACGGGTAAAGAGTTCCAAAGGCAAACAGCCTGCACAGCAAAGGATTTGGAGTAAAATGTTGAAGAATGTGCAGGTGCCTTTAACAGGAGGTTATTAGAGGAGCGCAAATCGAAGGTGTGTGATGTATGAAGGAAGTTGAAACATTCCTTAAGGTAAGGAGGATATAATAACATCATCACAACACATCACATAACATCTTGCTAACAACTTAGAAATCAAGAACATTCCTGAAGAGGAGGGTGATACTCTTAAGCGATTGGTGACACTCGTTGCTGCAAAGTTTGGTGTAAATGTAGATGAACGGGACATAGTTAGCGTAGAGCGAAAAGGTACTCTTTACGTAAATTCTTCTAATTATGATGAGGTGATGAAACCTCAACGACCACGGGCCATCGTGGTCCGCTTAGTAAGGCGCGACATACGAGACGAGGTACTGTACAATGCTCGTGCCCATCGTATAGCTAATACGACTGATCTAGGAATAGCCGGAGAGCCGCAATGATTCTATGTAAATGAAAGGCTAATCAGAATAAACAGCCAGTTGTTTTACTTGGTGCATAAGGTGGGCCATCATTTGGACAGGGTGCGGCCGCGTACTCGCAAAGCGCAAGCCAGTGGATCCTGTGCTCAGAGTGCTACATGGAAAAAGATGTGTTTGACAATATTGGTCCCTGTGCCGTTTAAAGTTTTTCGTAGTTGTATGGCAAATAATACAACACATTAAATACGATAAAAGATTTAAGATGTTTTGCACATAGATAAATATATAAGTATACTATTTTTATTTATATAATGTTTTTGTATATCCTCAAATTACTTATTTTTTAATTTAACTTCATTGTTACATAATTATACATATTGTTACAACTTAAGTTCCGACAAAAACAAAACCCACCTGCATATCTATAAAAAAAACATTTTATTACCTGTAGACATTTTATTACCTTTTCGGCATTTGGACTTCTTTTGTTTACTTTGTGTTTAAAACTTGTGATCAGAAAAACGGCCCATTGTGTATTGTAATATTTTATGGTAGTCATTAGCCAGGTGTGATTCTAAGAAATTCGGTCCACGCGGTCAGGCAGACATATTGCATCTGTGCAGTATAAAGCAATGCCCCAATGTAGAGATCGTCAGTCGAGCGATAACCACAAGCGAAGCAAGATTGTGTACATTCGGTAATCTTTTTAGTGACGGACTTTGCGCGTGTTATTGAATCTTGCATTACGTTTGTACTTTTGTATTCGGTTATATTTGTACCTGTGTTATACGTGTTTGTATGGTTCTAATAAACTGTATAATAATTCCAACTGCATTTTAATTCGAGTCCTGCAACTCGTAACAATATAATAATAACATATATAGATGCTAATTATACTTTGATTATGATATATAATTTTTTTACATTCTTGTATAATATCATAATTCTCCTATTTCTGAAATTGTCAGGTTTTGACACAGCATAATGCTAAGTTACCAGCCTTATTGCTGTGAGTGTTTATACATTTCTTTTTTAAATAGTTATATATTTAATATAAAGTTCTAATGGCTTTATGTTTTATGAGTACGTATATTCTGTTAATTTAGCAATTTTTTAGTTTCATGGCATCCAATCGCGACAATAAATATTTTTCATTCTTACATTTCTTGTTAAAATTACAACTAGGACTTTAGTAACTGACCCGTGGTGAAAAACAACCGTTTGAGTGAGAAGCCCTACAAATAAGTTCAGAACATTTTGGTAAGTATGTCGAAATGTTTAGAAAAGTTCCTTAAAGATTTTGGAGTTACAGAGCGATATTTCGCAATACTTCTGCGACATTTTCGAAACAATGAAAGCATAAAATTAACAAATGCTACAGACCATGTTTTTTAATATAAGGCTTTAACGCAAATGGCACTGATTTTGCCAATGTCAAAGTTGAACGATGAAAAGGCAGGTGGAAATTGAAAAAAAAAGTACTTATACCTGAACATTTATGTTTCCGTATTTGCGGATGATAGTGCTGTCACGATACCTTTGGTAAAGGGACGATTTTTCAATAGACAGATAAATCGTTTAATAACTGCCTAAGGAATAAAGTTGTCGTACTGTTTATCTGTCCAATAGATGGCTATGGATTTTTCAATTGATTTTTAACTGACGAATAGAGTTGAGACAATGCTAACTTCAGGGAGGTGAAACAAATATACTGATTAAACACATGTTTAGAGCACCGAGTATAAAACACAATAATAATCTGAAATATTATAATCAAAGTTTATTACACTAGAATTATTACAATTACAATATTAAATACAGCACAATAATACACAGAAATATGAGGACAACTCCAAGAGTTACATCCACGCTTGTCAGGCGTCGAGCAGCAATTTGCCGTCAAGAATACTGCGATTATCAAGCACTAATTATCGACCACAAGACGACTTGGTTGTAGACTGGTCGGTTGTAGACTGTTGATTGTAAACCGGTCGGTTGAAGACTGTCCCCTCTGCCCGAACACCGCGTATTAAGGTCCTCGTAGCGCGCCGTAGTGACAATATCCGGTAATGCTTTGGCGCCACTTCAGTTTCGCTTTCCTCATAAAACCAACTTCCGCCATCCATATTAACTTCCAACTTCCGGTTACTCCATTTCCGATATTCGTCGCACGATAATAAATGCCTACGTTGACATCCGGTTATACGACTACTTCCGTCATATGGTTACTTTATAATAACAAATACGATTCCTACATACATATTATATCAATCGTCAAAATCTGATGAAAATGACAATAGCAAATGATTTTTATTTGAGGAATTGAATTAAGGCAGATAATTTTAGCACGAAAAATTGGGGAATTATTTCATCTACCTAGCCTTATTACTTACCTTTGTGTTTTGTGTTTGGTTTTATCTATGATCATAGGAAGTAAATATTGCACAGACTTTTTTGAAAGTTGGAATCGACAATGGAATTCTTTTGAATCCCACCTAGTGAAATAATCTGGCGTGGATCTTACAATTCTAATTTTCTGCTCAAATGGATTGATGAATTCATTTATAAGAGTTTCTTATTCAATTGCCAAATCATCTGTAAAGTATCAATAATATTCATAATAATGTCGTATTTAGGTTTCGTAATTATGCAAAAGTCGAGGTAGCGTAATGGCGATTTTTTAAAGTGTTTATTATATGTATATAATAAACACTTGGTGGTAAGTGCATTTGTAAGGAAGTCCGCTATACATGGCGGATCACTTATCCTTGTAGCAAATGATGTAAAATGTAAAGAGCGTAAAGACATTATGTCCCTTTCTGTTGAACGTACTGTGGAGGTTTCCTGTATTGAGCTTGAGCGCTATGTAATTGTCTGCGTCTACCGACCCCCCACAGGGGATTATAGTGTATTTGAAAGCACAATGGAGGAATTATTAATAAAATTAAATAAAACTGATAAATTGCCTATAGTTTGTGGGGATTTTAATGTTAATTTGTTGGAAATGTCATCAACTCGTACTAAGATCATTAATCTTTTCAAATCCTTTAATCTTATACATGTCTTTAATGAACCTACGCGTATAACTGCTACTACAGCTACTTGTTTAGACAATATATTTTGTAGTTGCAAAATAATCGATAAATCACTCATAGATGTACTACGGTCGGATCATTGTGGCCAGTTTATATCAATACCTTTTGACAGTATTAAAATCACTTCTAAAATAACCTGTAGACCGGTGAATTATCATCGCTTAAGAACCTTTAAAGATAATCTAGCCAAAAAAATCCTACCTTGGATCTCAACAGCGAAGATCCAAACAACTTGTATAGTAGTTTCTTCGACGTTATACAAGCTGAATTTGAAAACACATTTAAAACTAAAACAATTAACAAAAGTAATAAACTTAAGTTTAGTGATTGGGCTACAAAAGGTATATATAAAAGTCGAATAAAACTGTATGAATTATACAGTGAAAAACAATTTAATCAAAATCCAGACTTTCTTGACTATATTAAAAAGTACTCTAAGACCTTTAAAAGAGTGTGCATCGCTGCCAAATCTTTATATTATAGTAACAGAATTAAAAATCATCAAATATCATTAAGACAACTTGGAGTGTCATAAATGACGCTTCCGGCAAAACTTCACGTCGAGATGATGGAATTGAGCTTGTAATTAACAATAACACCATTAGTAATACCTTTGAAATTGCACAAACATTTAATGAATACTTTAGGGATATACCAACCTTAACAACTAGCTCTTTGTCATCATCACCACTGGAAGCTGAGCTGCTAATGACACAGTGTGTTGATGAATGTAATATTTCATTCAAATTTAATCATATAGATACAAGTGATATTGTAAAAACGTTTAAATCATTAAACATTAAAAACACAGCTGATTTTTGGGGTATATCTTTAAAAGTATTAAATGACATAATAGACACTATTGCACTGTCACTAGTAGAAATATTTAATCGATGTGTAGATAAAGGGGTATTTCCCGACTTAATGAAAGTTAGCAAAGTTATCCCTATATTTAAAAGTGGAAACAAAAACGACCCCTCCAACTTTAGGCCAATTTCTATTTTACCAACCTTAAGCAAGATCTTTGAAAAAATAATTTTAAATCAACTGCTCTCACATTTTAATATTAATAAATTATTTCATACTAAACAGTTCGGGTTCACCAAAGGTCGATCCACTACCGATGCAGGTGTTGGGCTCCTAAAACACATTTATGATGCTTGGGAAGGATCACAGAATGCCATTGGTGTATTCTGTGACCTGTCCAAGGCATTCAATTGCGTTGAACACGTGACCCTCCTAAAAAAGCTCAATTATTACGGTATTCATGGCGATTCTCTCAACTTATTATCGTCTTACTTAAATAACAGATCCCAAAGCGTTGAAATTAACAATGTCAAATCTTGTGAGACTGGCATATCTATGGGTGTGCCCCAGGGCTCTATTCTAGGTCCCTTCTTATTTTTGATATATATTAATGATTTGCCATATTTTATTAATGATATGTGTGAGGTAGTGTTGTTTGCTGATGACACATCACTTATATTTAAAGTCGATAGAAATAAACTGAACTTTGACGACGTAAACAACGCCTTATCCCAAATATCTAAGTGGTTTACTGTAAATAACTTATTACTCAATCCGAGCAAAACTAAATGTGTTAAGTTTGTTATGCCCAATGTAAAAGAATACGATATTAATATCTCTCTTAACGACACTAGACTTAATGTAGTAGATTCATCTGTATTCTTAGGCATTAACCTTGATCAGAAGCTCCACTGGGGCGCTCATGTATCTAGTCTCTCAGGAAAACTTAGTTCTGCTGCATATGCGGTCAGAAGAGTTAGGCAGTTCACTGACGAAGAGACTGCTAAACTAGTTTATTTTAGTTATTTTCATAGTGTCATGTCCTATGGTATTTTACTTTGGGGCAACGCTGTTGACTTAGAGACCATATTTGTTTTACAAAAAAGAGCAGTAAGATGAATTTACAACCTCGGCCCTCGGGAGTCTCTTAGAGAATGCTTCAAGGAAATCAATATTATGACGGTCGCCTGCCAATATATCTTTAATAATATAATTTATATTCGTAATAATTTGAGTGCCTACAAGCAGTATAAGGATATTCACAATTTCAACACCAGGCATTGTAATAGACTGATATTGCCATCTTTTAGATTACAAAAAGTACTGTCCTCTTTCTTGGGGGTTGGTATACGCTTCTTCAATAAGATTCCGAGTGAAATGTTAGATCTGCCTTTCACTAAATTCAAAACCAAATTAAAAAGTATCTTGCTAAAAAAGGGATACTACACTATTGAAGAATACTTAAATGACAAAATTCATTTTACATAGCAGCTCACTCTAACATCTTATACTATATTTTGTTTAATGTTATCTTGCCAAGCTTGTAAGGGATTTATGGAGATATATTGCAGCATAACATTTTAGTACGTCATATCATTATTATAACTTTCATAATATTTTTCTTTCCTCTTATTGTGTTTTGGTCTTATTGAGTATGCAATGTTTGCTACAACTCCATTAATTCTTCAAAAAGTAATTCTGTAACATACTTCTGTATAAAACTTATTAAAAAAAAACAACTTGAGATATAAATAGAATAAGAAACTTAAAGAAAAACATTATTTAGCTATACGTGTTGCTGGGGAGTTTCTTGCCGCTTCTTCTCCTTAACAGCAATAACACGTTGTGAAGCGGTATACATAGAATAGGAAGAAAAAATAAATTTTAACTTATATATTTATATGACCTTCAAAAAGTGTTCTCCAGTGGAACTTATTTTGAATAAAAAACTTTGAATTTGAATTTGAATTTGAATTTGAATATAAACCTTTAATATTTTCGTTTCTTATTCAATTCATTACATTTTATTTATTCAGGTTTATGGCTTGGCAGCTAGGCATTTAAGCCAGATCTTAGATTACAATATAGTTTCTTTATTTTCTTAAGCCAATATGTAGCTCAGCTGAACTGTAGGTTATCAACTGAAGCCATTCAACGGAGTTCTTGTGACAACTCAAAAGGCCACATTTGACTATACAGTTCACATTTCTCACAAAACACATAATTACTACTTAAAAACTATCAATATCCTACAACTATTGTTAATTTTAGAGTAATTTTACACATTTTTAGAAAATAAAACTGCACAGCACAACATCTCCTTTCAGTTCCCGCCAAAAACTCCCTCAATTCAATACATTTTTTTTAAATGTTTATGGCTTGGCAACTAGGCCTTTAAGCCGGGCGCAGTTGTATTGTAAGCTACAATCGACGCCATCTAACGTAGTTCTTGTGAAAACTCGAAAGGCCACATTTGGCTATACAGTTCACATTTCTCACAAAACACATAATTACTACTCAAAAACTATCAATATCCTACAACTATTGTTCATTTTAGAGTAATTTTACACATTTTTAGAAAATAAATCTCCACAGCTCAACATCTCCTTTCAGTTCTCTCCAATTCATTACAATTACAAAGAAACCACAGACTACTAAAGACACTAAGTCAATATAGTGTAGACAACTGCACAGCAAAACATAAACAAAAGTCGCAACCGACCTGATTTGAAGTACCTAATACGTAATGAATGACATGTGGGCAACAGATACAAATGGTATAGCCAAAGCGATCTTATTACACGTTCATACATACTATATGCGAAAAGACTTTTTCCCCAACCTATTATATACTGAGTTTCAGCCAAATCGATCCAGTAGTTTATCCGTAAAAAAGGGAACAGACAGGCAGACAGACAGACAGAGTTACTTTCGTATTTATAATATTAATAGGGATAGGGATTTATGTACCTCAAGGTTGCAGAACACCTAAAAATAATATTTTTAACTTTAACTGGTTGTTTACTATTTAAAATCTTTAAAACAAAAATATCAGATTAGTTCATGGGCTTTTAACGTAGAAGAAACAAGTCGACTAAAAATTATTATTAACCTACAGGTTTAGAAATGTTGTCGAGTTTTTGTTTCTAATCATATCTTTCAATTTTTTTAATGTACTTAGGTTATTCGTACTTTTGTTGATATTTTTTCATATTTGAGGTTTCATTTTTGTTAATAAGTTATTTTTATTTTACTTCATGAAGTTACTTATCCGTTGCAATTTACTCAAAAATACGTCGTCATGAACACGCGTACGAAATATCAAGCAGAAGCAGATACTAATATTTCAATAAATTAGTTGTCAGGATTGAATTAAAAACAAATACAGTACAAGCCATAAGGCCTCTTACAGAATATTATTACATAGATGTTGCATCATTTGTATTGTAAAGACAAACGTACACAACACAAGAAAACAATCGAACTACCGGGAAACTTTTCTATTTTTGGGCTTATCACTTATCAGGCATTGATCTTCTAAGCATACATAGGAATGCGTTTGGTGGCGCGCGAAGTGGCACAAACGCGAGTGGCAGCGGGCAGCGGTGTCGGTGAACCTACCGCGCGGCGGCAAGTCAAGGGCCTCGGTCGACGACCGCTCACGGCCCGCGGCCTGTGTTTTGCCACAATACACTCCAAACGGGCAACCTACTTTACAATTTACCATCAAACTCGACGATACATGTTGGAGGTTCTGTATATAATTATTGATCAACGCTTTTGAAATGTACTGTTGTACTCTTTATAATCATTACAATATGTATATCATATTTTGGTCTTCAGTATTATTGAGGTTGGTGCAGTTTATGACAAAATATAAAAACTTGATTATGTTATCAAAACTTCCTTAACATTAGAAAATAATTTTCCTTATTGTTTACAAAATCCAAACAAATGAGGACAGCGTAGCGTTCTATCAATCTATAAACTAAACTCAACCAGAGAATCAATAGCTGTAATAAATAAATTGACATATAAAACATGCATGTATCTACAAACGTATGTCGTAAAATATAGTAACCTACACAAAAAATTTGTAACGACAACACCTACATTACTATGAAATACACATCAATTGTTTGTTTACAGTAAACATATTGTGTGTGAGCATGAATTGTCCATTTTCATTGAGCATTAACAGTCACCAGTTACAGTGCAACAAGTCAACAAGGCTTCTTGATCGCATGAAACGTGGCGTGCAATGCGTGCCGCGGTGCCATGGCCGGCCATCGACCCACGGCCCACGGCCTGCTAACAGCGTAGCGGACTCGCACCAATCGCAACAGATCGTTTCAATTTTTCGGTTATAAACTTATTAACTACATAAATAAATTGTTGTCAACATTTTAACCATAAGCAGATTTTGTATTTTAATTATATCTTCCGCTTAACTATGCCTGTTCATGTCTAGTGATATACGAACCGAGCGAATTTTAATTGTTTGGATTTTGTGGTACATAGTAACAATAGTAACACGCATAGTATAAGACTGAAGAAATTCCCTGTCATTAGATAAACAGGAATTTTTCTAGTACACAAGAAGATTTCGCAATGGTTAATATCAAAGAGGGTCTCATTTTCACAACCAATTACAATGACATCCTATTTTACAAAGATGGGAATCAGTAAATTCGCATTTAATTGGTTTATATAATTTGAAGTAAATTAAAGATATTTTGCAAATGTATTGGTATATTCTCAATACATTATAAATATAATCTAGTGCGTGCCTCTTGTTTAAAGTGCAGGCTTTAATGCAGGTTACATTGTATTAAATATTTATTTATGTTAGTTCTATTTGCCCCCGGAAGATTCACTTCATTTGACATCGCAAACTATCACATCCCCGGCATGAAAAGTATGTCCATTTTCGCTATTAAAACTACATTTACACAAAATTACAGCAAAACCGATCCAGTATTCCTAGTAGTTTTTCCATGAAAGCTTAAAAGACAGACAGATCGAGTTACTATCACATTTTTTTATATCTATAAACTTGAGAAATGATTGGTCTCCCATACAAACTTTCATCCCCTTTTTTTACGAGAGGAAACCCGATTGAAGACCATCAGCCGCGAGGTGAACTAGGGAAATTGCGGCCGGTGTATGGGACTCGCCCGGTCGGGGTGGCACTAGCACCTTTAAACAAAGCTAAAGAAACTATTGCCACACCACAGTTAGGGATACCTACTAAAACCCCTCGGTATTCCGTCCTTCGTCGCCTTTAATGCCAGGGCCACAAGTAAATGGACTCGCCTCTCCGCTGGCCCTGGCAGGCGGTGGCCCACCAGTCTTTTCCACTGCCGAGAGACTACTTTTGTCCCCCGGCATCTTCTTACTTACATTGCGTGGGGCGGTTTGTAACTTGCCCCACGGGAGGAGAGGTTAGCGCGCGCGGAATACGTCGCACCCTCATCTCGACGGCATAAAGCGGGTGGGGAGCCCTTTCCCTAGGGGTCCACTTACGCCGCCTTCTCGAGGCGGTCGAAGGTCCAAACTGGCCCGACCGTCCGGCGCCGACGCGTCCTCCTTTTACGGAAGCGGAGCAATGAAGTCCGCTCACGCTCCCGTTCCGCCTTCTCCTTTGCAAGCATGACACGCTCGCAAAAGGAGGAGACGGCGTCCCATGCGGTAGAGGTCGCGACCATGGTGTAAACCACGGCCGGAAGCGAGAGGTCAAGTCCGGAAACTTTCAACCCTTATTTCAACTCGTTCTAGTTTTATTTTTGTTATAAAAAGTAAAAGTAGGCTGTATGTCAAGTCTTGTCTATCATCTGTAAACTACAAAAATGACCAAGACCAAAATGACATGACAAAATAAAAAACATCTATCCTACTTTCTGGAATATCATTTATATAAATCTATCTTTTTTCCGGTATTAAAAGTATTCTATATCCATCCTAGATATTGAACCCACACACACACATACATAAATATATATATATATATATATATATATATATATATATATATATATATATATATATATACTATACGGAGTTTCAGCCAAATTGGTCCAATAGTTTTTCCGTGAAAGCGTTATAGACAAACAGAAAAATATACTTCGATCCCGGAAACATCTCATTTTTCGGGATAAAAAGTATCCTATGTTCATCCTCGGCATTTGAATTGCATTGGAATCTGTCATTTTTATATGATTGTTCATTGTGTTTTCTCATTTTGGCACCAATACATTGTACAACATTTTGCGATATTAAAACGGAGTGGGGCAATAAAGAGAACCGAATCGCTGTGATTGCATTACACAAAGTAGGTATGGAGACAAATGCAATTTTTAAAACTCTCCATACGCTTGGTAATACTCAAATGTTTGTGTACCGGGCTATTAATAGGTACAATGAGACCTCCTCTGTTTGTGACAGAAAAAGATCTGGCCGTCCACGTAGTGTTCGTACGAAAAAGGTGGTCAAAGCAGTAAGGGAAAGAATTCGAAGGAATCCTGTCCGAAAGCAAAAGATTTTATCTCGGGAGATGAAGATCTTATCTAGAACCATATCGCGTATTTTAAAAGATGATTTAGGACTTGCAGCCTATAAGAGACGCACTGGTCATTTCTTAACTCATAATTTAAAAAAGAATAGGGTGGTAAAATCGAAACAACTACTGAAGCGGTACGCAAAGGGAGGACACAGAAAAATTTTGTTTACGGATGAGACAATTTTTACAATTGAGCAACATTTTAACAAACAAAATGACCTTATTTATGCTCAAAGCTCTAAGGAAGCTTCTCAATTAGTCGACAAGAGTGCAACGTGGGCATTATCCGTCTTCAGTGATGGTTTGGTGGGGTGTTAGCTATGAAGGAGTGACTGAGCCATATTTTTGTGAAAAAGGTATCAAAACGTCGGCACAAGTGTATCAAGATACCATTCTTGAGAAGGTAGTTAAGCTCCTTAACAACACCATATTCAATAACCAAGAATCGTTAATCGTCGTCTAATCCCGATCTTAATCCGCTGGATTATGATTTATGGTCAGTTTTAGAGAGTACGGCTTGCTCTAAACGCCATGATAATTTGGAGTCCCTAAAACAATCCATACGATTGGTTGTGAAGAATTTTCCCATGGAAAGAGTGCGTGCTTCTATTGATAACTGGCCTCAACGTTTAAAGGACTGTATTGCAGCCAATGGCGACCACTTCGAATAAGCTTTTTAAATTGTTTTATATTTATGTATTAAACTAACACACTGTAAAACTTATAAATGTTATTTGCAATAGAAAAAAAAATTCTTTGTTACAATATTTATGGCAAGATTAGGTATACTGAGTTTCAGCCTAATCGGTCCAGTAGTTTTTCCTGAAAGCGTAACAAACAGACAAACAAAGTTACTTTCGCATTTATAATATTGACCCAAATCTTGACCTAATTTACAATACAGAGATATTTTTAAAATATAAGCCAGATATACTTAATAGCAGTTAAAATTAAAGTTATTAAAACTAATAGTACATTCATAGGTAGATTAAAGATTAAATTTTGTTTTAATATATTTATGACGATGACTATGATGATTCAAAAACAATAGGTAAGTATTTATCTTCATAGATATAACAAAATTATTATATTTATGAAAATAGATACTGTAAGTAGTATTTTTTTATACAAAAACAATTTACCAAGTAGAATTAATTTTATGTTTGCGCACAGGGCGGCCTTCGCATAAATGGTATTATGAATAGTAGTTACATATATTTATTTCTCTCTGTATAAGTAACATAAACAAACACATTGTGCGCCATATTTGACTACATTCAGTTAAACTCTAACTAAATATGAATAAAATTATAAGAATGTATTTGAAAATAGGATTGCGAGGATTCGGCAAAATAGTATTTTCCCAAACAAATTATTATTACAGTAAAATATATTAAAAAAATATTAGTCGCTATATGATAAGCAAGAACTCTATAGAAAAATCATGATTACATAATTATTTTAAAATTTGTAGGAAGGATAAGAAATAGTACCGTCGCGTCGCTTTAGTTATTATTCAGAAAGCCAGACCAAAAGGATATCTTTTGCCAAGAACGTTCAGCAGAAACACAAAATATTCTAAGATAGCACAACTTGTATTGCATATAACGGTATCATTTACTGTTTCTCTCCTGTGCTAGAAATGCCGAATTATAACAAGTAACGACTTTAAGTCAACCTGCGCATGTATTATTATTTTTTGGCTTCGTATTATTTTAAAATTCAAATAACGAGTGTCAAATCTATTTTTTTTATCCGTAAACATTGATAATTGCTTTTACTTTTAGACATTTTATTCAGAGTGTATCATTGTAAATAATTGTAATAGAAGAAATGCTTCTTTTAATAAAATATCTACGATATTATAAAGCTGTCAAAGTTGTCGATACATTCTAGAATCTAATCTACAATACAATCTGCTGTTCTATATCTACAGGAAAACACGAGCATTTTCTTGGGAAGTTTAATGTAAGAATATCAGCCAACAAACGTCTTATTGCTGGGCTCAGGCTGTCGAGCTATATCCAACATGCTTGTCCAAGGCTAATTGGCATGTTTCACATATCGCGTCTTCCGTATGTAGTTTTTGTCGCGAATTCTTCCTTCTAATATAAATAAATACTACAAACATTAGGTAAAAACATACCTAAGCGGTGCATGCTTGCTCGTCAGGATTCGAACCTACTCATTCTAATGACATGCGTTAATCTTATAACTACGACTTGGTGTACACAATCATATTATAGTTCGTTCGAGTTAAGAATGCAGTGAGTCATCATTGTTCGCCGGCCTAGCCCCGACCCTAACCAATCAAATCTTTTCAATTTACAAGGTCAAGTTCACAGTGACCAGTTGAAGGCATAGCTTCGAACGCGGCGGTTGCGTCCTGTAATTGTGTTAACTGATTTATATTTAAAAAAAATGAATACCTCACCAATTCGTAAAAATAAAAGTGGTTCAGTAATTCATAGTGGAGAGAGAAAAGTAATTTACAATGTTTTTAAGTATTTTAAACAGTCTGATTTGAATGTGACTGTGGACAGCATAGTACAAAAAACGGCAAATGCATGCGGTGTGTCCGAGACAACAGTTTATAGTATTCTTAGTGAAAAAAAGGAAAATAATACATTGAAATCGACTGACCACGTCTTACAAGAAGAAAATACCATGTGGGATTTAGATGACATCATGGAACTCGCTGCAGAAAATTCTTTTATTATAAATACTAACGAGGATACTAGTGATAGTGACTAAAATATTAATAACTTAATTTTTATTTTTAACTTTTAAGTGTATTTTTTAAATTCATTAAACTTAATCTTTAAAAATAATTTTTTTTTGAGTTTTAACACCACTGTGAATACAACTTTACCCTGCAGTTGCACTGATGACTCACTGCATTCTTAACGCGAACGAACTATAAGAGTATTACTGTTTATTCACAAAATATTAATCCTATATCAATGCAATAATTTGTGTTAATTTATCACTAGAAATATGGGTTGGATTACTAGAATATAAAGAACTTTAGTGGTATGTGAAAACATATTTTTCACAATTATTTTGAAACTATCTGGAATTAACTAGCTCTAACTTTTTAAGCCATAAAATAATTATACGTTTTTTAATGCGGTTTTCTCCTATCCGATTTGCTTTTTGTGACTTGGTTAGTACTATCCTTTATCCCGATAAAAGCTCAAATTTATTCAAGAAGGACTTGATAAAATAAGCGTATCATAAAAAGTAAACATTACTCATACCATATTCAATGTATTTTTTTGGTAAAATAAGAAATCTATTTAGTTAGATTTCTTATTTCACCGGACTTTTTCAGAAAATTTTGAATTGGCGGTATTTTTCAAAGCAGTATTAAGAAATCTCCACTTATTTTGAACAATAGGATTTTTATAATCGATCAACGTAAAGAGTACACACAGGTAATACGATGTAATTTGAAAAGAATAAATGTTTTTCAATAATACATAAATTTTAGTAGTGATAAATTTTAATATAGTGAATCATTAGTATTGACCAATTGTACGGCAATACGATAAAAGGGTATAGGATCACATCAGCAGTTCTTCACAGGTTTTATTGGCACGTCACGTCGTGATCGTTAAAGTCTGGATGACATTCGAAACAAGAATGGCGTCACCTTCGACGGCTCTATTTAAGTCTCCAATTCGGTTAACGACCGTTCGGCGAGAGGTTAATCGCTATTCACCTGCGGATAACCGTTGGCAAGTGGTGCGACACTGCAAAAGCGGCTTTGTTTGTTGTTGATCGAGTCGAATTTCCGCGTCACTGGCCGTGAATATGGTCGCTCACCCGCTCAACGCGCACTAAACTCGCGATCTTTATTGTGCGGGGGCGAACAACTGTCCGCTTGATTTGTAGATGGACACTGCAAACGACCCATCCATCCAGAACTCAATGAGATCGTCACCGGATGGAATTATCGATCAACTAAATAAAGGTAACGAACCAAACTTATACCTGACTCACCGCACAACACTGTCAAAAGTCGAACCTAAAAATTATAATGGGTCTCTTGGCTTCTCAACGATGGATTTTCCTCGTTGTTCTGAGTATTCCGTAGCCATTTTGGCACAAAAGGATATCTTAAGCCTTAATAACGGCACCCTTCTGTGCGTGGTCCGACACGCGTTTGGCCAATTTTGGTTAAATGTTGACATTACTTGTGTGGAGCTTATGTCAAATTTTTACCAATAATTAGGCAAATGAACGATTGGTAAGGTAAAGGAACCGGCCATAAAACAATTTATTTTACCGGCTTTGTCCTACCAGGCGATAAAAATTTCACGGTTTTTGTGCTCTCAGTTCTTCTCAGGTCTTCATTGGAGCCTCCCTTGAAGGAGCAAAGATATCTTGGACTCAATTCGCAGTAGGCAGATTTCGGTAATTAATTTTATTCTAGTCTGGGTTATAATAGATAACTCTTGAGAGTTGTCCATTGTAGATGAAATAAATATCTATAACACCCAGAAGATGTGTGCGTTTTGTCTGCTGATTGATTCGTTTGCTAGTTACCATTCTTTAAACCTAACTGACCACTCCAGCGTAAAAGCGGTCCTAAGACATTATTTACATGACGGCGCCGATGGCTTGTCGAGCTAATCGCGACTTATTCGTAGTTATAACTTCATAATAGTAACATAAAATATACCTACTATATGTATTATAACGTTAGTATGATTACATTTAAAACTGTAACGGGAATTCCAGGAAATATTGATCGGTCATAGGCGTAGCCACGTAGTTTAAACAAAGAAGCTAATTTCAAACGTACTGTATTATTGATCTATATTTAAATATTTTCTGAATATACAAGAGCATTTCACGTGGCTTTGCGTTAAACTACAGTTCAGTATCTCAGGGATATCTTCCCGAAATAAAAAATAATATGTCATGGAAGGTTTCCTAATTATCTATTTTCAACACTTATTATAATAATACCCAGTGGCGGATTTTGACTGGCTACCACCCTAGGCCCTAATGAAATGCTTTTTAGAATTCCAGACATTTAAACAGAAACAGAACAAATATGCCATGTCCAGCCTTCCATCCTTTTTATACATTCATAGTCATACTAGTTCAAATCGATTATTTAATTTGAATTGTCCTTGTTTGCACCGAAAATTTTGCCACCCTAGGCCCAAGCTTCACAGGCCTATACGTATTAATACCAACATAATACCCAAAAGGCCAAATAAACAGACCTATATTAAAAAGCTGTATAAGGCCTTAAGAGTGGAATTTGCAAAAAGGACCAAAACATTTCCAACATCAAATATAAAGGTCTAGATGCTTTATATGAAAGTCCTTTATTTTTGACGGATTTGTATACAAACCTTTGTTTTACACCTTACGGAATGGATTACAAAAAAGTATCGCTTCCTAGGACAAAGTTTCGTTCGAACAAAATTATATCAAAGTGTGTTCCGTAGTTTTACCGTAAAAGTACAACAGAAACACAGAGTTACTCATGAATAGATTCCTTGGATAAAATATACAAAGAAAATAACATAGAACTAATTGTATCTTACTTACATTTTCCGCACGATCAAAAGATTTATTAATTAAAATACCATCGATGAAAATTTATCCCATAGTTGAAGTTATTTATTTTAATAAATTGTTAATTAAAACTCTTTATTATATCAATTTTGATAATAGTGTCTGCATTCTTCATTATTTTAAGGTCATACCACACACACGAGTTGAAAAATTATAAAAAAAATAATGTTTATATTGAGAAAGTTTATAGCCGACCCTAACGACGGCTATAATTTTATGTTGTACGTACAGTTTATGAACGATATAAACATTATGCCGAAATCTATTTGAAATACTGAGGTTTGAAAACGCCTTTAAAATAATTAATTATAATTTCTGTCCACCGCGTTTTCAATAGCAGAGGCGTCAATAAAGTTTCAATGCAATAGTAACAGTGCGACAAAAATAAAAATGGCATGATTTTTTAGAGTTACGTTGTCAGTTTAGGAAAAACAGAAACGATGAGGATTCAGTTTTTGCCAAACACTCATGTTCGTTCGTCTGGCTTTCTACATGTCACAGACATTTTTTTCGGAAACTATTGTAGATGGAATTTAATTGATATAATATATAGCTACAATACGCTGTAATGTAATTGGGAAAAAATAAAGATCAGTGCTATGCGACTGAATCTGTGGCGACGACATATTTGCTATAAAAACGAAAAATTAGGAGACAATATTTTTACGATCCTAATTCACAAACCATGTAGTGGAAAATTTTGAACAAGACAAAAAGTGATACGTGCTTGAAAAATGCTTTCAAAGAATTGGTTTGAAAAACAAGATTCGTTACGTAAATTTTGAGATACGAGGTATTTTCGATAAGACTTTTTCTGGGATTTATAGCCAAACGACAAAAACGGTGGAAGTTCGTTCTTATACAGAACCTTTTAATGCGCGTGGTCGGACACGCACTCGGACTATTTTTCATATAAAACAAGCAATTTAATAGAAAAGCACCTAAGGTATCTATAAATAGTCTACCACGGTGTTGTTCGGAACCCTTTTACATTGCCGAATATTGCTTAAACAAGAAAGATATGTGATGTGGCCGTGAGGAATGAAACCTACGACCTTGCGAGGACGAGGTCACTACACCCCTCCTCCCGCGCGGCGAACACCTCCCCCTAGGACCCTACCGCCTCTACCTGCGCCTCAACATCCCTCAGTTTAGTAATCAGTACGAGCTTATGCCTATAGGCACAGAGGGGGATGTCAATATTCCTTAACATAATACCTTATACCTACCATATACTTTTAGTTAGATTTATAATAAAAAAAGACCGCTACCTGCCAAACCATTCTACCATGACACAATTACGTACCATAGTACTTAATTTTTTATTACATTCCGTCTTATTATTTTTTTCTAAACTAGAATTTTAATTTAAAAAAATCAAATCTCGACGATATTGCACATATCCAAATCATGGATATTATATATAAATGCGAAAGTAACTTTTCACGGATAAACCACGTTATCAATTTTGTTGAACCTTGGCATACGTCCAATGGACATAGGATACTTGTTATCCTGTAAAGTGGTAGCAATTTTCGCAGGACGGATTGGAATTTTCTGAAATTTAATGCAATGTAAACTTTTATGAATAGTTGCTCTCAAAATAAACTAGAATTAAAACTTGGAATTGACGCACGCCGGAACCGTGGGGAAAACTTTAGTACGTAAACGTGCTAAAGTTTTTCCCGAGGCTTTTATTTTATTTATAAAATACTAAAGTATTTCCATTAATTAATCATATGTGTACCAAGGTTTTTACATTTTAATACTTACATGTTAGTGCTATAATTTTGTATAGTGATGTGCGCCTAATTTAAAGGTTTTGGTGGCACGGACCCAGGGGGACAGGCGGTCGCGGGCGACGCTGAGGGCGCGCGGCGAACGCGGCCTTGGCCGTGATCGCGCGCTCGATATAGCCCGGCCAAACGCCCAACCACCTACAGCCACCTACTCCACACCACCTTACTCCTGCACACCACTCAATACCTCTGATGTTCTCAATTTATTTCCGACTTACAGTCAGATCGTATTATCGACAATGGCTTTAACTCATACCAATAACAGGTACCTATACGTAATTTGAGTGCTTGTCAGACTTTTCATTGCTCTTTATTTTAAATTTACTGCCCTGAATACCTAGTAAAAGGTATCGAGTCTATCAAACTTGCACGCGCGTATACCACACCACCACTGCGCTGCTGCTGCGCCGCGAACTGAGCAGACTAGGCGTCACCGAGCCGCTAGCACGCCACCACCGCGTCGCCAACACCATATTTTCGCTATCAAGCGGGCGTTGGGGTATGGGGGGTGGACAACGTTAGCTTATGTACAGAAATTCACAGAATAACAGCGCGGTAGCGACATCTCAGCGGCGGCGCCGGCAACTCATACGTTTAGGTTAACAAATAAATCGTAAGATCAACGCTATTTTTATTGTTATATTGTAAAAACGAAATGTTAGAAAATCTACCATGTGCGCGCCCCGTCCCTATCTCAGTCTACGAACAGTGACCTCCTAAGTGGCACCTCTTAGAGCGGTCTACCTGGGTATACCCATAACACTGTCTTTGTCATTTGAGTGCGTAATTCTAAAAAACAAAAACTTATTAATATCTTAATGAGACGAGACTAAATAGTCGTGAAAAGCACTGGCAAGGGGTTTGTACATTTTTCATCGGATTTAGACTTTGTTTACTGCCTTCACATGTAAAAAAAATCGAAATGTTTCCCAGCACACATTTCGATTTTTCGCAGGTTTACTGCAAAGTATGATTTGGTTAGGTTAGGTACATTTTAATGAATGCATTTTTTATGTAAACATATTTTATTTTATCAAACAAAAAAACTCAATGCGATCCGGAACCAAAAAACGCATCCATAGTCTACTCTAAAATTATGCCGCCTCTCACCACGTCTAGTCTAAATTTATGCCGCTCCTCCACGCGGCCGTAACGCTTTTTCGTGACAGAAAAATCCTAAGACCCTCCCGTCTGTACAAAAGTTTCACTTCAAAAATATTAAATATTTACGAATGAATAATACCGCAGCTTAACCAAGCATTGTGCGATAACGCTTTTGTAGTCAGACGGCGTAGTTGGAACGAATCAGAATTAGACACCAAGGCCAGAGCAAAGTGATATCATTTATATGGCGTATCTGTCCCTGAACTGCGTCGCGGGTGACGCACGTGGATTCAAATATCACCCTGACCTTAGTCGTAAAAATAATCCATGTAATACAGTCAAATGGGTCTAGCCACCTACTCGCCTAATACAATTACCCAGGGCTATGACTTATCACCACTTAACTGTTTCATATATCAACGTATAGAATACATGACAGAATTTTATAAAAAAAGGAATGATTATTTCAACTGCAAATGTGAAAAATACAGTTTTTATAAAAATATATTTATTAACATCATAATAATAAACACACCTCTACGAATTAAGCATTAGTAATTATTTCGCTTTCTTTCCCTTCTTTTTAGACGGTTTCGTTTTCTGTGCTTTCTTGCTTCGGCCTTTAGTTTTCTCCTTCGCTTTCTGCGCGCGAAAGTCCTTCTTCATGCGGGGATCGACGACTTTGTACTGACCTTTGACTCCTTGAGGTCGTTTCATTCGTTTAGCCGTCGTGTGTTTCTTTGCAACAACATAGGTGACCTTTTTCTTTCCGTCTGACTGCGCTTTCTTGTACAACTGCTTCACTTGTTGAGCCTTTTCTCGTTCAGACATATCCGTGTTCTCCATCACAGACTCAACCTTCTTCTTCGCACGTTCCATTTTCTTAATCATACGCTTCTTTTTCCTAGCCTTAGCTTCGATCACTTTCTTTATGGGCCTTGTGTTAATGTCTTGCAATCTGTTCTTGTACTCCTCTGTATATTTCTGCAAAATAACAAATGTATTACTACACATATTTATTATGTTATAGTATAGCCATTTGTAAGCTAATCGCGTATAAGACATGATTAAATCGATTATATTAACATGTTTCTGCAGTATGCTAGTTATGAGTCACCGAGTCAATGTTACCTTAAATAATAAAAAAAACATTGATTTACCTCTGGAATAACAATAGGTTTTTTCATGTGTTTCTTTTCATCTTCCACAAACCAATCTGGCAAGTTTTTGTCGTTGAATGCGTATCTGTTCCAGGCATCGTCGATTAGATCTCGTTTGAATTTCTTTGAAGTGGCTATTAAGGTACCCAACGCAAGTGTTTCGGCATCCATTTTCAAAGTTTTCTTTAAGTTTTTTAACTCTGTAATATATTTTTATTTAATATTACAAAGCAATGTACGGAAAGATCAATATAATAATATCAAAATATATCAAATTAATATCAAAAGTTGCAAGCAATATTTTACAATTATTTTACCTGGATCTTGAGAAACTACTTCAAATCCATCTTTTTTAGTAGTCTTGGCCCCTGATGAGCTCGCATTTGGCGCAATATTGTCTTCTACGTCATAATCACTGTCGGATGCATCGCTATCAGAGCTTTCGTCATCTGAGAGTTTTCTTTTAACGCCACCTTCTTTTAGTGATTCAACATCATCTATTACCTTTTTACCTATAATTAGAAAGTAAAGTAAATTTTTTGCAAGTCTATTCAAATTAATACAAAACAATATTTCATTGACTAAATTCAATATGAGCACAATTCAAATTTTAATAAATGGGTAGGTAACAAATTCCCTCTGTTTATATACATTAAAATACTTTGTTATCATCATACTTTTAATGTATTAATGATTTTAATTACTATTTAAACAATAATTAATACGCTATTCCACTTGTTAAAAAAATAGATGTCAACTTGTTACGATCGTACAAAATCCAGGGGGCTTTGGGGTTTTGTAAGATGATAAGTAATATCTTAGCTGATTTGACTTGCAACTAACTTATTTGAAAAATCACATTAGTTTTCATATTCAAGGGAGCGCGCATATACATATTATTCATTATTGATTGGACTTAAAGATACATATTGTTACGTGCGAGCGGGGTACGCACTTAGCATTGGAAGAAAACACCAGTTTTTAACTAACGCTTTTATTGACTTATACAGCCGTGCGTGATTCCACTCTACAGGGTTGCCCCTACACACACAATGAAAGACGCACTGTACCGACAATAAGATGTCTCACTCACAATACCGTCGCCGATATTGCGTAGACACACCTTCTGCTGCTGCAGTGTTCACCACAGAATTTACCGCGCGTAGCTCGCCTCTGGACCTCCTTTTAAACTACTTCGCGTAGTTTAAAAGGAGGTCCAGAGGCGACCACCTCCTTCACTAAACTGTCCACTACACTTTTCACTAAATTCACCACTAAACTCGTCACTGTCTTCTATTAAACTCTTCTTCCAACTCTTTCGTATCGCATTGTCGCTTCAGTGTCTTGAACTGAACTCAACTCTAAACTGCCCGGTGGGCGCGCCATACGCTGCTTCTATACCCGGAAGAATCTTCTGGAACCTATAATTTCGTTATTCTTTTATTTACTATCTGTCCCTTTCTAAACATCTATCTATCTCTGTCTTTTCCTTCCCGAACTTTCGTTTATACATCTATCCCTTTCTAACATCTATCTATTTCTGTCTTTTCCTTCCCGAACTTTCTATTCTAGAACTTTCGTTTATCGTCTATCCCTTTCCAACATGTATCTGTCCTTGTCTTTTCTTTCCAGAATCTTCTACCTTTTTCTAAAAGTCTTGAGACCCGCTAACGCTGGCGGAAAGTTCTACCCACGGTCGCCACAATATTAATCAATTTGCTGTTTGGATATCTTCTTATAGATCGCGTAGGTAATTCTAAAGGACATGAATACATTCCCAACCCATAATCAAATTCACTTTTATTTCAATATAGTTGGTATTTATATACAGAGTGGAAACTTTCAGCGGGGCAGTAAGACGAAGTTTGGCAAGATAAAAACGTTATTCAGACGATCAATCGATCCTGTTTCTAATACTGATCAAAAGCTTCTATCGGACTAAACGTTGTTGGAGTACTAAAAGAGTCGGTAATCACAAAAATGTTTTAAGAAGTCTAATTCACCTTTTTTATTTAGCAAATCTTTTTGTTCAGTGAATAAAAATATAAGATTGAAAAAAAACAAATTTCGCACTCGTTATTATAAACAAAAACTAATCTTGATAGTTTTCTGCTTAAAGAAATGTGTGATTTTTTCATCTTATCTTTTTATTCAGTCAATAAAAAGATTTGAAAAATGAAAGAGGTAAGTTATAATTCTTAAAAGATGTATAGAAAAAGAGTTGTGCGATGTCCGACTGTTTTAGTACTCCAATGACGGTTGGTTCGATAGAAGTTTTTGATCAGTTATAGAAATAGGATCAATTGACATAAAAAAATTCATACAAATTATGCGTGAAAAGTTTTTTGCAATTTCTGACCTTTTAAATACTCCAACCTGGGTTGGTTCCATAGAAGTTTTTAATCAATATTAGAAAAAGGTTTAATTGATATCATTTTTTTTGTGTAGAATGGCCATTTGTAACTAACTAACATTTGGCTAACTGTATTTTTTTGGAAATCTACGTATGGGGATCAAAATGTTACGAAAAATTATGGATAGTCTCCTAAGACCATTTTCGTGTAGCTGCAACTGACGTTACTTCTCCTTCGTGGCCCCGCTGAAAGTTTCCATCCTGTATACCTATTTAATTAATGAAAGTCATATATATAAAGTAGGGGAAAAAGTTTCTTCGCATTTTATAAAAAAATTCAAAAGGTTTTTTTATAAAGTTTATTTACATTTGACTAAAGTATGTAGGTGCCATTTTGTTGGATAGCTTTTTGCCATCTTGTAGGTAGGGACGTGATCCCATTGCTATAAAATTTTTGGGGCTTCTGATCAAAAAACTGCGACAAGTGGTTTTGGCAGAGCTCTCGTGATGTTAACCTGACACTGCCTAAGGAATTCTGCAGAGACCGAAACAGGTGAAAATCTGAAGGTGCAAGGTCAGGACTATACGGCGGATGCATTAACACCTCCCAGCCAAACTCTCGTAATTTTTGCTGAATGGCTAAAGATGTGTGAGGTCTAGCTTTATCATGGCGAAAAACTACACCCCTTCTGTTGATTAATTCCGGCCGCTTTCTCTCAATTTTTTGCTCTAATCTCATCAGTTGTTCGCAGTACAGTGCAGAATCGACGGTCCTGCCTGGCGGTAACAGCTCATAATGAATAAGGCCCTTCCAATCCCACCATACACACAGCATCACCTTGTTGCGAGTTAACCCGGGTTTCGCCACAGTCTGTGAAGCCTGACCGGCCTTTGACCACGATCTTTTTCGCACGTTCTTGTCGTACGTGATTCACTTTTTATCACCAGTTATCAGCTTCTTCAAAAATGGTTCGGTTTCATTACGTCGTAATAAAGAATCACAAATGAGTACACGGTTCATTAGGTTTCTTTCAGTGAGCTCATGACACCCAAATATTGAGCTTTTATGTGTACCAAGCTTTTTTCAAATGGGCCAAAACCATTTTGTGGTCAATTCTCAGTTCTCCAGCTATATCGTAACTACTAATATGCCGATCTTGCTCCCCTTTTTCAAAAATGGCATCAATTTTGTTCGTAACAGGGCGACCAGAGCGATATGCATCTTTGATATCAAAATTTCCGGATTGAAAACGCTTAAACCAAATTTGCGCTACTCTCACAGATACTGCATTAGGTCCATAAACATCACAAATTTTTTTCGCGGCTTCTGTTTTATTTTTACCTTTTTTGTAGTAAAATTTTAAAATTTATCGAATTTCTTCATTTTAACAATAAGAAAAACAAATGAACGTCATACATTTTCCTAATTTGAATTTGGTATTGTCTACTTAAAATTAAAACTTTTTAATGATACCAAAACCAGCCAGAGACAAATGGTATAGCCAAAGAGATCTTATTACAACTTCATACATACTATATGCGAAAAGACTTTTTCCCCAACCTGTTACGTAAAACAGTCATCGCGACATACATTTTAACAACCAAAAATTACCTCGTTCCCAAGTATTACTTAACAATTTCCAGTTATCAATTTGTAAGGCACACATACAGACTACATTTACAATACACAATATTAGCTTACGTAATTAATTGAATTATACTAAATATATATACTTGCCTTTTTCTTTATATGTTTCAGCTAATTTATCCAGATCAACACCTTCATCATCGTCCTCATCAACATCTTTGAAGCTGTCTTTCTGGAACCAGAGCTCAGCTTTCATAGTCCGCCTCGAGACGGGATCCGTATTGTCCAAATCAGTCAACAATGGGTTATGTTTCGGGATCCTTTCTGTCTTGTTTGGTTTACTATTTCTTAATGTATTCATTTTAGTCAGCTTATCAATTTTCTTAGTTTCATTATCCGAATCAGAAAAGGCTACAACGGAAGGATAATGTGATTATAAACTCCTTAACAGCAATAACACGCTGCGAAGCGGTATAAGTAGAATAGGAAGTAAAATTTAATTTTACTCGTATGTATGACCTTCAAAGAGTGTTTTCCGGTGGAATTTATTTTGAATAAAAACTTTTGAATTTGGTTTTATAAACATTTCATTGGTGCTTGTATACTTGACATCTCATGATATAAGTAAAAATAAGTGAAACTAGTGTGTGAGAAAATCTTTAAGTTTCACAATGTCCTTTCTAGTATTAGCCTACAAATTTCCTATAGACTACTCATTTCTGGGTAACGGTCAGTATTACTTTAACTTGTTCAAGACAGATTTTTTTATTGTACGAGATCAGCAGACAGTCCACCTGGTAAAAAGCGGTTACCCTCGCCTATGAACATTTGTAACACCAAAGGTGCTCTACCAATGTGCTGCCGCTCTCTAAAAGGAGACTGGAAGCTGGCCTAGCAACAAATTAGCCATTTACATACACTGGTAATCTCGATGTGCACACTTCTTCATAACAAATTGACTTACTAAACAATAGATTTTCTATAAGAAAATTTATTTTAGCTTTTTACAGTTATACTCATAAAATGTATATAGAAAAATTAAAAATTTTCACGCGACTCCATTTGCGTAAAAATCCTATGCGTATCCCGTAGAAACTAACCCTTTTATGCGATAACAGAATATCCATGCTAGCATTATAGCAATTTTTTAAGATAATATACTTAGTTTCAAGGCGGTGAATAAGAAATAAACAAACATCCACACAGAAACTTTCACATTTACGTATATTTTAGTATGAATGATTTACGAGACATTTTGTACAGTGTTGGTTTATAACTTTTCCATTCTACAAAACAAGTTCATATTAGTAAAACTTTGCTCTTAGCTTAACTTCAGGCAACACATTATTGCACAAATATCTAAAGAGGCATAAATGCTACTGCATGTAAATAACGCATTGAAAAGTCAAGACTGATGGCTAAAAATCCCTATGTATAATTAATTTTCTTGGTTCACTGACAAAGAAAGAAAGAAAAGAAAAAATAAAGAAATAGTGACTTATTTACATTGCTTACATATATCTTAAATAATAAAAGCATATTTTGAGCAGTTTTACGCCGTATTTTCAGTAAACCGACCGATTTAGCTGAAATTCAGTATACATGTAATTTTCATACCGAGGGTGGACAAGGGATACTTTTTATCCCGGATAATGGGATAGATTTATGTAAAGGTTATCCCAAAAGTAGCATAGTTTTTTGTGAATTGCCATTTTCGTCATTTTGGTCCTTTTTGTCCATTTGTCCTTTTTGTCATTATTGTCATTTTTGTTTTTTATTCAGTTTTCATAGACGAGGGATAGATAAATAAAACTAGGACGATTAGAAATAGAGGATGAAAGTTTTGATAAGATCAATCATTTCTCAAGTTTGATAGATATAAAAATTAATCGTGTATAAAAAATGCGATAGTAGCGCGATAAGACTTTCTGTTAAGCTTTCACGGAAAACTACTAGGAGTACTGGATCAGTTTTGCTGTAAATTTGTTTAAATGTAGTTTTAACACCGAAAATGTACATAAATACTTCTCATGACGGGAGATGGGATAGTTTGCGATATAAAATGAAATTAATCTTCCGGGTAAAATTATAACACTAACATAAAAATTGGGTAAATTGTAACCTGTATTAACGGCTGCTCTTTAAACAAGAAGCACGGACTAGAGATTAACCCGCGGTTCAGCCGCGGGGTAAACTCTAATATTAGATATAACGCGAAATATCACGAAAATGGAATAAAATCCACGAGACATGGATTTGAAATTTACGAGCGGAAGCTAAATGTACAGATGTCATAAACTTTGATATACTTATGTGTTCATCCAATAGTGGGATGAATATGAATACTATAATAGTCCCGATAAATGAAATAGTTTCTGAATGTACTAATCCAATATTTAGGCCAGCAAAAACGGGGTAAAACTGTAGTAATTAATAGTTGATATATAAACAAAAATATCTATAATTCAAATTGCATTAAATAAAAACCTTATCTTACTTAACAACTCATAAAAGCCGTCGTGGCTTAATGATTAAAGCACTCGCGTCCCGCAGTCAAATTACTCGGGTTCAAATCCTGGTCGGAAAAGCATGTACCTCTTAGTTTTATTCCTTAATGTGCAAATTGTTGCAATTGTCATGTGCTGACAGTGAAGGAAAACGTAATGAAACCTGCATATCGAGATAACTGATGTATCAAACCCGCCAAGCCACTTTGGACAAGGGTGAAGGATATATTGTCCGTCCCCCTAGAAATAGGGGGGCCAAAGCCGAGGAATGAGGCGTTTATGGGGTGGTGTTACCATATTACCTAAAGACTCTTTTTCATTTTCTTCTTCAGAATCTGACTCCATCTCCAATTCACTATCAGAATCTTTGTAATAGAGCCCTGATGAGTCCAGCTTTGATGCTTCTACATCATACTTTACATACTTAGCTTTGGATTTAAACTCGTCATCGGAATCTTCATTATCATCTGCCACAATGTCTGGTTGTTGGTCGATTATGCGATTTAATTCCTAAAAAGTAGTATATATACTATACCAATAAATAAAATTGAAGTGCCTATATTTGATTTCAAAATAAATGTCAATGTTTAAATGAAAATTACTATTTACATGACTCAAAATCGTTTCTAACAGTTTTCTGTGTTTGTCTCGAATAGGCCCCGAAACGGCTCAAATTTTTTTAATTAAAATATTAGGGACAGGAATTTTATCTTAAATTTATGTGTATTTTTGCCATTTCGATATCTTGCAGGGTTCAAAAGGCATGAAAATAAAGTCAAAGTCGCGCGGAATACAATGATGGGCACAGGTAGCCGATAGTAATATAACAAAGCTGAAAAATTTAAATGTAGTTATTTGAATGCAGTAATCTCCTGAACTGGCAGTTCCCTTTTAGTTCTTTTTTTTTGTTTCATTATGTGGGATATTTGTTAAGGATGGTTATATGCTACAAAATATCACACTGCAATTCGAAAGATTGGGATAATCAACTTGGCCCTGTTTCTATATCTTACCGAGCGTTCATTTGCCTTACTAATCAGTTAAAATTTGACATAAGCTTGCATACATACAAGTAATCTCAAATTCAACCGATGGTAGGGCAAGTGAATGAATAGTAGGATATAGGAACCGGCCATTAATCATCCACTATGAGAATGTAAAGGAACGAAAGGTAACATGAATGCTTTAACGGCGTTTTGGTCAAAGGGATGATAAAAATTCTAACTTTGTATTACATTACAACCATATTCCAAATTAAAAATACCACATCAATATTACAATCTGATCTAAAAGTCTAATAAGTAATTTAAATATATTATCTAAAATAAAACTAACAAAGAAAAATGTCCATTGACATTTTTCTGTGTCTATTACGGCAAAGACACTTTGTTCATGTCTTCTTTATTTAAAAAACAAACAAACTAGACTACACTTTAGTTTAGTTTATAATATTAGGTTTTATCTTTTAAGCATCCTCGTTACGTCCGTGTTGTTGAGGCGCTAGATCACCTGGAGCTGACGGTTGAATTCTGAAGTGTGTGTTTAAATATGTTAGGCACAGGTTAAATGGTAGTAAAATACAATAAAAGCTTACCTGAGCATTTCTAATATCAGATAACCTGAACATGTCGTGACTCTCCAAAATTGGTCCGTCATCGCCTTTCAATACCATTTTCAGATTCATTTTCTCGGCTAATTTTTGTCTCTGTTTATTTAGCTGTTTTCTTTTGCGCTTTGATAGTCGACGTTCTTCATCCTGACAATATAAATAACACTTCTTAGTCCATTCTCTGCATGACAAGGCTTTCCATATTGTATATGTATTTACTCACTAATACACTTGAGATGCTTCTTGGAAACTATTCTATTTTCTGAGATAAAAAGTATGTTATTATATGTTCATTTTAATTATAGAAAGTACATATTTGTCTAATATAATAATAATTGGGGCATTCCCAAGGTTATAAAAAGGCACAAAAACATCTAGACAAAATCACTGTCACATTAAGATTATGAATTTATATATCAAAGTAGATACCTTCCTTACTCAATCCAATATTTAATATGTACACATATTACCACAAATGATAGATACATCCTTTTTAAATCTCCAATACTTCCAAAAACACTCCGAAAATGGAAAATAAGGAACAAAAATTAAAATTAGTATAAATATGTCATGTTTTATAAAAAAATTACTCCTTGAAATACATGATAATGTCAAGCAGGTATACAATTTGTAAGAAGGGTGATTAATTATATGCGAGTATATATTGTATGTTATGTAGATATCATAGTGTCATAAACTCAGTCTAGTGCACAATTAATACAAGAGGATAAATCTAATATGAAAGAAAAAGGGGTATTGGTATGGAATAAGGTATGGGTCTTCACCATACCAATGAAAAATACTATCTATTTTGCTATAAAAATAATACTAATAATATGACGAAACCTTTTAAATTGTTGGCCTCAAATTTAATTTACCTGTAACTCAGCTACTTGTGCATCAACTTCGTCATTATCTGCTTCATGGCTCTTATCCACATCCACTTGGGTTGTTTCTTCATTTTCTTGTTTGCTTTTTTCACTTTCAACCTTCAAACATGATAAATTTAAGTTTTGTTTACATATATTGTACTAATGCATTACTATGCATATAATTATAAAAATGCACATAATATTGACTCCTTGGAAATAAACTATAAATACATTTATTCTTTTTATTAATTTAGCATCTGTGCATTCTGTGGATAGAATACACTATTCCAAATTATATCATATGACTGAAGACAAATCAGAACTCTGTTGCAATTTTAAATTCTTATTGGTCACAAAGAAATCATCACTACACGAGATAGATAAAGTATTTAATATCTAGACTACACAGACATGGGAGTTATTAATAAACAGATTTATAGTTTATATAAGAGGATCTGTAAAATCTTATTTTTATTATACCAATTATAAGGTTGTATAGTATACTTATATAGTATAGTATAATCTATTATACCTGTATATAATAGATTATACTATGGCCAAAAAGTGACAATCAAAAGACAAATTTAGTTAGTTTACATAAAGGGATACACAAATTACCCGCATATATATTTTACTTACCAAAATTTTTAGTTTTGGAGTTATTAATTGTTTTGTGAGTTTTGGTTTTTTTTATTGCATGAGTTCAGCAGACAGGCAGACGGTCCACTTGATGGAAAGCGGTTAGCATCGTCTATGGACATTTGGAACAGCAAAGACTACAAATGCACTGCTGCTCTCTTAAGGGAGACTGGAACCTGGTCTCTAAAGCCGGAATACAACTCAAAGTTGTTATGGCGGCATACTCTAGACCAGGGTGGTAGCCATCCAGTCGGGCAAATACCCTTCCCACAAAAATCCCCGACCACATCAGCTTTAAATTATTTTATTTTTTGGTATTTTATCTGGGACTTTTTTATGCAAATAAGTCTTTATAAATTGTACATTTACATGTAAAATAATCAGCACCCTAACATCAACGCAAGTTACAAAAAAATTACTTAAAAGTGAAAAAATTGTTTTGAGCAAATCAGACTCTATTTTCCATCTTAAATTAAAAATTGAAAAGGCAACTTCATACTTCTGAAGTGTCGTTAAAAACTGCGTAAAAGCTTTTATAAGAATACAAAAACCATACCCTTCATTTTTCTTTTAATCGTCCTTCAAATGTATTGAGAGGCAAATTTCCCACAAAACTAAATTTGGTCTATTTTGTGGGATAGCTATATTTATATAAAAATTATATTTAATATAAAAATCAAAAAATAATAATAAATCTTGCAGAAAAACTAGACATTTTTAATTATTCTTAAGTGAATAATTTTGTTTTCAGCAGACTGTTCTTGAAAATTAATAATACTTTATTGAGTTGCACGTGTTTTTTTTTGTATAGCTTGAGTACTGCAGACAGGCTGACGGCCCACCTGTTGGAAAGCGGTTAGCGTCTCCTATGGACGTTTGCAACACCAGAGATGTGACAAAAACGCTGCCGACCTCGGAAGACATTTTATGACACCCTTTTTGAAAACCTCCATATCGTAGCGCTGTGGGAAAACCTCGGCTGGGAGCTCATTCCAAATCCCCACGATACG
This sequence comes from Dendrolimus houi, assembly GCA_039645545.1. NCBI lineage: Eukaryota > Metazoa > Arthropoda > Insecta > Lepidoptera > Lasiocampidae > Dendrolimus > Dendrolimus houi. Next base: position 12,217,066 of record CM077127.1, on the reverse strand, counting down.
CAAGAGATGTTCTACAGAACCGTTGCGTACATGAGCGAAGCGGCTCAAGGAAGTAGGGGGTGAACTCCCAACCGATGGCGAGCGGTAGAAAGAGGACGAAGGCACCATTCTAAACAGTTCTTCGGAACACCCTCCGTTATACAGTCGGTAGAATACGCAGAGAGAAGCGAAGTCTCTCCTAAGGCCAAAACGTGTTACCCCTTTTTGGCATTTTTGACTCTACACTATTGTAAAATGTTTACTAAAGTCGGAGATTTATGACTCTAAATGAATTACCACTAGCAGAAAAAACCATTATTAACCGAGTTAAAAAAGGAGGAGGGTTTCAAATCTCTCACGTAGGCGGTATGTTGTATTTACGCACGTTACTCGCAGTGCTGCAGTGCATAGTGTCACATTATTCTACGCCTTTCTTCTTAAAAAAAAAAACTACTTTTTGCTCCCCTCTGAGAACAAGAACTCTCATAGATAAAAAAATATGAAAACAAATGCTTCATTAACATATCTTTGCCTTACTTATCAGTATAGTATAAGTTGGCCAACTTGGGAGTAAATGAAACAACAATATCTATGCAGTTGCTATTTTAGCAGGTTTATATGAGTTTTTGTTCTTCCCGACATTATTTAAAATTGCACCATTTGCACCTAAATTTCTATTGACTGGTGAAAGTATAACTGTAATTATTTTATTTTGACCGCGTGCCTACTAGACGGCGACAGGGTATTAATTGCACACGGGCACTACAAGGACTAGATCTGCCTCTGGTTTACTCGGCGGATAGGAGCTAGACGGAAAAAAGGGTTAAGCGAAAGAAAGAAAAAATGCTGACCGCTGTATTTTGCATACCTCTATGCCATCTGTGGATACTGCGCGATACTACTGTACCATGATGTTTGTTGTATACTAATCCCTATTAATGTTATAAATTCGAAAGTAACTGTTTGTCTGTCTGTCCAATTGGATATTTTGGAATCACTGGACCCATTGGACCGCTCGGTGGTACGGTATCCGGGGGCCGAGCGGAAGGGGCTTATAATCTGCTAGAGTTATCTTAATTTCGTCATTATATTTTATTTGGTAATATGCCTACATTTTATGGCATTAAGCATTTTATACGCTTTTGCTTTGTTCGTCAAGATGTGGTGATGATCATTGACTATTTTTAGTGTTTGAATGCAATTAACAGATATGATTAATTTATTTTTTACATACTTTTTTTGGTACGTATTTCGTTTTCATAGTGTTCCGTATATTTTTTTGTAAGACAAAGTATTTTTTGGTGGTCAAAGTATTTGTTGCCTTAATACACACCTATTATTATATTATAATCTTACAACTGGTACACTAAAAACAAAAACGACAATTCACAGGTTCAATACTGTATATTATGGTAGCCAATTTGATGGAGCAATCTAAAACTGTACATAAAAAAAATCTCTACGTACCTGTGAAGCCTTCCATTCTTTAATTTGCTTAAACCAGCTTAACAAAGCTTTTAGATCCTTTCTTCCAAGTACTTTTATATCCTGGCAACATTCTTTGATTTCTGGGGTAGACTTAGGATGCTCTTCAATTGTTTTATCATCAAACACTATCTAAACATTAATAGTAGTTTATGCATAATTGAACATGAATACAAACATATTAACATAAAACATATTTTAAATAATTGTGGTGGCTCAGTGAGTAAGGCACCCACATTTAAATCTTTGAATTACATTTGAATCCTGACACTAAACACACACTGCTTTGGCAGCTTTTGAGGAACATTCGAAGTATTGTTAAACACTATAATTTACATACTAATGAGAAAGAAAATATCATGAGTAAACCTATGAATAACTCATCGAGTTAATTACTTGAAATAGTCTTATACTTATTATTAATATTAAAAATGATATAAATTTTTCCTAATCTGTATTTTAAACAAATTAGTAGTTATTGTTTTTATAGTTAAAATACTGCAGATAGCCTAACAACCCACCCAATGGAAAGTGGTTATCATTGGTTGTGGACGTTTGCAACACCAGAGGCGACACCAAAGCAATGGCCATTCTTGATGGAATTTTATGACATCGTTTTTGATAACTGTTTTTTGTGCTGTTTTTAATAAATCTAACAGTTAAATTGAATTTTCAATTTCTTGTTTTAAGCAAAAAGAAAAATAATGTTGTTCTCATTTATTGACAACTTCAACTAGTCGATGGGTAGATGATTTTAGCATTAATCATCAATCATCAATTAATTTAGAGATGGCCAAATTTTAGCAGAGTCCAACTAGTCAACAAGTTTAAAAACGTGTTAATTCTTAACAAAGATCCTAAAAATATGAGCGACAGCTCATTCGATTCGGAATGACGTCTGGAAAAATTTATTAGCACATAAAAATTTGCAAATGTTATTAACAAATTAAGATGATAAAAAACGGCATTTCGTTTTTAGTTTATAATTCAAAAATTTAAAATTTAAGAAATTTTGATAAAAGATCCTTAAATAGCAGGAAATTTCCGATGAAAAACTCCCTCCTGCAATTCTACCTCCATTATTTATAATTTTAATTCAATGCTGAATATAGGTCTCCGCCCAGCTGTTACGACATGAGCGAACTGCCGCTAAAGATAGTTGTACCACATAAAATATTTTTTATAGTCACAAATATTAATTTAAAAATTTGAATTAATTATGGTATCATCTAGACACTTGAAAAAATAAATCGCCGTTGGAACATTTTTTAAGTCAATTTTTCAAAAATTTATCCTATTGTTAATTAATCAACTTTTTTCTAATCTCCGTTTTCATAAATAACGACATAAAAGTTTAAATAATAAACCTATAAATTATTGGTTTCGTGGAGCCCTTACACAGGTACTTAAAAAGATCACGCGTTAAAAGTTGATCATTTTGTTTATAAGATTTTTAAAGTAAACAAAAAACCAACAGCAGCAATAAATGTTGTTAAAAAAAATATTCAATAAATATTAAATTATTGTTGTTTTCGCATCTAACGATGGCATTAGGTAAAACTGCCAAAAAAAATTGAAATCATTTGTTAATAAATTGTTAATAAACAAATAAGCAAGTTTAATATTTAAAAAAAAATTACCACGTTATTGCCTTGGCAAAATAATGATTTGAAAAAAACTTGAATATTTTTTGTTTATTGCTTATAATCGTAAACCTTTACGACTCTTTTTAGCACATATACGTGAGCTGTGATACAGTGACAGTCGCGGTCGCGCTCTCGTGACGCTACGACGTGTTTGGCAAAAAATTTTGGTTGAATTGAATTTAAAATGAAACGATTTATTGTTGTTGTCTCACTCTGTTTATATAAGATTTGTATGAAATGGGTACAGCCTACTCTCGATAATTTGACACTTGTTCATTTGAATCTCTCGATAATTAGAAAAAAAAATCCGGTCCCTTCAAAAATACTCGATAAATTGAATAAAATTAATGTTAATTGGTCCCTTCAGTAATTTGAAGTTGAAGGACATATTATCTTGCTCGCAAACATGCGATAATTTGAAGTCCGGGCTTTCCTACACTCTATAATTTGAAGCATTTATCATGCACATACCTGTCGTTTGTTTACATACATGTACAGACCTGTCAATTGTTTACATAAATGTGATACGAGTAAGTTCACATTCCAGTGTTCTTTCAAACCTTAATGAGTCATGTTAATGTTTGATTTGTGCTATTAAAATGAATCCAAGAAAGAACAAATGTCTTTCCATAAGTAAACACTTGTTATTTTAAATTCTTGACAATTTGAAATTTATCTCTGGTCCTTTGAGTTTCAAATGATCGAGATTCAGCTGTATATACTCTTGGGTATACATACAATTAAACATTATAATTCAGTCATATGACTTTGGACCCTAAAGCTGCTACCAGGTCTTTGTTATGAGACAGAAACATTGAAACATTTAGTTTATGAGGTTAATGAAAAACAAAATGCTGTTTTTTTCATCTTAGTTTGTTGATAACAATTGCAATTTTTTATATGCTAATACATCCTTGAAATATATTTTTCTTGGCATCATTCGGAATCAAATGAGCTATCGCTCATATTTTTTAGGAGCTTTATCAAGAATTAACATATTTTTGAACTTGTTGACTAGCCTAAGTAGTGAGTTGTTTATAGACTAATATACTCATATTACATTATTATTATTTCTGGAATTATATCAAATTCACCACATAAAAAACCAGAAACAATATTCATTAAAAAAGTATGGCTACACTTTGAATTTGAGTGTCATTAGATTAACAGTGATTTGAGTTTAGGGGTATACATACACCTTATTTATAGCCACTAGACCTGTTATTGGGATTAGGGAACCAGTTGTTAGGGTCCGCAAACAAGTTTTGAATGAATAATTGTAAAAACAAAAATATGTTATTATAGATAAACAAAGTTATGTCACTGTTGATAATAATAAAGTGTGTTTTGTGTTTAGGAATACACTTATGATTTATTTGTGATCATTAAAACTGTTTGTGAGTTTAGGAAACAAGTTCTGAATTAGTTATGATAATTCTAAAGTTCATAATAATAAACCACAATCCTATCACTTTTTTTTACTTTATGACTTATCAAACAAATTATAGAGATGCCATTATGATAAATGTCAACAACTCTGTGTTTAGCACAAATCACTAATTTTCTTTTGGATTTCTCATCTCAGTCATGTTAACAAAAAAAAATCTCAAGGACTACATGTTTCCCAGACATAGAGGTTGCAGAAATGAGAAGTATTCCTTCCCCTCCACTATTTAAAATTCAGTGACCACAAAACTAAAATTTAACCAAAAGCATTAATTCCTAAATATAAGATAATAAAATAAAGAAATCACTACCTGTGAACAGCCTGTGAGCAGATCTATGGGGTTTGCATCACCTAAAAACTCTGAGACGTTAACTTTATGATGTGTGGTGTAATCATTTTCCTTGTATCCCTCTGCTTTGGCCTTTTTCTGCTTCTCAGGGTGCATTAAATTGTTATGTTGCTTTTTCACAATATCCAAATCTTCAAATACATGTTTTGGATCCAGAAATTTAGGGTCAATACTGTCAGGTGCAATGTAACCTTGGCACACAACAAAAATTTCAGATGATTCATTTCTTGAAGCTTGTGGCTTTGTAGCATGAATTTTCTTGAAAAACTGCTTGAATACCCATAGAAGTGCATGATAATCTTTGGATCGGAATACTTTTGTTACAAACCAACCTCCCTCTCTCAGGAAGTTACTCGCCAGCTTCAATGCACTCAGAGTCAAACATGCCTGCTGGTAAGCATCATGTAACCAATTCAAACCAACATTTGGGGCACCATCATGAAGGACTACATCTGCCTTCCAAGTCTTGATTTCTTTTTTTATTGCCGTTTTACACTTTTCCGTTGTTATATCTTCAGTAAGTCCTATACATCCAGGAACGGATTTAATAGGAAACAAGTCCACACCTATGACAACACTGGAAACAGGCATATTTTGGTGAGCCACCTGCATCCAGCCACCAGGAGCAGCACACAAATCGATGCATACTCTTGACTTTTGTAAAAATCCAAACTTTCTATTCAATTGTATCAACTTAAAGGCAGCTCTTGAACGATAACCTAAAAGCAAAAGAAAAATTGCCAAAAGTTTAATAATCATTTTGTGACTGGACTTCTTGGCTAAACTTTTGCAGAATGTGTCATCAGATTAACGGAAATTAAGTTTAGGGGTATACATACACCTTATATATAGACACTAGACTTGTTATTTGGGCTAGGAATCACGTTTTAAGGGTCCACCAACAAGTTTTGAATGAATAATGGGAAAAACAAAAATACGTTTGATAAACTAGGTTGTCACTTTTGTTGATAAACAGGAGGTAAATTAATGATTATTTGAGTTAGGAATATCCTTACGGTTTATTTATAGTCACTAAGGTTGTGAGGAGTGGTTGAAAGTCGCGATCAGCGACTAGAATGGTGAGTTGGTTAGGTTAGGTTAGGGTTTAGACCAAAGCGACTGGTTACCATTTAGTGATTGTTTATTATTTAAACAATGGCTAGAAATTGGTTCTGACATTTGCTGATGTTGCCGTTGCACACTTGCTCTTAAAGGCTGTAAGCAAAAGTCGCAACCAGTGACTTAAATGGTGAGTTGGTTGGGTTGGGTTAGTGTTTAGACCAAAGCGCACGAACCGAGCGAGCGTGCCGCGGCAGCGGCCAGAGAGTGCCAGAACCGACATTGATAACTATTGAAATGATGGTTACAAATCGGTTGTGACATTTGCTGACTGCTGTCATGGCACATTCGCTTTGATCGCTTGACTTGTGGGCAAAGTCTGCGTTTTTAGACTATATTAAATGTTTTTTACACTGACCACTTTCTGTTGCATTACCTTTCTTTACCACTACCTTTCTTTTGCATTTCTCGTCTTAAGACATAAGAAATAAATACACCATTTAAAAAAAAAGTAAAGTTATGTTTACAAAAAAATCATATCTCAAAAACTACATGTCTCCTAGACATAGGGGTTGCAGAAGGAGAAGTACTCCCCCCCTACTTAAAATTCAGTGATCACCATTGCAAAGTTTAACCAACTTCTTTTATAGAGCTTTCAATGTTGGTTCACTGTTATAAATTCCACTATTAGTAGGTCGTAAACAAATAAAATCTACTTAAATAAATTTAATACAACAAAAAGTTTGAATTACCTGTTTCTTTAGCTAATTGATAATATTTATCTTTCCGCTGTTTCCCTACCTTTGTTTTCTTCCCCATTTTTTCAAATTACTTTACATCAATATATAGTTATCATATCACTTAATTTATTTAATATCGACTTCACATGTGCTGGTCTTCTTACTTTCAGAGGTGATGTCAGTGTCACTATTTTTGAGGTTAATTTGACAAACTGATATTGACACAAAATGTCAAAGTCAAAGGCAGGCAAAGGAATCTTTATTACATACAGCCAATTTTGAGAGCGGGCGACGGCTAATATAAAGCCCGAGAGGAAGGATCCCGGCGGACCGGGATCGGCGGTTCGCGGTGGCCTATACTATCTTACTGCCGTTTCGCAACGTGTTATGGCTGGGAGAGAAGAAACGGCGAAAGAAACTTCCCAGCAACACGCCTAGTCTATCCTATGGGGGCTGTGTCTCCTGGCGTCCCTCGCGGGGACGTGGAGAGATCGTGATTGGCGGCGTCGACGCCGCCGTCTGTGTCTGTCTGTCGGTGCCTGCCAGCCTGCCGTCCTAACCGCGGGCGGGCTGATCCGAGCCAGCCGTTTTGTGATATCGTCGATCTTGTCCATGAGGATGTTACGCGGTCGTCGCACGAGAGCCTTTCGTCTTATAATCGGACGCGGACACGACGAGGGGATTTCGATGGTGCGGCGCTAGATCGAAATACTTACGCGAGAGCGACGTAATGTAGTTTTTGATGGAGGGAAGCTCCAGATCGCGGTGGATGTCGACGTTACGCATATATAGGGAGCACCGACGGCTCTGCGCATGAATTTATTCTTTATAACTAACGGCAGTTTCTTTAAAGGGAAGGCTTGGCATGGCCGAATACCACACTCGCGTATGTCATGATCGGGCGGATGCATGTTTTATATAGCGTAAGCTTGTGTCTGAGGACATTTTGCTTCGTTTATCTATCATGGGTGCTAGACGACCCATCACAAATCGCGCTCTATTCCGGACTATAGTGATATGCTCGTTGAAGCGCAAGTTCTGATCTAGGTGACACCCAGGTATTTGGTGTACTTTGCCCAGGGTATCTCTTGTTCGTAGAGCGAGCCATTTGCGAAACCATTCACTATCTGTTACAGCTACCTGAAGCGGCACGCCGCCATTTTCGGTTGTGATCTGATGTATAGAGTGTGTCATCCGCGAGAGGGCCAACTCTACATCTGGAGTTTTTGGGATGTCGCTGCAACACCGAGAGTAATAGTGCCGCCTGTTGACTCTTCCATAAAACGTAAGCTACGGCCTAGGAGGAAGTCTTGAGCACGAGTCTGCAGTTCTGCAATGGGTTATGCCAGACCTTGTCGAAGGCATTGCAGAACTGCGGCTGTTCCTATAGGGCGAGGGCGATGGGCATAGTGGATGGTCCTCTTTAGTATTCATTCGATTGTCTCACCATTGGTTTTGAGGTGCTAATGTCAAATTTTAACCGGTTGGTAAGATATAGGAAATACCGATGACGTCTGCTTTTAACCGGTTGGTAAGATATAGGAACTGGTCATTAGCTTAACGCTGGTTTCCTGTATACATCATCTTTGTCTGTTTTGCATTTAATGAAATTTAATCAGAAATTCCAATCTGTAGTTAAATGTAGAAACAAAAAAAATATCATCCGTCTAGGTCCTGAGAAGAACTCTGTAGAAAAAAACAAATTTATTTATTCAAACATAACCAATGCCTATAGATAGAAAATGTCCAACTCTTAAGAGGCCCATTCACAATTAAAGAGACATTGATCGGTGGTGCCGGACGCAATACAGGCTGCAACAGGATTCATAATACTACACCACGCGGATGGCTGGGCGGACTACTATGCAGGATGGTGATTGATCATTATTAGATTAATTCTGTGGTCCAATAGTCCAACTCAGTAAAATTTAGTAAATCCTGTAAATTCTAATTTCTAAATAGCAACCCTACTGCTCGTGGCTATATTTTATTGGTTGGTTTTTCGGACGTCGTTTGTCATTGGTAGTTTTCAAATTTTCGATCAAAATGTAATATTAAAATTTGTTCTAGTCCAATTTAAAACAGAATATTATCAAGTTAATTTAGTAGGAAATGTATTAACAACACAAAAAAAATAGAAACACTTTAAAAACAAACTCTTAAACCCACAAATTCAATTATTGATCTATTAAATAAAATTTTAGAATAACTTTAAATAATTGGTTATATTTGACAACTATTTTTGACAGCTCACATCAGTGATATTTACTCTGTGATCTGTGAATCTGTGATTGACGTTTTTATATAAAACAATCGAATAATTTAGTCATTCTATTTCATATTTCATTTGGTAATAATTGTTAAAACGCAGAAGACTTATAAAATATCTAGTGGGAAACTCCCGTGTTGTTTTGTAGTGATTCAATTCCATATCTGCAATACTTATTAAGCTCGCATTAAAGAAGATTGCGAACAGTTTTATTTTTAGAAAGTGCAATAGATCGTCGACATCATGACTCCAAATATCCAAACGTTTATTAACAGTTTTCAAAATAGATTGTAAGTTTATCCCTTAATTTTTAATTGTAGTAAATAAGTAGAAATAATTATTCGAGTAATTATTTCCATTGTTGTTGGCATATTTTAAAGTACCAATCATTCTAGAACTTACGTGTCGTCACTAAATGTTTACGTCATTCAATCATTTTTATTTACTATAAAATAATGCCTGCTATCATAATTGGTACAATCTGTCGTTTACAGGGAACCACCAATTCGCCAACACTTAAAAAATGTTTATGGCACCGTGATGATGACTAGTGCTGCTGCTAGTGTTGGAGTGTACATTGATATGTACACCTGGTTCCAGGCCGGATTCCTCTCAGCAATCATTGGGGCTGGTCTTATGTTAATGCTTATTGCCACTCCTGATAATGGGAAAAATACAGGTCTTCGTCTTGGCTACCTTTTAGGATTTGGACTTACATCAGGTATGCTATTGGCATAAACATTGACTTGCAAATGTACCTTAACCTCTGGATTGTACCAAGGTGTTTACTTAAGAGAAGGCTTGTATATTCATGTATTCAAATGATTAATATTGTGAATGAATGCATAAGATTTGTTAGAACAGAGGTACATTAAAATATGGATGCATTAATTAATGAGAAATAAATAAACACTGCTTGAGATTGATAACAACAAAAAATATAGACAGAAAGCATTGTCAATATTTAATTGGAATAATATTTATTAGTCAAAATTAAAATTAACAAGAAACTAAATTAAATAATCAAAAAGCAAAGATATTAATCATGCTTCTTATATAGCTTGTAGGTACATAAATAATTATGTAGGTTGCTTTATAAATATAGTTGTCAGTATTTATTATATTGGGTTTTTTAAACACCTATATACTGAATTTGATGAAAATTAATTCATACCAATGGCTAGAAGATGAATACAAATAAGCTCACTTTCTCATTTATAAAATAAGCTTTGAAGCACAAAACCCAAAATTAACCATTATTTAACATGTGGTTGATAATTATGATCTCCAAGTCTAACATAGTATTTTAAATTGCAGGAATGGGCATGGGACCACTTTTGGAGTATGTTTCAGTGATCGATCCATCAATAATTGTGACTGCTCTATTGGGCACCACACTGGTGTTTGTTTGCTTCTCTGCAGCGGCCATGTTGGCTGAACGAGGCAGCTGGTTGTTCCTTGGTGGTCCACTGATGACGCTGCTCACATCCATGTCACTAATGTCTCTAATGAACTTGTTTATGCAATCACATTTCTTGTATCAAGTAAGTGGAAACTTGGAGGATTTACATTTATCTAAGGCTGTTAAAGTAAAATTTTGATCTCTTTACCAAAGAATAGTTAAGAGCTTATAATATTGTAAAAATAAATTCATTTGCTATGTTTCTTTTAATTTTATAAGTTTAAAACATATTTAGTATTGAAAAATGAAATGAAAATTTCACTTAAACTAAATAGCTTTTCACTTCTCTATACAACTGATGTACTTGTAGTTATTTTAGAATCTATAACTAAATGTATGTCGGTTATATTGTGCTAATTTTGTGCAAATTCTTATGTCACTGAAAAATTACAGTAATAAAAATGTGAACAATTTAAATAACATATAAATTTTTATTATGCCTGAAAAAGTTCTGAAAGGATTAATTTCCAAAAGTAGGAAGATTTTAGTAATATCCATACAGGCTAAACAAAATTCATTTCCAACACTGCTCTTAAGCAAACTTGAGATCTCTATATTTTAATAATCTAGATGTGTTACCTCTCAGATCACAAAGCTTATCATATAGATATGTTGAAAAGACAGTTCCATTTTTATGTGTTTTCAGGCCCACGTTTACCTTGGATTGGCACTTATGTGTGGATTTGTATTATTTGACACTCAGTTGATAATTGAAAAGCGCCGTATGGGTAGCAAGGACTTTGTACAACATGCTCTTGAGCTCTTTATTGATTTCATTGGAATCTTTAGAAGACTGCTCATTATCTTGACACAAAAAGTAAGTATCAATTTTTTTTAAATCTTAACATTACTATTGCATTCTTTACTTGTGGTTTGGAGTTTTTTATCACATTTTGCATGATAAAGATAACTTATATTTATTTCTGGTTTATAAAATACTTAGTTAAAGTTAATATGTCCATATCAATTGCTATAAAGAATAAACAAAAACATCTAAATATTACTTTAAAATTATATATTAATATAGTTGTTGTGGTTAAACTTTTGTGCTATTTAAGATATTTTGTTGATTGTTACTATGTGCTAAACAGAAAATTTTAAAGTATACTAATGTGCTTAGAATGTTTGGATGACTTTTTAATCAATTTTATGCTATGTTTCTGAAAGCACTTCATATTTCAATTGAATTAGCAAACATAATGAGTTGAATTGTAAATGACATGTATTACTCTTTTTTTATTCATGTTGCATCACTCACTGTGCACAAGACTAAATGCAGACAACTGCTGGAAATGAATTCATAGTATATGCTTGTAACACATTTGGCCTTTGAACAAAGTTCAACAAGGTCATTTTAATATGTATGTCATGCGTTAATCCGTAGGCATCAAACAGTATAATGGCAGTCATTATGAAAACACTGTAAATTAAATAAATAACTGTTTACATATTTTATTAAGGAATTATAGCTATTTTAACAAAAATAGAACTTCTAAAATCATACAGCTGTCTGTGTGTGTCTATAATTCAGTAAATTTTATTAAAACTACTGGGTATAAATTATGATATGATAAGATGCATTTTATATGCCACCGCTACATTATGGTGTAGAGAAACTGCAAAAATATAGAAATGAGGGTTTCCTCATATAGAAATGAGGAAACTCTCATTTCTATATATACACTTAAAATTGAGAGATGAAAAATATTTATAGCTAGTTTTTTAAAATTCAAATAATGTTCCTAAATTACTTTTCTATTTATATAGGTGGGAATATTCTATCCAGATATGAAAAAGTCAACTCCCATTGTAAACTTTGATTTATAATGTAAAAAATACTTTAAAAAATTAATAAGATTGCAATAGTTTTTGAAATAGGTAATTTGGATTAAATACTCTTTTTAGGGTTATGTAGTGAAATGACACAAATTCTGAATATTGTTCATCTCCACAAAACCATAGTTCATCATTGTTCCTGAATTGTAAACATTTACACTTATTTTTTTAGAATTTCAAGTTGACCTAATTAAATTGAATAATCTTGTTACAGGAGGAACAAAACCGTCGCCGCAAACGTGAATAATTCAAAACGATTTAAATTATTTATTTTAATATGGGTGTGTTGGGGTACTGATAAAGTGTAATAATCTTAATCTTTACAAATAAAATTTCTTTTGTTAAAATTTTATGCCTGTAAACGAAACTTTTAAATAAAGTGGTATGTGTACTGATTGACTAAATTGTTTATTTTTTCATCATTCTGTAGCGTAATGGTGACGTCACAAGGCCATTAGTGACGTAACTCACGTGACATTGTGCAAATCGTGAGATAAATGTATTTGTAGAGTATATTTATTCAAAAAGATAAATTTCAGAGACAGCAATTAGCTTAATTATAGTTGAATTTATAGGTAATACAGAAATCAACAGTGTCATTAAATATACTTGACTTGTTATTAGCAGATTCATAGAAACTGTCCATCCATATGCTGGAACTTCACTGCTGGAATTTATAACGCTAGTGTTATAAATTTACACTGGCCGAATGAGCCATAAAAGCGTTAAAAAATAGCGTCATTGACGCATAGCCACAGTAGTGTATAATGTCTCATCTCAAATAACGCATTAAACCTGTCGTCATACCTGCGCGTGAAAAGGTACAAATCTTTAACACTAATCAAGATGAATCACCTTTAAAATAACCAAATTCCTTTTAAAGTCGTAGAATTATTCCCTAAACATTATTTCTCTCTTTTAGTTAAAATTACTATTGCTATATAATGTAAAATCATAGCAAAATAATTTATTATCTGTCATTAACTTCTTCAGGATGTATTTTATTCTTATCAAATAAAACCACCTTTTTCGTTCTAGCCAGTTCTTCAGCAATCAAGACATTAATAAGATCTCCCACTTTTTCGTTCTGAGTAAACTTATCATCGCCGTTCTGCTGTTTATTCTGATTTCTTTGCTTATCACTCGACTTATAAACCTTTGACGTATTGATCCTGCCACATCTGCATCGGGTGCAACAACACATCCACAACGACCCCGAGTAGTTACTTTTTATAACATACTCGTAAGTAGAAACCCCAAGTACGGATATATAAACATGAAAGCAGCACAAATGAAGTAAGGCACTAGCTATTCCTAAGGCACAACCACCAAATATTATTAGAAATGTTAAGAAGGATACAGAGTTTCTACAATATTTATTGTAGGTGCTCCCCAATGACGGACCACAATCTATAAATTTTTGTGCAGCTGAACTTAATTTTTGCGGGTTTGTGAAGAATATTGCAATGTCTGCTAAACATAAAGATGATGTAAATATTGAAATCATGAGAGCAGTCGTGACGCATGCTACGAAGTACACGTAGTTTCTTCTTCCCACGCAGCTGTTCAACCACTTACAGTGATGGTCAAAGCGATCGACACATTTGTTGCATATGCTGCAATGTTTTGTGTTTCGGCTAGTAGTGTTAATATTGCACAAATGACACCTTCCATTCTCAATAACATGAGCATGAATAGTACGATCAAACTCTGGCACATTATTAATTTCTAGTTTTCTTAATTCATTTTCACTAGGATCTATCACAGTCGCCATCACGTGGGATAACATGTGAGATACGTATAATACAATGTAGATAAGCAGTGTTATTATCTTCAGTTCATCGAACTGGATTTGTACAAGGACGGCAAAGTTTAACAACGCAGTTAATAGAAAAACAACCCAACCGATCACTTGTTGATAATTTAGAGGCAGTTGAAATCCATTAATGCGCCGTTGAGTTGGCGCTGACTGATAAAGAGCGCAACATTTGCCCATTTGTAATGCTTGATCAAGTCTTCTAATTTTTATTTAAGCAACTAAGCACATGCTTTGCCCACTAACACTTTGTTATTTAGACAAAAAGCGAACGAAGGACGGAATTAATCAGTAATATTCTAGGCGAGGTAGGCGCCAAGCCCAAAATATGCGCGCGCATCTTTTAATTTTGTAATGATTTTCGGACATGTCACGAACGTAATAATTACAAAATTTATTTGCATATATTTCACTTAGTTTTATTACAAATCGATTGTAATTAAGACTTTGCATGTATACTTCGATACTTTGTTTTGTTTAAGAATGTTACCAAGGAAATGAACTGGAAAACAAGTCCCTTCTATATTTATGAATACGGGTATACGAAACCGAGCAATTTAACTGAACTTTACGAATATTATACAAATAGGATATGCCCGCGACTTCGTCCACGCTTGACTTAAATTCCCGCGACACAAAATACCGCAGCATTAAAAAAAGTAAGTTTAAGATTATTATCGATTTAATTTTTATGCAACCGAACAACTACAAACCATTGTTGGGAATAAAATTTGATATCAATCACTGCAAATAACACATTAGAATTAGTTTTTTTTAGTCTGGTCATTTTAAATAATTCCCAGAAAATTTCCCGTGTGATTTCCAGGATAAAAAGCAGCGTACATTTTAAGTTTAAAAATTTGCTGTCGATCAGCGAAAACCGCATCGAAATCGGCCCACTAATTTTTACGTGACTGACAAACAAACAGACAAGATATCTAAAAACAATGCAACATGTTCTCCATCGTTTATATAGTGTATTCCAGTTATTTTTTTATTAATAGCTTCAATTTACAGACACGGCATGTTTAGAATTTTGTATATAATATTTATTTGGTTTTAAACTGTGTATGAATAAAACACTTGTTTGATCTTAGCAACTATTCAAGCAAGCATTCAAACTTTCGAAAGACAAACTATAAACAGGAATTTCAATTCTAAAAACTTAATAAAAATCAAAGGGATAAAATGTAAATAAAACATTTTACTAGGAGCTAAATGTTTATCCAATTATCCATATATGTATAAAGTAAATAAAACATAATTATTTTTAACTGTACGGTCATGTTTCAATGAAATATATACATAGATACATTCACTTCTTCATTATAATGCTAATTTTTGTAATTCATTTTTATTATGAAAATGTATAGCCATTTTTCTTCTCGTATGTACAAGAATTCTGTGGCCTTTGCAGTCTAAATCTTCCTCGTAACATTTATTTTTACAGCATTTTTTGCAAAGCTGATATTCACATTTTCCACCCTAAAATAAATTTTATTCAGATTAGCATTTCAATTATGGTTATTAATATTATAAAAGCAAAAACAATAGAATACAAACCAAGGGATTAGGGCAGCTGTTATTTACACAAATTTCTCCACTTCTACCATTTGTCTGTTCTGCTTTCATAGGTCGCCTCATTATTCTGCGTAACTTTTTCATCTTTTTGCGAGAAATTATGTTCCCTTCAAGATCTTCATGATTTCTCTTCCATTCACAAGTGTCCTGCACCAACAATTATACTTAATTGAAATTACTAAGTTTATTTTTATTTATAGTTGCTCAAGTCAAGGATGTTAGTTAAAATACACATTGACAGTCGATAAAAATAATTAACATTATTCCTTGTCACTTGTTATCTCAATAATTGTGCGATCATAACTAATTAAAGGAGTTAAAATATTTAGATTAAATTTAAAAATCGTACTTAATAATGATGAAAAAAAGATTTTAATTATGATATGTCTATAAGTTAAATCTAAAATGTGAACAAATTCTTTATGTCTTCTGCATTATGTTTCATTATAAATAATGCAGAAAACCACACGATGTGGAGTAGGAATAACTTAAGAAAATAATACCTTAGTTTTGTTTAACATTTCCATCTTTTGTGTATGTTCCTCTGGTGACATTCTAACATAGGGTTGGCATATCCATGGAGGTAATATCAAATTGTATCCAACTCTGGTAATGCAATTATCCTCCTCAAAATTTAGTTTACCTTCATGGAATGGTACATATTTGTCTTTTACATTGAAGCACACTTTTCTGAAGTCATCAAGGTTTTGTGCTGTTGCTAAAAGTTGCCTGTCATTATTGTTTTCTTCATATATGAAACTGGAAGAGGTATTTATGTTTATTAATACTTCACTACTCACCAGTACAGTTAGTGGTATGATTAGTGTAAAAATAACAATTGGTCTGGCCCCATTTGAAATATAATTTACCAGCATAATAATATTCCAGTGCTAGACTCAGGTCTCTTTATGTCAAGAGAATGAATTCTATACCTAACACACTTGTACAACAAGCTTGAAGGGTTTAACATAGAGGTAATAGCTATATGTAGCTATATGGTAGTTTCCTCATGATATACATCACAAATAATTGTGATAATGTTAACATTATCACATAATGTTAACTTAAAGCTTAAGCTTTAAGTCACTATACAGGGTTATAAGTTATAAGCTTGCTCTGTACTAAGCCGACATTACCATATAGTATAGGTAATGACCATTCTACACTGAGAGTTTCATTTAAAAAAATACATTTAGGTGTTCATACAAAAATCAGAAATGGAATCAATTTTTGGAACTTGCACCCCTAGCACAACGCGCGCACAGATGTACCCGTACGCCTTACGCAAATGCGAACTGGACTTGGCGCCTAATAGCTGCGTGCGCATAATCAACTAGGGCGGTGGTACACTTAGCTAAGCTAGCAGCAGCTAAGTCAGTATCCTCTTTTAAAATCATGGTTTTTAATTATTTTTGGTCCTCTCAGGTATAATAGTGCTACTTTTTGTGTATGTATTATGATATCTACTGTGTTTATATAGTATATAATAAAGATTTTATTTTATTTTTTATTTATTTACTTATTTCATATATTTTTATATTATTTATTGTCTACACCGCCACTGTCATGTTTTAATATTTTCCTTAGTTTAAGGGGTTGCCTGGAAGAGATCGCTTTAAGCGATAAGGCCGCCCTTTGTTCAACATTTATTGTATCTAGTTTTTAAGAACGTAGTTTTAATTTTGCTGAACAATAAAGTGTTCTCATTCATTCATTCATACACTTCCTCGTTCTGCTCTATTATAACCTTTTGCCATTAGAAATTTAGAATAGTAGTAACTACCAAAGGCCTCAAAATGTTTGATTGCTATGGTCAGCAGATTGTCGATATCGCCAACTTTGATCATTACTAACCAAATGTTAATCGATATCGAGAAACATTTACACTCAATCAGCTTTCCTCCCAATTGGTGCGAATCAGATCTGATCTATTTAATACTTTACCAATTGTATGACATGGCTCGATAAAATTATATAGTTTGTAACCACCTTAAAACGCCTACTATTTTCATGACTCCCAATAACCGCACAGCTGTTTGCCAGGGTTGCGCGACTAATTTTTTAATGAAATCTTGGAACCTCCATCTTTTAAAATCTATTGGGTTTTTTTAGAAAACTAAGCACAAAAGTAGTTCAGAATTATATGTACTTATATATATTTTCGACTTAGTACAGGGCAAGCTTATAACAATGTATAAACTATCTATGAAAAAGCATATTAATATTTTTAAGCAAATAGTCAAATTACATAAACGATGCACTAGTATATACATAATGGAAAGTATTAACTAGAAAATAAACCGTAGCTTCAACCTCTCGATAGGATACCAAGCTAGCACAAAAATCATCCTTGATGTTGATTAGTTTGTATCAGGCACATCAACCTCGTTGATAATAGCATTATAATAAATATAAATTGATTATATGTTGGAGAAAAGTTTGGAAGGACTTTATCACTATAGATATGGTGCTGATATAAATAAGGTACTTTAGTATGAGATATGTAAACAAATAAGTTTGTAATATATTTCATCTATAATTACTTCATTTATAAATAAATGGTGCACAAGGATATACATAAATTAACAGTTTACAATATACAACGAAATATTTTTTTAAATCTTTGCTATTCTTGTACTTGAAAATGAAACTATTTCCTCTCTTCACTGCTTTATATATTTCTAACAGTTGTCTATACTATAATAAATTTCTAATGGTTCGAGTTTGTACAATGCATTAAAAAATGTGAAAAAAAATTCGGGGATAAATTCCGAATATTCAATTTTTAGAATTTTTGTCTGTCTGTTAGAGTATCACATAAAAACTACTAAACGGATTTATATAAAATTCAAAACGGAGCTAACTTATATCCCGGGGTGTAACTTAGGATACTTTTTATCCCAATAAATTATGTCGTTTCCATGGGATAGACGAAAACGGCGAAAAAGATGGCGCTGCTATAGCATCTTTTTTGGAAACTAATGAACATATGTGAATGAAACTCGACATAAGGCTGGTTTATAACCTGAATCAACACTTAGGATATGTTTTATTCAGATAAAATATGTCGTTTACATGGAATAGACGGATTAGCACAATAGATGGAGCTGCAATTGCCATGTAGACAATCATCACTGTAATTTAATAACAAATATGTTGTCAGGTTGCCCACATGTCATTCATTATGTATGTGCTTCGAATCAGGTTGGCTGCAACTTTTCTTTATGTTTTGCTGTATATATATTTACACTATATTGACTTAGTGTCTTTGTATTTGTTTAAATCACAAATGGCACTAGTTAAGATATACATAGGTATATAGACATAAGGCACACACTGCACATGCACTTCCTCACAACACCAGTATGTAACAGATACACTCTTCATTAGTATAAGTTCAGTATTAAAAATAAAAATAAAATTATAAGTTATTCTTAAGGTACACTAAAACATAAAAATCACTAAATTAATGTCACACACAATAACAAAATAAACAATAAGCGTGTATAAACCTAAAAACTTTAATAGTAATTAAGTTGTAAAAAAGGGTACGGAACTTCTAGTCCGTAGAGTAGTTAATAAAAAAAAAATCAACAAGAAACCTCAGTATTGAAGGTTTATATTATATATATAAAACTAGTATATATTATATGAAATATATAATACACCTAATTAAATTTTTAATTAGGTGATATCGATAAAAATAGAGCTACCTTGGCTTTTCACGCGGCATAGCTGCATGGAAAGCTATAGTATTTAATATATTTCTAACAGTTTAAAAGTAATATAAGATATTAAGAATCCATGTAACTGTAAAACTTAAAATTAAAAAACATTATTTTCATAAAATAATTTTTAAAATTCACTTAAACCATAAGGATATTTATAGGTCCAGTATAAGTATATTATAATGAGATAGAAAGCACAAATGCTAAAAATGAAGGTAGTTATGACTTTTTTCTACAGGATAGTGTTAATTGTTATATTATTGAAGCTATTACAAAATCCTAGTAATAAATATTAAGATATTTAAACTTACATTTTATGAAATATTTTAAACAGATGCCCTCTGATATATGAAGGTGGACAGGGGTACTTATGGACTAAATCTAAGTACTCTTCAGCCATATCCCAAGTTAAGGGATTGATTCCCTCAAAGAGAGCTGGATTCGTGAGAATTCCTTCAGCACTCATCACACCATTAACATTTGTTAATTCCAAGCATCTGTATACATCTTCTAAACATTGAATGTTGCCATTTGCAAACATGGGTATTGAAACTGCTTGCCTGAAAATCATAGAAATAGTAAAGTTTATTGTAAATGCATATCATAGTTCCATTGAGTTACAATAAGTAATATGGCAAGATAAAGTAATACTATAAATTGTTATATTGAAACATGTAAACAAAAACTAATTATATTGATACATTTCTATAATCTTTTAGAAAAATTATCTTATATACTCTTCTACTCTTCATACCTATCAAACATAATTAAAGATAATTGTTTAGTAATAGCTAACCTAACAGCTTTGATATGATTCCAACTTGCTACTCCTGTCAATGGTCCCTTTTGATCTCTGGTTCTGCCATGGACTGTTAGCAATTTGCAGCCAGCATCCTGCAGCATCAATGCATATTGTATTGATTTTTCAATGCTGTCAAATATCCTTACTTTACATGTTATGGGTACAGAAACTGCCTTTGACATAGCACCAACTAAAATAATAATTTATAGAATATACAATACTACTTTTATATTATAAAACTAGTGTAAATTTAGATTACCTAGAATTAGATGGAAGAAATGATTTTTAGCAATATGGCCACACCTTTGTACAATCTATATTTGTATTTTTTTTAATTTGTCTAAGCAGTGTGATCAGAGTAGGCGATTTATCGCCATTTAGGCTACTCAGACCAAGAATTGGCGATGAAACAATCTGAAAGGCGACCAGTCGCATTTTACTGCAAGGACAAGCCATTTAAATTAATAAAAGACAAATAAATAAGCTTTTAATAAAAATTATAGCCAGCCTAACATCTGCCATAATAATAAAAAATTATGAACATGAAAATTACTATACTTTTCAATGTCTTGTTGTTTTAGCAATGTATGTATACATTGCTTTTCCTTCGAAAAAACCCCACCTATATAAAGGATTATTAAGCTAAATAATGGGAGACAGGGGGCCAAACTGAGAAAAACCTGTACTATGGATGTCCTGGTGCTCCTTTCTTGTACTTTCATATTTAAACTTTCTTTGACATGAATATTAAAGATTATAGATGAATTTTTATACAAACTGGATGTAGGACTCTTAAAATAGACACAAAATAGGTCAAAATATTTCTTACCAATACTTTTTAAGAGCTCCCAATCATCCTGAAGAAATGACCCATATCTACCTCTCTTAGCAATTGATTGAGGACAGCCCAAGTTCACATCGATTCCATCACAGTATTCTTCAACTAATTTAGCAGCAGCAGCCATAATATCCGGATTGTTTCCACAGAACTGCAATGGACACCTAAATATTAACAAATTACATACAATCGTACGACATTTACGTCAGATTAGAAAATATTATCTCAGGTAATTATGTACTTTTTAATCTGCAAAAAAGGTACCTGTACAATCAAAGGACGATCTTCAGGAGAAGTAACTAAACTGTCTTTTCTATATTTCGGGTCTTTCATGAAGACATTACTGTGGAACATTGGTGTGTAGCATAACTGTGCACCATGCTTTCTACATAAAAGACGCCAGGCTAGCTCGCTGGCATCAACCATAGGGGCTACTACAAAACGTGGACTACCTAGCTGTTCATACCATTGACATGCCATTATTCACAGTTATTTATTTCGCAATTAACCAGATTTATGTTATTTATCAACATTTACATTTATGAAAGAGAGAAACCTAACTTTGTAAAACAAATATTAGGATTTATTCACAGATCACATAAAGCTCCAGAAGATTTCATTTCATTCATTTCGCAGAAAGTGACAAAAAAGAATACGTCACTTTATTTAGGGTTACCTTGTGAGGAAAAATAATTGTGATAATTAGAAATTTGGATGTAAGGAAACCTGTAAAATGACCTGACAAATCGATTTTCATCGATAGGTAAACGCATGCTATGCGGAGGAGAAGACACACTGCGTAATTCAAATTAATTGCGATGAGGGCAGGAGCGTGACGATGGATGATGTGGTTCTAAATAACTGCTTTTTCTCATGTCTTAGTAGGTTCTGGCTTTGTGGATAAATAATAGCACATATTTATTTTTAATTAGCTTTTATTCAGTTTACATGTTATTGTCCTTTAAATAAAACAAGCTTCGTATGAATGTTTCTAACTTTATGAGTAGGATCAAATCCAATTGTTGCGTAATGTATACACAGTTCAAAATAGTGCATGGAAATTGTCAAAATGTCTACTGCAAATTATTGATGACGGTTTTGGTGTCTAATCTGTTCGTCTTGTAGCTACAATCCAATTCCGACGTAAATTATCAGGTTCAGGAAAACTGCAACAAGCCATTACATTTTTCAGATATATCATTAATACACGATGCAGAATACATATTAATATTTCCTATAATATTAGGATTAATTTATAGAAAAGTTGGCCACACTAAAGTTTTTGGTTAAAATTTATTATTGTTATTTTTGTGCTTTTTAACAATGAATTTATGTCTAGAGTACATTATACATAATATATGAACATTATAAAATGTTAATGAATGCCTAGTAACTGATAAACAGTAGTATACTTACGAATGAAAAGACAATCCTGGCATTTAGGTTCCGCTATCACTTCTACACCTTTTAACGCTACACTGCACCATGTTTTTATAAAAAAAGGTTGAAGTAGTAAGTCTAAATTGTTCAAAACAAAATATTATATGAATTACTTAACATAAACTACGTAAAAACTGTATTTTATAGGACGACGATGGATATCTACACTTCAGCTGTCAACTTTCTTTAGCAAACCTGTGTGCTAAACCGTGGCACGCTGGTGAAACAAAAAATAGAATCGTTCTGTCTGATTTCTTTATACGACATCGGCATAAGTTGCTCTCTTTCTTGTGTGAATGCGACATAAGATATCAATTTGTCTAAAGGTTTCTCTGTCTACGCTAAAACCTATAAACGTTAACGTACATCAATCAATGTCAAAGTCAAAAATAGTCTCTTTTTTTGATGCGCAGGGGGCAGACATTTCGTATATGGAGGGTGGAGGTAAGGAGAACCATCTCCCAAAGTCATCCGCCCCGTAAAGCGTGGAGAGCTTTACGTCTCGGGCCTGGATGAGTCGGCCACAGTTGATGGGCTTCGCAGTGCCATCGCCAGTGCGGGCAATTGCCCGCGCGACGATGTCAAGGCGAGGCACATCTGGATAGGACCTGAAGGGATGGGCGCATCATACATGATGTGTCCCGTCGCAGCAGCCAAAGTCATCGTCGAGCGAGGCTACCTTTTGGTAGGCTTCACCTCGGTGAAGGTGGAGGCTTTGGAAGCCCGACCGATACGTTGTTACCGGGGTTTCAACGTCGGCCACGGCACCCAGACCTGCCCAGACTCGTACCCGGACCGGGCCGGCTTGTGTCTCCGCTGCGGTAAGAGCGGACACAAGCAGCCGGACTGCACAGCCCGTGACTCCCACTGCGCTGTCTGCGTGGCGGGGGGCAAACGCGCTACCCACCCGACGTTGGCAAGGTACTGCCAGCCTCCACGTCAAGGGTAAATTTGTCCATCCGAGGGCGAATAAGCGACCGGTGAGTGAGGGGGTACCAATGGACACCTAAATGCCCAGTACACCCTTAACTCTATTCCAAGCGAATGTTAACCTCTCCCCGGACGCTCAGGACTTGTGCCTGCAAGCGATGGCGGAGTGGCAAGCAAATAATAAGCGAACCTTATTACCTACCCCTAGCCAGGAACTGGGTCTACTGGATCTCGACGATGTGGTAGCCGTGGTCGCCAGAGCCGAGTCTGGCACACCGCTCGCCAGTCTCGAAAGAGGAACGGGCTACGCGGTGGCTACGTCATTATAGGCGTGTACCTCTCGCGGAGCCGCCCTCTGGCGGAGTTTGAGCACGTCTTGGACGACGAAGACGCTCTTCGTCCTAGGCGACTTCAATGCCAAGCATCGATCCTGGGGAAACGCGTTTACCGATGTTAGGGGACGGGTGGTTGAAGACTGGGCGCTTCAATCCAACCTGTCCATCTTGAACCAGGGATCGGTCCAGACCTGCGTGCGTACGCGGGGTGGATCGGTCATCGACCTGTCATTCGCCACACATGCGGCCGCCAGCAGAGTGGTAGGATGGAGGGTGCTGGAGGAGGTGGAGACTCTGTCTGATCATTTGTATATCAGATTCGAGCTCTCCCCCTCGCCTAGCGCTAACCCTGTTCATGGCCCCACTCGGCTCCCGCACTGGGCTCTTACCAAGCTCGACGCGGAGCAAGCCGAGGAGAGGGCCATCGAAGAGAGCACTCATCGAATGCTGGACCTATCCAGCCGACCTGGGGAATCTAGAGGCGCAGGCTGAGCACATGCGCAAATCCCTGACAAGGATTTGCGACACCGCTATGCCTCGAGCCAAACGACGTACATCGGTCCACTGGTGGACCGAGGAGCTGGGCGAACTGCGGAAGGCAGTCCGCAGAATCAGCCGTTAGCTACGCTAGTGGTATTTCATCATGAGCATGCATCATTGCCCTAGCAGTTTCTACTATAGTCCTATTATCTCGTTCCGAACATCCATTTTGTTTTAGCGTATAAGGCATAGTGAAACGTTGATGTATTCTGTCGAAATGTATTGCATATCTGCTCATTGTCGAATTCTCCTCCATTATCGCTTAGGAAGTTTTTGTACAATATGGCCAGCGGTTTTCATCTCAGTTAGAAACTGTTTAAGTTTGCTGTGAACTTCGCTTTTGCATTTCATGAAGTAGACATGACGATACCGAGAGTAGTCGTCCTTGAAAAGAACAAAGTATCGAAATTTGAAAATTGAGTACTTAAAAGGTCCACAAACATCAGAGTGAATAAGCTCTCCAGGCTTTATCGCTCGTTCTCGTTTTCCGAATTTCAACCTGTGTGCTTTGCCGTTGATACAACTTCACATAGTTCTGTATTGTAATCCAATTTTATGTCAAATTCCTTTTCTACTACCCTTTTTACATGTTTTTTATTCTGATGTCCTAAATGTTCATGATACAATTGTAACGATTGTGAATTTGTGACAAGACTTACTTCTTGCTTTGGTGTGACAATTTTAACATTAAGTATATATAGCCCACCAAGATTTCTTCGCTTCCCGTTCACTATTTCTTTACCATTTGCCTTCAATGTACATGATTCTGTATGGGATTCGAATATACTATTCTGTAGTTTATCTTGAGCTGCAAGAACGGAAAATGTTCGACTTTTTCCTTTACATCAGCATTGAGACGTATAGATCCTTTGCCAATAGCATTGATCATCTGTCCAGATGCTGTAGTGACGGTGTGATTATTGTGAAAATATTCAAAGCTTTCAAAAAAGTCAGGCCTATTTGTAACATGACTAGTTGCGCCATTGTCTACATACCAACAATTTGTATCTGCTTCTATTAAATCTTCAACTGACATAATTGTTAAATCCATGTTCTTCACACCACTGTTCGAATTCTTTGGTGGTCTCCCGTCGGAAATCCATTTTTGACATTTCTTGACAATATGACCGATCTGTCCGCAAAATTTGCACTTTATTTTCTTTTTGTTAAAGTTGTTCTTACTCTTCTCAGAGTTTACTACAAGAGCTTTCATGTTAGTATTACACTCTGCTTTATTTATTAGCGCTCTTTCATAGGCACATAACTGTATAGTCAGATTCTCCATGTTTTTACCCTGTATTGCCATCAAAAGTCAGCTCGACTTACAAGCAAAAAACTGTTCCGGAAGTGTATCCAATATCTTGTAAATTACTAGGATTATTGGTAAATCGTTTCCTTCTAATTCAGTATTCAGGTCGTAGAACAAAGTTTTTACGGCAGATATATGTGTGGTTATATCATGCTCAGGATCTTTTTGGCAGCTGAAGGACTTCCCACATAAGTCGTAGCTCCTATCTTCAGTAGCTCCGTCGTATAGCCTTTCAAGTTCATCCCACATGTCCTTTGCTGTGTTGAATCTTATCACCTTGTGCAGCATGTCCTCAGTCATATTTGCCGAAAGTACTAACTGTGCAGGGTTATCTAACATTTCAAAATTGTTTGACTCCTTGTTAAATTTATCCAATTTTTTGGGTGTGCCCAATGCCCCTGGATGAGTAGGCATTTTAATAGTACCCTTCATAACATCCATTGCACCTGGATAACTTTTAAGTAATCGAGTAATCATGAATTTCCACGTTTGCCAATTTTGTCCATTCAATTTGTTTATTTCGATCTTTGCCCCAGCTACAGACTGCATGATGACGATCGTAAATTTTACTATTGTAGAGACAGTTCGACTTTTATGTAAAATTCAAGATTCTTATTTTTGTTCTTCTATCCACTCACAGAATTTAGCCTCAGGCAACTCAGCGCACTGCTACCATATTAAAGTAAAACTAATAAAGGCATAAATTGAATAATACGAGTTTAATTGTAGCTTAGATGTTTTACTTGGAATAAAATATTTAAAGAAGTGACACCATCATTTTGTTTTATTCTTTCAATGATCTCAAAGGTTATTCCTTTTATTTAAGGAGGTTCTACAGCTTCACCTATAAAGAGTTTTGATATACAAACTCTAACAGTTCGTACCGGGCGGCTCGCAATACGTTGCAGCCTTGCACATCCACTGTCACGGAAACGCTCGAACCCGAGGTTCTCCGGTCGGTTATCGATGGGCTCTTCCCGGATCCGGGGATCTTTACTCCCCCCGACATGGGTCCAATCATTCCCGACACCTCGGAGATGGAGCCTCACTCCATCACCGAGGAAGAGCTACACGTCGCCCTGGACCGGCTCCGGGGCAGTAAGACGGCTCCGGGACCCGACGGGGTTCCAGGTCGGTTCCTCTTCGTGGCTGCTAAACATCTACGCAGCCAGCTGCAGGAACTGTTCGATGTCTGTATTCGCGCAGGTCAGTTTCCGTCGCAATGGAAGGAGGGCCGATTATGCCTGATTCCCAAGGGAGGTAGGCCTCCCAACGATCTGTCCGCCTACAGGCCCATAGTGTTGCTCAACGAGATCGCCAAGGTCTTCGAGAAGATCTTGGCGGAACGCCTTGTGAAGCATCTCGATACTGTGGAGCCGGGGCTAGCACAGACGCAGTTCGGGTTTCGGCTGAGGCGCTCCACGTTGGACGCCTTCGAGACACTGCGAGCTGTAACGGACGAAGCCGTCCAAGCGAAGGATACTGTCCTGGCTGTGTCGCTCGATATAGCGAACGTCTTTAACAGCCTCCTTCACGAGACGATCAGGGAGGGGCTCCGTGTACACGGAGTTCCCCCGTACCTCACGAGGCTGTTGAGCGCGTACCTCCAGGACAGGTACATCCTTTGGGAGGGCGGTGAGTCCGAGAATCGTGCGTTAGGGCGGCGACGCGTCGCGTGCCGGCGACCGGGGGGGATGACTAGGAAACTCTACATGGGCATCCTTAGGAGTATGGCCCTGTACGGTGCACCCGTATAGTCCGTTGCACTTCACCGCCACAATAGGACTTTGTTGTGCCGCGCACAACGGGTCCTGGCGGTGAGGGCCATCTGAGGATACCATACAGTGTCGTGGACGGCGTCAACACTCTTGGCAGGTGATCCACCCTGGCCTCTCCAGGCGGACGTAATTGCCAAAGTCCAGCGCTCCCGATAGGATGCTCTCGCACGTGGCCAGGTGTACGGCCTGGCCAAGCTGCAGGTGATCAGGACGCGGGAAATCGCGACCATGATCCAATCTTGGTCGGTAGAGTTGGAAAACCCTGTCGCTGGCATTGATATGGTGGAAGCGGTTCGACCGCACCTCTTGCGATGGCTCTCGCGGAAACGCGGGACTCTGACCTTCAGAATGACGCAGATACTTACCGGGCACGGTTGCTTCGATAAGTATCTGTGCCAGATTGCGGGCTGCTTGCCTTCACCCCAAAGCGAACTCGATGTTTTTTATTTTTTTTTTTCAGGCGGGGGAAATGCATTTCGCACATACCGGGTCCTTTGCTAGGGATTAGACCGTTGTTGACCATGGAGGCTTTCCACTGAGGCAATCCAAACAATAATCAAGCGGCTTGTGTGGAGACTCGACTAATCAATACCCCACTAAAACCACTCTCCTCCCATGTGCCCCGCGCTTATGGTAGGAAAGGCGTGAGATACAGAACGTAGTTACGCCCACACCGATCCTAGCGCAAAAGTGCTTGAGAATGCCCCGGGAGAGCCAAATTCACTTCGTCAACAGGGGTGAAGACTCCTCTACTCCCTAAATGCTAGAGGGCCCCTGCAGCGGTATTTTAGGGAGGGAGGTCATGCGCACACCTGCGCCTCCGGGCTCCCGGCTGACGTCGGCGCCCGCGAGACGCATGCGCACTACCATCTCTCTCCCTATCTCGTTCCGCGGCCTCCTTATGAGACACTACCGTCTCGCAGAAATTGGCCGCACCCACCCACCAATCGTCGCTGTGCAGCATGGCTTGCACCAGATCGTCCAGCGATTCGATCGGTCCTACTAGTGTCTCTAGTTCAAACCTCTGAGGTGCCCATGCTGCGCACTCGACTAGCGTGTGTAACGCCGTGTCTAGCGCGCTACATTGGTGGCATTGGGGTGAAGGCAAGCAGCCCGCAATCTGACACAGATACTTATCGAAGCAACCGTGCCCGGTAAGTATCTGTATCATTCTGAAGGTCAAGGTCCCGCGTTTCCGCGAAAGCCATCGCAACAGCTGCGGTCGAACCGCTTCCACTGTGTCAATGCCAGGAACAGGGTTTTCTAACTCTACTGACCAAGATTGTATCATGGCCGCGGTTTCGCGTGTCCTGATCACCTGGAGTTCGGCCTGGTCATAGACCAGGCCACGGGCGAGGGCATCCTGTCGGGAGCGCCGAACTTTGGCAATCACGTCCGCCTGGAGAGGCCAGGGCGGATTGCCCGCCAAGAGTGTCGACGCCGTCCACGACACTGTACGGTATCCTCGGATGGTCCTCACCGCCAGGACCCGTTGTGCGCGCCACAACAAAGTCCTATTGTGGCGGTGAAGTGCAGTGGACCATACGGGTGCACCGTACAGGGCCATACTCCTAAGGATGCCCATGTAGAGTTTCCTAGTCGTCGTCCCCGGTCCCCCCACGATGGGAAGAAGCCGAGAGAGGGCGCCTGCGGACCTCACGAGCTTGGGAACTAGCTGCTCAAAGTGCGCTTTAAACAGCCATTTCCCATCGAGAATTAGCCCCAGATATTTCATCTGGGGGCTTACACGAATGTCCACCCCTTGGACTGTAACGGACAAGTCCGCGGGGGGATTACGAAACCGCCTATGGAACATGATGGCCTCCGTTTTCGCGGGGGAGACCTTCAAGCCCAGCCTACCTATTCTTCGGACCACGATCACCAACCCGGCGTTGGCGAGGTCCACGGATTTCGCGAATGACGCAGCGCGTGCCGTGAGTAGGGTGTCATCCGCAAAGCAGATTAGCCCTATTCCGGGCAGGACGGAAACCCGAACGATCCAGTCATAACCGACGTTCCAAAGAACCGGCCCGAGGACCGATCCCTGTGGGACGCCGCACGCGACGCGTCGCCGACCTATCGCGCGATTTTCGGACTCGCCGCCCTCCCAAAGGATGTACCTGTCCTGGAGGTACGCGCCCAACAGCCTCCTGAGGTACGGGGGAACTCCGTGTGCACGGAGCCCCTCCCTGATCGTCTCGCGAGGAAGGCTGTTAAAGGCGTTCGCTATGTCTAGCGATACAGCCAGGACAGTTCCGCTAAGATCTTCTCGAAGACCTTGGCGACCTCGTTAAGCAACACTATGGGCCTGTAGGTGGAAAGCGACCTCGATAATACCTCGTCCTCCGACAACCTCGTCCCTCTAACACCTAAAATCGCGTTTTCCGCATCGGAAAGGCGATATTCCGATCCGCCATTGCAAACTTAAGTTTGCATCGAACTATACAATGCTGAGTCCCTCTCGGCTGTAGGGGTTGGGCCGGGCCGCGGCGATAAGCACCGCGCAGCGTGTGCGAAGACTGGGCGGAGCCAACTACTCCGCTAAACCTAAACCTGCGTCCCATACCGGGCACTTGTGTGGAAGAACATGAGATGACGAGCGAAGCTACACCCATTATTCAATTGCGCAACAAGCTTAGGTCACCCCGGGATGCAGAGTGGACCCACTTCACCAACAGAGATTGGACCCGTCGCATCCCCATGTTGCGCGGACCCCTGCGATGGAATCATGGGAGAAGATTGTACGCATTCCTGTGTCTCCGGAGGCCAGTCTGATGGCGTCGTCCGAGGAGCGCGTGCGCAGCTCTCTCTCTTATACTCTCAGCCGCTTCCGAAGAAACCGCTAACCGGTGATCTTCGCTGTAAAGCATCACCTCGATCGGTCCTCTCAGCGAATCGATCGACCCTACGATGGCCTCGAGCTCGAACCTCTGAGGTTGCCTTGCAGTGTATTCAACCAGCGTGTAAAACGCAGTGTCTAGTGCGTCGCACTCGCGGCATTGAGAAGAAGACGCCCCACAATTTGATGCAGATACTTATCGAAGCACCTGTGCCCGGCAAGTATCTGCGTCATCCTAAAGGTCAGAGTTCTGCGTTTCTGCGTGACCCATGAGAGTAGGTAGGTACGAACCACCTCCACTGTATCACTTCCAGCCATTGAAGATTTTAAATCTCTCTGACAAGTTTGGACCATGGTCGCGGTTTCTCGCATCTTGATCGCCTCAATCTCTCCCCGGCATTAAACCAGACACCTAGCTCTGACATCCTGTCGAAAGCGTCGAAACATGGCAAGCACGTCCACCTGGAGTTCTCGGCGGATCTCCCGCCGCAAGTGTTGCCGCCGTCTATAACACCGCACGACACCTCCGAATGGACCTCACCGCCAGGATCCACTGAGTTCTTCTCAGCAGAGTCCTGCTTTGGCGGTGGAGGGCGTGATTCCACTCGGGTGCACCGTACAGTGCCATAATCCGAAGGATGCCGGAATATAGCCGCCGAGCCGTCCCGCCGGGTTGGGAAGACGTTGGGGAACAGTCTAGCGAGGGCGCCCCTGAAGGACGCCTTAATCAACTTAGGAGCAAGCTGTTCAAAATGTCTTTTCAACAGCCATTTCCCGTCGAAAACGAGCCCGAGATACCGCATCTGGGCTTAACGAGAATGGAAACCCCTCGGGCTATCACGCACAAGTCCCCAGGTGGATTCCAAAGACGCCTATGAAACACGAGAGCCTCCGTTTTCGCGGGGGAGACCCTCAAGCCCAGCCTACCAATACGTTGGACCACGGTCGCCAACTCAGCGTTGGCGAGGTCGACCGATTCCGCTTACGGCGCGGCACGTGCCGTTAGTAAAGTGTCTCCGCAAAGCAGATTAACCCTATCCCGGGCATGACTGGTTCCCGAAGGAGCCAGTCGTAAACAATATTCCACAGAATCGGTCCGGGGACCGACCTTTGCAGAACGTCGCCCGCGACGCGTGTCCTACCTGTCGCATGACCAGTCTGGCCACCCTCCCAAAGGATATATTTGTCCTGGAGGTACGCGCCCAAGAACCTTGTGAGATACTAGGGAACTCCGTGTGATCGAAGTCAAAAATAGCGTAGTGAAAGCCTGACAGACGACAGCAGGTGAGTAATTGTTATATTAAATTTAAAATAATGGGCGGCTTATTAAAATTAGACGACGCAGATTTATCATGCTCGAAAAGACAAAACTAATATCATGGAAGAAAAATAATAAATCAAGAAGTATAGTATTCTTTTTCCATGCTAATATATTCAAATGTCTTTGACATTAACTAAGAAATAAACAATATCCTTCAACTATGGTAAATTTTTAAACAGTATTTGAACAGAAAAAATCACCTTCCATGTTAGAGAACTTGAAAGGTGATTTTTTTATCTGTCGATCGATCAAATCGATCTTTCAGCAGGAGTTTTTAGTGGGAACTGAAAGGAGATGTTGTGCTGTGCAGTTTTATTTTCTAGAAATGTGTAAAATTACTCTAAAATGAACAATAGTAGGATATTGATAGTTTTTGAGTTGTAATTATGTGTTTTGTGAGAAATGCGAACTATATAGTCAAATGTGGCCTTTTGAGTTGTCACAAGAACTACATTGAATAACACTAGCTGATAACCTACAGTTCAGCTCTGCTACACTAAAGCTTAAGAAAATGAAAAAACTACATTAAAATCTAATATCTGGTGTAAAAGCCTAGCTGCCAAGCCATAACACTAAATAAATAAATGATCTTTCAGCAGTTACCCTCTGTCAGTTTTTAGCGGGGTAAAAACAGACATAGGGTGACTGATGAAAGTTCGATAGAAATTTATACTACTTATAATTTTTGACTCTTACTCTCCTTTTATGGCTCCAGTTTCCACACATCTTTTAATTTTTAGCATATGTAGGGGAAAGCAAAGATATTATAGTTCTATACGAAGTATATTAATTATCTTTGGGGGAGAGCCACTGGGATGGGTATAACTATTATCTTTTTTATATGTTTATGGCTTGGTATAGCTATTAACGGGTATTAGAGTCCGCGCCACGAAATATGTGCCACAGAGGTGGCCATAGATAATAACCTATATATAAGACGCAGCGCTGCCATCGGCGTACTAAACATCCTGCCGCCCCCCGACCCAAACGTAAGTTCGGAAAGGGCAACGCCC
The DNA here is from genome assembly GCA_039645545.1 of Dendrolimus houi. Lineage (NCBI taxonomy): Eukaryota > Metazoa > Arthropoda > Insecta > Lepidoptera > Lasiocampidae > Dendrolimus > Dendrolimus houi. The sequence goes on along the minus strand of CM077127.1, from coordinate 12,184,524 downwards.
AAAAAGGCACTAGAAAAGTGCCGAACAAACCCGCATTCGTGGCGGCCCCCCCTCCAGTGGTAAATCACTGGACGGGTCTTCCCACGACGGAAGCGTTCCCTCCACTAAGGACGCGCGCCCCAATTTTGGCCGGCCTACCCCCAGCAACCCCTGCCCCCGCCCCCATTTTAAAAGCACCTTCTGGGCCGTCACCCCACCACTCTTTAGCGGAGGACTTAGCTTTGGCGACTAAATTCGCCAAGAACTTGCCTTTCGACCTAGCAGAGGTCCAACTCTTGGCTCGAAAACTGAGACAAGTTGCAGAGTCTGATCAACCCTCCCTCCGGGATCAACTCGTGATCGAAATGGATCACGCGTACCTCCTCCAGGTACTTAGGTCGTTATAACTAAACAACCTAGTTAAATTATTGTTACCGGTAACAAATGGCGCATGTAGGTAGAAATAAACCACGCTCATTGACTCTGGCGACTTATAACGCCAACGGCCTTCGAAATCAGCGCGACTTGGTCCATGACTTCCTGGTTACCAATCAAGTAGATATACTACTAGTGCAGGAGACCTTCTTGAAACCGAGTGAAAGAGATCCAAAGATCTCTAACTATCGGGTCACTAGACATGACAGGATAGGCCGTGGTGGCGGCACCCTGATCTATTTCAGAAGATCTCTACACTGCATGCCTCTAGTCACCCCACCACTAGTAGGTATGGAGGTATCCGCCTGCAGACTAGCAATGACTGGCCACCAACCTCTAGTCATAGTCTCAGCATACCTCGCGTGCCAGAAAACCCTTATTAAGAAAGACCTAGAAGCCCTATTCAACTTAGGCCCAGCTGTTATAATAGCCGGAGATCTGAATTGTAAACACGAACAGTGGAATTGCAATACCACTAACCCCAATGGCAGAGCCCTAATAAATATATCAGACAATCTTTTGTTTGATATAATAACTCCCATGACCCCCACACGATACCCCCCCAACCGCGACTGGGGGACCCCAAACACTCGACCTAGCATTACTGAGGGGCGTAACTCTTCAGTTCCATTCGATCGAAACGATGGACGATATAGACTCGGACCATCGCCCGGTTATCCTCAAATTAGGACAACAGATGGACCAGACATCTGAAACTAGGACCTCTGTGGACTGGTTGAGACTTGGGGACCTCCTCAAGGCAACCGAATCACAAGACCTGGACCGCATCCCGTACCACATTGAATCCCACCAAGACACGGAGACGGCGATCGAGGCCCTCACCAGCCACCTTCAATCCGCAGTGCGGAACTCGTCCAGACAGGTGCCAGTAGAGAATGACCGCCACTTATGCCTGCCGGACGAAGTGAGGGTACTGCTGAGGGAAAAGAGAGCCGCCTCCAGAGCTCACGACAGATATCCTACCGAAGACAACAGAGTCCGACTCCGCCAACTAGAGCGCGAGGTCAAACTACGTATCCGGGAAGTCAGGGAACAACGTTGGGACAGAACGTTGAGAGATATCGAACCAACTCACCAGGCGTACTGGAAGCTGGCTAGAGCTCTCAAATCAGATACCCTCACTGTCATACCCGCGCTAGAAAGAGCCGACAACACCGAGGCGTTCGATGATGAGGAGAAAGCCGAATGCCTTGCTCAGAGTCTAGAGCTTCAATGCTCCCCCACTACACAAAACGTCGACCAGTCACACCTGACGGAGGTGGACTCCGAGGTTGAACGTAGATCCTCCTTACCAGGGGAAACCACACTCGACCCAGTCACGGTGGAAGAAGTGCAAGATCTGATCAAGTCCCTCAAACCGCGAAAGGCCCCAGGGATTGATGGCATTAACAATCGCGTGTTAAAACTCCTCCCCGGCCACTTGATTATAATCTTAGTGAGCATCTTCAATGCCGCCATAACAAACTGCTCTTTCCCCGCGATCTGGAAGGAAGCAGACGTCATCGGTATTCACAAGCCTGGAAAACCGGCTAATAAACCGTCCAGCTATCGCCCAATCAGCCTACTGAGCACACTCAACAAGCTTTACGAGAGGGTCATCCTCTCTAGACTTAGAGATTTTGCCATCAGCAAACATCTACTACCCGATGAGCAGTTTGGATTCCGTGCCAGACACTCATGCGTCCAACAGGTGCACCGCATCACGGAGCACATACTATCCCACTTTGCCCATCGCCCTCGCCCTATAGGAACAGCCGCACTGTTCCTTGACGTAGCTAAGGCCTTCGACAAGGTCTGGCATAACGGTTTGATTTACAAGCTGTACCAGTTCGGTGTACCAGACAGACTCGTGCTCATCTTGCGAGACTTCCTCCTAGGCCGTAGCTTCCGTTTTCGAGTGGAGGGAACACGCTCGTCCCCTCACCCACTCACAGCCGGTGTACCACAGGGCTCGGCACTATCTCCACTACTCTTCACGCTGTACACCAGCGACATCCCGAAAACTCCAGATGTAGAGTTGGCCCTCTTCGCGGATGACACCGCACTCTATACATCAGATCACAACCGACAGATGGCTTGCGTCCGGCTACAGGTAGCTGTAACAGAGCTAGGCGAATGGTTTCGCAAATGGAGGATAGAGGTAAACCCGGAGAAAAGCGCAGCAATGTTCTTTTCCCCGGGCACGCTTCGTTCTCCCAAACGCGCTTGCCTTCGCTTAAAAGCCATCTCGCTCTACGAACAAGAGATCCCTGGGCAAAGTACACCAAATACCTGGGTGTCACCTAGATCAGAACTTGCGCTTCAACGAGCATATCACTATAGTCCGGAATAGAGCGCGATTTGTGATGGGTCGTCTAGCACCCATGATAGATAAACGAAGCAAAATGTCCCTCAGACACAAGCTTACTTTATATAAAACATGCATCCGCCCGATCATGATATACGCGAGTGTGGTATTCGGCCATGCCAAGCCTGCCCTTTTAAAGAAACTGCAAATCGTTCAGAATAAATTCATGCGCAGAGCCGTCGGTGCTCCCCTCTATATGCGTAACGTCGACATCCACCGCGATCTGGAGCTTCCCTCCATCAAAAACTACATTACGTCGCTCTCGCGTAAGTATTTCGATCTAGCGCCGCACCATCGAAATCCCCTCGTCGTGTCCGCGTCCGATTATAAGCCTCGACGAAAGGCTCTCGTGCGACGACCGCGTAACATCCTCATGGACAAGGTCGACGATATCACAAAACGGCTGGCTCGGATCAGCCCGCCCGTGGTTAGGACGGCAGGCTGGCAGGCACCGACAGACAGACACAGACGGCGGCGTCGACGCCGCCAATCACGATCTCTCCACGTCCCCGCGAGGGACGCCAGGAGACACAGCCCCCCCCATAGGATAGACTAGGCGTGTTGCTGGGAAGTTTCTTTCGCCGTTTCTTCTCTCCCAACTATAACACGTTGCGAAACGGCAGTAAGATAGTATAGGCCACCGCGAACCGCCGATCCCGGTCCGCCGGGATCCTTCCTCTCGGGCTTTATATTACCCGTTGCTCGCTCTCAATTAGTGCATTGTGTCGCCCTATGGTGGGCATCATTAGATTCATCCCCCTCTCATGGCAACAGTCCAGCCGAGGTGAAACTCCCTAGGGAGCCCCCTCGAGCAAGTTGCCCCCCGGGCTCGAGCGCCTTCGCTTCGCAAAGGCACTCGCCCCGAAAACCCCGGTAAAGTTGTGAGGTCTTCGAACCAACAACATAAAGTCAAGTCCAATAAAAAAAAAGGCGTACTAATCGTGACAGAGTACTTAGTTCCGTAAATCGATGTAGGTAATTACTGAATAATGAATACAAAATATTTCATAATTATTTCCTGACTACTTTACGAACAAAATTCCATCAAATTGCGAAATGGCCACTTTTAGTTCCTTAATTTTCCGTGGGACTTCTTTCATGGCGCGGACACTAATAATAAGTCGGTTAATATGAAATATCTGATAAATGGTAATAAATAAACGAAACTATTTGCTATTGCCGATTTTTAACAAAAACAAAGAAACAGTTTAGTAACTATATATTAATTTTGGTTATTAAATGTTAATTATATTTACTATTTAGATGTTTTAGGGTGTAACCTACAGTGTAGGTTATAACGTAAATAAATTTAATAAAAAAGTTATAGTTCAAACCTCCTAATGGCTCACGATATCATGGTAAGTTTTTACAGATTTCGATGCTGATTCAATTAATTTCAGTGTAATTTAATTATTGTTCACTCCTTTTCAATTCAAATTGAAATCAATTTAGAGTTTAACCATATTCTTTATGTATTAGAGCATATATTATTTTATTTTTCAGAGTCAATTTTACACATGCTTAAATTTACCACTGCAAGAAAGGCTTCTGGAATTCACAAGAATAATAGACCAATCTACTCCCAATAAAGACTTACAAGCGGTTTTCCCTCAACTAATTAGTAATATATTTTCTAACTCATATAACAATGGTTGGGGATTGAGGACTATCACTTATGAAAACAATAGATATGAGTTTGAAGCTTTGATAAGTTTCTTAGAACCACAAGGGCCTCTATTCCGTTTGTGTTACAAGTTACTATCAGATTCACAGCTGAAATATGACTTACCATTGAATCTTTTGCCTGTAAGTAACAAATAACACCAGCCCACAAAAAAAGAAAAGTTTTCTGTACTTTTGATAAGACCTATCTATTCTTATAAATTTTGATGCTCTGAATCCGAACCTGGGATCTGTTTGGTCCACACACCCTCAAAATTTTGAGAGTTTATAGACCAAATTGATCCAGATTCAGTCTTTTGGTTCATACACCCTCAAAATTTTACCTGTGTTATTATAGGTTAACATAAAATAGAGTTTTCTCATCTTCATCACCAGTTGGAATGATTATAATAAAACAATATGGCAGTAGTAATAATGCTGTTTATTGTGAGGTGTGTGGGGTTCGAGGGATTAAATGAGAATGCACATCAGAATTGCACAATAGTATAATCCAGACTAAAGTAGCTTAACAACTGACATACACTACCACAATTGGCTATGTATAAAATATACAACTAGCCACAATTTATGTACATTACATTAAAATTATAATTTAACCTCCTAGTCTAGTCTTTACTGTCAGAAATCAAAATTTCATTTTGGAATAGAATATATTCAAAAAACATTGCTTGTTCTTTGCCTTCTCATACTAATTGTAGTAGCTCAAAATAATTAGTTTTAAACTTTTTGCCAGTAGTACTAACCTTAAAATAAGCTTTAAATGAAACTCATGAATCATAATTATGCATTTCAGCTGGATCTACAGATGACGTTAGAGAGGGGCAGATGTCCACAATTCTATGCAGATATGCTTCAAACAGATTTACATGCCATGAATGTTGTAGCATTAGCACTAAGTATCCTTTTTAAAACAGCTGTGTAATATTATATTTTTTACCATATTTATCATTAAAGCATCTGCTAAAAATTGTGTAGTATATGTTTAATTAGGTGGTGCTAAAAAGAGATGATTATTGTGCAAGTACAAAGAATTAAAATATAGTAAAGAAGTAATATAATAATGTTCAAGTTTAAAAGTTTTTATTCAACATAAGTTCGACTGGAGACCATCTTTGAAGGTCACACATATTATTAAAAATTAAATCTTCCTATTCTATGTACACTGATTTGCAACATGTTATTACCGCTTATAAGAAGTGGAAAGAAACTCCACAGCAAAGACATCTAGCTAAACTTTCCTTTACTATATTTGTCTACCTCAGACTGTTTTTAAAGTATATTGTACAATTACTTTTCTAATAGTTAATGGAGTTATAGCAAACAGTGTACAAGAGAAAAAAATAGCATTATAATAAGGACAAGCCATACTAAAAATTCACAGTGAATATCTCCATAAATTCCTAGCAGTTTAGATGAAATAAAACTTTACACAGAAAATAGTATAAAAAACTAGAGTTGCTATGCAAATGCAGTTTTGTCAGCGAAATATTCTTCAATAGTGTTTTATCTCTTTTTAATATAGATGAATCATTTCAATATGATATATTGTAAAACACATTCCCTGAAGAATATCTGGGATATCTATGATAATAGGGAGTACATGTGTATTATTTCGAAATTTTTCACTGTATATAAATGTCCTATGTTCATATGAAGTCTCTCACATAATTTTGTTTTTAAATGGAACTGAAGATTATACTTAGTCTTGCCATAAATATTGTAACAAAGAAAACTTTTTTCTATTGCAAATAACATTTATGAGTTTTACAGTGTGTTTGTTTAATACATAAATATAAAACAATTTAAAATATAAACAGCTTATTCAAAGTGGTCTCCATTGGCTGCAATACAGTCCTTTAAACATTGAGGCCAGTTATCAATCTTGATAACGGCACAAGTGTATCAATCTTGATACACTTGTGCCGATGTTTTGATACCTTTTTCTCAAAAATATGGCTCAGTCACTCCTTCATAGCTAACAGCCCCACCAAACCATCACTGAAGACGGATAATGCCCACGTTGCACTCTGTCGACTAATTAAGAACCTTCCTTAGAGCTTTGAGCATAAATACGGTCATTTTGTTTGTTAAAATGTTGCTCAATTGTAAAAATTTTCTCATCCTTAAACAAAAATTTTCTGTGACCTCACTTTGCGTACCGATTCAGTAGTTGTTTCGATTTTACCACCCTATTCTTTTTTAAATTACGAGTTAAGAAATGACCAGTGCGTATCTTATAGGCTGCAAGTCCTAAGTTATCTTTTAAAATATGCAACATGGTTCTATGTGATATCTTCATCTCCCGAGATAAAATCTTTTGCTTTCAGACAGGATTTCTTCGAATTCTTTCCCTTACTGCTTTGACCACCTTTTTCGTAAGAACACTATGTGGACGGCCAAATCTTTTTCTGTCACAAAACAGAGGAGGTCTCAATATACCTATAAATAGCCCGACACAAACATTTGACTAATACCAAGCGTATGGAGAGTTTTAAAAATTGCATTTGTCTCCATACCTATTTTGTTTAATGCAATTACAGCGATTCGGTTCTCTTTATCGCCCACTCCATTTTCATATCGCAAAATGTTGTACAATGTATTAGCGCCAAAATGAGAAAATACAATGAACAATCATATAAAAATGACAGATTCCAAATTCATATGTAATATTTTGTTTCTTTTTAATTGTAACAGTTATGGCCAGACTAAGTATATGGTGTGTGCATTTGCCCTTGCTAATAAATACTCTAGGAATGGATCTCGTTTCATAATAGAAATAATTTTAGCTATCAAAGTTATATACCAATATTATATTCTATACCCTGTATCAGATCCATTTGACTATTACATATTAAATTTTGCATTATATTTGATTAATAATAATCAAAGCAAGTCTACATGGGAGAATTGGAACAGTGTATATTTTGCACTAGCATGTGACTATCTGGTTCATTTTCTGCCTTCAAACCCTAACGTGGTTGTTTTGCCACATATACCACATTATGCTGGCAAAGTGCCTATGGTAGCACCTTTACAGACAGCTAATAGGTAAGAATTGTTTTTCAGATTGTCTGACTTTAAATGTAAATTCAAAATTTCAAAATAAATCATGCCTAATGTCGGACAATGATGCGGTTGAAGATGAGCATGCTTACCTAGATAGTACCTATTCACACGAGAATTGAAGATACCCGGATTGTACTTTTCGGGAAACACGGACTCTAGTAGTGCATTCCATAAGTCAGCTGTACGTAGAAGGAATGTGGAGGCAAAACTTTTCGTTCGCACTGGTGGCGTTTCCACTGTGAAACGATGGCGTACACTCTCCGAAATGAATCCTATAAAAAACCGATAGACTAGCAACCCGGCGTCAATGCCTTAGGCTTTAAAGCTTTGTATTGACAAGCTTGTCGCTACCAATCAACCTCTTGGCTCTTCTCTCAAATGACTTTAGTGCTTCAAGCTGGTATTAAGCTGCGCCGTCCCAAAGGTGAGAACAGTACTCCATGCTAGATCTTGAGCACAGTAAAGATTAAGCAGTTGTTCTGCAGTTTAGTACCATTTCACCTTTGAAAGTATACTCAGCTTTATTGCAGCCAGCTGAGTTACACTTTCAATATAGGAGCCGAAATTAAGAGTGGATGTTAAAGAAATGCCAAGAAGTTGAAGTTGGTCGGTTATCGGAATGGATACGCCTCGAAAAATGGGACTTAATTGAAATTGACATTTTTCGCCGTAAACAGAGATGCCTGGATTTTAGTTTGTAGAATTGGTCCAGATTAGCATCGCCCCAATCGGATACCGCTATCAGGGTCAAATTCAATCTATCAACCATGGATTTAGGCTTTGCCTGCCCCTGCATGAGAGACATACCTCTACAACTGTGCCGTCATTTGCATACCCAAAGATACCGGGCTTAAGGAGCAGATCATTTATATGCAGCACAAAAAGTGTTGCAGAGAGCACAGACCCCCTGAGGGACACCGACGTTAGTCATGAAGCGATTGGATGAACAATTGTCTATGACCACTTGAATTGACCTTTCCCTGAGTAAGTGGGATATCCAGGCACACAAACCAGCAGGCAGGCTATATGTTGGAAGTTTGCCAATGAGGCTGTCATGCCAGACCCTATCAAACGCATTTGAGATGCATTGGCTTTTTCCGATACAGTTTTCACTAAAACGGTAGCTTACATTCTTTTCTAATGCTATGGTATTTTGTGTCCCGGGAATCGCGCGGGAATTTGAAGCCAAGCGTGGATAAAATCGCGGGCATATCTTAGTTTCAAATATAACCTACTCTGTAATGCCCTGGCTGTTGGGCAAATAATTAAATGAATGAATGAAAACACTATGTTCACCGAAAATTAAAACTACGTCCTTAAAACTAGGTACAGTAAATGTTGAACAAAGGGCGGCTTTAACGCTTAAAGCGATCTCTTCCAGGCAACCCCCTGAACTAAGGAAAATATTAAGAGAACAGTGGCGGTGAAGACAATAAATAATATGAAACATTCCAAAAATAAATGAAAAATAATGAATAATATACTTTATATACTATACAAAAATACAATTGAGAACATTTTAAACTTTAATTAACTTGTAATGTTTGTTTGTTAACTTAAACAAACTAAGTAGTTTGTTTAAGTTAAATATTGCAAATTGGATTATAACCAGTTCTTTTAGACTTACTACTTTGCAAATACATACTTGTTGATTTCTGAAAATAATACAGAAAATTTAAAAAAAATCAAATCTAAATTTTTAGAAATCTTGCAAGCCGTGTTAGAACTAATTCCTGTAAACTTACAACCTTCCAATTTACTACTTACCACATCATAAGTATACATAAAAAAAAGTTAAGCAATTAAAATTATTTCTATCAGGATATTGACGGCCTCTCTGGTTGAGCGGGCTAAGCCTTATGCCCTATCTCACTGCAACGCATAGGCTCCGGGTTCGATTCCTGGTATAATAAATTTCGGAAACGTATTTTCTCCGTTATTTACTATGGTCTGGGTGTCTGGGATCGTCCCCAGAGTAGTACGTTGTATATTGCCCATAACACAAGCGTAACTTGCTTAATTTGGGGATATTCAATATGTGTGTTGTCTGCCGATTATTATTATTATTATTTTAAGTAAGATTATAAGATGTTACTTTAACACCTGTTTTTTTGTTTGTAAATATAAAAAAATAACATTAAAAATGTTTATAAAATTTATTGTAACATGTGTCTGCATCTGTATTACATTATTATGTTGCAAAGAGACTTATTTTTTTGTTCATGTTTTATTTCAGGCCACTATATTCACCATCTTTGTTACTTCTACCTGACTTAACAGGAACTTCTATACCTAACCAGCATGCTTCACAAACCCAATCGAGGAATGAGGTGTGGCGCTCAGAAACGGTACTGCAAGTCTTTATTGATGTATGGATGAGTGTGGAGCAGTACAGTACTAGAAATATTGATGTAAGTCCCCAGAAGTATACATAATTTAGCTTGAAGATATTTTGTGGTTTGTAGCAGTGTATGACTAAAAGTAAAATTAACCAGTTTGCGCCAGCTAAGACCAGCCACACACTCTCGCTTCAGTCCTTTATAAATAGTGTTCACTACTATAAATGCATAAATGTCTCCAATCTGATTGTACTATATATATTTAACTAGAGTTTACCCCGCGGCCGCGCCGCGGGTCAACCTCTAGTGCGTATCTCTTGTATACACTATAACCTGTACCGCCTGCTCTTTAATAATTCACTTCATTTTATATCGCAAATTATACCATTCCCCATCTATCTGTAAACTACGTTATCTAAGTGAAAAACTTGACAAAAATGACAAAGTGAACCAAGTGGACCAACGGAGACCTACGGGACTAATGGGACCAAATGGATGAAATGGTCAAAATCACAAAAAACCTATCCCACTTTTATGGATAACCTTTACATAAATCTATCCCATTATCCAGGATAAAAAGTATATCTTGACCACCCTCGGTATTAAAATTACATATATACCGAATTTTAGCCAAATCTGTCCAATAGTTTTTCCGTAAAAGCATAACAAACAGAAAGACAAATATATTTTTATTCCGGAAACTATCCCATTTTTCACGATAAAAAGTATCCTATGTTCATCTTCGGCATCGAATATATATATACCGAGTTTCAGCAAAATCGGTCCAGTAGTTTTTCTGTGAAAACGGAACAGACAGACGGACAGACAGACAGAGTTACTTTTGCATTTATAATATTAATAGGGATTGTTATATTTTTAATCAACTTGTGCTGTTTAGTAACCTTTACCACAGGGTCGAGGATTGTTACTAACATACATAACTGATAAAAGTATACACTGAAATATTTACTTTTGAGTAACTGGGAGTATGCTTTATTTTTATATTTTCAATCAATTTTATGCATAAATAAATAGGTAAAATATTACTGATAAAAAAATTTAAATTGAAACAGAAAGGTTTAAGATACCTAGTTGTCTATTTACTTTCAAAAACATCATATCCAAAATATGTTTATTTAGTGCATCCTTTCCCAAAGTGGGCGATAACGCCCCCTTGTGGGCGCTGCAGGCTTAAAGGGGGCGGTAACAGACCCAGAAAAAAATGGGGGCGTTGTGTAGAGGCTTGAGGGCGATTTGTAATTTCATCTAGCTAGGAGGACTCTTAGACACCGACTGAACTCTCGACTCTCGACTACAACTTGTGAACATCAACTAATATTAATTAAGAGATTGCTCAAACTTGGTTCGATATTTCTCTCCGCGTAGTTCATATATCTGTCCTGTTTTATTGAATAAATGAAATAAAAATCATCTCAATCGTTTGCTTCGTTTCGAAATGAAAGTAGACACAAACAAACAAATAAAAAAGTAACAGACACACTTTCGCATTTTTTTTATTTCTTTTTTATTTATTTATTTTAGGTCGCTATTTAACAACTTAGGTCATCAACGACCACGATTATACACTAATTATATACAGTAGGTTATCGTCCTGTCTAAATAAGGAAGAATGCCTGGCAAACCAAAATTTGGTTTAAACTAGGTTATAAACATCTACCATTTTCAGAAATTTTAAGGTTCGCATGCATCCCTCCCCATTTAGACAGTCTTTTAAATTACTAGGCACACTACATAATAATTTTTCATTGTTAAATACTGAACATTCAACTAATATATGTGAAACAGTGAGCTCCAGTCCACACTTGCATTTATTTCGGTCATTTTTTGTGATGAGGTGGATGTGTGTCATATTGGTGTGTCCAATACGTAATCTAGTGATAATTACTTGATCTTTCCTACAACTAAAAGAGGTAGGAGATTTTTCAAAAATGGATTTTCTAATTTTATACAATAAAGATGAATTATCTGTCTTCCAATAATTGTCCCAATTTAATTTAATCTTATATTTGATATATTTTTGTAATTCACTAGGGGTCGATTTATTGAACTTATAACTATCATTTTCATTAATTGCATTTCTCGCTTCGTTATCTGCTTTCTCATTTCCTACTATTCCTTGGTGGCTTGGGATCCATATTATTTCAAAAATATAGTTATCTTTAAGCAGACTTATAATTTTTTGTTTTATTTCTACTATTAGAGTGTTTATATTATTTGTATTTTGTAATGCTTTCAAACATGATTTTGAATCATTATAAATTATATATTTTAGTCTATTAGAATCGTTATGAATTAAATCTAAAGTTTTGAGAATAGCTATTGCTTCACTACTATAAATAGAATTAAAATCTCCTAGTCTATATTTGTAGCAATTATCACCAGACACAATTGCACACCCTGCTTTGCCGTTCATAACAGAACCATCCGTGTAGAAAAATTTACAATCAGTAGTATATTTGCTATTAATTTCATTAAATAAGTTTTTGTATACATGTTGGGGAGTGTTATCTTTTTTGATTTTTAGCTAAATCAAGATTTATAGGAAATTCAAGATTTTCCCATGGACCAGAAGTGAGCAATGTCTTTGGGAACATTTCAGGAGCTTTAGATTTATTTCATTTAAATATTTAGCTGCTCTAATCCGTAGGGGTTGCAATAAATTAGGTCGAAGTTCATATTCTGTGTCAGCAGCTGTTATTTTAGTGTAGCTATGGTAAGTTGGTGTTTTAGGTTGTGATAGTATATTTATGGCATATTTAATTACAAGTTCTTTCCTTCTAAATTCCAATGGCATTTCCCCAGCTTCAACTAAGATACTCTTAATTGGACTTGTCTTAAACGCACCAATACTCAATCGAAGAGCAGTGTTGTGTATACTTTCTAAGGATTTAAGCGTTCGTTGTTTTGCAGAATCGTAAATTACTGAACCATAATCTATTTTTTGTCTTATTAAGGCACGATATGTATTTATTAAGCATTTCCTCTCAGATCCCCATTTCATTGATGACAAAGCTTTTATTATATTTAATCTTTTATAGGATTCGCACTTAAGTTGATTTATGTGTGAATTCCAAGTCATTTTTTTATCAATTATTAATCCTAGAATTTTTAACATTTTTACCTCTTTAATACTATGTTCATTTAAGATTAACTTTAAGTTTTTAGTTTTGTTTTTCTTATTAGACAATATTATAAATTCAGTTTTGGATTTCGAAAATTTAAAGCCTGATTTGTTTGACCATTCCAACAGTTTGTTTAGTGTGTTTTGAATGAGTTTCAATGTGGGTTTCAGTGTTCTACCACTACAAGTAATGATTAAGTCATCTGCAAACAAAAACCCTTTAACTGGTTTTTCGATATGTGAAAGAACGTCATTAATAGCAAGTAAAAACAGAATTACGCTGAGGACCGATCCTTGAAGTAGACCGTTTTCTGTAGAAAAAGAGTTAGATGTTGTATATTTGATTCTTACTTTTATTGTTCTTTCGGAAAGAAAGTTTTTCACAAACGCTAGAACATTTCCTTTTATGTCAATATCTTGTAATAATTTTAGAACTCTATGATTCCAAACCATTTCATAAGCTTTTTCAATATCTAGTGCTACAATTACTGTATAGTTATTATTTGCAAAGCTATCAAGTACTTCACTTTCAATATTCATTAAATGATCTATTGTTGATTGGAATTGGCGAAATCCAAATTGGAATGGTGACAAATGTTTATTTGTTTCTACATACCATCTGATTCTTTTACTTATTACTTTTTCTAGGATTTTACATAAATTGCATGTCAAGGATATGGGCCTATAACTGGTTTGCATACTTGGCATTTTTCCTGATTTTAATATAGGGACTACCAAAGCTTCTTTCCACTTATCAGGAAACACCTGTTCCTTATAAATGTAATTATATAGCTGTAGTAAGTACTCAAGTCCTCTAAGTGGTAAGTGTTTAATTATAATATTCGGTATATTATCTGGACCGGGGCTAGAATTTCCAACTTGAGAGAGTACTAATAACAATTCCTGCATCAATATTTCCTTGTTTATAGGATTGCAATTATTATCTAAGTCAAAATTTGAATCAGTCTCATTTACAGCCTTGTATTCAATAAATTGTTTGTCATAATTATTCGAACTGGAGTTGTCTGCAAAGGTTTCACCGAGTAGGTTTGAGGTTTCAATTGGATTGTTAGTAAACGTCCCATTATTTCTTTCAAGTACAATATTATTAAATCTAGTATTGCGGTGGTTAATTTTTTGTATCTTTTTCCACACATCGCCAATCAAGGTTTTGTTATTAATAGATGACACCCAGTTTTCCCAATATTTCTTTTTATTTTCCTTTACAAGTCTTCTATAGAATGCTCTTTTTTTCTTATATTCAATTTTATACACTGAGTTAGGATCATTTCTGGCATATCGTTTAAAAAGTTTTAGGGCTGTTTTGGTTTCTTTTAGCGCAATTTTACAATCATCATTCCACCACGATAAATTATTTTTTCGTAACGAACCTGATGTTTTAGGTATTGATTTGTCAGCTGCCTTTAAAATGGCTTCAGTGAATTTATCAACCAAATCATTGATAGTATACTCTGAAGTTTCATTTAGGGGTGTTAATTCGGAGATATATATGTCAATCTCTTCCCTAAACGTATCCCAATTTGCATTTTCAAACTTCCATTTCTTTGGAATTCTAATATTGTTTGATGCATCATTATTAAAATATTGAGATCTAATCAAAATTGGGAAATGATCACTATCATATAAATCTTCTAAAGCATTCCATTCAAAATATGATCTTATATCTTGTGAAGCTAAAGTTAGATCTATATTACTTGTGCGACCAGTATTACTATCAAAATGGGTCGGTTGACCAATTATTTAACACAAATATGTTGTCATGTTCTTCAAGCCACTCTGCTGTAATTCTACCTCTAGTATCACATTTGTCTGAACCCCAATTAAAATGGTGGCCGTTAAAATCGCCTAAGATTATGAAGGGAGTTGGAAGTTGACTTACGAGATTATTTAAATCATGTTTGTTAAGAGGATTACTGTTAGGCAGATAGACGGTACACACTGTAATAGGTATTGGAAATTTAATTTTTATCGCTACTGCTTCTAAGCTTGTAGTTAAAGTTATTTCTTCTGGAATTGTATGCGGTTTAATAAAAATGGCTACTCCACCACTGGCCCTATGACTTTGTGGGCGATTTTTGTAGAATTGTTGATAACCTTTTAAGGATGCACAATTATTAAAAGTAAAATTTGTTTCCTGCAAACAAATACAAGTTGGACATAATCGGGATATCAACAGTTTAATATTTTCGAGTCTTTTAAAGTAACCGTTTACATTCCATTGTAAAATATCCATGCCAAAAAAGTAAGTTAAATGTTATATAAATTTGTAATATAAAGATTAAAATAGAAGTATTTATAGTTCACTATCCGTAAATATACTAGGAGTAATGATCAGCATTTCATGTAATTTTCTCGATAAACGCGAGCATCTATTTTTTAGGCTTTTGTTCATTTTACAATGTAATTTGTTGCACATTATAATAAGGTCTTTAACATTATTTGTATAGGAGTGTACTAATTCATTTATATTTTGTTTCCTTTTATGTTGTCTATTAAACTTATAAATTGATCCAGATTGATTGGGAAAGTATTTTCATTATTTAATTCTTTCATATCATTTTCAATATTTTTCCAAATTTCTTCATTAGTTCGGGTATCGGCTTTCTTTAATTTCTTTTTATTGTTTGTTTTCACTTCTTCATCTTCCAATGAAATGTTGCTACTCGATTCATCAGTATCGAATTCTATTCTATCCGAATCTTCTTTTTGTGTATCTTGTTTTATAATTTCTTTTTTCGAAGACTCGGTTGTAGTCGGAGAACGAGCTCGTTTTATTCCTGTTGATTTTATTTGAGATGGATGTACGAAGTCTCCTTTCGTTACTAGAGAGATATTTGTGTGTTCGGTGTAGGGTCGTGTTACTATTTGGTCGTCGTTCCTATTAAAAACTTCTCTTATTTCATCAGCAGTTTCCATTTCAGTTTCTTGTTCTTGGGTATTTACTATACTTATAGGGCAATTTTTGGCTAGGTGCCCCAATGTATTACAAGTGAAACATTTCAGAGCATCAGTAGATATATAAATCCAATAATTTGTTCCTTCGAATGATATCTGGAATGATTCAGGCAGGCGTGTCTCATCCTCTGGACTAATATATAGTTGTCTTCTGAAACTTAATATATGGGAAAATCCTGGATCAGTAACACCTATTTTCATAAATATTAACGGAGACATTATTTTTATATTTAATTCGTCAAATTTTTGTTCTATGACGTAATTTGGAATAACTGGACAAACATTAGACAAAACAATTCTTTTATTTCTTGTTATCAGCGGTTTAATTTCTAGGATATTGTTTTTAATGTTAATCTTTTTATTTTCTTCGATTAAGTTATCAGCTGTTTTCTTGGAGTCCATATATATGCATATACGTGCATTCGATATGCGGGATATAAATCTTATAGATGTTGCTGGTGTGATAGAAGCTAAAGCAACGAGATATTCACGGAGTGTTATTCCGTCAATGGAGTCTAGTATAATGGCTTGATCTTTTTTGGGGAAACAAGTGGATGACGTAACGTTGGCGTAACTTGTTGTGGTGTTTCTAGTTTGATGCATTGTGGGTTGATGTGACGTTGGGGGATTTTGAGACGTTGAGTTCATTACTATTTAAAGGGTCTCCTGTTACCAGAAGTTGCCCTTTTAACTTCGTTTCACTACAATATATAAACGGAACTTGTCGCGAAAGCAAAAATAAAAACACGAAGACGCGTTGAACAGAGTGGACACGCGCGTCCGCTGTGCCCGCTCACGCGGAACTGTTTCGCATTTTAATAGTTATTAGTATTCCTAAATAGGTAATTTTCGTAAATAATAGACCGCGGGCAATCATGTTTTAACAAGTTTTTGTTAAATAACCTGATTTGTGCATTCCTGTATCAATCGGCTGGTTCATAGAATACTTGTTCTTACTTGTTGAGTACGATTGAGCGTCGAATGAGATAAACGAGTTTATGCATGTTTGTCTTATGCCTGTCGGTGTGTGCTGCTTATGCCATCCTATATAAACACCGTAATATTTATTTTATTTTCATTTCCGGTTTCGCGCGTAATAGATAAGCAGTACTTAAGTTCAACATTTACTTACGTATTTCTCAAAATAATACAATGTCGGAAGTGAAAAAGAAGAGACGGCAATACTGTGCGGAATATATTAAATTCGGATTCATTGAAAATCCCACAAACCCATCATCGCCGTTGTGCCTTCTATGTCTAAAAACATTTTCGAATGAAGCAATGAAGCCTTCAAGACTACAAGATCATTTCAATAAAATGCATCCAGATAAGAAAGATAAGAATGTAGCATATTTTCAAGAACTAGAGAAGAAGCATAATATTCAGCCAAGTGTAGCAAAACTACTTTCGGCGGATGCTAAGCAAGATGACGACGGACTTCGAGCTTCGTACAATATCTTTTTGTTAATTACTCAAAAAGGCAAACCACACAACATCGGAGAAGAGTTAATTTTTTATTGTGAATAAAAGATACTCTGTCTGAATACTATAAAATTGCGTTTCAATAATCATTCTCATTGGCAGGTGTAGCCCGTAAGAGTTAACTTGAGACCTCGGCGTCGTTGTGTACTACCTACTGCGCTTAGGTTTCAAGTTTACTCTTGCGGGCTATAGTAAAAGTCTCGTTTAGAATGAATGCTTAATCTCCGCTAATATAGCTCATAATAATCAATTAATTTAATATGACGTTATAGTGGTTTTTAAGTAGGTGAAAAAATGGGGGCGCTTAAAAATAATTTATTCTCAAAGTGGGCAGTATACAAAATAAGTTTGGGAACCACTGATTTAGTGCTTGAACAATAATAAATGCTTTATTGAATTAGTTAAAAATTCGACGTCATAACTTGCTATGCTCCTACAAAATCCTGAAGGTTTGGAGTCTATTGTCCCTATGTGATGACTGATGATATACACAGAAACTATATGCCTAGTATTAATCTATAATATTATAAAATTCTAAACATGCCGTGTCTGTACATTGAAGCTAATTTAAAAAAAACAACTGGAATATACTATACAAACGATGGAGAACATGATGCATATTTTTTTAGATTTTTTGTCTGTTTGTTCGGGATTCACGTAAAAACTACTGGGCCTATTTTGATGCGGTTTCGCTGATCGACAGCAAATTCTTAGACTTAAAATCTGCGCTACTTTATATCCTGGGAATTCCGTGGAAATTTATATGGGAATGATTTAAAATGGCTAGATCTAAAAAAATCGAATTCCAATATGATTTTTTCTCTGATCGATAAAAAAATTTACGTAATCAAATGTGTGATTCTTTTATCTCGGTAATCCCGCGGGAACTTTCCCGGGAGCGGTTTGAAGTGGTTCGGATGCATAAAAGTTAGCTTACTCCGACACAGTTTCCACTAACCCGCGGTTTCTATATTTTACCGACGGTTGTCTGTAATAGTAACTGATTGATTTTGAAGCTACCAATAACCGACGTTTATGAGGGCTATACGAGCGTTTCACAAGCTCATTGACAGTTAGAAATACTGTGTTATCAGTAACTAATTCACTCTCAAGCGTTTTGCTAACGCAACATAGTTGTATTAGTAGTACACGCAACGTAATTTAATAAGTTGAGGTATAACTACAAAATAAATACATTTTCAAAAGAAAAGACCTTTTGTGATATATTATTGTCATTAAAAATCAAGCTTTCAATCAATCTGCTTTAAAAATACTTACAATTACAGAGCCATTTTATATGAATGTTGCATGAACAAAACGCAGTAATCTAAACAACATATAAACTTTTAAAATAATGATTGCTCCAATGTCATTAGATTTGTTGTAAAAAAAAAGTGTTGTCACAAGAAACAGTTTTGTCACTTCAGAAATTTTTCGCTAGTTATAGGGATTTGTGGTTTTCGATCGCAATTTTTTTTTTAATTATTTAAGCCTAAAAACAACGATTTTCATGGTACCAGAGTCAAATGACGGAAACTTTGTGGAAACCTTGTCCGATTTTTTGTTTTCATTCAATTGTTTTAGGGAACTTTTTGTAACGCGAACGTTTCACAGAGATGTAGCGATGGATTTAATGTGTTATTTGAAGCGATGTTGTAATTTATTGTTAATGACGTTAAATATTGACAGTTAGTACGTACTAATATGTTATCTATTAATAATGTTATATTCATTCACAGTGTTATTTTTAACGCTATATTGAAGATGCATTAGGTCACAATCGATAATTATAACTTTATCGCAGGTAAAGAGATGAATAGTAAAGCAATACTTGAATTGGAATTAAAACTGTTAAAGATAGAAATAGTAAATTTGAAAGATATAAATAAATAAGAATTAAATCCAAGTCAAAAGGAGAAGTAAAAAAATTGAGTTTAATTTAATTTAAAATCACGTATTAATAACGACAAAAAACCGGCAATCGGCCGAAATCGGGTGGTAATAAAGTTCCTACAAATAGTAGTGTTGACAACCAGTGGTTATAATATAGAAACGCTTCATCTGTCGTTTCCATACAAAAAGTCTACCGATCGGTTA
This sequence comes from Dendrolimus houi, assembly GCA_039645545.1. NCBI lineage: Eukaryota > Metazoa > Arthropoda > Insecta > Lepidoptera > Lasiocampidae > Dendrolimus > Dendrolimus houi. Next base: position 12,164,957 of record CM077127.1, on the reverse strand, counting down.
GAAAATCCCTCCCATCGGTAGTTGGTACTTTCATGAGTAACTAGCTACAGACAGTTCATTATAGAAACATCAGTAGAGCTACCGGACGTTAATATTCTACCCGTCGGTATCATAACGAATCGTTTTTGCAATATTGAAACCGGACATAAAACGATAGCTTAAATTCTTTTTTAAATTCGGTGGGAATTTCAAGCCAAGCGTGGATGAATTCGCGAGCATATCCTAGTTTTGTTTATAATACTAATAACTGCTAATACTAGTAACACTTATTGAATAAAATAAACCCTACTTACTATTTAAAAACTCCTTAACAGCAATAACACTTTCCGAAGCGGTGTACATAGAATAGGAAGTAAATTTAAATTTTAACTTATATATATGACCTTCAAAAAGTGTTCTTCAGTGGAACTTATTTTGAATAATACTTTTGAATTTGAAATTAAAAAAATAATTAATTAATTTCAGATGTACCAAAGAAACTATAGCACAAGTCCCGTGAGAGTAAGAACTGTGAGGGTTTTAGTAAAACATTTACATTCATTTTCGGCCAAACATGATTGTGACCTTGCCATGAGGTCTTCAGCACTTCGCAAATACGCGCGCCAAATAATGTGCGCCAGGGCCTATCACTACATCAAACATTTAGTGATGACGTGGCCATTGGACGCGTCGTTTAGACTGGTCATGGAGTTATGGCTCAGTCTGATACAACCATGGAGATATGTTGACAATAACATCAATCAGGACAGGTAAAAGGGATTATCATTTTCATTTCAAAATGTCAAAAGGTGGAAGGGTATATGCCCGTCTGGATGGCTACTACCCTTGGTCTAGAGTATGTCGCCATAAAAACCTTGAGTTGTGTTGCGGCATTAGTGGCCAGGTTCCAGCAGCCCTTAAGAGAGCAGCAGCGCATTTGTAGCACCTTTGGTGTTGCAAATGTCCATAGGCGATGGTAACCACTTTCCATCAGGAGGGCTGTCTGCATGTTTGCTGAACTCGAGCAATAAAAAAATTTCGTGATAGCTGCTATTTATATGAAGTCTAATAATAAATGACGGCTTATAGAATTTACATCTTAATCTGCCTGAAAAATCGTCTTTAATACGCTCCAAAATGGTTCAAAGGATTACAATGACAATTTTTGGTTAACGGTCTTATTCATATTGAGTTAGAGTTTTGTAGGCTCCTTTAAAACCTGGAATGTTGGCGACACAACCGACCGTGTTGTGAACTTTTTAGCTACCCTCATGTTGCGTGCCCACTATTGGGTAATGGTAAAATCCCGAATTTTGCCACTGGTTACCTTTCCAATTAAATATAATGAAGAATTCAACTGAAAAGTTTTTTATTTTCTATAAATAATATTTTTTATTGTTTAACTTATTTTATTATACGAAAAAAAGGCCGGAGTTCCAGAGGTTAAGAACCTTAAAGAAGCCTACAAACTTACTCTAAGTCAATATGAATAAGACCGTAAAGCTATAATTTTATCTTTTGTATTTTTCATTTCCATATGTTGCAGAGTTCAAAAGATAGGGGTGGGTTAATTGCAAACATTAAGGGAGAATTGAATAACTCAAAACCAGATAAGTTTCGAAAATTGTGTATTACACTATACTGTAACCAAGTCCCGGGTGAACGTAGTAGGCGGGTAAAGCTAGTTTTTACTAGAAAATGATAGCAAACTTCAATTGCTGGTGTGTTTACTTTATTAATAACTAGAGTTTACCCTGCGACTGCGCCGCGGGTCAACCTCTAGTGCGTGCTTCTTGTTTAAAGAGTTACATCACGGTTACATTGTATTAAATTTTTATGTTAGTGCTATTTGCCCCGAAAGATTCACTTCATTTTATATCGCAAACTATCCCATCTCCCAGATGAAAAGTATCTGACAATTTTCGGTATTAAAACTACATATGTACACCAAAATGACCAAATCGACCACATTGACCACATCGACTAAATTAACGAAAATGGCAAATCACAAAATAAAAACCTATCCTACTTTCTGGGATAATCTTTACATAAATCTTGGGGTTGTCTGGAAGAGATCGCTTTTTAACGATAAGACCGCCCTTTGTACACAACTAGATATAATTTTAGTCTTTAAGTTCATTTTTGTATTGGTGTATAATAAAGTGTTATCTATCTATCTATCCCCAAACTTATCCCATTATCCGGGACAAAAAGTATCCCTTGTCCTCCCTCGGTATTAAAATTACATATATACGAAATTTCAGCCAAATCGGTCCAGTAGTTTTCCGTAAAAGCATAACAAACAGAGAGACAAATATATTTTTATCCCGGAAACTATACCATTTTTCGGGATAAAAAGTATCCTATGTTCATCCTCGGCATTGAAAATATATATAGTATACTGAGTTGCAGCATTTGGCTGCAACTCAGTATATCCAGTAGTTTTTCCGTGAAAACGGAACAGACAGACAGACAGAGTTACTTTCGCATTTATAATATTAATAGGGATATTGGACTGCTTTTAGATTTCCCGGTTCAAATGAAAATCAAGAGGAAGGCAATACTTACACCCTGGATTCCAGCTACGCCCAATTCATAGCAGAGAATTTCCCATCATACACCCATATCTTCCAGTTAGTACTGCCGAGGTTCATAAGACTGGATTTGACAGCTTATAAGAACGCCATTATGTTGTTCCGATTGGGAAAGGTAATGTATGGTTGGCCTCTACACAGGACAAGCCCAAAATAACAAAATTTAGAAGCTCATTTTTAACTTGAAAATGTTATAGTACATATAAACATGTTTGTTTTCATGAAACTAAAATTTTTTGGTTATTATACATCTATAAACACGTCAAAAGTGTCAGTCACGACGTCATCATAGCTTAGTGGCGAAGGAGCCCGCGGCTCATTCCAATGACGTGGGTTCAAGTCCTAGCTGAAAAGTATAAACAACTCGTATTTATATTGTTACAATAACCACACACTGTGTTGAAGGAGACATATTGACAAAAATCTGAACATTGAGATAACCGATGTGTGTAGCATTTTTATTTAAGTAATATATATATATATATATATATATATATATATATATATATATATATATATATATATATATATATATATATATATATATATATATATATATATATAACCAAATCCTACCTTAATTTCTCATTTCCGTCCTATTTCTATACTCTCCGTCCTTTCTAAAGTCCTTGAACGTCTAATTCATCAACAGTTAAGTTTCTTCCTGAACCGTAATTCCCTCTTAAATCCTTATCAATCCGGATTCCGTCCTGGCCATAGTATAACCACAGCTCTCGTCCAAATCACTGACGACATCCGGCATGGCATGGATAACGGTCTGCTGACTGTTTTATCGCTGCTTGATTTCAGCAGTGCCTTCAACAATGTAAATTTTGAATTGTTGATTAGGGTTTTAAGCTCTATTAACATATCTCCTACAGTAATCGACTGGTTTCATAGTTACCTATATGATCGCCGGCAGCGGATTCGAGTCGATGACGACTATTCGTCATGGCGTGATCTCTCTGCTGGCGTTCCTCAGGGCGGCGTTTTATCTCCCTTACTATTCACGATTTTTATGAATTCAATCTCTAATCAACTTACTTCTTCCTACCATCTCTATGCAGACGATTTACAAATCTATACACCTGTTGCGACATTACAAGATGCAGCCCTAACAATAAACTCTGACTTCGATCACATAACGCAATGGAGTAAATCATATTGGTCTACAAGTAAATCCCGAGAAAACTCAGCTAATTATCATAGGTAGTTCACGGATGCTATGTAGAATTAATTAACTGGACCTTCTTACCGAATTTCATATTTAATGGTACACATATCCCGGTTAGTGAGAAAGTAAAAAATCTAGGAGTCATATTTGATAGGGTGCTATCTTGGCGACCCCACATAACCGAATTGAGTCGACGTCTCTTCCTCTCTTCGAAAACCCTCTGGAGGTTGAAAAACTTCTTACTCAAAGCCACCAAAGTTAAGCTTGCAGAGTCCTTACTACTCCCCATTCTTAATTATGCTGACGCCAGCTATATTGATTTGACTCAAGAGCAACTTAATAAACTTGAGCGCCTCCAAAATTTTTGTATAAGATTCATATTGTTTATCCCCACAACCCCGTATTATCACAAAGAACGCTTTGAATTCATCTCTTCTTCTCACAATTTACGACCTTCTACGAATCTTAGACTTAATACTCTCAAACATTCATCTTTTTACAATAATTCTTTTACTGTACAGGCTATTCGACTCTGGAATGAGCTACCTGTTACTGTTAGACAAGCTAAATCACTAACAATATTTAAGAATATGACAAAAAAGCACTACCTGCAACATAGTGATGTTTGATATTTTTACTAATATCAGTAGGTATTAACTATTAACTATCATTTTACTTACATAATATTTTACATACTTATATGTTTATAAATGAATAAAATATATGTAAGTAACTGCATATCTTCTAATATTTATGTATACCACCTTTGACCAATATAATCTGTTTTATTCCTGTCACGGGTTGTCTGGAAGAGATCGCTTCTTAGCGATAAGACCGCCCATTGTGCACATTTAGAATATTTTTAGGCTATAAGGTTTTCTTTAATGATGTGCAATAAAGTGTTATCTATCTATATATATATATATATATATATATATATATATATATATATATCTTAGTACCAGTAAGTGTAATTTATTTTAAAAAATGTTTAATACAGTTTACTTGCTAGCGAAACCACTGTTAATAGCTAGAAATTCACTATTATGACCGTCATACTTAAGGATTCTAAGTAATTTATCTTATTCGTCATGATCACGGTTTTTATGTATATGGCACTACAACTGTCATTGGTATACAGGTGAATTTATCAAGTGGGTCTTCAGGGCTAAATTCTAAACTATGCTATGTAGCGTAAAATACTCAGTCTCTCGCCCGATTTTGACGAAAACTAAAGTGGTATCATTAGATTTTTGAAAAATAAATTAAACTTGTCAGGAATCGAATCGGCATATTTTCAAAAACTAAACACATGCTGTATTATTTTATACCAAGTCGTAGAGTACCTTGTAAGGATAAATTTCTATAAGGAATGTGAAACGGCAAACCAAGGGAAAGGATTGTTTTTGAACAAAATGTTCTTCCATGTATTAATTATAATAATTATCATGACTTCATTTAGAAAATAAAACATTTTGTTGAAGAACAACCCTTTACCTTGGTTTGATGTTTGACATTTTTTTATAGAAATTGATTCTCACAAGCTACACTATTATTTGGTATAATAATACAATATGTTTATTTTTGCAAAATCTGCCGATTCGATTCCTGACAAGGGTAATTGATTTTTCAAAAATCTAATGATGCCACTTTAGTTGACATCTAAATCGACCTCGAGACTTCTTTGGGGGTATTTTGCTATTTCGTATAGTCTAGGATTGGCCCTGAATGCGCACTTCAAAAATTCACCTGTATATGCCCTGTGTGCGGGTTGACTAACAATAAGCAAGCGGACACATGTTACAATAAATCCTAATATTTACACACAAAAAAACAGGCTTTAAAATAACATGTTATCATGTAACTTTCAAAATATCACGATAGAAATTATTTTAATTACTTTTCAAACAATAAGCAATGCGCTGTTTGACTCCTTTTACGTGTACCCACTTATGACGTCATAAGTAGGTACGCTCGTAAAATTCTGTGAGGCTGCAATGTTCTGTAAGTTTACAAAACGTCCTAGTGGATTTGCCAGTCCGCTCCCCTATTACTATGTAGCAATTTGTTATGATAGCCTACATTTTAAGCTGAGAATACGAAAAATTGTATCTAGTGTATAAACAAAACAAAAATTTATAGGTGTTCTCCCAACAACATTTGGTACCAATTTTACGGAATTTAGAAAAGGCAATAATTGATAGTGGAACCAGTTTAAATCACAGCATGGACACGAGTTACAACAATTCAACGCTTGATCAAAGGTAATCCTTGCTCAACAATACTAATAAGTATATTCACTCGGGACAAACGCGTCTTAGGGTTAATTGCGTTTATGAGAAATTACTTAAAAGTTATTCAAAATACAACCACTTCTACCATCTATCAACTTTTAATTTACCAATAACATAACATGTAGATCTAATGTAATAACATAACATGTCATGCCTCATATTTGCGAAATATCGGCCATTTTGAAAATTTCATTGTTCGCGTGATGTTGTTTTATCATATTAACTCTAATGGTTTCTTATTACTTTTTAATAGGTTGGGGAAAAAGTCTTTTCGCATATAGTATGTATGAACTTGTAATAAGATTTCTTTGGCTATACCATTTGTAGCTGGCTGGTTTTGGTATCATTAAAAAGTTTTAATTTTAAAGAAGGCAATTCCAAATTCAAATTAGGAAAATGTGTGATTTTCATTTGTTTTTCTTATTGTTAAAATGAGTGAATCTAATGAAGAAATTCGATACATTTTAAAATTTTACTACAAAAAAGGTAAAAATGCAACACAAGCTGCGAAAAAAAAATTGTGATGTTTATGGACCTAATGCAATATCTGTGAGAGTAGCGCAAATTTGATTTAATCGTTTTCAATCCGGAAATTTTAATATCAAAGATGCACGTCGCTCTGGTCGCCCTGTTACGGACAAAATTGATGCCATTTTTGAAAAATTGGAGAAAGATCGGCATATTAGTAGTTACGATGTAGCTGGAGAATTGGGAATTGACCACAAAATGGTTTTGTCGCATTTGAAAAAAGCTGGGTACACAAAAAAGCTCAATATTTGGGTGCCTCATGAGCTCACTGAAAGAAACCTAATGAACCGTGTACTCATTTGTGACTCTTTATTACGACGTAATGAAACCGAACCATTTTTGAAGAAACTGATAACTGGTGATGAAATGTGGATCACGTACGACAAGAACGTGCGAAAAAGATCGTGGTCAAAGACCGGTCAGGCTTCACAGACTGGCGAAACCCGGGTTAACACGCAACAAGGTGATGATGGGTGTATGGTGGGATTGGAAAGGCATTATTCATTATGAGCTGTTACCGCCAGGCAGGACTATCGATTCTGAACTGTACTGCGAACAACTGATGAGATTAAAGCAAAAAGTTGAGAGAAAGCGGCCGGAATTAATCAACAGAAGGGGTGTGGTTTTTCACCATGATAACGCTAGACCTCACACATCTTTAGCCATTCAGCAAAAATTACGAGAATTTGGCTGGGAGATGTTAATGCATCCGCCGTATAGTCCTGACCTTGCACCTTCAGATTTTCACCTGTTTCGGTATCTGCAGAATTCCTTAGGCAGTGTCAGGTTAACATCACGAGAGGACTGCCAAAACCACTTGTCGCAGTTTTTTGATCGGAAGCCCCAAAATTTTTATAGCAATGGGATCACGTCCCTACCTACAAGATGGCAAAAAGTTATCCAACAAAATGGCACCTACATACTTTAGTCAAATGTAAATAAACTTTATAAAAAAACTTTTGAATTTTTACATAAAATGCGAAGAAACTTTTTCCCCAACCTAATATATATATATTCGATGCCGAGGATGGATATAGAATACTTTTCACCCCGGAAAAGGGATAGATTTATGTAAAGGTTATCCCAGAAAGTATAGGGCGGTAGGTTTTGTTTTTTTTAATCATTTTCGTTATTTTACCATTTTTGTAGTTTACATATGATGAGGAGATTTGACACACAGGCTGCTACTTGTATCGCAAAAATAAAACTGGAACGGGTTGAAATAGGGGTTGACAGTTTTTATCGGAGACATATAATGTCTCAAGTTTATAAATATAAAAAATCATCATCTATAAAAAAATGCGATAGTGACCCGATCTGTCTATCTGTTAAGCTTTCACAGAAAAACTACTGGAGTACTGGATCGATTTTGCTGTAATTTTGTACATATGTAGTTTAAATACCGAAAATGGACATAGATATTTTTCATGCCGGGAGATAGAATAGTTTGCGATATAAAATAAAGTGAATCTTCCGGGGGCAAATGGCACTAATATAAATTTTAATACAATGTAACCTGTATTAATGTTTGTTCTTAAACCAGAGGCACGCACTAAATTGTGTGTTTATTTGGTTAATTTAAAACATTTCTTTACTTTAATATCTATTGTTAGATGTTTCTTAAGTTGGCTAAGACTTTGAACATCATTAAATAGTGTAATTAATTGCAAAAATCATGTGAGTGCAGTGCCAAAATGGTCTTGTAATGAAAAATAATTTATAAAGTTACCTACAACCTGGACCCTGGTGATGGTAAAGCAAAACCTGCGAGGAATCTCAATAAAATGTGAAATTCATATAAATCCAGGAGTTTCTTGCGAAAAATAACTATAGAGATCAAAACATAAGGTTTCCATTTTTTCTTTCAATGGTTACTAAACCTTGAAAAAGTGAGTCTGTCATATTTTTGTTAAAGCATAATTTACTATCGTATTGTGTCATTATTTTCCAGTTACATGTACAATGGTCTTAATTTACATAAATGGGTATCAATAGCTAAACAAGCCATATCAGAACTCAATTTATCAGCTAATTTCGAATATCAACCACTATGGAGTGAAAGTATGAGGCAATACGCCTTGGAGTTTGTAGTGAAAGTATTATCAGCAAAAGGTACTGCTGAGAAGAATGTAGAAGAATTTAGTAAAAAACTAAATACACAAAACCAAGGTATGTACTCGTTTCGCTAGAATAGTAACATGGAACTGAGCTTACTAAAGTTTAGAAACTACATTACATGGATGGTATCCTAATTTTAGGATATAAAATATCTCCTTGATGATGGGGCAGTAAATAACGTAAAACTTGAAATTTAACAAGTAAATTACAATACCTACAATATAATTATAATACTTAGTCTGGCCATAAATACTGTTACAATTAAAAAGAAACAAAATATTACATTTGAATTTGGAATCTGTCATTTTTATACGATTGTTCATTGTGTTTACTCATTTTGGCGCCAATACATTGTACAACATTTTGCGATATTAAAATGGAGTGGGGTGATAAAGAGAACCGAATCGCTGTGATTGCATTACACAAATTAGGTATGGAGCCAAATGCAATTTTTAAAACTCTCCATACACTTGGTATTAAGTATAGTCAAATGTTTGTGGACCAGGCTATTAGTAGGTACAATGAGACCTCCTCTGTTTGTGAAAGAAAAAGATCTGGCCGTCCACACAGTGTTCGTACGAAAAAGGTGGTCAAAGCAGTAAGGGAAAGAATTCGAAGAAATCCTGTCCGAAAGCAAAAGATTTTATCTCGGGAGATGAAGATATCACCTAGAACCATGTCGCGTATTTTAAAAGATGACTTAGGACTTGCAGCCTATCAGAAACGCACTGGTCATTTATTAACTCATAATTTAAAAAAGAATAGGGTGGTAAAATCGAAACAATTACTGAAGCAGTATGCAAAGGAAGGTCTCAGAAAAATTTTGTTTATGGATTAGACAATTTTTACAATTGAGCAACATTTTAACAAACAAAATGACCGTATTTATGCTCAAAACTCTAAGGAAGCTTCTCAATTAGTCGACAGAGTGCAACGTGGGCATTATCCGTCTTCAGTGATGGTTTGGTGGGGTGTTAGCTATGAAGGAGTGACTCGGCTATATTTTTGTGAAAAAGGTATCAAAACATCGGCACAAGTGGATCAAGATACCATTCTTGAGAAGGTAATTAAGCCCCTTAACAACACCATGTTCAATAACCAAGAATGGTCCTTCCAGCAAGACTCGGCGCCGGGTCATAAAGCTCGGTCCACGCAGTCTTGGTTGGAAACGAACGTTTCGGACTTCTCCAGTGCTGAAGACTGGCCGTCGTCTAGTCCCGATCTTAATCCGCTGGATTATGATTTATGGTCAGTTTTAGAGAGTACGGGTTGCTCTAAACGCCATGATAATTTGGAGTCCCTAAAACAATCCATACGATTGGCAGTGAAGAATTTTCCCATGGAGAGAGTGCGTGCTTCTATTGATAACTGGCCTCAACGTTTAAAGGACTGTATTGCAGCCAATGGAGACCACTTCGAATAAGCTTTTTATATTTTAAATTGTTTTATATTTGTGTATTAAACTAACACCCTGTAAAACTTATAAATGATATTTGCAATAGAAAAAATCTTTGTTACATAATTTATGGCAAGACTAGGTATATTTTCTTCATTACAAATTTTCATTGACATAAATATTGTAAACACCTGCATCCTGGAGTGGGATATGTGATCACGGCCACAGAAAAGTGGCCGAAACGTCGGAATAACAAAAATCAAATAAATTACCGCGCTTAAAACCCTTAAAACGTGGTTTTATTATGTATACAAGTCGCGAAAACTTAAGAAAATATTATAAATTTTTATTTTCATGTCATGACTCACATGACTTTAATGTATTTTACATCTATGGTCATCACCTCTATAGAAAGTATATCCAAAATGATTGGATCATTCAATTTCGGTTATGTAAGTTTCGACTATCGCGCGGATATTATCGCTGATTAACAGCGAGACAACAGACAAAAAGCGTTTTTTGATCGATTTCTCAGCCCTTGTTACAGTAATCATACATACTTTATAAGAATATATGTCAATCTTGATCATATTTCTGAGGTAACCCATGTACTCAAAACGCATTTTCGATCAATTTTCTCGATAGAAAATAATTGTTCTTCAATCTTGTGTATTGTTATTACTGTTAATCGTACATCGCTAAAATAAATAACAGTAACATATCATATTATAAGAAATATAATCATTATAGTTTTTTTTATTCGGTTGCTTGGAGAATTTGCAAGTAATTAATTATTTTATTATAAATGACTTCAAAAATCACGCTTGCCGGTCCCAATGTATTGAATTTATCAATACGCCCAAGGGCTTGGTGTAGTCTACACGCGTAGCTTTGCTCGAGCGTGCTATTTGAAATTAAATTTTAAATAAATGAAGGAGCAATAATAACCAGAATTTCGAGCCGATCGAGCTATACTTATTTGGCGTATACGGTAGAGGACTGGTCCAATTAGAATTATGAGATCAGAGTTCATAGTTCAAGTTAGAGTGCTCTCTCCATTTTCCTTTTCTAACTATTTTTTTTATTTAGCCCTATTATGTTTTATCTATTATTATTATTTTATAGTTTTTATCTATACAGATAAATAAAAGTGAAGTGCCTATTTGTAATCTCAAAATGAAAACTAAAAATCGGACCAGGAGATTTCGAAAATGCTATTTTTAGAATTTTTGTCTGTCTGTATGAATGTTCCGGCTAATCTCTGAAAAAGCTGAATCGATTTTGACGTAATTTTCATTGGCAGATAGCTGATGTTATAAGAAGTAACTTAGGCTACGTTTTTAGGGTTCCGCGAAAAAAAACCAAAAGTATATTTGTCTCTCTGTTTTTTATTCTTTTATGGTAAGACTATTGAACCGATTTGGCTGAAACTGGGTACATATGTAATTTTAATACCGAGGGTGGCCAAGAGATACTTTTCATCCCGAAAGATGAGATAGTTTCCGGGATGAAAATATATTTGGCCAGACAGACAGACAGAGTTATTTTCGCATTTATATATACCTATATATGAATTCATTATTGTTCCATAATACAATTACATCATTTTAATAAAGTTTACCTGTCTAAAAAAATGTTGAAAAATAAAAAGAAACGTACAGTCCTGAGGAGGATTCGAACCCTGTACCTCCTAGTTACTATTACGCTCGGTAAACGGTTGAGCTAAAGACGCTTAGGAAGTCGTGTCAAAATTTCAATACCCATTAAGCATAAAAACGATCAGTCTCACTTTAGGATATTTTGTCTCGCTCTCGTGCTCGTCAGCCTTAGAATGAAATAAATTGAATCAAGTTGGTATGGACGCGGTGCGCGTAGGTATGTTCAGTTGCAATATTTCGCCACGCTCGAACTTTTATTACGCGCTGTTTCATCGAAGTAAATATCGGCCGTGCGGGGTTGATTTTCTGAAACATCGATTTGAATCAGGTCTACATAGACTCTTAAGAAATTTTAAAGCACCTAAATGTCACACTTAGGGACAAGAACAAATTAATACTTCTTTAAAATTTATATTTTGTTGTTAGAGTACAGCCGACAGGCTGACATCCCACCTGATGGAAAGTGGTTACCGTCACTTATGGATATATGCAACACCACTACCAACGGGCTCCCCCCAGCCTCAAAGAAATTTAATGATACTGTTTTAAAAAGTCCGTATGGTAATGCCCAGAGAAAATCTTTGCTGGAACCTCATTCCAAAGGTCTATGGTGGTGCTCTACTTATCATGCTTTAGGTCAAATCAGTCAAAAATTAAAATTCTTAAGGTTTTGAATTTTATACTTGTATAGAAATTAGAACTAAATCAATAAATAGCAAGGAGCTTTTTAGTTATACCTATTTTGATTGGGTAAAATTAGGTTTTACTCCTAGTTTTGAATGAATGAATGAAGAAAAACAATATGTAATAAAAATATTAGTGATATAATTTATTTATTATATTTTCAGGTATTTGGGGGTCAATAAAGCATTGGTTGATGATTGGAACCAGCGATGAGGATGAACAGTTCCTAGAAGAATGCAAAAAAGTTCCCAATTATCTAAACATGTCTGTCCATTACATCTCAAACATATTTGATGTAAGTGAAATAATTTAACACTACATTTTCTGACGCATTTATGCATTCTGGTAACTTATGTATTAAATATTATTTGGTTTTTAGCTGAATGAAGCCACCTTCCAACTGCCTGAACAAGTTATAGAAGAAAACTCAACAGAAGACTCGTCATACATCAATTCTAAGTTTTCCATCTTTAATCACTAATAAGGTACACAGTATTTGTAGTTTTCAAACTCTTTTTTAAATTATTTGTTTTTAAGTATTTTTTATTTATTTTTGTATAATTGTATGTTTCAATTTTCAGCTCCGAAATAAATCCACAGTAGTACATTATATGGGAGATCCTGATTTGATGCCCATTGCGTCGTATGAAAGCACGATATTAGTTAGGATGTTATATCAAATAGCTTCAAGGCTTAATGAAATGGTATGAATATTCTGATATACAATTAAGTAATAGGTTGGGGAAAAAGTCTTTTCGCATATAGTATGTATGAACTTGTAATAAGATCTCTTTGGCTATACCATTTGTATCTGGCTGGTTTTGGTATAATTAAAAAGTTTCAATTTTAAAGAAGACTATTCCAAATTCAAATTAGGAAAATGTGTGATTTTCATTTGTTTTTCTTGTTAAAATGAGTGAATCTAATTAATAAATTCGATACATTTTAAAATTTTACTACATAAAAGGTAAAAATGCAACACAAGCTGCGAAAAAATTTGTGATGTCTGGACCTAATGCAGTATCTGTGAGAGTAGCGCAAATTTGGTTTAAGCGTTTTCAATCCGGAAATTTTGATATCAAAGATGCACGTCGCTTTGGTCGCCCTCTTACAGACAAAATTGATGCCATTTTTGAAAAAGTGGAGCAAGATCGGCATTTTAGTAGTTACGATGTCGCTGGTGAACTGAGAATTGACCACAAAACGTTTTTGGCGCATTTTAAAAAAGCTGAGCACACAAAAAAGCTCAATATTTGGGTGCCTCATGAGCTCACTGAAAGAAACCTAATGAACCGTGTACTCATTTGTGATTCTTTATTACGACGTAATGAAACCGAATCATTTTTGAAGAAGCTGATAACTGGTGATGAAAAATGGATCACGTACGACAAGAACGTGCGAAAAAGATCGTGGTCAAAGGCCTGTCAGGCTTCACAGACTGTGGCGAAACCCGGGTTAACTCGCAACAAGGTGATACTGTGTGTATGGTGGGATTTGAAGGGCATTATTCATTATTCTGGCGGTACCAGACAGGACCATTGATTCTGAACTGTACTGCGAACAACTGATGATATTAAAGCAAAAAGTTGAGAGAAAGCGGCCGGAATTAATCAACAGAAGGGGTGTGGTTTTTCACCATGATAACGCTAAACCTCACACATCTTTAGCCACTCAGCAAAAATGACGAGAGTTTGGCTGGGAGGTGTTAATGCATCCGCCGTATAGCCCTGACCTTGCACCTTCAGATTTTCACCTGTTTCGGTCTCTGCAAAATTCCTTAGGCAGTGTCAGGTTAACATCACGAGAGGACTGCCAAAACCACTTGTCGCAGTTTTTTGATCAGAAGCCCCAATTTTTTTTTATAGCAATGGGATCACGTCCCTACCTACAAGATGGCAAAAAGTTATCCAACAAAATGGCACCTACATACTTTAGTCAAATGTAAATAAACTTTATAAAAAAATCTTTTGAATTTTTATATAAAATGCGAAGAAACTTTTTCCCCAACCTAATATATGACATAATTTATAATCAATTTTTATAATAATATACAATTATAACAGAGCTGGTATTAAAATACCTTCCCGTCATTTTTAATAAACGTTAAATATGGAAAAAAATATTGTACATAGGTGTGTGGAGTATCATTAAGTGTTCCAAAATCATAATAATGTTTCATAGTTTTTTTAATTTAAGTCAATAGATAATTAATTAAAGAATTAATACACTTCCAAAAATTTGCTAGTGTGTGGCCCTCTTATAATTTATTTACGTAGTGCACAATTCTGAAAAATTATGTGACAGTAACTGTATAAATATTTTCAAGGAAAATAAAAGAATAGTTTTCAACAAGACCACTTAAAATAGTGGTTGTTCATCAACTCAACACATCAATGCTCATGTAGACTACATACTACAGTCGCCTGCTTGACAGTGAGTGTGGCGACGCGGCGGTAGCGCAGTTTCGCCTAGGCCACAGTCTGGACGCGCAGCGGCAACGTCTTCTACAAGTGCTCTCACTTTCACACACAAATATAATCAAAAATGTAGTCAAAGTAATATAATGTAGAAAACTTTTATTGTATTCTACGTACAATTCCTTAAGAATATAAAACACTAATTGTAGAAATGTTTCAGTATGAAGAACAATTCACAAGCCTTTGGAATAGATATGACTTGTGGGGTTTCGCAGCTCGTGAGATACTACAAGTGCCGTGCACGATACAGACGTACGTGAAAAATGCGGGGAATCACCAAAACGTTGTGCGGCAAAACCTCCCTGCACGGTTGTCATTACGAAGATTGGGCTCCCACGCTTTTATTATATGGATAACAATCGGATACATTATATTCAGAATGTTCTCGTATAGCAGCTTCTTTTATATATTTTTATTGGTGATCACGTGGACAATATTTGTATTAATGAAAGCAAGTTTAAAAATGATGAAAGTGTTGAATCAATAATCATAATTTTTATTTATATTTAATAAATTGCGTTTTTGATACTATACTGTTTCATTTTAAATACTAGGTAGCCTTGAATAGAATACAAATTTTAACTAAAAATTGAATATAGAGTAGATAAACTTGATAGTGAGCACTTTTTTTTAAATCACTGGAAAAATGGTTCTTCAATAAGGACATAAATATATTTGACCTGCTGTAATGGTAGACATTTTATCATTTATATTTATTATTACTTTTAGATTATTTTTTAATTATGAATAAATGTAATTTGTATTATATAAGTCAATATTGTAATAATAATTCTGCACGCCCATTTATGTACCGAATGTATTGATACTTTAAAAACCGCAACATCTCTGTACATGCATTCGCAATAAATATATATAAATAATAAATATACTATTCTATTCAATATTCTAATGTTCATGTTACCATTAAAATGAGATCGAGATTGCTGTGTTTTTCGCTATTCCTACAGTTTTACATTTGACCACAAAAGACAAACTAGATAAATTCATTCCGTATTTTTTTCGTTGATATTAGATTAATTGATACAATGTTCACAAATACATTTATATTGTTTTTCTTTATTGTAGAGAAATACTGACAAATAAATACACGAATTAATAAACTAAATATTTAATTGCATTTAGCAATATTTTTTTAAAGTAAGTTTGGGTACAATGTTCATAGAAGCCAATTCTTGGAAGAGTAGCTTACAAGCGTAAGGCATTTCCACACTGGAGACCGCGGCTGAGGAGCGACACGCGTGACACCAGGCGCGGCTCGCAAGTCGCCCGCACGACGCGCAAATGTCCGCTACGAACGCGTCTGACGCGAGCATCAATCGCTCCAGCAGCAACATGCTGTTAAAAACATTTCCAATGAGTGTATCAACTTTTTGTAGCAAAAACTAGATCCACTAAGGCCTATTCCATATCTTAAATAAACATAAACAAATAAACTGAATCTCGTATGCGTTCTAATGTTTTGAAAGGTACTTTTTTTGGAACAATCTTGTGGAGTAGGTGTATTACAAGCATATGAATAAAGAAAATTCAGACCAGAACAAAATCGATTCCATTTGATTGAGCTGTGTGTGTTTATTAGAATTGTGGGTATATTATAATTATGGAGGGTAGAGGTAAAGAGTACCATCTCTGTATACGAAGAAGTGTCTATGGAAATGCATTAAATTAGGGTGGTGCCATATTAGCATCAGGGTGAATTTTAAAGAAAGCACCAAAAGTTATTAGAGTAGTATTATAAAGTATTTTAGTTTTATAAAATTAACTATTAAAAATTCACTATTATTCAAAGTTTACGAAATTAAATCGCTCTTCACGTTTTCACATAACAATTCTTTGAGGTTATATTTAGTAAATTATTTTGTACTACATAAATAGTTGATGTTTTTAATAGTGTACGATAATAACGATACGATACGATGACGACAGATATTAAATTTCTAACTCGGCATCTTCAATTCGTCTACAGCAGCTACATTCTGTACGGTTTTTGGACTGTCATTTACAGCTTACAGCTGGACACATTACCTTGCGCCATAGCCAATGAGGCAATCGCGCTCCATCTCGCCCAGGCGCAGGCCGCCGTCGCGCGAACGCCCCTCTGTGGGCTGGCGCGTGAGCACCGCTCGGGGTCCTCTCGCTCGCGCGTGCATCTTATCTTGCACCATATGCTTCAACTTTTGATAATATACCTTCAACAAAACATTTTTTTAATACTGTCGTACTAAAGTGATTCTGTATTATTATTGTAATTAGTAATGTGTTGTGACAATAAAAGAAAAAAAGACATTTTCTGGAATACAATAAAATTTTGAACTATTTTTTTTTTTGGAAGGTTTACAGTGTAATATATACAAATAATGAAAAAGAATCTTTAAAAATGCTGATAACAAGCCACCACTAATCTAATAGCTGTTAGCTTTGATGTTTCTAATTAAATAAGGTAAAAAGAGGGTAATAATAAAACCTATACATGTATTGTACTCACAGGTCCAGAATAAATGTATGCCTCCAAAGGCTCACCAGTAAGACCAGAGTAAAATATATCCTTGCCATGATAGTTATATCCATGTTTTTCTAACTCCCTACATACATCATGAACTTTAGATCCGCTGAAAGCCGTGCCTACAACATATTTCTTTCCGTTTCATTGACCATTAGAAAGTATAAGTTAGTTATTTTGGCCATAATACGACTTACCATAATGGAATTTTCCTTCCATTAATCCTGCTTTACCAGCCAATAGTTCAATTGTTTTCCCCACTGTCATTCTAGATGGGAAACCGTGTGGGTTCATGATCATATCGGGGCAAATTCCTCGATCATTGAATGGCATATCTTCTTGCTGTACTATCAATCCAGTCACCCCTTTCTGGCCGTGTCTTGAACTAAACTTATCCCCTATTTCTGGAACTCTTGTTTGCCGAAGCAGTATTTTGATTAAAAATGCATCTTCTGAATTAGATGAAACCATTACTTTTTCTATGTATGATTCAACAGGCCCTTTATATGTTATTGGCACGTCTTTATACTCAACTTGTTGTGGTTGACCCTGTGCCACCGGGTTTATTGTTGCTGGAGGCATTTGTTTGTTTATCAGCACTTGTTTATTTTCAACCATTTCCCCAGGTGACGCTATACCATCAGAGTCTAGAATTTCATGAGCTCGGATGATTTTGCCTGTTGTAGCATCCCTTGACGGACCTAATATCCTATCAGATGTTTGATTGCTATATCTCTTCATAGTGGTTTTGGCATTTTTATAAACCAAACATCGGCCATATCCCCGATCTATTGACGCTCGGTTTAAGATCAATGCGTCTTCAATATCATATCCACTGTAGCTCATTACTGCGACTGTGGCATTCTGGCCAGCAGGCAATTTATCAAAATTAGTTAGTTCTATTGTCCTTGTTTTTACCATTGGACATTGTGGATAAACTAAATTATACATTAAAGAGTCTATACGATTCTGTTGATTGTAACCAATCGTTCCTGAAAGAAAATTATTAGAATTCATCATTACAACTAGATAATTATGGTCCAACATCAAGAAAGGTTAAACTTTGCATTCAATTTCGTTATAAAAAAAATAGGTGTTAAAGTTTACTTTAAAACAGAGAAAAGATTCCAGAATTACAATTACACTTCTATGATCTTATGGATATTAATTTCCGAAAACTTACCCATAGCTTGTTTGCCCATAGCACATTGATATGTGTTTCTAGGACTTTGGTTATGATGAGGATAAGGAACCAACCCAGCACATACCCCCAAAATTGTGAACGGTTCTATCTCTAAATGTGTTGTAACATAAGGATCTATTTCAGCTTCAACTGTCGCAATATGACTGTCGTTCTCTTCATTGACATCCAAGTACTCAATAAGACCATCATTTAAGAAGTCTTGAAATTTTCTTATTCCCCTATTTAGTTCGTTTATATGAGACTGTTGTACTAAAGGATAGCCTTTTTCGACTATTATGTAAGGGCGGCACAATCGTCCTCCATCGCTGCATATGTATACAGTTCTTTGGTTATGATTTGGGTAAATCGACACAAATGCAGATATTAGGCCGCGTCTTCTAAACATTCGGAATACTTTGAGGAGCTTTTTATATTGCCGCGATACTCCCAATATATTACCTAAAATGATATATAAAAAAAATATATTTATGTGCTTATTAATGTGAAGAAGTCGATCTTAAATAGTAAATGTCCCACTGTTAAGCTCAGGCCTCCCACTTTTAGGGAACCGGACAGATAAGCTCCATGTTGTCTAAGGGCCGTTTTTCTAATCATCAGATAAAAGTTATCAATCAAATACATTATAACCTGAGTGAATCAAAAGAAAACCAATTCAATTGACATTTTTAATTTTTCCATAATATATTTTATTATATGAATAACCTTTATCTGGTGATAAAAAAATGCCCTAAGACGGAAAATTGTTTTTCTTACATCGGTTATCTCAATGAATGAATAAATCAATCATTTATTGCTAAAATATATGTACACAAGATGTTACAATATGTGTTGTTTCAATACATTTTGCCTTATTAGGCGTGCAATGTCGGAATAGATGTCATAATTATAAAACTAAATTTACATTTAAAAAAAGAAATATATATGATATAAAATAATACAATACAATTATGTCTAGTTACAAAATATTATTAGTCATGTCTTTGTTATTCTTATATTCATTTACAGTATAATAAACATTTTCTAATAAAATTTTCGTGAGACTTTTTAAAGAAATTTAAAGGCTGCATTCGTAACATTTCTGGCAGTTTATTAAATATGATAGGCGCCATACAAAAGATACTTTTGCGCATCATGGCCGTTTTTGAAGAGCAAATACAGACTCTATGCTGATCTCGTCTGTTCCGAACAACTACATAGGAGAGCTGGAGAAATAAGTTCGGGTTACTCTTGACGAATACCGCAGTTTCAAAAATATATAAAGAAGGTCAAGTTAGGATGTTATATTTTTTAAAGAAAAGTTTGCACGAGATTAAACATAGTCTTTACGCATCGTTTTTGCTGTTTGAACACTTTGCCTGCGTCTGTAGAGTTGCCCCAAAATATAATTCTGTATCTTATATTTGATACAATAAGACCGTGATAAGCCGTCATAAGAGATTCTAAATTGACTACCGGAGCTAGCTTATACAGAACATAATTATATTTACTATTTTTTTTACAAAGAGTGTTTGTGTGTTCCTTCCAATTTAGTCTTTTATCTATAGTTAATCCCACACATTTGGTAAAATTTATTTCCTCAATTTTAATGTCCTTGTATTTAATGTCAAAATTTCCTGTGCAGTATTCCTGTCCAATATATACCTTATTATTGTATTTTCTTCGGCACTAAGTTATCAATATTTGACAAAGTAATTTAACGATTTTCTTTGCAGATCATGAATGACCTTACGACCATAGGGTCGTAAAGTTAACTTTTATCCAAATTTGTCGGAAATAGTACCAAGGTATTCGAAAAAACCGTCTTTAAAAATAAAAAATATAGGTATTTCAATACCTATGCTTTCATTTTGATCAAAATACATTTGTTCAACTATGAAAATTAAAGTAAATCGATAACATTATTTGGTTAAAAACGTAATCTAGTTATACGTCTGGATAACAGGTTAAACGTTGGACATTTTGCTGAATAAGGTTTACCTTTATGTCCTGATTTATGAAGATTGAATGAACTATAAATGAATAAAAATTTAATCATATGTTTTTTTATAACTAATTTAAATAATTGTTTAAAGAACAGGGATACAGACAATAAAAAAAAGACATCTTTTATCATCTATGGAATAGTATACATGGCAAGAAATCTCTGCTGCTAATAGTAAAACTTAAAACTTACCATTTAAAAAAACAATGTAAACAGCTGGATTGTTGATTTCTTCGCCACCCAAAAGTCTTACATCTTCAACCCCAGCATTACAAGCCAATCTGGCAATGGGTTCTTCAGAGCATTCAGTGGTAATGTGTGTCATTAAGGCTAAATTCTTGATAAGGCCGCAACCCTCTCCTTCGGGGGTATCGGAGGGGCAAAGCATGCCCCACTGCGACGGCTGCAGGGACCTCGGCCCGGACACTTTCCTTGTCTTCTCAAATTGGGAGTTGACACGTGTCATCATACCAAGGGCGGAAATGTAACTTAGGCGACTAAGGACTTGGGTAACGCCGTGGCGTTCCATTTTAAACCTTTTGATAGTCCAGTTACCCTAAACAATATATTTAATTTAATTTTTCAGTAATAATATATACAAGTATCCCAGAACTATGTCCCTTATAGACAAATTATTTGTAACATACATAATGTATGTTTTTAATTAGTGATGGGCCGAAATTCGTTTTACATTCGGTTTGACCGAATTTCGGCAGCTTGAGCCGAACTGCGGCATTCGGCCGAGATTCGGTTTGAATGCCGAACATTCGGTGCAAGAAAAAAGTAAAATACCTACTTGCACTATTTTGTCTAAAATTAGTAGAAATCGTATCTAACTTAACCGTAATATAAAAATTGGCATCTATATACTCATGGTCATTTATTTTAGTTGCGAACAAGTAAACTTTAACGTGCAATGTGATAAAAAATAAATAAAATTAGTTCTTGATAAGTCTTTGCCTAATTAAATAGACATCAAATTAAAACAAAAATAAAATAAACTTATTATTCCTCTAAGAAACAACAGTAAGTAGTGCAACTGCTTAATTATAATGCGTAACTTGAATAAAAAAATTAAATAAAACACCTCTAAGGGATATCAGCAATTACAACTTTCATTTTGATTGAAATCACTTTTTACGAATTAAACATTATGAATTTAGAATTATGAAATGGTAATTTTTTTTCAATCAAAGGTCTAAAAATCTATTCTTTTATCCTCCTACTCATACTTAAAATTTACGGCGTTATCAAGTCACGACGTGTTGCTCTTGAGAAAGCGTGGCGAAAGCAAACCGAAGTTCGGCCGAATCTTTTGTTTGAACCGAATGTTCGGCCGAAGTTCGTATTCGGTTCAAATCACATTCGGCCCATCCCTATTTTTAATCATTTAATTTTAAAATCTTTGGCTTTCCTCACGATGTTTTCTGGTATCGTTAACACGTGGTAATTGTAATAATCGGTTAGAAAATGTGCCTAAATGGTGCATGGTTTCTGCCGAGGTTCGAATCCTATGAATGCTTCAATTATTTTTTCTTCATAGTCTTGGGAATGAATCCATTATCATAAAACTTGATACATAATATGTATTTTCAATAACAATGAAAATCATATTTTTTGTACAGGAAAACAAGAATGAAGAACACCTTGTCATACAAAAATATACACATTACTAGTGTGCCTCTTGTTTAAAGAGCAGCCGTTAATACAGGTTATATTGCATTATTATTGTTATGTTGGTGCTATTTGCCCTCGGAAGATTTACTTCATTTTATATCGCAAACTATCCCATCTCCCGGGATGAAAATTATCTATTTCCTTTTTCGGTATTCAGAGAGACAGATCGAGTTACTATCGCATTTTTTAGATTATGAATTTTTATATCTTTAACTTTAAAAATTATTGGTCCCTCATACAAACTTTTACCCTATTTCAACCCATTCTAGTTTTATTTATATATCTCCCGTCTATCTCTTTGTAAACTACATAAACGACCAAAACTACAAAAACTACCACAACTACCAAAACTATAAAAACTACCAAAACTACCACTACTATCAAAATTACCACAACTACCAAAACTATCAAAACTACCGAAACTATCAACCAATACTACCACAACTACCAAAACTACCAAAACCACCAAAACTACCGAAACCATCAAAACTACCAATACTATCAAAACTACCAGTACTACCAAAACTACCACAACTACCAAAACTACCAAAACCACCAAAACTACCAAAACCATCAAAACTACCAATACTATCAAAACTACCACTACTACCAAAACCACTACGACTACCAAAACTACCACAACTACCAAAACTACTACAACTACCACAACTACTAAAACTACCGGAACGACCAAAACTACCAAAATAAACAAAATGACGAAAATGCCAAACCACAAATAAAAAACCTATCATATTTTCTGGGATAATCTTTATATAAATCTATCCCAAAATATAGCCTATAATCCGGGATAAAAATTATCCCTTGTCCACCCTCGGTATAAAATTTACATATATACCGAATTTCATTACCAAATCGGTGCATCAGTTTTTCCGTTAAAGCATAACAAACACAAAGACAAATATATTTTTATCCCGAAAACTATCCCATATTTCGGGATAAAAAATATCCTATGTTCATTCTCGGCATCGAAAATATATATTTATACTGAGTTTCACCCAAATCGGTCCAGTAGTTTTTCCGTAAAAACGGAACAGACAGACGGACAGACAGACTGAGTTACTTTCGCATTTATAACATTGTTACATGCCGTCAAAGATAAGCGCACAGCTGCGCAGTCCATTGTCCTCCCGGATTAAGGCATTCTTTGTGTTTTGAATTAAGAAAAACATGCTATTGTCTTTTTACTTGTTTTATAACCATCATTAGCGTCGAACTAATCCCTATTGTTATTGACTTTGTGGACGTTCCCAGGTGTGCAAATTGATATTTCTTAGAAACTCAGTGTGCGCGGCCAATTTCTTTATACTCTGTAGTTAGTATAAGACGATGCCCGAATGGAGGGGCGGGCAGTCAAGCGACGACTACGAAACGAGTAAGACGTTCTCTAGTACTCTCGATTAGCGATAAAGACGACGGACTTTGCGCGTTCGAATTGTATCGAATCGTGCAGTGTGAACTGGTTGCATCCAGTTTTATTTTTATTTGTTTTATACGTGTTTGTACAGTTCTAATAAGTTCTATAGTAGTTCCAACGGCATTTTTAATTCGAGTCCTGTAGCTCGTAACAATATTAATAGGGATATATCCCCAAGCTAAGCAAGTTATGCTGCGGTCCGATTCCAGACACCCAGACCATAGAAAATAACGGAAAATTTGTTTACAAAAGTTATCATACTAGGAATCGAGGTTGCGACTTTTACATACCAGTGAGCTAGAGCGGCACAGGCTTAACCCACTCAACTAGAGAGACCGAGTATATATGAGAACCCAATTAATTTTGTATGGAGACTTACTGTAGAAATAGCAGCAAAAAGTCCGTTTGCTATTAATTCCGGTCTCATGTGTTTCACGACATCAAAAGGAGCCGCTTTTACTTTTGGTATTATTTTATCGGCTATAGATTTTAACTCCCAGTTGAACCTTTTAAACAGATCTTCAAACATCAATGCCAAAAGTGACCCAGCTAATTCCATTCTCTTATTACCATAATAGTCAGGATCGTCCACGGCGGCTTTGTTAGTTTCAGCATCAATCACTCTTTTAACCATAAGTGCTAAATAAATGGCTTTGACATAAAAATTGTAGTTTTCAACAGCAACATGTGCTAGAATTGTCGTAGCTAGGAGATCTCGCGCCTCGTCTACTGGTGACCTGGCTTTTGCACCTCCACTTTGGAATCTAGGAAGAATTTAAAGTAATAATAAATCTATTGAAAGGTCGAATTTTTTACATTGAATTTAATTGAAAACTCATTTCTCACCTTTTCACCTTCAATTTGCTTCCGATGTATGTAAGAGCTTGGGTTTGAGTGAATATCTTTAAGTTATGGCAATCCATTATACAGGGGGACATTTTCTTGATTGTTGTATCATCTGTGCCTATCAGTTGCATTATTTCTTGATCACTACAGATACCCATCGCCTTAAAAGCTACAGCAATTGGTATATCCTGGATAAGACAGTTGAAAATTAAAGGTTTATTTAGACATTAATTAAGGAGATAACGAAATGGAGTTGAATCCGGACATGTATCCATGTCTAAAGATGCACATCTAGGTCCTGTATTTCTAGGACCCCTAAGGATCGGGCTGACAAGAAGGAGTATGTTCTTGAACACGGGATCGTTGTGGAGTGCACTGTATTTGGCGAAGTTTTGTGTTATAGATGAGATGCCCAGTGAGAGCAAGGTATACTACGAAAAATCAATGCACCTTGTGAAGCAAAGTTCAATGGTCGGCACCGACAGTTTCAGTTATGGACACAATTTTCATAACACTGGCACTAACAGTAGATGGTGAAAGTTGCGATTATTTCCACAAAAACTAAATACCGCTCTTGTGATCCAACTTTCAAGGAGCAAAATCTTGCGAGTGTCACTTGCTCTATACACATAACCAACAGAGCAAGTGACTCGTACAGTAATTCTACCCTCACTTCTGTGAAAAAAAAAATCTAACGGGATGAATAATAATTGAATCTAATAAATCAAATAGTAATTACTATTAAACTAATAATAAAAGGAGGATGAACAACCAGGTGTAGTGAATTATGGAGTGTAATTAAAATCTTTTAATAACACTGATCCCTTACTTCAAATTAGATCACTTGTAATTTAAACGAAGTCGGCTAGACTGTAACCTTTGATATGATCACATGGATGCACAGACCTGCCACTCTGCACTTGGATGCACTTATGCAGGTCTTGTGGTCCCCCACAAGTTTGCTGGTACTGTCAAACTGGTATCCGAATTGGCATTGGTTGTACATCCAACAATAATATGACAAATGCAGATCCAAGGATTCATATTCATCTAGAGCTACCCACCTCTACTGACAATTTTCAAACTACTCTTAGTAGTAACAACTAGACCAGAACATTAATTATTGCAAAAGAATTCAGAAATGTAATTTATCAAAAGTCAAATCTGAGCTCTCTAGATGCTAACAAACAAAGACCACTACTCAGGCCACTGTATAACAAAGATATGGAACACTAGTCCTAAAAATAGCAGAATTGTCTCAAATTATAACTAAAGATATAATACTTACATCAGATAGTGCATTATGTCTGAGTACATATTTTCCATTCTTCAGTATTACATTAGTTCTTGTTTTCTTTTCATGAGTAGAACTTGTTACTTGACACTGAATGGCTCCTTTGAACTCATCTACAATCATGCGATTTCTAGACAATTGCTCCTGAATCAAAATAACCTTTTCTTGGCCTGTAAAAATTTATCAATATACAAATCACTTTAGTCATTAAAAAAGTAAGAAACAAACAGATATACTTTTTAATTTATATATTAGCATGGATCTAGTTCATCAATTTGTCCAATCATAGTGCATGTGGATCAATATAACAAATGTGGTGCATGCAGTTTATGCAACAACATAGAAGAGTTTCTTAACTTGTATACAGGGAGGAAATGTTCGGTGGGGCAGTAAAGGGAAGTATCTCGTTACAGCTATGTGAAAATGGTCTTAGGAGACTACCCATATTTTTTTATGAAAGTTTGACCACCATTCGATTTAAAAAAAAATGCCATTATAGTAAAGAAAAAATATTTTTATGGCAAACAATCATGTTTTTAATACTGATCAAAAACTTCTATGGGACTAACCTAGGTTGGAGTACTAAAAAGTCATGAATTGCAAAAAACTTTACCAATATATTTTTAAGAAGTCTAATTTACATTTTTTATTTATTAATTCTTTTTTGTGAATTAATAAAAAATAAGATTTAAAAAAGTATTCACATGGAGTTTTTCTGATGTAACCAACTATTAAGAATAGTTTTGCTTTCGAAATAAAATAATGATGAGTTTGAAATTTCTTTTTCAAATTTAAAGTTAAAAGATTAATATTATTTTACCAACCTCTGATGATGAAG
This sequence comes from Dendrolimus houi, assembly GCA_039645545.1. Lineage (NCBI taxonomy): Eukaryota > Metazoa > Arthropoda > Insecta > Lepidoptera > Lasiocampidae > Dendrolimus > Dendrolimus houi. The sequence continues at coordinate 12,138,259 of CM077127.1, read as the reverse complement.
TAGCCACCTGGATCATGTGGACATTCATTGAGCTGTGCTAATTCAAAATCAGATTTATTGGTCAGCACACAATTGGAGGACCGCAGCATTAGTGGCATTCTAAAAATCAGTATTAATAATTAAAATTAATTTAATAACATTTGCAAAATCCCTGCTGTTGCAAATCTTGAAAATCAATGATAATCTGGTACAAGATCTGGGCTATATATATATATATATATTGAGATGCAACATCACTACTTTAACTCTACAATCTTGTCTGGTTTAAGTTCTTTTGTGTCATAGATACTTGTTATTTTTCATTTCACACTAAAAACTAAAATTATTCAAGTAACATATTACTTAATTTCATGACAATATTTTAATTCAAATTCTTATTGCTATACAAGGTATCTAATTTTCAAAGATAAAAAGTATCATATATTAATTTCTGTTGTAACAAACAAACATCCAAAGTTACATTTACATTCATATATGTATTAGTAGTATATGCATTCATACTAATAATACCTTTATTTCTGCCCTCAAATAGTCTCATAAGTTGATTGGAAGAAAGCTCTTATAGGGTTAAGCTTGCCCTTGTACTTCACAACTATTTTGTATTTTATGTGTATTCTTTATTGCATAAAGATACAACACACTAACTTGTAATAACTTATTTAAATTTGATAAAGTTGTACTGGAATTTATACTCCAAAACAAGGCTAATCTTACTCACACTAAATATATTTAAATTTAACCATAAAAAAGTATAAATTATTGAAAATTACCTTCCAATTAACTGTTTATTTTTAATAACACGTTGGTTACCTCTTATATATTCAATATCTACTGTGATAGGTGCAGAGTAAGTCATGTCTCTAAGTCTACATTCGTGTGGGGTGGTGGGTTTTGTTATGTTGAACCCTTCTTCCAAATCTGGTGTGCCAACATATGCATTCAAATATTTAATATAGAACAATGGATCAGCATCACAGAACACTTTCTCATTTGCTTGCACAATTTTTTTTATTTCCACATTAATGAAGTAATTGAAGGAGTCTATGTGTTGCTTCACTAATCCCTTTACTTGTAAGAATGACGGTACCAATTTCCATTTATCCTACAACAGAGAAATTAATGGAAATTGTGCTTAAAATACATGCATGAAAACATATGACCATGCATACATAGTTCATACATGATGAAAACAAATTTCAAGGTAAAATTAGAATTAAAAAGATATATAAATAAATTTATGTCAAAATATATGAAGAGAATTCAAAAAATGTTGGCAAAGTAACTTTGGCTTAGCATGTTAGGTAGAAGCCTTATAACAATATAACTCTTTATCTTTGCAATACAGGCATGAAATATTACTATTGTTAAGCAAACTTCGCCTGTTTTTTTATAATGTTCACCTCAAGACACTTCACGACACATAAAAATTCAAATGTTAAAATAAAGCAAGGAATTTGGCCAGGACAAAGTTAATACGAAGAAAACGATGTACACTAGTACGACAGTTATTTGTTGAACTCACCTCAAGTGTTTTCACAGGCTCTCTTAAACCTTTAGCGGAATCCCAATCGTAGGTTTTATTTATTTCACCCATATTTGTATATTTGTCATAAACAATTAAGCCTTAGCCAAGACCGGCTAAACTTTATTCATTTATTTTAAACACAACTGTCCGCAACAACAGTCCATTTCCAAACTCACACATCCCATATATCCGAATTTCCGAACTTCATAATTCTAACCTCAATTTTACTTCACTTTTTGTTTTTTTGGCAAGAGGCTTGTTCTTGGTCGAACTACCATTACTGCCAACGTCAGGTGTGGAAAGGCAAGGTTTATGGCGATGACCAGGTAGATAAGAAAACACAAAAAAGGGGGAAAACAAATAAAAATTTGTTCTAGTGTTAGTTCACGACCGCCACCATCTGAAATAATATCAGTATATATACACATACAGGACAACACATATTTTTTTTAGTTTATACACAAAATTTGTTATAGGTTTACAGTTTTATATTATTAATAGAAATATATTTGGTTAGAACATTGAATATAAGACGATTACATATGAGGGAGAGGAGGGTTTTAATATTAGTGGGTTTTGGAATTTTAGCTGGTAAGATATTATACAGGGATGTGGGGTGAAGGGGACAGTTAAAAAATATATGGTCGATAGAGCCTTCTTCTGTATTACAATCACAAATTAGGGAGGAACGAACTCCAATCCTGTGGAGATGAACAGGGGTACATGAATGGCCCAGACGCAACCTGCAAATCACTGAGGTGACTCTTTTGTCAGCACTGCGGAATTTATAGAACCATGGTTTGATGGGGATCTCTGGAGAAATATCTTTATAGAACCTCCCTTTAACCAGACTAGAGTTTGTCCAATTAATAAGCCATTCGTCTTTAAGGTCGTGCAGAGCTTTGGAGCAGAGATCCTGAGGGTGTAGTCTGGAGTGGTCTAGACATCCTGAAACTGTTGCACTTTTCGCTAACTCATCAGCGGTCTCATTGCCAGTTATACCTGAATGACTAGGTATCCATGCTAGTATAACTTCTATATTATTAGATTGACACAAAAGGAGATTTTCCTTGATTTTAAGAATCAAAGGAAAATGTAGGCCAATTGTTAAATCCTCTGAAAGGATAGCTTGGAGGTAGCTTAAAAAGTCTGAAAAGACTATGCACTTATGTATTCTATCTTTGTTAGCAGCAATAAACTTAATAGCCTCCAAAATTGCTATTGTTTCACCAGTAAAAGTAGATGTAAATATAGGACATTTATAGGACAATGCTAGCCTGTAATTAGGGCACCAGACAGCAGCACTGACACAACCTTCTAAAAATAGTTTAGAAGCATCAGTATAAATTAGGCACCAGTCTGACCGTTCTGACGAAAGCCGTAGGTTAAAAAAAATATTTGCATTAGGGTCGTTTTTAGAGATACCAAAATGTAGAAAAACTTTAGGATGGAAGTTTTGGACTTCATAGGAGGTACTAAATTGAGCAAGTTTAGAGGATTGGAAAAGCGGAGTATTTAATCTGTCGAATTTTCTAAAAGACTTTATAAGGCATGGTAATTATTTATGGGACCAGTAAGGGTTGTGATAAGGGAAGAGAGGGACTTGATTCTAGAGATTAAAGGGAGACAAGAAATCTGACAGGCTTTGTATAAGAAACGGTTACATAAATATTGGCATCGGATTTGAAGAGTAGGGTCTAAGGCCTCTATCTGCAATGCATTGGTCGGGGATGATCGCATGGCACCCAGGATCACCCCGAGGCATCTATACTGAAACTTGTCTAATTTAATAAGAGCTGTTTTTGAACAGGGCTGAAGTACAAAAGAACCATAATCTAAAATACTACGGATTATAGCGATATATATTAACTTTTGGGAACATGGGTGGGCGCCCCACCAGACTCCTGACAGACATCTAAGGAGATTTAGATTCGACTCGGTCTTTTTTGTAATAAAGTTTAAGTGCTGTAGTCCTGTCATTTTCGAATCTAAAAATACACCCAAAAAATTAATATGATCGCAAACTGGAATCTCACGATCGTTACACAACACTCTGATCGATAAGGGGTTACGTTTACGTATAAAAACGACTACTTTACTCTTATCTGGTGATAAATCTAGTCCATGTTGCGTTAACCAGTTAAATAAGTAGTATAATGCGCGGTTCAACATAGTTTCAGCCTGCCTGTTGTATCAGCTGATGTATAGAGTACTATATCGTCCGCGTATTGTAATATGTTACAAAAAGACGTAACAGTATGATCTAGTTCTAAGGTATAGAGATTATATAACAATGGGCTCAACAGAGAGCCCTGGGGGAGGCCTTTCCATGTCCGACGAATAGAGTGAATAGAGCCTTCCAGTCTAGTTACAACCGAACGACCCATTAAGAAATTACATATGTAATGCGCTAACCTCGCGGGTACACTCAGCTTATGCAGTTTCTGCCTGAGGTGGTGAAGAAGGACACTATCATATGCGGCAGATATGTCAAGAAACACAGCTGCCAGGATCTGGCGTTTGGATAGGGTAATCCTAATGTCAGTGGTAAGGATTGAGAGACTGTGCATGGTACTTGAGCCCTTACGAAACCCATATTGGGTGCTGGAGAGCATGCAATTAGATTCTAAGTACCATTCTAAGCGATTTTTCAGAAGGTGCTCCATTACCTTAGCAAGCGTGGAGGATAATGCGATATGACGGTAGGAGGAGGGCATGGAAGGATTTTTACCTGGCTTGAGGATGGGGATAATGAGTTCTGTCTTCCAAGAGTCTGGTATTATACCTAATTCAAAGGATTTATTAAGAAGGTTGAGAAATAGGGTCTTAGTGAAGGATCCAGATTTGGTAAGAAAGGAATATGGGATACCGTCCAAACCAGGGGAAGACTCTTTAAGTCGATTGAAAATACAGGATAATTCAGACATGCTAAAAGGCTCGTTAAATTTGTGGGCAGGAACATATAGGGGGTGAGGAGATGGGAGAGAATCATGATTGGGAACAGAAGGAGGGGCCAATTGACTAACAAAGTCAGAAATCCAAACCGAACTATCGTTAGAGGAGGGATTAGATGAATGGTATGAGCCACGAAATCGTTTTAGGGTCTTGCATACTATACAGGAAGGAGTTTGGGGATTTAAGCTCTCTGTAAATCTAAACCATGACCTTTTCTTTTTTTTCTTAAAAAATCTTTTTGAAGCTGCCATAGCCTTTTTATATTCTATATAATTAGATATAGACATATCTGAATTATATAGGGATTCAGCTGCCTTACGCTTTTGAAATATGGAGGTGCACTCATCATCCCACCATGGTGGAGAATAACGTTTTTTGATTCCATTTTTTTTCAGAGGGATGCACAAATGACAAGCGTGATGTAAATTATTAATTAGTAAGTCATATGTATGAAGGAAGTTTGATTCAGAAATCTCTGGGAGTGATTTAGTATGACGATCACTTTCTGTGGCATATGTATCCCAATTCGCCTTATTAGTGTTGTATTTTAAGAGAGATGAGAACTGTCGAACGGGTACAGTGAGGTGAGGAAAAGAAATGAGCAGAGGTAGGTGATCACTGCCATGAGAATCTTCGAGAACAGACCATGACGCAACAGAACAAAGGTCTGGAGAGCAAAAAGAGAGATCAGGCGTGATTAAATGATTATTTGAAGCGGTTCTGCGAGTCGGAGAGCCATCATTTAAGATGCAGATGTTAAGATGATCCAAAATGTCTACAAGATCACACCCAAAGGAATCATAATAAGGGCTGCCCCACAACAAATGAGCGCAGTTGAAATCCCCCAAAATAAGATAAGGTGTAGTAAGTCTTGAAGATGGATTCAAGCACAGGGATTAAATTGGAAGAGGGATGAGGAATATATATAGATAATATAGTTAAACTATAATTGGGAATTTTTACAGCAACAACATTAAGAGAATTTGGAAGGGGAGGAAGAGGGGAAAGAGAATATGTAAGAGATGACTTTATCAGTATAGCTGAGCGAGCATACCCATCGTCTCTGTCATCACGGAAACAAGCGTACCCAGGTATTCGAAAGTGGGAACCAGGGACAAGCCATGTCTCCGAAATGGCAAAAACGATGGGATCATGGGCATATATCATTTGAGAGATTTCATGTTTTTTGGGGACTATGCTACGACTATTCCGCTGAATGAGGTTGAATTTTGGAAATGATATTTATGAGCTGGGTCAATTTGGATGCTACGTTGGACGGGGCTGGGTGATCATCAAATTTTGATATAATATTTATAAGCATGGTGAGCAGTCCATCGATAAGATTGTCGTTGTTATCGTTATTTGGAATGCCTCTTAAGGCAACCCCGTTTTGTGTTGATGGGAAGTCGTATTGAGAGATTATTGATTGGTGGGCAGCCCTGTCGTAACCAGGGGCCAAAGGAGCGCGGGGTCTGGGGGAGCCCGTTATGTAAGTGGTGCGTATATAACTGGTAATTGTCGGAGAACTTTGGGAGGGGATAAAGGGGTTAGGATCCCAAGAGGGTCTTGCAGCAGAGTAGGCTGGAAGAGGTTTATGTGGGGCAAACGCTGTGCGTGTAACATCCGAGTAAGACCGAATTGAAGGAGGGAAGAGGGTTGCTGCCTCTGAATATGAGATATTATCCTCTGACATTTTCTTTTTAATAAGTTTTTGTCTTTCCAATTCAGGGCAGTTCTTGTCGATAGCGTAATGATGCCCTTTGCACAAACAAGAAAAAGAATTTTCGAGAGCAACAGAACAAGTTTTACCAGAGTGTAAGTGGCCGCATTTATAGCATCTGGGTTTGGAGCGACATTTATCACTTACATGACCGAAGCGGCAGCATGTGAAACATTGTATCGTCGGTAATTGGTAAGGTGTGACTGTAATTGAAGTGTAACAACAATATATGTTTTTAGGGAGGATCTGGCCGTTAAATGTAAGAACTACTGTTGTTGTTGGTGTCCAATCTATGGAGCCATCTGGCTGGCGTACCTTCCTGCTGAACCTTCTGGCTTTAATAACTTGTCCGCAATAATTCGGGACTTCAACCTGATCTACGAACTCTTCCATGGACCAGTCCTTAGGAACTTCCTGGACCACCCCCATATGGGAGACATTAAACGTTGTGATAATAGCCTTGTATTGAGCAGCTGTTAAAGTTGGATTTTCCACAAAGTTATTGGCATCCTGAGCAGAAAGAAACTCTATAGATATTCTGTTTCTACTCACACTTTTGATCCCCTGTTGAACTATTTTGCCAATATTTGTGTTAATCATCATTTTACCAGATGATATTTTATTTATGGTAGCTCCAGAGTTAGGATTGTTTTCTATTCTATGGACATGGACCAAAAAAGGTCCTTTATCTTCGTTCGAGTACTTATAAGGTACATATGCAGAGTGATGGACCCATAGAGATTTGTCCGAGTTAAGTTCTGACGACAACGGTGCTTTTTTGACGGTATATCTGCCGCTTCGTCGACCGCAGAACGCTTTCTCATTACTGCAGGTTGCAACTGAGAGCCGCAAGGCTCCTGGGTCGTTTGTTCAGAAAAATCATTACGTCTTACAGAGTCTGGGGGAGGGTCCGGAGGACCAGGGGGGATCTTCGACATAGTCGAAGACCCCTAAAACGGGTAAACGAACTTACCTTACCTTACTTACTTAGGCTTACCTTATGAAGGTAGATTAAAAAATCACCAGAGGAGAATAAATATCATTAAAGGAGTGGAATCACACATATAAAAGGTTAACTACATGTAGATAGAACATACAGAACAAATTTAAATAAGAAAATTATCAATAAAACCAGGGTAAACTAATATTTAAGAGTGTCAAAATCGCCAACGCGTGTGTTAACCACGGCCTATGTTTTGACAGTCGAACCTCAATTTCATCTATCTCAATACTCAATTCTCAATTTTTACGACCTTCAAATGCTTCAAAATTTGTTACATATTGACGTTAACAATAACATTAATGAATAATTATTTTGATTAATTATTTTATTATTAATTTAGGTTTATGGCTTGGCAGGCTTTTAAAGTTACCAATATAGTTTCTTCGTTTTCTTAATCCTTAAGTATAGATCAGCTGAACTGTAGGCTATTATCAACTGACGCTATTCAACGGAGTTTTTGTGACAGCTCGAAAGGCCACATTTGACTATACAGTTCACATTTTTCACAAAAACGCATAATTACTACTTAAAAATTATCAATATCTACAACTACTGTTCATTTTAGAGTAATTTTACACATTTTTAGAAAATAAAACTGCACAGCCCAACATCTCCTTTTAGTTCCTGCCACAAACTAACTAACTATTTTTGTTATGCTCTATGACTACATTACAGAAGGGACTCACAACGACCATGTTCACGACCGCGATTTTTCCCGTTCCACTTTCTTGCGAACGTTACAATCATAAACTCTAGTTACTCTGGTGTAACGGATTATGGAGCGTTGATGTCATAAACGACGAAATACACAAATGTCATTGGTTGATTTGAAAATCGCGCCTTTTTCAATGTTAAGAGATAGAGAGAATTAATGCTCTGTGGTCAACGCCCATTTCGACCCACCTCTTGACATGGGTCTTTGTGAGCGCTGTGTGATCGAAAATGTTGACGTCATTTGTGACCACCACGACCATAATTTCGCCACGACCATAACGACCGCGGTCGCTTTGTGAAACGGCAGACGGAGCATTTAGGGCGTTGTGAGATACTGAAGGAATGCGTCCTAAGGCACTAAAATCTAGCAAAATTGTTTTGAAACGGAACTATTTTTTTTCTACTAGCAACATTCTCAAAAGGAAATTCTGTTTTGACATATGATGTAAACAAAGATACAGATACTCGTAATACTTTTTTGTTTCATATTAACAGTGATTGAAATACGTGAAAAGTGTAAAAAACGTATAAAACTGTTCTAAGTTTGGGAAGAAAATAATTAGTTTATTTTACAGACGGATATGAAGGTTACAGTTTGCGGAATATAAAAATCTTTTCGTTATATTTTGACGATATTTACGAAATAACAGCTGACATGGCGAGTTTGTAAAGGTTAATTACCGCAAGGTATTTAAGACTTATAGCTCTTGCCTAGAAAATTATAGTAATTATTTGTAAAATAAACATTATTAAGTCAGGTTGCTTTATTTACAACACTCGTGCATTTTTTCAACATAACTTATAATGTTTATTTTACAAATAATTACTATAATATTGTAAGCAAGGGCTTTGAGCCTTAAATACCTTGTGATAAGGATCCTTGCACGATATTTGACGTATAGTATCTCCTCTGGGATAATGTTACACATATATGCCATCTCACGCAAATGTAGTAATGGTGTAATGCGTTATTTGTGATCTAAATGGGCCACAATCAATATCTTTGACATCATCACAGGCGTGGCCCCAGCATAAAAATTGAAGTTGCAAGAGTTTAGACAAATTTGCGAAAGTGGCGCCTCATTATTTTTGACTATAATTTTCCACACTCTACTGGGAATGAATTTTTACTTTGCAACGAGCGACACAGGCAAGGAACATATTACTCTCTTACAAGAGGATACAGGTATCTAGGCATCGCACACGACGAGTATGCTGAATGCTTCGTTCCTTTTGTCGCCCTTCAAAATGATGATGTACCTACATGGGCCGGCTTCTCGTACTCTATGTTTTTCAAATATAAAATGAAGAATACTGGCTTAAAAGCGTAGTTGCCAAGCCATAAATCTAAATAAATAATAATAAATGAAAAATGAAAGCTGACATATGACTATTTTTTTAGTCTGTCATTACGAAATGAACATTTCAGTGGCTTTGATCAATTTTCGTTGGTTCTTTTATGTCGAAATTTTTGCTGTTCGTGAATTTTTGCAATTCACATAACTACAGTGTAAAATGTTTACGTAAACTCATTCAACATATATAGATTGCACCAAGATGGTATACGATTCCACACCACGGACAGTAAGGATCCTTCTCTTAGGTGAACCTGGTGTTGGTAAAACTTCATTAATTCTTTCTTTGGTAACTGAAGAATTCACCGAACATGTCCCACCCAAAGCTGAAGAAATCACTATCCCTGCAGATGTTACCCCAGAACAGGTACCAACCAACATAGTAGACATAAATGGTAAGATTTTGTTTTTCTTCACTTGGAAGTAGTTATGCTGAATATATGCTTAATTAAATCTGTAAAATCATACCGGTAATAGTACAAAACTCATAATTGTTGTACTAATCTATCAACTTTGCAGTTGCAGAACAGTCACTGGAGCAAGTTGGTGAAGAAATTGAAAAAGCCCATGTAATATGCATTGTATTCTCAGTTGAAAACCAAGAAACTCTAAACAAAATAGCAACATATTGGCTGCCATTTGTGAGGGACAATAGTTCAGTAGAGTTTAGAAAACCTGTTATTCTTGTTGGAAATAAGATTGATTTAATTGACTATTCAGTTATAGATGTAAGGCTTTCTTAACTACATTTTTATTTTTTTTAATATTTCCTGTAACTTTATTTGTATCAAAATCACACCCGTGTTGTGTAGAAACTGTTTATTTCCCAGGATAAAAATATCCTGTAAATTATCTTCCAAATGATCTAACATCCAAGGTTGCAAAGAGAATTAAAATTTTAACTCTCAAATTTATTCAATGTATTACTTGAATTTTAATGTTTTGCAAGAATATACAAATTCTATTAAACTTGAAATTATTAATATATTTTTTTTTTTAGAATATTTGGGATATAGCAGAAGAATATCCAGAAGTGGATCGTTGTATAGAATGCTCAGCAAAATCTTTAATAAATGTTTCTGAAATGTTCTATAATGCACAGAAAGCAGTTTTACATCCAATAAATCCTATTTACTCTATTGAGGAACAAGAGGTGATGATGTGATATATTTATTTTTTGTGTAAAAATATTTCCAGTACAATTTTTTTTAAAGGAGAGTTTTATATCTTCAATACAAACATTATGCTCTTAGAATTTAATCCCATATTCCAGTTTCTCAGTTTTTAAGATATTGTTATTTTATTTATTTTAAGAAAATATTTTCCATTATTACAATCATTATGATGTGGTTAAAGTGTTATGGAGAATCAACATTGTTGTAGTTGTATAAAATCTCAGTTGCATTCCTCCAGGCTGTCACTTTGGAACCTAGAGGCTTCATAAAACCTATGCCTTCTTTTAATTGACTTTCTGAAATGTAGATTATTAGTAAAAAATAATATACATAATTTTAAAGTATACTATAACAAAAATATATCAAAATTTTACAAACTCTTAACTTAATAGTTCATAAAAGGTGTAAAAATAATAGGTTACATACTTCAAAAATTTTAACTTATTTAATTCACAAAGTTGACTGTATCAAAAACTAATTTTAAGTGGTTCAACTTAACAAATGAATGATCTTATGTTGAATATTTTTTTTAAATTTTAATGTATTATGTAAAAACAATTATTTTATGTGTAACAGTTGTAAGAACCTAAAATAAATGTATGTTGAGAATGTTTATATATGTTTCAAGGTTACAGAGAAATGCAAGAAAGCGCTCACAAGAATATTTAAAATATGTGACTTAGATGGTGATGGTTTACTTGATGACTATGAGGTCACAATGTTCCAGAAGAAATGCTTTGATTCACCACTGCAATTACAGGTAAACTTTAATTATTGTTCTACTATTATTTGTTTCATTTTATCTAAGCACATTATCATTTTTGGAGGTATACAGGTGAATTTTTCAAGTGAGCCTCTGTGCCCAAATCTGAAGCTAAAAATAAAGCAACATTATTAGATTAAAAAAAAAAATATGTAGCCAGGAATTGAATGAGCTGATTTGCAAAAAATACATGCTGTATTATTACACCAACACATAGTGTAGCTTGTAAGGATTAATTTCTGTAGAGATATATCAAACTAAGGTAAAAGGTTGATTTTTAACAAATTGTTCTTATTATTATTGTTTTATTATTAATGCTACCTATATATTTTTAAGGTTAATACAATTTTTAGACATATCTTTTACGTAAGAATAAAATAAAGCCATATTTATGACAGCTATTATACCATATTATGGAAATCCACCTATACTGTAAACTTGTTTGTCATGGAGATGACCAGCTCTGGTTTTCATGTCACATATAAGCTTATTATTCTTTCTAGAATATGAAGCTCAAAATCGAATAAATCTCTTTCTAGGTTTTAGATGAAGTAAAATCTGTTATTGCTCAAAATATCGCTGGTGGAATTGAAAATGACTGTATAACATTAAAAGGTTTCATCTTTTTACATTGCCTGTTCATTCAAAGAGGGAGGAATGAGACCACATGGACAGTACTCCGCAAGTTTGGATATGATGAAAGTCTAGATTTGACACCTAGTTACTTATATGCTAAGTATGATAATTTATAGAAATATTATAATTATTGTGTACTTTTGAAGGTGTTGAGATTTTTTCATTATTTAGTAAAATAGTTTATACAATATGTTTTAAGTAAAGTTAGATAGTATCTATAGTATACATGATTTCCAATTGAAATGTTACATCTGCCTTAATCTTGCCTGAGCACTTAAAATACTGCACACTATTTTGTTGTAGACCTTATATATCATAATTTAACAAAGGTTTTTAAAGTTTGTATTCTAGTAATACATTCAATATTGAGTCAAACTCAGATCAAAATAAACAGAGATATATTTATGCTATGATATAATGATTGCACCATGTATGCAGTCAAATATTTACTTAATTTCAAGATTGATTTTCGTTTTAGTGTCAAAGTACCAATTGGTTGTACATCTGAGCTATCATATAAAGGTCAACAATTCTTAGCACAACTTTTTGAGAAATATGATAAGGACAAAGATGGCATGTTGAATCCTACGGAACTTAAAAATGTGTTTTCATGTTGTCCAAAAATCCCATGGCATAACTTACGCTACACTGTGCCTACTAATGAAAAGGTAATTTTGTTAATACTAGTGCTTTCCATGAGGATTTATCTTGTATTAACTTTGGTTCTGTTTGTTGGTACAAAAATTTTTTGAGAATTATCTTAATTTTAATTCTTTGAGACATTAAAGAGATTGAAATGTCTTCTTTCAAGCTTAAAATGCAGTTAACTGTTTTTACTTCATAAATAACTATATACCTATAGATAGATAGATGTTCATATCAACATTTATTCAAAATAATTCAAATTTGTTGTTGCATCCATTTTAATTTAATATTGATATTAATGTTTTAGGGCTATTTGACTTTACAAGGATGGATGTGTCGTTGGACTCTAATGACCCTTCTAGACTTGCAGAATACAAGTGCATATTTAGCTTATCTGGGTTTTAATTTTCTCGAGAATGACACTCAAAAATCTGCAATACATAGTGAGTTAACAAGTACATTTTTTCTTCTTTAACTTAAGTTATTTGTGGACTATTGCGGAAATAGAAATTCAGAATAAGTGCTGTGATATTACATAGTGACCACTCTTAAATTTATGTTTTAATTTTTTTTTATTTTTATAGCATAGCAGTTCATTCTCATTTGCTAGTCATGACTTCTGTGCTAGCTGAACTACAATATTAGCCTAACAGATTTAGTTGGTTATTCAGTCTACAAAGTTAAATGTCAATTCCTGTAATGAGTAAATTAGATTTTAATATAGTTATCTAGTCAAAGGTTGTGACCGGGACTGCGTCTGTAGTGTAGGACGCTCTATAGCCAGATTGTTCGGCGACCTGCATAAGGTCGCGGGTAGGGTCTGAATGGGGAAGGCGGGAGTCCGGGTTATGTGGAGCAGACTTGGGGGAGGGCTACGTCCAGCAGTGGACATTGATTGGTTGAAGAAAAAGAAAAGGTTGTGTGAGGATGGCCATACCAATAACCTTTCCACCAGTATGGTTATACAATTCAAGAGATTTGTTAATTAACTTCATAGTATTTTCATGTTTTCTCAAGTGTTGGACGGAATTAAAACTACATTTTAAAGATTTTAGTCATAATCTTAATTTGATTTGATATTTTGCTCTCCTTTCAACAGCTGCAACCATAGATATCCAACTAATTCTGTAAAATAATAGTTTTAACTGTCTGTTATTTACTCTGGTCTGGTTATATTCTAGATTTGTTCATTGTCCACAATCAATTTGCCTAGTTTAAGTGTCTACAATGTATAACTGGCGATTTAAGGAAAATGTTAGTAATACAGTACAAACTTCAATTGCATCTAATTATTTAATATTGAATTACAAACAAAAGTCCTTTTGAGGCGATATGTTGCACCTTTTCTCTTTCAACAATATTCTTTTTAATGTACAAAGTACAGTTTGTGTGAGTTAAGATCGGTGTATTTCCTGTTTTTTAAATATGCTCACTTATTATGCACATTGTATGTACGTCACTAATTGTAAGTACGAAAAAAAGGTAGAAATCATAATTGTTTCTTTAAATACAGTTTAAAAAAACAATTATGATTATGATTAACATAATCAATAACATATTAATGTTAATGTTAATCATAATCATAATAATAATATGATTATGATTAACATTAACAATTATGATTAACAAATAACACTTTGTAAGCCTACGATTTATGAATTAAGTTGGATTTATAACGATAATTAATTTCACAGACTGTTAATCTCTTATCTTTAATAATGACATATTAGGTATCCCAGGATCTTGACTGGTTATTCCCAATTTATCAAAATCCTATTTTTTTAAAGTTGGATTACCTATGTATTTTCATTTATGCAATTTCAGTTACGCGTGAGAAAAAAGTTGATATTGCCAAGAAGCAATCTAGTCGAAATGTTTACCAGTGTCACATAATAGGCCCAAGGTCTTGTGGGAAGACTTCAATTTGCAGAAGTTTTCTTGGTATAGCTCATAAGGTAAACACAAAAGTCATGATTTCATTAAGACTAGAGACTACTTCACTGAGACTAACACATGTATATAAATAAAATGAATGGGAATTGAATGAGAGTTATGGGTTTCAAACATCGAAATAACCGATCTGTGAAATCTACTTTGGACATGCGTGGCGTACCTACATGGTTCCTTGAAATGAAAGGGCTTGAGCCCAGGTTTTTTAAAATATTATATTTGTTCTAATTTTTTTAAATAGGGTTTTGTAACAATTTTAGCAAGAACTGAAACCCTTATAAAATACATAATGACATATCTCATAGTAATTGCTCTCAAAGATTACTGTTTCTATGAAGATGATATGTTTGTCAACAAAAAAAACTGAAAATTAGGGAATGTAGTCTCTCTCCATATAATGGACATTAACAATTTTTTCTGTATAAATAGCCATGAGGAGTATCATTAGACAGGTTGTGAAAAATCAATGATATTCCATAGTTAGTTATAATTAAATAAATAGGTGGGCAAGATTTTCACCTCTAAATTTAAAAAATTGTGTCCTTTACTGTAATGTTTCAAATATGAGATGGAAATTCGATAAAAAAATCTTCCTGATTGTTTTCCTTTTCAGAAGATTTTTCATAGTTCGTAAGAAATACTTTCAACAATTGTTTGAAAAAAATCAGTTCGTTTTGGTATACTATAAAGTAAATAATTTCTTTAGGGTTCTGTAGCTAAATAACAAAAACAGTGGCTGTTAATTAGCTTTACCGAATCTTTCATTGTGCAGGAAATGACACATATTTAGCCGACTTTCTAAGTGTTTCATTATTCCAGAAAATCAAAAGCCACGCCAATGAACGCGGTGACAGTAATAATATAGAAAACAGTTGTATTAATACAGTATTAGTGTATGGTCAGGAGAAGTATTTAGTATTAAAGGAGATTCCGATCACGAGAGTGTCGGACCCGCTGCAGCCGCACGAGGTCAACTGCGACGTCGCCTGCCTCGTCTACGACGTCGCCGCGACGCGCTCTTTTGAGTACATCGCTAGGATATATATTGTAAGTTTTTTATTTCGATGGCGACATTTTATTGCTTAAAGCCGGCGAGCGGACAGATAATCCCGACAAAATGGAAGTTAGCCTGGCCATGTTTTTTTAGCTTCGCGACAAGCTGTCAGGCGCGGAGCGGTTTTCATTCCATGTACCCGAGCAATTCTCCAAAGCTCATTGTTGGCCGCAACCTGCTTTTTTTAAACTAGTGCTAGGTCATTAATTTCTAACTTCTGTTAGAAATTAATGACCTAATAATATAACAGATTAGCGCTCATTATTGTTATCAACAAGGCAATTGAAACTGAAAGATTCTTAAAAAGCTATAGGATTTTAAAAAAAAACCTGGTCGCGGCCAATGATACACGCAGGAGAATGACTCATTTATCAACCCATCGCTTAGTACGTTAACACGCTGCCGCCATCTTTGTTGCTGCGAGTCCTGGCCTCGGTCTACTTCGCCCCTAAACTTGTTTCCGTCGCTATTGCGGTTTGCTACATACAAATTGTCCGCATTGCCGCTGAGTACGGCCGCTCGCGTAACATGATTCCTATTTTGACCTTCATAGATCGCCTTCCAATAGAGAAGTACCTCCAGTGTGAATAACAACTTTACAATATTGATTGGAATTTTAATACTTTTATTTTTGCCGCTCGCCGCGGCGCACTTGGTTGTCCCTCATACCGCAAAGGTCGTGGCCGAACCGGAAAGGTGAAATTAAATAAAATAAATAAACAAGAATTATATACCTATCCTTATGAAAACTCTTAACTGTGTAGTAAAAGAGACACAATGACATCACGGTGGTAAAGGTATTGGCGGCGGATTTCATAATCGATAATTTCGTATGCAAGTTTCGTCACGATGTTTTACTTCGACGTCAGCACATAGTACTTGTAACAATAACCACAGGTTGGTAGCCAATGAGCTACTATAATTTTATTGTAAAAAAAACATTATTCGCAGAAATATTTTGCGGAAAGCCACATTCCTGTATTGATAGTGGGCACGAAAGGCGACGCATTGATCGCCAGGCAAGAATACATCCTCCAACCCGAGGTGTTTTGCAACAAGTACCAACTTCTGCCGCCACAGTCGTTTAACATTAGGGAGAACAAACATGATGTTTTTATTAAACTAGCCACAATGGCTGCTTTTCCGTAAGTAATTTTTTAATAATTACGCTTTTATTTTTCTTTTAAATTAACTCTTTTATGCCCATGTATAGTTGAAAAATATTTCTTAATTTCTGTGATGGCTGTTATTAAAATAACTTACGAATATTTATAAGATCAGTCATATATTTATTTTAAAGACTGAATTTATCTATTGACCTGTTCTTTACTTTGGACTCTTCTTTTTCAAAACAATCCTTCATTTCACTATTCTCTCACAAGAATGTGAGTACTGTCAGTTAATTATGTATTTTTTGTTTAGATTCAAAATTCGAGCTACTATTTAAGTCGTATAGAATCATAACCAACTATCTAGTTTTCATGTAAATCGAGTCATAAACACAGTAATGTAAAATTAATTATTATTTTAAAATAATTTAAACTTATTTCATAACTTTCTATTAAAAACAATGAAATGAAATACAGTGAAAGAAGGAAAAAAGGAAAGTGTGAGAAAACTTGAATATCGAGATTACCGATGTTTGAAACCCTCTAAACCGCCTTGTACAAGCGTTTATGGACCGATATTATAATCATATTGTAATTACAGTATTGTCCGCCAGACGATTAAATAATACTTACACGACTTACAGTGAAAGGTACTGGATTTAGGGCCGATTTTTCAATCATCAGATAAAAATTATCAGTAAAATAAATTATATATAAACCTTACTGAATTCAATTCAACTATATTTTTCACGCAGCAGCCATTTTTGATTTTCTTATGTTGTATTTTATTCTATAAATAACTTATCTGTTGATTGAAAAATCGGCCCTTTGATATACGAAGATGACCTTGAATTAATACATTAAGTATCTAGCGTACAATAGATTCGTTCACTATTACAAAAAAATTGTTAGGCTTCATTTCAATAACAGCTGTCACAGAACTCTCCTTGTACTTAACAAAGAATAGTTAGATTTTCACCATACTGTTTTAAAAGTTAAATTATTTCAATATGTAGTAATTTAGCTTTAATATTGCTAAAGATACTGTTTTATTTTAAATGTCTTGTGTCAGTCAATTTCAAGCAGCTTGGATTTTATTCAGCAAGCACAGGTGTGTACTCAGTTCATAATGAGATTTGTATTTTTATACTAACTCCATATTCAGAAATTGATATTGTCCAATTATATTAAACCACTAGGATTTGCCCGCGACTTCGTCCACGTTTGACTTGAAATTGCCGCGGGATTCCCGGGACACAAAGTACCGCAGCATTTAAAAATAAATATAAGCAATCGTTTTAGTGAAAACTGTGTCGGGATAAGCTAATTTTTATACATCCGAACAACGTCAAACCGCTCCCAGGAAAATTCCCGGGACAAACAGCATCACTGATTTTGTTACATAAAATTTACTATCGATCAGTAAAAAATCACATTGGAATTCGATTTTTCTAATTTACCCATTTTAAATCACTCCTAGAAAAATTCGGATTCTCAGGATAAAAAGTAGCGCAGAGTTTAAGTCAAAGAAATAGCTGTCGATCAGCAAAAACCGCATCGAAATCGGCTCAGTAGTTTTTACGTGAATCGTGAACAGACAAAATATCAAAAAAATGCATCGTGTTCTCCATCCTTTATATAGTCTATTTCAGTTGTTTTTTTTTAATAAATAGCTTTAATGTACAGACACGGCATCTTTTATAGATGATTCTTTAATACCTCAATTTACTTTTTTGTTTAAAGCTTTTGCATAATTCTTTTCAATTTTCAATAGTAAAGTAGACGGCCTCTATGGTTTTGTGAACGACGCCTATGCTGGCCTAGCTCACTGGAACGCAATGGTCCCAGATTCGATTTCTGGCATGGCTATGTAAGCGTTTGTGTGTGGATTATTTATTTTAATTGTTAACATCTTTAAAAATGTATTAAACCATAGTCCGGCTTTCGCCCGGTGCCTATTTTCTTTGAAGATTATTGTTAAACCTAAATATACTAGAATACCTTATAAATATATTGTCGGTTTACTGTATGAACTCATTAAATGCCCTATTATATATAATATAACTAGCTTCTGCCCGCAACTTCGTCCGCGTGGAATAGTAAAAAAAAGTAAGTTAAAAAAAACCATTTTGAAACATTCTTCATCGATGCTGCGCGCCTATTGGTCTTAGCGTCATGATATATAGCCTAGCCTTCCTCGATAAATGGGCTATCTAACACTGAAAGAACTTTTCAAATCAGACCAGTAGTTCCTGAGATTAACGCGTTGAAGCAAACAACCAAACAAACTCTTCGTCTTTATATATTAGTATAATATTATGTCAGTTAATGAGTTGCAGTAAACTGACGATATACACAAATTATGTGGCACTGTCTGAAAGGAAGATTATTATTACCCACGTTAATTAATAATTACACCTGTGTGCTCGTAGACACCTGAAGCACTTCGCGAACCTGTCAGGCGAGAACTCGTCGTGGTGGAAGGCGGGCATCGGCGTTGCAGCCGCGACTGTGGTCGGCCTCGTCTTAATCAAAATATTCAGCTTCCAGAAACGATAGATTCGCACTGCCGCCCTCTATCATATTAGTGTACATATTATTGAATGCAACATATATTTAAAGAGTTATCTATTGTCATAGGCCAAAGAAAATTTCAATGCATCCATTATTTTCTGCTGTAAATACAAAATATAGTTTATTTTTTAGTTGTTTTATTGTTTATTTAAAACTAGAATTTGTATTTGAAATCAACCTCTAGTGCGTATCTCTTGTTAAAAGAGCAAGCGGTACAGGTTACATTGTATTAAATTTGTATTTTCCCCGGAAGATTCACTTCATTTTATATCGCAAACTATACCATCCCCCGTCTATCTGTAAACTACATAAATGACAAAACTTGTCAAAAATGACGAAAGTAGACAACATGGACGAAATAGACAAAATGTATCCTAGTTTCCGGGATAACCTTTACACAAATCTATCCCATTATCCGGGATGAAAAGTATCCCTTGGCCACCCTCGCTATTAAAATTACATATGTACCGAGTTTCAGCCAAATAGGTCCAATAGTCTTTCCATAAAAAGATAACAACAGAGAAACAAATATATTTTTATCCCGGAAACTGTCCCATTTTTCGGGATAAAAAGTATCCTATGTTCATCCTCGGCATCGAAAATATATATACACCCAGTTTCAATCAAATCGGTCCCATAGTTTTTCCGTGAAAACGGAACAGACAGACAGAGTTACTTTCGCATTTATAATACTAGAGTTAACCCGCGGACGGAACAGACAGAGTTACTTTCGCATTTATAATACTAGAGTTTAACCCGCGGCGCAGCCGCGGGTCAACCTATGGTGCCTGCCTTGTTTAAAGAGCACGCGTTAATACAGGTTACATTGTACTAAATGTTTATGTGAGTGCTATTTGCACCCGGAAGATTAATTACATTTTATATCGCAAACTATCCCATCTCCCGGCAAGGCCAAAAAGGACAAAAAGGCCAAGAAGGACAACATTGACCCAAATGATGAAAATGGCAAATCCCAAAAAACCTATCTTACTTTTTGGGATAACCTTTACATAAATCTATACCAAAATATATCCCATTATCCGGGATAAAAAGTATCCCTTGTCCACCCTCGGTATAAAAATTACAAATATACCGATTTTCAGCCAAATCGGTCCAGTACTTTTACCGTAAAAGCATAACAAACAAACAGACAAATATATTTGATCCCGAAAACTATTCCATTTTTCGGGGTAAAAAGTATCCTATGTTCATTCTCGGCATCGAAAATATATATATACTAATTTTCAGCCTAATCGGTCCAGTAGTTTTTCCGTGAAAACGGAACAGACAGACAGTTACTTTCGCATTTATAATATTAATAGGGATGTTAATCTTGATATATAAAAATGAATATTTGTCTGTATGTCCTTTATAGAATCGTAAACTATACATTTAATCATGTGATGATCTTTAGCAAAGTTGTTGTGCATGAGCCAATGGTTTCCGAGTTGGTTCACAATTGGACACGGTAGGTGGCGCTGCTGTCTGCATATCGATTGAAGCTTTTCCGGGCAGGACGTCTGCCCGGGACAGCTAGTAAGTAATAAAAATAAGTCGTTTAAGTTGAGAACTTCTAAAAAAACAAGAATGGACGCCGGAGAGTTACGCCGAGTTGACTTTTTAACTGGGCACTTGTCATTATGTACTTAATGTTCTTCTTTCATATTACTGCTAGGAAGAGAAATAATACCTGGCAAGCCGTGTCTAGGAGTGCGCCCGTAGCTGGTCGGTGTAAGGTTAGCAAACAAATTAAAGATAATTTATTTTCAATGTTTATTGAATATCGACATCTCCCCAGAATTTCATTGTCATTACATTCTCTTGTCTAAATTAGTTTCACTCATCTGTACTTTAGCTTTGTAGTTTACGGTGGAAACCGTAGTCATACAGTCAAATACATTTTAATTTATAATAATTAATGTCAAACAAATATTCTAATTAACTGCTATTACTTCTACAAAGTAAATATAGAACAAATATTTACGAAACATTGATTTTCAAAGCTTGTATGTAAGAACAAAACTTGAAATAATATCTAGCCAGGATGTTTCTACATTTTAATCTATCAATGTTTTCTGGGTAGTAAAAATTTACTGATTTTAACAATTACATTTGAGTAGAGACAATGTCGTTCTGAAATACGGACCCAAATACTTGAACTCAAATGTAGATACTGCTTATACAAAGTTTATTGCCTCAGTAATGTTTTAAACTATTTTAGTGGAATTGAGTATAAAATTAAATTGTATTAAACTTTATATTTTAAATATCCAAAAACGGAGCCGGTAAATGGAGAGAACAGCTACTAAAATAAAAGTAACCCTAATTAAATCTCGAGTCATTACAATATACATAGCATTTTAAAAAAATTAGTTAAAAGTAACCTTACAATACCCTAATTTAGTATGGTCTCTGCCGATCTCTTCCTCTGAAAATAAGAAATGAAAATATGATTAGTTTTATTTCTTTATTGTACACTAATAGTTATATACTATTATATAATAAATCTGTATCGTTTAAGGTTTGTATGAATTAAAAAAGGAGAAAAATATTAGGGTCTATTTGGACCAGCACAATCCGAACATGCAATTTTTAATATTTTTGTCTGTCTGCCTGTTAGAGTATCATGTAAAAACTACTGAACAGATTAAATGAAACACGACACACAGCTTATTATATCACTAGTTAGCATATAGATGGTGTGCAAAGCAAAACATAAAAATTACCATATACATTGTTACAACAAATATTGAAAAATAAAGTAATTTTTATGTTTTAATTGGCACGGACTACAAGATGTTGTAGAAAATTTTATTTTTTCCTTTTTAGTTACTCTTGAAGGCGGTTTCTTTTTTGTTAGAATTTTTTTTATTTTACACTTTTAAGTTACATATATTTTACCCATAATAAGGTAGTTTCTTGAATGCGGAAACGATAACTGATGAAACGGAAGCGTATTTAAAAACGTTGTTGAGCGCAGCTTAAAGGTAAATTATGTATATGCACTTAAGAACCTCTAATAAGTGCCGTCAAATTTAAATTAATGAAGTAAAGCTAGCACGTGCTGGTCAGTTAATAAATGTATATCAGTTGGTCCTGGCACTCGTCGGCCGTTGGCGCGGGCGAGGGGTTGCGCCCCATATTTCTCTGTTATTTTAAAAGTACGATTGGTGTTTGTGCTTCACGGAAATTGTTTAATTAAATGATTACGCCCATCGTCTATTGTAAACAGGCAGTATTTTCGTTTGAATCTCCGATTGTCGGCGTTTTCTAAATAGGACGGATCTCACAACTTAATTTACGCGGTCGTGCTGTTTATCGTTATCGATTTCCATTGTACTGTTACGGCCGACAAAGACCAATGCGCACACCTGCAGTTTATTACCTTTTCGGCATTTGGACTTCTTTTGTTTACCTCATGTTTAAAATTTGTAATTAGAAAACAGCCTATTGTGTATTGTACTCGTTTATGGCCGTTTACAGGCATAATTAGGCATGTGTGCAGATTATGAATTCTAAGAAACTCGATCTGCGCGGGCTGGCAGCCATATTGTATCGGTGCTGGATAAAGCAATGCCCCAATGGAGGGATCGTCAGTCTAGCGATGGTCACCAGCGAGACAAGACGTGTGTACATTCGATAAGCTATATAGTGACGGACTTTGCGCGTGTTATATTTAAAATCTCGAATAAATTTGAGCTATTTTCACGCCACTACTTTTGCGGGCTTTTGATGACGTCATTGTATATTCTCAGTGTACGATTACGTGTCCATCTATCAAAGTGTTTTCAATTTTAAACTAGATTTAATAGATACAGACCATGGAAAAGCTAAAATACCATATTATGGATATTAAACTACGATAAACAAAATCACAAAACTAAAAGCACTATACAGTATGTTTGCCTTTGTAGACAATCTGAAAATGTAAAAAAAAAAAAATTGTGACCTTTCCATTTCATCAATGGCGTTGCGTATTGTGATTTTAAACATCCCGCATATTTTTAACACGTTATTAATTTTTAAAATCTGTAAACTAAAGAAATTAAATTAAAAAAAATGACGTTAGACATTTTTTTATTGCACGTGTTCAGCAGACAGGCAGACGGCCCACTTGATGGAAAGCGGTTACCATCGCCTATGGACATTTGCAACACCAAATGTGCTACAAATGCGCTGCTGCTCTCTTAAGGGAGACTGGAACCTAGTCACTAATGCCGGAACACAACTCAAGGTTGTTATGGTGACATACTTTGGACCAGGGGTGGCAGCCATCCAGTCGGGCAAATGCCCTCCCACTTGGCATGACATGGCTGACATGTAATTTTACAAAATAAAGACAGAAAAAATTGACTCGTATTTGAATTACATGTGTATTGTCCATTCCATTGTCCCATGGTCGAAAAAAGTTAAACACAGATGGATATAAAGTGTTCTATTTGTAATTAATCAAGTTTAAAACTTGCGTACATTCTATTTCCAACGACCATGATAACTACGTAATTTATACTCTAAGCATACAAAGTTTTGCTTTTACAAGTAGTAAAACATATGCAAGTAAATAGATTGTAAAAGATAAATAAAGAAATGAAACATAAATATACAAATATGAGAAGAATAAAACTGACTCATTTTGAAATGGCGCTACCTAAGATGGTATTTACAACTTTTTTTTAGACAAATATGCAGACGGCCCACCTGATGGAAAGTGGTTACTGTCGCCGATGGACGTTTGCAACACCAGGGGTGCCACCAACGCGTTGCCGACCTCTTAAGATATTTTATAAAGCCCTTCTTAAAAACCCAATGACAACGCAAAGGGGAAACCGCGGCGGGAACTTCCCTCCGGATAACTGTTGTACGCGGAACAAATGTTCTAGAGAATCGTTGCGTAGTTGAGCGTGGGAGCTCAAAGAAATGGAGGGTGAACATCCCGTCGCGGCCGAGCGGTGCGGTTTTAAAAGTGGGGCGTTGGCACCAGATCAAACAATGCACTACTATATAGTAAGTTTTTATTTATACATCTTTTTTAGATCTACATCCTCATGTTACGTGTCCGGAGAAGACTACAGGGTAGCAAAATATGGCATTTTAATAGTAAAATAGTATACATCAGAATAATACACAACTAAGACTTGTCTAAGGGCCGATTTTTCAATCATCAGATAAAAGTTTATTCATAGAATAAAGCCAAAATGGTAAAATTAAAAATGACTGTTGCATGAATGAACCAGTTGAATTGTTTCACTTTTGAATTCAGTTAGGTTACAATTCATTCCACTGATAACTTTTATCTGATGACTGAAAAATCGACCCTTAGCTGTATATTATCCTGATGTATGGGTTTATATATTTTACTATTCATTCATTCATTTGCTTTATCGTTAATAGAAAATTGTCATTATTACATGGAGTTCATGTAAAATTTTAAGTAGTAGTAAGGCAAATGAATGTATATATTGTAAGAAATACAAACCCTGCAGTAGTCATATTATGTAACTAGGGTATACCCGCGACTTCGTCCACACTTAACTTGGAAATTCCCGGGCATAAAATACCGCAGCATTTAAAAAAGAATGTAAGATATTGCTTTAGTGAAAGCTGTGTCGGAATAAGCTAATTTATATCATGCATTCGAACAAATACAAACCGCTCCCGGGAAAATTCCACCGGGATTTCCGGGATAAAAAATTATACATTTTATTACATAAACGGGTATATAGCAGAGTTTTAAGTAAAAACTGCCCTGGCAGCGTTTTCTATGTTTACTATGGGGATAGTTTTGTTATCAAATAAAAATAATTCACCCAAATTTTCAGCTTTTTGTCTTAAATATTTTTAGAAAAACCTATTTTTTAATTTTATCAATAATTAAAATAAAAATACAAATTAATTCACGGCGATTTTTTTACCAATACTTGTAAGCTAAGGGCATGAAACAATATTTTGTTGTAATTCCCGGATGAAGTCATTTTTTAAACATAAAATAAAAGGCTATTCATTGGAGAATTACAACAAAAATATTGTTTCATGCCTTTAGCTCCCAAGTATTGGTAAAAAATTTGCCATGAGTTAATTTGTATTTTTACTATTGAAAAAAATAGGCTTTTCAGAAAAACTCAAAAAATACTTAAGATAAAAAGCTGAAAATTTGGGTGAATTACTTTTATTTGATAACAAAACGACCCCATACTAAAAATAGAAAACGCCGCGGGGGCAGTTTTTACTTAGAAACCCTGCTATGCTATCGATCAGTGAAAATATATTGGAATTCGATTTTTTTTAAATCTGGCTAATTTGAATCATTCCCAGAATAAAAATGAAAACCGCACAAACAGACAAGAAATCTAAAAAAATTGCATCACTTTCTCTGTTGTTTATATATTCTATTCCTTTTTTTAAAAATAGTTTCAAAGTAATTTAAAATTTTATAATAATATATATTACCCTCCGTCGCCTCGCATTGCGCCCCCACTGCTACCGCCGCTTCGGCCACCACCACCGCCTCCGCCTCCGCCTCCACCGCCACCTCCTCCGCCGTAACCCCTGCGGTCGCCGCCCCTGTCGCCGCCGCGGTCTCCACCGCGGTCGCCGCGTCCACCCCACCCTCCCCCTCCGCCCCTACCGCCGCGGCAACCGCCACCACCCCGCCCGGGCGGGCCACCGCCACCACGGCTTCCACCGCCTGGAGCGCCACCCCCGCCGCTGCCTCCTCCACCACCACCGGGCTTGTCTTCGTTACATCTGTTGCACGATTTACGCCATGAAAAGTTTGTATTTCCGCAGCTGGTATTCGGGCACCTCCAGTCGCCCTCCCTGTTGCCGGAGGGTGGTCCTCCGCCCCCACCGCCACCTCCTCCACCTCTCACGCCGCCGCCGCCGCCGCCGCCGCCACCGCCACCTCGTCCTCCGCTGCCACCTCCGCGGCCGCCACGGAAACCTCCTCCGCCGCCGCCACCCTTACCGCCTGCCCACGTATTTTGCCGTTGAGCGAGTGATACTTTAATAGTAGCACCATTAAAATCTTTTCCATCGAACCACTGAATAGCTGAAGATGCGGCATTCGAGTCCTCGTATGTAACAGTGGCTTCACCCTTTGGTTCACCCGTGGCTTTGTCCTTGTACATCCACACTTTTGGCCTCTGAGTTTTCTTATCGGTCTGAAATTATTACACCAAAAATTACAATTCATGCTAATAAATCCGTATTAATATTATAAATGCGAAAGTAACTCTGTCTGTTCTGTTCCATTATCACGGAAATACTATTGTACCTATTTGGCTGAAACTCAGTACATATATTCGATGCCGAGGATAAATATAGGATACTTTTTATCCCGAAAAATGGGATACTTCTCGGGATAAAAATATATTTGTCTCTTTGTTATGCTTTTATGAAAAAACTACTGGATCAATTTGGCTAAAATTTAGTACATATTAATATAATTAATTTAATTTTAATATCAAGGGTGTACAAGGGATACTTTTTATTCTGGATAATGAGATAGATTTATGTAAAGGTTATCCCAGAAAGTAGGTTAGGTTTTATTTGTGATTTGCCATTTTAGTTAATTTGGTCATTTTTATCATATTTGCCATTTTGGCGATTTTAATGATTTTGTCCATTTTGGTCACTGACAATTCTGGTCATTTCGGCATTTATGGCATTGCGGTCACTTTGGTATTTTGGGCATTACTGACATTTTGGTCATTTTTGGCATTTGGGTCATTTTTGATATTATGATCATTTTTGGCACTTGGCACTTTTATCATTTCGGTCATTTTTGGTACTTGGCATTTCTGACATTTTGATCATTTTTGGCACTTTTTTCATTTATGTAGTTTGCAGATAGATGCACGGAGGATAGATAAATAAAACTAGAAATAAGGGATGAGTTTGTATGGGAGACCAATCATTTCTCTAGTTTAGAAGACATAATAATTCAGCATCTATAAAAAAAATGCGATAGAAACTCGATCTATCCGTCTGTTAAGCTTTCACGGAGAAACTACTGGAGTACTGGATCGGTTTTGGAGTAATTTTGTACATATGTTATTTTAATACCGAAAATGAACGTAGATACTTTTCATCCCGGGAGATGGATAGTTTGCGATATAAAATGAAGTGAATTTTCAGGGGCAAACAGTACTGACATAAAATTTAATACAATGTAACCTGTAGGTATTAAAGCCTGCTCTATAAACAAGAGTTATGCACTAGAGGTTGACCCGCGACTTGGCCGCGGGATAATCTCCAGTATAAATATATACACCATAGTAACTAGATATCAATACACATAGATTCTAATGATAATACCTTAATAATGCCAATGGATCCAAAATGTTGGCAAAGTTCATCTTCAGTGGTCCCTGGATCCATGCCTTGAATGAAAATCGTGTCTTCCTGAGTCACCATATCACCCCCACCTCGATCTCCGCCGTAGCCTCCGCCGCCACCTGTTGGTAACGACATCTTAATAATGTTAAACCACATCGCACATATTTCCACACTCGTAAACTAGAAGATCAAATAACAAAGAAGAACTAGTTGACTTTCTTCTATGTGGATGGAGCATGTAAAACTTTAATAAAATCACTGAAAAATCTAGGAGATCAAATAACAAAAGATAACTAATTGACTTTCTTCTATGTGGATGGAGCATATAAAATTTTAATAAAATCACTGAAAAATCCTCATAACTTTCTAAAGTTATAAATATATCCCAAAATAAGATGTTAAAGGGTATATAACCCATTTATTTGAAGGTACTAATATTGTTACAAATATAATTAATTATACAACCACCTACTATAATAATGAGTTACTTTTGACCATACTTGTACCGATACCTTTAATAACACTACACTTTTGTACGTAATTCGCAAACACTTGGAAACCTCACATATGTAAATTATGATCGCAACAGAAATAATATAAAACACTTAAATTCCGACCTTAGGGCTGCCAAAACGATATACCGTTTCTGACGAACTTAGAGAAAGGTTGCAAAATATATCCAATTATAAACTTTTTGTTGTTATTAATTGTTATTATTAATACCTATAAAAATATTTGTTTATATTTATGTCATATTAGTATACCACAAATAAGCGTGCATTACGAAACAGACATATTTACGTTGTCGGATTACTATGGAATCAATGATTAATTTATTTTTTCGATAAAATTTCGTTTCTTGTAAAATTGGCGCGAATACTCTTGTATAGTGAATATGAAAAACATTTACTCGAGGAAACAAGTTTTTTTTTCGTAACTAATTCTGTTACTTTTCTTAAATAACCTAATTGGGATCAACTCTCACGTTAACTCCAATAACCATCTTTTCTTCCAGTGTGTATGTTACTGAATCGTCCAATTTACGTAACGTTATATTAATCTTATATCCGCAAAGATTAATTTTCGCCATATTTGATGAACTTATAGAAAATGGCCATGACACAGAAAGGTCCTAATGAAGCCTCTGAATAGAACAACAGGTACAATTTAATTTCAAGGTATTTCAATAAATTTCATCTTAATGGTGTAGTGACATAGTTTTGATATATACCATCTAGACAGGCAGGTATACATTAAAACAAAGATAATGGTAGGCCTTTTGTGGACCAATTAGTGGTCACAACTCCTACAATAGAAAGTAGTTAGTTGGCAGAGGCTTGAATGAGGATGTGTCCATCGTTAAATCCGAACTGGTTTAACATTGTTTTAAAATTGCTTAAAATTTAATCCAATCCTTGGAGATAAATTGTAGATTATAACTGCTTTTTTCTCCCAAACGGCAGTCTTCTAGTCTGTTAAAGTATTACATTTTCAATGCATGTCTTCTAGTCTGTTATATTTTTCCACTGTACTGTTCATTGGTGAATTTCATGGTTGCTTTATTTAATGAATAAATATAATTTAAACTTCCCCGCGTGATT
Organism: Dendrolimus houi; assembly: GCA_039645545.1. NCBI lineage: Eukaryota > Metazoa > Arthropoda > Insecta > Lepidoptera > Lasiocampidae > Dendrolimus > Dendrolimus houi. The sequence continues at coordinate 12,109,143 of CM077127.1, read as the reverse complement.
TAAGAGTTAAAAAGACAAACCAACCATCAAATAATTCTCTTCTATAGCTAAGGTGCTGCTTAACGTTTCTTTTGATGCATATTTTATATATGTTCAGTACATTCATATGTTGTATAGACAATAACACATATCATGAGATGTTTTAGTTGGACTTGCTGTGCTTCGCCTAACTGGAAGGGTCTATTTCTGAACTAATATGATTTACTCTAAAGTCTAACTTTCTAAAATTTGGTTTTTTAATTTCCTTCAATTTATTATATTATAATATAATACTAATCTACTTAAAAATGAAGTTCACATACAAACCAAATTTTAAAATATTAAAATTGAAAATTAACAATAATATATATGTATATTTAAAAAGAGAAGTGACTGTGCAAATAGTGCTCTCACTTAAAGGTTCCTCTGTTTAATACAATATGGATCGTAAAATGCAAAAAAAAAATATTATTGTACAACAATGAGTGAAACTGCCCATCTTAGAGCAGTATAAATAATAATATACCAAAATTATAAATATTTGGTAGTTATCATAATAATATATATGTTACGTTCAAAATATAGATCAAGTGTGAATACTTCAAACTTCGGCCGGTAAATTTCGGATATGATGGTAATTTTCCAAATTTTAGTTCATAATTCGAAACATGAAAATGTGGATAAAAACATTGAACTGATCAAAAGAGCTCTTCCATTTAAAATTTCAGTCGATGATATTGCTAAAAATTAGCAATTTCATTCTTTTCCATTTTCAATATATAAAAAAATATCATAAATTCGACACTACACGTTAGTAGACACAAAACTTTTGCATATGTACCAGAGAAAGAATCAGCTGTGACATACAGACGTCGAAGCAAGACCATAAGGATTCCTTTTTCACCTATAAGTATCAGAAGCCTAATTTTTCCAAAAGCGAAATTGTATATACAAAGAACGACCTTTAAACGTTATTTTAACTATATTTTACAGTCGCGAAAACCTAATCAAATAGAAACCAGTAAAAATGAAGAATACCATGTTTGGCAGCCCTTAAATATAAACAAGTTATAAAATATATGTCAATAGCCTCTCCCGCATACGCGAGGTGCTTTACCTTTGTTAAAACCACCCCCCCTGCCGCTGCCACTAAAACAATAAGAACAGCGTTTAGTGCACTGGGCAGGCTGGGGACAAGAGTACGTAGCGCGCAGATCGACTCACACCTAGGTACACTCATTGGGACCCTTAGTCCAACTGATGCATCCTTTTCTTTACCAAAATGTTTATACCTTGATACCTTGAAAATCTTAGAACAATACTTGATGACATTATTACAACAGCAGAGTAATAATTTATTACATTTATTTACACATGCACATGATCATTAAGTGGTTTCAGTTAATTACTTGATTAATATTTATTAGGTTTTTAGTAATTATCTAGACAGGAATAAATAAAATAAATTGTGGAATATTCCAATTTATAGCTGCACTTTTAATCTTTTGTTTTAAGTGGTGAATGTGATGTAATGTAATGTTTTCTTATTGAACAAAAATATGACTAACAAAGATATCTCAAAAGATCTCTAGGTAGGCTGTACAATACTAGATGTAAACAGTCTTTAGTATCATCCACTGATGCAAGCAAATTGAAATATTTGATAAATAATTACATATGAGAGTATTGTTTGATTTTTAATTATAAATAAATTATCCCCATTAAGTCACCCACATTTGTTCACAATGTTGAAAATGATTTTACTTCTTAAGAATCTTATGTAGGTACTGATACTATTAGTAATTACTTTTCCTTTAAATAATACATTAATTTTTCCCTTTAAGTAGCATTAAAAACGAAATTATAATTTGAAACCAACTAATTCGAATGACAACTCAAATAAAACAACTATATGTATCATATATTAGAAGGAAATGTGCTCATCGTCTTAGTATTTTATATATTAGAATATATTTCGGGTCATTATATCTCAAGTTAGAAAGAAATTGTCAATATGAGGAGTTGTTAAAAGTAACCAAACTAATTGATTTGTTCACAAGACAAAAATATAAACCAATTTCAATTTAATGGTTTTAATCAATATCATAATTATATCCTTCCTTATACAACAACACCAAAAAGCAGCAGAATAGGTAAAAAATCATTGTTTTTTACAAAACAATTATTTTAATGATGATATTATTCTTGAAGTACAGACTATAGCTTTGTATTCACTAGAGGCAGTCTTGGGTCGAGCGGCTGCCTCGACCAGTCAGCGCAAAAGGAGATACTACCTCAACTTGAGGCATGTCGCGCCATGAACCAAATTCGTCGCCGCGGACGAGCCATTTTGTCGGTCTTTGTGCACAGTCAAAGGAGCCTCAATCTGAGTCTTGCGCCTAGTGAAGACGGGTGTGACGCCTCAGGTCGCTACTCGCAATTACATTAATAAAATTATACCAGAATCATCGTGTTCTTAGGGATCTGTTATCATCTGTTAAATAAAAAGTTTTACTACAAAAATCGTAAGCAGGGTGTGTGGAACGGTATTAGTTCAAAATTAGGGATTTGATTGATATATGTAACCATTAATAATGGTGATTTGAAATCACCAGTACTCATGTGTGTAAAATTTTTAAAAGTATTTCGCCACTTTCTGAAGTAATGTCCAAAAACTAGTGCTCACTTTCATGCTGAACTCTGAACTCTTTATCCTTTGTCAATGCTTCCTCTTTTGTATTTTCTTTTTGTTGCAATCCTTTTTTCTAATAGTGTGAACAACTATTAAAGCAGTAGCTTAATAATTAATCTATGCGCATCTGGTGCCATCATGGCTTTGCTCTAAACAGGATTGTGTGGCCTCACTTTGATCTGCAATATGCCTTGAACCTCTACCTCAGAGTGAGCAGCCTCAGTCTACTACCTTGTGTAGAGGTAACACAACCCAAGGATACCTTTAGTGGATACAAACCTTATGATAGGTAAAATTGCTAGAATATGTTTGGATCTAATAAAGAAATTATTGCCCATAACTTAGAAATAAAATTATTAAAAATGTAACAAAAAGACTACAATAATCTGTCTTATCGCCATGAGCTATTTCTCCCAGACAACCTTTCATGTTTGTGTTTCATAATCGACAAGTAGTGCTATCCAAAGGATATGCTACCAACTAACTAATACCCCAGATTGCATAGCAAGTAGCCCAAGTAAATGGCTTAGTGGTTAATTTGAAATGTTATATAGATGTACTAAAAGAGTTTAAGGTCCCTTTTTGAGTAATATTGATACTTCTTACATATTTCTGAGACAAGAAGTTGGAGTAGGTAGTAATTTTTATGTTTTTATATGCAAAATGCCCACAATAAGGATGAACTAAGCTATTAAGTTTGTAAAAAAAATGTTGTCAACTCATTTCATATGTGAGTTGATAAAATATAACTGATGACTATGTAGTGTAACAAATGGTAAAAGGCAGTTTAATATTAAGATCATTTTACTTGTTGATTAACTACCCTGAGCTTTATTGGCACTTTATGAATTAACCATTAGTGTTGTAATATAACATTATGTGTTAACTTCTTTCTAACTTAAACAGTATAGTTAGTTGCCCATACCAATTTCAATCAATAGTCATCATATTTGATTGTTTAAAGTTAGTTGTAATTCAGCTAAACTAACCATTTTATACTGAATCCACTTAATGCAAATCCAAAATAAATAATTGCCTATATAAATAATGTTTACTAAACAAATGCTTTGACTATTTTAATGATTTAATGAAATATGTTTTTGCATAAAATAATCTATATAATTTATTAAGAGGAAAATTATTTTATGGCCTTAACATTACATTGAAATTTTTGTCATACAGAAAACAAATATTATTTTATTACCCTATTTTTTTTCTTTTGTGCTCTGAAAAAATATTTTTTGTTGGTAAAAAAAGACAGATAAGAAAGAACTAGTTAAATTATTCCTATTTCTGCTTTTAATGACAACCCACAAACTTTTGTAGTCAATTTCAACCAACACAGACATTACAGTTTACTAGACTTTGCTTAAAAAGATAAATTATGTATGTTTGTCTTTGCTTTAGTCAAAATACATTTAAAAAGAAGAAAAACTTTATTTGAAGACATTTATTGTACTTGTACTGTTTTCAATTTGCATTTCATACTAGATAAATTTATAGCTAAATGTGAGATGAAAAAAATATGCATGTAAATATTTCATTTACTGCAAGTTAAAGTGAAATAATATATGTGAGTGAAGTCTATAATCCACACTAATATGTTAAAATATGTATTCAGTTTTACATACATATTTGTATTCAGAAATAAAACATTTTGTAAATGAATTTATAAATAAATAAAAAGATATGAAGAGAATTTCTTTACATATTTCATGGCCTTGGGAATTAATTATACATATGTATATAATTACAACCTATTAAAAAAATTTGGGATATATATATTTAGATAGTAATTTCATTACCTAATGGGGATGAATATAGTATTCTTTTATCCTCAATAGTGGGATAGTTTCTTCATAAAGATTTGAGAAAAAAATTGGTCTATCTATAGTTAATTCTCTAGTCTTGAATAAATTTCGATGAATTTTGTACATGGATAACTTATGAATCAATATGCATAAATCACCTTTAGAATAATGAATTGAAATTTACACATATGAATCCACAGCAAAAGGTCTAGTAAATTTCAATTCAGCAGTGAATTTACAAGAGATAACTTTAAGATCACTCCTACTAACACTCAGGCTGTAACATAATAAGCAGCATGAACAAGATAATTTTCTTGACACCGAAAACTATATAACTAAATTGACTGATCACTTATCACATACCACTGCATAACACAAGTATTTTTAACCTTTTGATAGTAGCTGTTACCTAATCCATAACTAAGCCCTGTTGATTTATTTTTACAATTAATATGACAGAAGAAATGTAACCAGCACACTAAGTAAGTTTCTTCTTGCTCACCAAACTTCTATTTGGATTTGTGTAAAATATTCTGTTGCCATGTAGTTCAATGCATTATCATTAAAAATTTATGTTAAACCAAAGTACATTGATTTAACACAGGAGGAAAATTATATCCATAATGTTTCACACATATTGCTTATCATATACTAGGTGTTTAAAATGTATATGATGATAAATTATTAAAAAATACAGATGTGGGAAACTTACCCATATCCACCGTCTCTACTTCCCCCATCTCTGTTGTAGCTAGATCGGTCATTGCTGCCGTACCCGCTGCGATCGCTGCCATATCCCCCGCTTGACCTTTCGGCTGAGTAGTTGGAGCCCCCACGATCGCTTCCGCCGTAGTTGTTACCGCGATCGCCCCCGCTCACGTTATATCCACTGCCACTGCCACCGCCACCGCCACTGCCACTATTACGATCGTAACCGCCACTTCCATAGTTTTGACCATAACTCTGACCATAATTATTTCCGGATTGACTGCCACCATAGGAATTATCACCTGTAAATAACCTTATTGCATTAGATGGCCATTTAAAGATGGCGACTATAATAAAAAGTTACGCCGCGGTAACGTTAATATTTACTCCGTAACGAAACCGAAATGAAACGAGTACCTAATTGTTCAACTTCTATAATTTTAAAACTGCCTAAAGAGGTTATCTGGTAAGCTCGATACAATCAACTAACTGAGAATCCTTACCAGAACTCGGCTGGTTCCATTCTTGCCCTGTGCTTTGAGTTGAATAACTACTTTGATTATAACCTCCTTGCCCAGAACTATAGTTATTATCGCCGGAACCCATAGCTGGGGGTGGCAATGAATACTGGGCCGCATAGCCACCGCCGCCACCGCTACCATAGTCGCTAGAACCGTACGCTGTAACAATTTAATTAAAATATACAGAAAATCGAAACTTATTACTTTATAACAAAATTTATTTAGATTAAAAACTTACGGTCACCCATTTTGATTAATCAAGTCTAAATTTACAAAGAAATCGAAAACATGGAGAAAAAACCGCCAGAAACGCCCGAAACGCCACGCACTGAATGAATGAGAGTACAGTTTTTTTTGTGTCTTTTTTTATGTTTATGGCTTGGCAACTAGGTCTTTAAGCCATGCGCAGTTGTATTATAGGCTACAATCGACGCCATCCAACGGAGTTCTTGTGAAAACTCAAAAAACCACATTTGGCTATACAGTTCACATTTCGAACAAAAACGCATAATTACTACTCAAAAACTATCAATACCCTACAACTATTGTTCATTTTAGAATAATTTTACACATTTTTAGAAAATAAAACTGCACAGCACAACGTCCCCTTTCAGTTCCCGTAAAAAAAAAACCGAGAGTATATACAGACTACTACTATTATACTATCCTCCTGACGCCCACGATTTTCAACGCTTTCGTGAACTAAGCGCCCAAAGTACTTAAAAAAGGTTTCAATGGCAAAACCCAAGACTTTGAACTTTAAAAATTGTACCTTACAGTAATCTCACAGGTATGATATTTTTTCTTGTATCAGGTGAACGAGGAGAAGGAAAAAAGGACAAATATAAGTTACCTTTTGGTAGGCCTTTGGTTAAAAGCACTAAACTTAAAAACAACAAACATTTACATTTACAACAATTTGTTCCAATTACCTTCAAAGAAACAAAAATGAAATTTAACTTAAAAACTAATTTAATAACCTTAATAAACAAAAAAATCTTTAAAATTAATAGAAACATTTATTTTATTATTAGTTATTTAAAATATTTGAAATATTCATGATAGTTCTTATTAACCCAAAGGTCTATTAAAAGGCCTCAAATTTAGAATTAAGATAATTTTCACTATATCTCATATCCATATAAAGTTTTGATTTAAACAGCAAATATAGTATATAAACTTCTATTTTTGATAAGCATATCAACACAAATCGTAAAGATTTCATGAATAAATTACGATTTATTTTCACACTCGACGATCTTGTTCGATGTTATGTCAAGAAAGACAAATTGATTTTGTTTTTGTTGGCACTGTTGCTTAGTCGTAGACAAATAAAAACCTCGAACATACGTTCGGAGACATCACTTTATAAAAAGGTGGTAAATTTGAATTAGTAGCAATGGCTAAAGTTGGGGTTACTTAGAACAGTATCCTGGGAGTTTATTTGACGAAATTGGATTTGTGGTTGGGCTTTATTCACTATTTCATTAAAGTACTTTTTAAGGACCGTGGGCGCTAGGAGGCTATAGGATACTACGTATGAATGAGACTGATTTGAAGTAAAAGGAACAAACCAGTAGAATTTATTCTCAGATTATTATTAACATAAAAATAAAGGCTAATTTATATTAATCCAGCTACTGACTTCAAATGGCTTCAGAACGGCGCGCAGAGGCAGAGCGCAGATCTGACTTCTGCCGTTTACTTGATGTCAGTAGCCTTTTACACGATGCCAGTATGAAGCCAGTACTGACATCCTTCGAATTTGAAGTCCGTAGTTGGATCAAATAAATAAGCTTTTAGGCCTGAAGAAATTATCCGACGCACCTATAAAGACGCCCATTCACTATCATGCATGGCAGACTTGCAGTGAGAAGAGCTTGTAGGACTCAAGAGGCTTCTTGTCATCCTGCTGTGTTGCCGCAGCAATGAAGACTGCAACAACATTTATTGTGTGGCAAAATAAAATAGAAAATAATAGGGGCGCCACTTTCGCAAATTTCTCTAAACTCTAGCAACTCCAATTTTTATGCTGGGGACCACACCTGCGATATTGTCAAAGATAATGATTGTGGCCCAATTAGATCACAAATAACGTATTACATCTGTGGTGTAAATCCTTCTTATTAAATCGGTACTAATTTGAAAGTGTCAACTTGTAAAAGAAATATTTTGACATTATTCCTTCTACAATTTCAATTAGAATAAAACCAAATATTATATTGGTTTTGTCTTTCCTTTATATCAACACCCATCACTAGATCTGCGTGAAACGGCCTACATCTACAACGTTATTCCAGAGGAGGTACTACGTCAAACATCGTACAAAGATCACGTTGCTTCATTTACGACATGAGTGCATTGTTTCAACATAACCTATGATGTTTATTTTAATAATAATAGCCATAATTCTGTAAGCAAGAGCTTTAATACCTTGCGATAATTAACAGAACAATTATTTTATTAAAAGAAGCTAAACGAACCCTTACAATCCCCCATGCCAGCTGTTCTTTGGTAAATATCGTCAAATATAATGAAAAGACTTTTGCTTTAATTTCAGCTAGATATCCTCGGTAAACTATAAAAATGACTTCTCGTGTGAAACGTAACATTATTATATCCGTATTACTTTTAATGGATTTTAGACTGAGATCAGCGTTAAAATAAAAATAACATAGATAAATTTGCTTTGTTATAATTCATTGGCCTTGAATAGAGAGATTCAAGACTATGCTACGACTATTCCACTGAATGAGGTTGAATTTTGGAAATGATATTTATGAGCTGGGTTAATTTGGATGCTACGTTGGATGGTGCTGGGTGATCATCAAATTTTGATATAATATTTATAAGCATGGTGAGCAGTCCATCGATAAGATTATCGTTGTTGACGTTATTTGGAATGCCTCTTAAGGCAACCCCGTTGTGTGTTGATGGGGGGGTCATATTGAGAGATTATTGATTGATGGGCAGCCCTGACGTAACCAGGGGCCAAAGGAGCGCGGGGTCTGGGGGAGGAATAGGTGGTGCGTTTATAACTGGTAATTGTTGGAGAACTTTGGGAGGGGATAAAGGGGCTAGGATCCCAAGAGGGTCTTGCAGCAGAGTAGACTGGAAAAGATTTATGTTGGGCAAACATTGTGCGTGTAACATTCGAGTAAGACCGAATTGAAGGGGGAAAGAGGGTTGCCGCCTCTGAATATTATATTATCCTCTGACATTTTCTTTTTAATAAGTTTTTGTCTTTCCAATTCAGGGCAGTTCTTGTCGATTGCGTAATGATGTCCTTTGCACAAACAAGAAAAAGCATTTTCGAGAGCAACAGAACAAGTGTTACCAGAGTGTAAGTGGCCGCATTTATAGCATCTGGGCTTGGAGCGACATTTATCACTTACATGACCGAAGCGGCACCATGTGAAACATTGTATCTTCGGTAATTGGTAAGGTGTGATTGGAATTGAAGTGTAACAACAATATATGTTTTTAGGGAGGATCTGGCCGTTAAATGTAAGAACTACTGTTGTTCTTGGTGTCCAATCTATGGAGCCGTTTGACTGGCGACCTTCCTGCTGAACCTACAGGCTTTAATAATTTGTCCGCAATAATTCGGGAGTTCAACCTGATCTACGAACTCTTCCATGGACCAGTCCCTGTGAACTTCCTGGACCACCCCCATACGGGATACATTAAACGTTGGGATAATAGCCTTGAATGGAGCAGCTGTTAAAGTTGGATTTCCACAAAGTTATTGGCATCCTGAGCAGAAAGAAACTCCACAGATATTCTGTTTCTACCCACACTTTTGATCCCCTATGTTGAACTATTTTGCCAATATTTGTGTTAATCATCATTTTACCAAATGATATTTTATTTATGGTAGCTCCAGAGTTAGGATTGTTTTCTATTCTATGGACATGGACCAAAAAAGGTCCTTTAACTTCGTTCGAGTACTTGTAAGGTACATTTGCAGAGTAATGGACCCATAGAGATTTGTTCGAGTTAAGTTCTGACGACAACAGTGCTTTTTTGACGGTATATCTGCCGCTTCGTCAACCGCAGAGCGCTTTCTCATTACTGCAGGTTGCGACTGAGAGCCGCACGGCTCCTGTTTCGTTTGTTCAGAAAAATCATTACGTCTTACTGAGTCCGGGGGAGGGTCCGGAGGACTAGGAGGGATCTTCGACATAGTCGAAGACCCCTAAGACGGGTAAACGTACAGATTAATTATAGGCTTACCTTATTAGGGTAGATTAGAAAATCACCAGAGGAGAATAAATATCATTAAAGGAGTGGAATCACACATACAAAAGGTTAACTACATATAAATAGAACACACAGATCAAATTTAAATAAGAAAATTATCAATAAAACCAGGGTAAACTAATATTTAAGAGTGTCAAAATCGTCAACGCGTGTGTTAACCACGGCCTAAGTTTTGACAGTCAAAACTTAACATAACATATATTATATATTTAAATTTATACTTTTATTATGTTAAACTTAACATAACATAATAAAAGTATAAATTTAAATATACCTGTCATATCAGTGGTTCTTTGACAAACATTCTCGAGGTTCGAAAAAATACTTCTTGCTTCATGTTCTGCAAGATATCGTCTAGAAACTTTATAAATTATTTTTCTTCCCGAACATGGAACGGTTTTATTCATTTTTTTTACACTTTTCACGTATTTTACTGTTAGTATGAAACAAAAGAAATATTACTAGCACCTGTATCTTAAATGTCAAAGCAGAATCACTGTGTATCTAGTCAGAAATGTTGCTAGCAGAAAATAAAAAAATGTTTCCGTTTCAAAAATCCTTAACAATCTTGCATTACGTGGCGGACTGTTAGGCGCACTGCCATGCAGAATAGTGAATGGGCTCTTAAACCTTCATCTTGTTTTCTGTTGTGGAGTTTTTGGCGAGAACTGAAAGGAGACGTTGTGCAGTATAGTTTTATTTTTAAAAAGGTCTATAATTACTCTAAGATGAACAATAGTTGTAGTATATTCATAGTTTTTGTGAGAAAAGTGAATTGTATAGATAACCAAATGTGGCCTTTCGAGTTTTTACAAGAACTCCGTTGAATGGGGTCGACTGTAGACTACAATATCATTGCGCCTGGCTTAAGGTCTAGTTGCCAAGCCATAAACATAAAAAAGTCTTCCGTTGTCAATGTTACTGTTAAACTGTTTTTTGGCTGACATATTTTCAATTGTTCACCGATAATATCAATACTTTAAAAATATTTCATTCTCTGGTTTACTTACTTATATTACCTACTCTGGATATCGCATCGATTTGAAATTTAAATTTCGTAATTTTTGTTTAAATCTATTTCAGCCGTTTTATTCTTTATATATTGGCTTTTAGCTCCCATAGTGGAGTCATGTCTTCTTTCATGGAAATGAGTCTAGACGATATTATACAGAAAAGGAAGAGAGACTATTTAAGGTTGGTATTTTTTAGACTTATTTAATTTGTAAGAGAAATAGCAAATTTTTTATGCGTTAGTCATCATTTCATCTATGTTTTGAAGTCTGGTATGATGATAATTCGAGGTTCTTTTACAGAACTCAACGTAACAATAAACCAAATAAACAGTTTCTTACCAATAATATTCATATAGCTGATGCTAGAAATAAAATAATATTGAAGAAGAGAACTCAAATAACAGATGCTCGAGAAAAACTTGCAGAGCTTGCTAAACAAAAAGATGCAAGACTTAAACTGGAAAAGTTGAGACAAAACAGGGTAAGGACTCCAAGCAACATGTAGGAAGTTTTTTTTAATTTGTATCTAATAATCACCTATATTGTGTTCAAACCATTTTGTAATGGATTTAAGGCACTCTAGAATTTTCGAAAAATTAAGGTTACATTTTGTTTTTTTAATGGTTCCCTTAGACTTCTAAGATGAGGTTAATGGTAAGTTATATTGTGCAGACATTGCAGATTTAAGGTATTGCAAAATTACTTATGATTCTTTACTATTCAAAACTTCATAGCCATTTATCTCGAAGGATATATTTCAAGTGGGCTGGAAACAGAACTCAGATCATTTTCACCCTTTACCACTACCCTCTATTTTTTGATAGCGATATTAGTACTCTAATAATTTTCTACTCTCGGTGGTCGATAATTGATCAGTTACCACTCAATCAGTTATTCCTGCCAGGCATCTACCGGTGTCACTTCTCACCCCGTAAACAGCACGGAGTAGAGATGAGAATGAAGCCGGTCTCCTGTCTCTCTCATGCAAAAAGCTTTCTCTCATTCACTAAAGTTCAGTGCCTAAACCATTTTCGGCCGTTATTATGCGTTGATCATAGCAGTAACTCTTATACTTATCATTTCTGTATATTCTGATTGTAAATGTATCATCAATTTGCAGTTTTCTATTTTATTTTCCATACATTTCGAAGATTAGACACAATTAATTTCTGAAAGCCCTATAAATATGTGACCACAGATCAATGTGACATATAATGTTTGTTGTCAAATATTGGTGAATCCTGGATATCTTCTTTATCTTATAAATAAAAATCAATGTTTGTATGTTTGTCTTCAATGTGCTCCTAAAGCATTGATCAGATTCGGATGAAATTTAATAGGGTGAAATTTAGTAGGTTTTTCTGAGGAGGACCGCAATGCGGCCCAAAAATCTTTATATATAAAATTCTTCTCTTTGTATATAAAATTCTTCTCTTCTGTTCGTGTGTATGTCACTGAACTCTTCCTAAACATTTGTAGCAATTTTGATGAATTTTTTGTATGTGTTGTTCAAGTGGGTCCTGGGATGGTTTGGATTCACAAGTAGACCTGGTAGGTGGCGCCGCAGGACTACTGTTAGTCAGTGGGACCGACTGTAATGATTTTTTGTGTGCGTTCAAGTGGATTAGAGAATAGTTTAGATTAACAATTGGTCCCAGTAGGTGGTGCTACAATAGGGTTCGTGGATTTTGATGAAATTTGTATCCCATGGATCTCGGGATGGAGATTTAGATTCACAATTGAACCAGGTAAATGGTGCTGTAATCGAGTTCCAGGATTAAGGTGAAATTAGTTTTTGTGTGTGTTCAAGTGGGTCCTGTGATGTTTTAGATTCACGATTAAACCCGGTAAAAGGCGCCACTGAACTGGTCCCGGTAAGTGACGTTGCAGTCGGTCTCCAGGATTTTGTCAAAAAAATTGTGTGTTTGAGTGGGTCTCGGGATGGTTTAGATTCACTATTAAACTAGGTAATTGGCGCTGCAGTCAGGTTCCAGGATTTAGGTGAAATTATTTTTGTGTGTGTTCAAGTGGGTCCCGGGACTGTTTAGATTTAGATTCACGATTAGACCCGGTATATGGCGCCGCTAAACTCCTTAACGGTGAGACCAATTCTGATAAAAGTTTTTGTGTTTGTTCAAATGGATTCAAGAATGATTCAAATTGGTCCCGGTCGATGGCGCTGCGATCGCGTTCTAGATTTTTAGTTTTTAAGGGCTGGACAATGTCTGCCGGGTACAGCTAGTTATTATATAATCAAAAAAAAACATTGGCTCTAGTGTATTATATACATGTGCCCATTTTACTATAAGTAATGAGGGGGGGAGAGGAGAGAGCTATACTTACCCCTTCTGCAACCCCTATGTCTAGGAAATGTATAGTTCTTCAGATATTAAATTTTTTGTAAATATGACCTCAGTTTTTTCTCTAATATTGCACTTATATCATAGGTCCAAACTTGAAAAATACTCCACCAATTGGCTCTTTATTGTTACGAGTTGCAAGACCCGAATTAAAATGCCGTTGGAATTATTATAGAGTTTATTAGAACTATACAAACACATATAACACAGGTACAAATAAATAACCGAACGTAATAAGTCCAAACGTAATGCAGAAGATCGTAATTCAAATACATGCGCAAAGTCCGTCACTAAATAGATTACCGATTGTACACAAGTCTTGCTTCGCTCGTGGTTATCGCTCGACTGCCTCTTCCTCAATCGGGCTTGCTTTATACTGCACAAATGCAAATATGTTTGCCCGGTAAGAGTCGACGCAATTTCCTAGAAATCGTAATCCGCACACCTGGCTAATGACTGCCATAAAAGATTACAATACGCAATGGGTTGTTTTCTAATCACAAATTTTAAACACAAAATAAACAAAAGAAGTCCAAATGCCGAAAAGGTAATAAAATGTGTTTCTATGGGGCCCCAGGTGTGAATTTGTCTTTGTCGGCGACTAGGTCGTAACATTATAATTCAAAAATTATATGAGCTCTTTGTTGGACTGTGGACTCCAGGAAAACGGGAGACATCATCGATAAAACGCTGCCAAGTCGCCGTTTTGAAATTAATCGCTTCAAAAAATTATTGTATATAGTCATTCATATGAATCATAAACATCCTTATTTTGAAATCTTGATTGATGTTGTAGTTTTTCTGAAAAAATCTCCATAAAAGCCTATTTTTTCATACTGTATTGTGGTCCAACCCCTGAAATCTAATGCATTAATATAAAACTACTAATAATATGAAAACATTGAAACAATGTACATCCAAACTTTTCACTGTGATATCTACAAAGCTGTCATTGTGGGATGTGATATTATAAAGAATATTGTTACGTGCCGTCAAAGATAAGCCGCACAGCCTATTGTAAGCGCAGCTTATTGTCCTCCCGGATTAGGGAATCCTTTGCGTTTTGAATTTGTAACATGCTATTGTTTTTCTACTTGTTTTATAACCATCATTAACGCCGAGCTAATAATCCCTATTGTTATTGTTTTCGACTTTGTGGACGTTCGCAGGTGTGCAAATTAATATTTCTTAGAAATTCAGTGTGCGCCTCCAATTTCTTTGTACTGTGTAGTTAGTATAAGACGATGCCCGAATGTAGGGGCGGGGCAGTCAAGCAACGACTACGAAACGAGTAAGACGTTCTCTAGTACTCTCGATTAGCGATATAGACGACGGACTTTGCACGTTCGAATTGTATTGAATCGTGCAGTGTGAACTGGTTGCATCCAGTTTTATTTGTATTTCTTTTATACGTGTTTGTACAGTTCTAATAAATTCTATAGTAGTTCCAACGGCATTTTTAATTCGAGTCCTGTAGCTCGTAACAATATAAAATGTTTTTTTTTCAAAGTAAATAAGTCCTAAGAATAAGAAGTCTGTATTTGAAATCTATTAATCATAGCTTAATATAATCTTGGACAAATTGCTTTTTAGCAATAATTCCACTGATTATCTGTGTTTACTTTTTTCATTTGTATATTCCTTGATGTACAGTAAAAAGTTGACTGTCGATTTATAAAAATATTTTTTTATCAGGCTAGAACTGTGCCGATCGAAAGAAATGTACTATATACCCAAGGAAATCTACAAAGAATTGTCCCTAATAAGGGTCATAAGGATAGAGATATAAGGGACAGGGGTAAGTGCAAATTCTTTAAAGGTTGTAAAAATTGATAGACATGAAATACCTTGACAATAACATATAAGAGGAATACAAGGAATGACAAGCCTCAAATAGAATAGAATATACTTTATTGTACAATAACATTCATGAAACAATACAGACTGCCAGCGATCTCTTCCAGACAACCTTGGGATGGAGAGAGAAAATGGCATAAAAGCTAGGGCAGGGTTTAATTGTACAATATTCTACATAAAAAATAAATCTACTGACCTTGAGCTTCCCAATCTTATATGACCAGGTCCCTACAAATCATATTTCTTTCACTAATTGAAACTGTAGTTTTATTTGATTTTATATAACTTAGTTATTATGACTTTAATAAATTGAAACTTATGATGTGTTATAGTTGTTTAGTTTTTAGGGATAAATTTTTTGGTCAATTTTAATTTTTCCTTATTTTCTTCCATAGCAATACAGGTTAAGGCCTGCATTAAGCTAATATTATTAAGTAATCAAAAAAATGCAATGTATAACTAATTTTGTATTTATAATACAGAGAGTATTTTGGCTATATGCTAACTATAACATGTAAAAATCATCTTAGTGTAGTTTATACAGATATTTATTATCCATGCAGGATCATAGAAAGAATACATTTTCCTGCAGCCAGGCGGCCTGTTGTAAGAGGCGACAAAAGAACCCACAGCCAGGTGGTAAGGTATTTGCCCATCTGGATGGCTATGACCCCTGGTCTATGTGTGCCGCCATAATAACCTTGAGTTGTGTTCCAGCATTAGTGGCCAGGTTCCAGTCTCCCTTTAGAGAGTGGCAGCAGATTGGTAGCACCTTTGGTGTTACTAATGTCCATAGGCGATGGTATCCGCTATCCATCAGGTGGGCTGTTTGCCTGTCTGCTGAACTCACACAATAAAAAAATAATTAATATTACATGTACTTTATAGTAGTTATATACCTTAGCATAGTTATCATAGATATATTAGTACTATTTTGCATCTTCGTTATTGTGTGTGCATAGTGTAGCTTTATGTTATTCCTATGGCTATGATGTATAATAATTATTGTAATCCCTGTAACAGTATTTACTGATAGATCAAGACAAGTTGTATCTCAACCATTGGCATTATCAAAAATACCAGCAAGACATCAAATGCAAACTAAGAGATTTATAGCAAATCAAACTTTTAAAACCAGAATTAAAGGTAATGTTATAATAGACATTAAAATTTCAAATATGTTCATAATTTTTGCTTTAAAATTTTATTCACAAAGTTTATGTGCATACTACCTCTGTATCTGGTCAGGCCTAACAATTCAGTAAACTCGAATGTGAACCTATATCACAATTCAAACTGAAATAACTGACTCACTCGGAGCTTAAAGAACATTTAATTGAAAGATCAATTATTATTCTCTATTAAATTTTATATTAGAGAAATTTGTAAGTAATGTGGACATAATATAACAACACATGAGTTAATGAAATTTTTAGCAATATTGATTATTTCTAAAAATTTAATTAATTCATGTAAATAAAGGGGCTTTAATTTATGAATTTTATTAGATTTTTTTTATTAGATTTAATTTTTAATTATTTTTGCATGATAAAGGTATTTGATGCCGATATGTTTTACAGAAAACTAGTTATGTGGGGACCAAAGTTCTAGCCACACTAATTCCAACAGGTCCTAGTAGAAAGAATAGCTTCAAGAGATGTTGGCTTGATGGCATGAGAGGTTAATGTGCATGCCAATGATCGGTCTGTAAGGGAGGTAGAGAAATAAACAAAGTGGAGAAGATACAGTAGAGAAGCAAAGCCTAGGCCCTGAAGTAAAAACTTCCAATACAATCAAAATTCAATACTACGGTGGTGCTAAGATATTGATTATGATGTATAAAGTTATTGAAAAACAAGTACATTAGCTTTAGTAGATGTTTCTAATATATCATTATGATTATCTGAAAGAGAAAACTTAGGTTGGTGTGCATAGACATTAAACTGCCGGGTGGTAGGGCATTTGTCCGACTGGATGGCTTCCAACCCTGGTCTAAAGTATGTCGCCATAGCAACCTTGAGTTGTGTTCCGGCTTTAGTGACCAGGTTCAAGTCTCCATTAAGAGAGCAGTAGCGCATTTGTAGTACTTTTGGTGTTGCAAATGTCCATCCTATATCTTAATGTTAAGTTAAACATGTAAAAGTGGTTAAAAGTCGTCTATCTATCTCAATTTAACATCCGCATCATACTATGCTGGGTATGATTTACATTACATGATTAGTCTATTTTATGTACTTTTAACATAATTATATAAAATGTAATATAATTACATAAAGTGAAATCTTTATACCACTTCTTAAGTATTGTATAATACTTAAGAAGTGGTATAAAGATTCACTTTGTCTATTAACATATAATAATTATAATATAGTAATATTGTATCTTGCAATAAAACTTCTAGATAATATGCCTCGACCGAAGCCCATAGTGAGGACAGTTGAGAATGATATTGAAATAATTGATGACCCAATGGTAGAAGAATACACAATTGAAAAACCAAACCCATTCAATCGCAAAGCCAGCTTACAGTTGAAAATTGTAGCGCATAATAAAGATGCACAAAACAGCAGGAGCATAGATATTCATAGGTGAGATATGTGAATGGCGTGCTTGTGGTTCTGTTGCGATATAATAATAATGTGCTTATTTCAGACCAGAGATCCGTATTGATAGTGTAAAAGTGCAAATAAAAACTATAATTTTCGCAATTTTTCTTAATTTTTTGTGAAAATAGGTTTTCTTCTTGTTCTGCAAGGGCCTTCCTACTTTTTAGTGCTCCGATCGACTGGACTACAGCTCCATTAATTGAGATCTCTCCAACCTTGCTCTATCGGGAACTGCCTTTAATGGAAATATTTTGCCTGCTAATTTCATCATCCATAGAAATACAGTAAATTTACTCTTTCGTCATTGAAACCTTCGGAGACTTTTATCTGGATTACTATTCCTGTTGATTCAGTTTTAATACCAAAAAATAAGAAAAAAATATAGTTTATTATAGCAAACTAAATTAAAAAACAGAAAATAATTATTAAGTATTTAAAAAAGCGTGGGGTGCTTAATATCCCACCTCACATTTTTTTTACAATTAAATTACAACCATACTAAAAAAATATTCTTTTGCTTCGGTTTGTTGTTTTTTTTAGGTTTTTTAAGTAAACTTTATTTGATCTATTCCATATTACCTAGGTTGTAAGAGACTCGTTTTTATTTGATGGTGAAAAATAGTATTTTTATTTATTTATTGTATACTAGCTGATGCCCGCGACTTCGTCCGCGGGGTGCGGTTTTTTAACTATCCCACGGGAACTCTTTAATTTTTCGGGATCAAAAGTATCCTATATGTTGACCAGAGATATAAACTACCACCATACAAAATTTCATTTAAATCGGTCCAGTCGTTTCGGAGATTAGCCGGTACAAACAGACAGACAAACAGAGAAACAAAAAATTTGAAAAAATTATAAATTACTTCTATTTCACTTCTTACATCCCCTGACTCGGTTTTTATCATTTTTTTCATTGTACAGAAATTTGACTTCTACAGTTTTATTATATGTATAGATATAAAAATTATGGAAATTTGAACTATCGTGGTTCTCATAATAATAGAGTTATGTTCTTATAATTATAGAACTGCCATAACTGAAAAAGAGAAAAGTCCACCAAGGCCTCCTTCTATTCTCAAAAAACGTCCAATGGCTGCTTTGGCAACTGATAAAAAGACACCGAAGACTGATAAGAGCGCTTTTGAATACAGAATTATTGTCAGCAATTTGCGGAACACAGTTACTGGAAGTGACATTGAGGTAATTTTTTGAAATTTAAATTGTTCATTTTTATAATTAACCCTAAACCTTGTTAAGTCCTAGGGATTCATTGGCTAACATATCTGTGTCTACTTTCAATGATGTATAACAAAATAAGAATTTTATTATAATTAAGAGTTTAGAATAATTTCCCATTATAATATTTTAAATTGGATAAAATAAAACTATTAAAAGACATGTAACAGATACACTCTACATTAGTATAAGTAATATAATTAATAATTCATAAATATAGTATTAAAATTAGAATAAATTAATATAATAAGTTATTCTTAAGGTACACCACAATACAAACACATTCATTAAATGTCACACACAATAACAAAGTAACAAATAAGCGTGTACAACTTCTTAACTTCTTCTTAAATTTAATTGTAAAAAAAGGGTACGGAAATAGAGTCAGTATAGTTGTTAATAAAAAAATAAAAAAACTATTAATAGTACAGACTTAAAGCTGTGATAAATAATTGGGCAAACTTATTTTACTAAAAACATATTCAATAATTTCAGGAATTGTTTGGTGATGTTGGTGGCATGGTGGAATCTCGTTTGGTCCGACCTGGTACAGCAGAAGTCATATACAAGACCCAAGAAGATGCCCAGAGGGCGGTAGACTTATACCACAACCGTCAGTTAGATGGACAGCCAATGAACTGTCTTTTGGTAGCTCCCAGGTCGCCTACAGGCGCTTCGAGGTAATACTTTTATACACTTTTACCTGTTTCCCTTACTTACAATTTAGATAAATATATGAGACATAATGTTACAAATATTGGTATTTTTAGGTTGTTTGCATAGTCAAATGGGAAAAATTAATCTATAAATCAGATTTGTACAGATCTAGATAATTACTAACATAGGATAATTTTTATTTCACAAAATCGTGAGGAGCAAGATCTGCGTGTCATGGAGATGGTATACTGCGGCGGATATGTGGAGTTACACAGAAAAACTCGGGAATTTCTGCATCCGTGGCAGTGTTCATATCCATGACATAGAGGATAATCTGCAAAAATGTCTCCTCTAAGTTGGTACAGTCATGTTTTCCGGACACTGGCTAGTTATTTGTAGTAGTATTATAACAAACGTCTAGTCGTGCTACTTCCTCCAGGTCTCGGTCGAAGGGTAGACCCAAGAAATTACAGTTTTACTTCTTTTTTTTTAGATGAGTTCAGCAGACAGGCAGACGGCCCACCTGATGGAAAGTGGTTAATATCGCCTATAGACATTTACAACAACACCAAGTGTGCTACAAATGTGCTGCTGCTCTCTAAAGCTTGACGTTATAAAGGATGCATACCAATGGTCTCTTCATTGGGTATTTGAGAGTCAAATCAATTGACACGCTTTTTATCATTGCATAAAACGTCGTAGCCTCCTTGATTTTGTATATGAATACTGACTTATGACATTACAATTTTAATGAGTCAAACAGCATAATAATTACTGCTTAAGCTATATTTAAAACAATTTATATAATGAAATATTGAAAGTAAGATGATGACAAGATATTTTGACGCCTGCTCTTTTATATGAATACTATTTTAAAATTTATTGTAATATGTGTCAATTACCCAATTAGAGATGCCGAAGACCGTGCGAAGTGTAGAAGAAAAAGTAGGAAAGTGGACCCCAGGCTTCGAAGCAGACACTCTAAACGCAACCGGGATTTAACACTGGGATGATTATGATGATACGAGTACTTTTAGGAGTGGAGCGGTAAAACCCTATAATAATTATAAAATAAAAAACCCGATTTGACAGTTCTCATTACAACATATTTAGGGATTGAAACCTCCAAATCATTAACCAAGTGAACCGAAAACACGAAAAAGTAAAATTATAAGACTTAATCGTTTGAATTATTTTAAGTGAATTACTTTTTGTGTCACACAAATACCTCACAATATAGGTATCGTCCGCGAAAGTTTTGACTCGCATCACCTTTCGCGTACCGCGTGCAGTTATTATGCACCACAATTAACCTATTCAAATTTTTATGATTTTACCCGTATAATATATATATATTTATTTAATCGTTTTTGTTTTCAATACATATATGTACAATTATGTATGTATTGTTTTAGTATACATTCATAAATAATGTAAGGTTTTGGAATAAATATGTATATAGCTTTTTCTGAATTGAATTGAGTTAATGAACTGCAACAACACTTTGGTAGAAACACTAAAATTAAAAGCAAAGACGTCTTGAACGTAACTGTTTTTGGGACTTCGTCATAGATTAATATAATTGTCGTGTTATTTCGTTATTTGGAAGAAAATAATGATTGAAATATCTTTTATAACATTAAATAGAGCACCAGTAAAAAATATGTATATTATCAACTAAATATATGATTTTTTATTGGCTTTCAGTTTTGTTGATTTCATTCAATATAGACACTCTTTAAATGTCAAATCGGGCTTTTTGTTTTGTGATTATTATAGTTAACGTATAAAAATGTAACTGTGTGTTATTTTATGCTCTCTTCAAGAACTGTTTGTTAATGAGAAGATTTCCATTAAATTTATTATACAGTTGCTTTAAAGGCCCAACATGAATTGTGACTTAAGACAAGTTTCACTCAAGTCTAAAATATACCCTTTTGCTTGTTTCAGGAGTGGTACTGTACCGGCGCTATATAGCACAAACTCCAACGTAGAACCAGATATATCAACTTTCCATAAAGTTTTGTTCAGTAATATGTAAAATGTATCATTTTGTTTAAGGTTCATTATATAAGTAATATGAGGTTTGTGAGTCTTAAATTTAAATAAATAGGTCATTCAATATACGATCTTGACCATAAGGTATTAAAAATTCATGTACTTGTTTGTTATGTTTATAAAACAAGCAGTACTGTATAGTAGTGTTATAATAATTGATGTTAGTCTGATTTATCAATATAACATTCATAATGTGCAGTTTTAGGGTAAAATTATTTTTCTTTTATGTAGCTCTAGCTCAATATTTTTTTTTGGAATTAAATTCATACCTTTGTTTTTGGTAATCAAACAAATTTTTTGAATTTAGAAAAATACTGAGGCCCGGTTCCTATGTCTCACACACCGTTAATATGCATTATCTTATGTCAAAATTCGACCGATGGTAGGGCATTTAGCCGTGCAGGAACAGAGAAAGAATACAAATTCCTGCGGTCAGAGGGACTGTTGTAAGAGGCAAGAAAAGAACCCATAGCCAGGTGGTAGGGCCTTTGCCTGTCTGAATGGCTACCATCCCTGGTCTAGAGCATGCCGCCATAACAACCTTGAGTTGTGTTCCAGCATGAGTGACCAGGTTCCAGCCCCATATATGAGTCCGGCAGCACATTGGTAGTACCTTTAGTGTTGCAAATGTTTATAGGCGACGGGAACCACTTTCCATCACAGTTGAGCCGTCAGACTGTCTGTTGTTCTCCAGCAATAAAAGAAAAAAGAGTAAGTGCGGCCCGGTTCCTAAATTTTACCGACTGTTCATTTGCATTACTATCCGTTAAAATTTGACGTAAGCTCCATACATATTATGTCAAAATTCGACCGATGGTAAGGCACGTGAATCAATAGTAAGATTACGAACTAGCTATTAATGAATAGTAAGATATAAGAACGGCTATAAGTAAGTCGTTATTTAAAGAGATATTGGGTACATATGAAAATAATAATGCCTAAAGTGAATTTTATTTTACATAAGTATTGCATTTTTCTCCATTTCGAGATTTAGCTATAGTATTGGGGAAAATAGACATCAACTTCCTGATAAGTATAAGTCTTTTAAATACTTTGCCTGTGTGCGGCCTTCCCGAGGCAAGGTTTTCCTTCATACTTAGAGAAAATAAATGAATGCTTAAAATAACTTTTTAATTATTTTCTAAGGTGCGGTATCGATATGATGCACTTTTATTTATTATTTGAGATATGAAGTGAATTTTGGGTGGTTGTATAAAAAATAACCACAAAGGCTAAGGGCTAAGGGAGCTCCGCTTCGCTTTGCTCCCGCCTTAGTTTCTAACCTAATTTTAAAAAGTTAAGATCTGTTTATAATTTAGTTCATAATAAATAAAAGTGCCCTATAACAATACCCCACCCATTTACTTCGCCGTTTAGTTTCAATGAGATTTAACGATAAGGCATTGAAATTAGTGCTTAACAACCAACTAGAGTAAAGTGGTTTGTATTCATTAGTGAATAATCTGGTAAAGTGAACTGGCGCAAGCAAATAAAACCTGCAAGCATGGACAAAGAATTCTAGGAATAACAATGGCCCACCAAAAAATAACTGAAGAGTTCCTAAGCCCTACATACCTAGGTGGCGTCGCAGGTCACTCGTCTTTCTTTTGACGTTTGAATACTGAAAACAAACACTGTTGCTATGCAACAAAATGCATTATGCAAGTCGGCCAGGACGTGCCTATACTCAGATAAGAAACGATAAATTAGTCTGGTTATATGGTTTTAATGTTAGAAGTCGGTATTCGATAATAATACTTGTGCATAATACACTTGAGATCATGGAAAAAGAATAAACGATAATCCATTAAAATTAATCTGTTTCTCTAATGCGCAACATTTTAATATTATCCTGATTAGGTTACGTTCATATCTATTATACCTTCATGTACAGTCGTAATATGAAATTGTTCGCCAGTTTTCAAATTGATTTATTTAACGTTCAGCAAGCACATGTTACCTTTTGAAACTAAGTCACAGAACAGACTTCCACAGAAAATTATGTTTAACTGTTTGACAATAAGGTTTAAAATTAATAGATATAAGTTGTTTCATTTTCTATCTAAGAACATTGTTTATAAATGTAAAACCTTTTTATTGGTTTTAATATTTATGTTAAGCGTAGTGATTATATGCACTTTACTTCTTATTGTTAATCTCAGCGTCTGTCATTGTCAACATTGCAGTTTTCTTTTCTCACGTTTCTATATTTTATAAAGGTAACATTTATTAAAATGTTGGCAATATTGTTTCTTGTACTCGTGTCAGCAAAAGTCGACTTTTAGGTGACGAAAATTTTCATTCCGTGACTGTACAATCACTCAATATAAATTACTAGAGATTGCTTTTGCTCCGCGACCATGCCGTGTAGAGTTGCGTCGGACTTGTGCGAGCCGGTACATTTGTCCCGTACAAAATCCAATTATACTGATACAGTACAAAATCTAAAAAAGTAATGCATCAAATATTTTGTCGCGCTACTACTCAATGTACTACTCGCGCCTCGAATGTAAGAGGAAGGACGGAATGAGGCATAAGCTACAATAGTACAATAACGCCTCTACGGGTATTCACATGACAAAGAGGGACAACAAGACTGTAATACATAGGTACAATTTGTGAGAAACGGTACAAACGAGGGAATGACGACCATCGCTGCAAATGTGCTGCTACGCTACCAATGTATTGGTACGGTACAAATGTACTGCTACGCTACAAATGTACTGCTACGCTACAAATGTACTGGTACGGTATAAATGTACTGCTACGCTACAAATGTACTGGAATGGTACAAATGTACTGCCACAGTACAAATAGTAAAATATCCCTCGCCTCATTTGAAGTGGTACATTGTACTGGTTCAGTTCAAAATGTCATGTTACTCTTACAAACTCATGTACTGCCCAACACTAATGCCGTGTGTCAAACTAGGCAGGCAGGCCCTAGGCAGAAGCTTTATTTTACTTACACAAAAACTTAATTCGTAAAAAATAAACTAAACTAAGTTCATATAGCCTAGACAACTACCCAACAAAACATACAGATGAGTCGAAGCCAACATGATTTGAAGTAATACAATGAATGGTAGTAATCAATTGTTTATGACAACGTAGGTATTTGTTAGTGAATTGAGAAAACTCGATTGCAGCGCCATCTATTTTGCTAATCCGTCTATTATACCATGGAAACGACGTTATTTATCGAGATAAAAACTATACTAAGTGTTTACTCGGGATATAAGCCGCCCTTAGATCATATAAATGTCTAGATAACGCATGAATTGCACAAAAACGGCCATAAAAAAGTGCACTAAATTTGGTGCACTTGCTTCCCATGCCTGTTAGTGTCGTTTCGACTACTTTACTGGTTAGAGCTCTCGCAAAAAATTCATTATGCCACCCTGCGCTATTAAAATGTGACGGAACTATTTTAAAAGAGGAAAGGATAAGATGTCATTTCATCGGAAAGTTTAATACTTCTCATGATTTCTTTATGAAAACATGAAAATTAATTTCGATAAACCGTTATTTTAAAAAAATTTAAGTTTATCTTTTGGCAGCTAGGCCTTTAAGCCAAATCTTAGATTACAATGTGCTTTCTTCGTTTTCTTATGTCTATGTGTAGCACAGCACAGCTGAACTGTAGGTTGTCAGTTGAAGCCATTCAACGGAGTTTTTGTGACAACTCAAAAGGCCACATTTGACTATACAGTTCTTATTTCTCACAAAACACATAAATACTACTCAAAAACTATCAATATCCCACAACGATTATTCACTTTCGAGTAATTTTACACATTTTTAGAAAATAAAACTGCGCAGCACACCATCTCCTTTCAGTTCCCGCCAAAAACTCTTTCGATAAAATTAAATCGAATTGATTGATGTTATTAGTTGATAAACGGGAAATTTTGTTATGATTTTTGAAGTGAAAATTCTTTAGAATCGTTGTGACTCCAGATGGATAATCCAGAAGAATCCAGATACGTTGTGAGCCACGCGTCTCAGCCGAATCGGTCAGCCGTGACTTATAATATGCACACACCTTTATACTCTCTATGATTTTATCATCCTAGGATACGTTCACTAGAGACTCGTAACGACCATGTTCACGACCGAGATTTTTATCGTTTCACTTGCTTGCGGTCGTTATTACAATCATAAGCTCTATTGGAACGGATTATTGGAGCGTTGATGTCTAAACGACGAAATACACAAATGTGATTAGTTGATTTGAAAATCGCATTTTTTTCAATTTCAATCGATAGAGAGAATTAATGCTCTGGTGTCAACACCCACTTCGACCCAGCTCTTGACATGGGTCGTTGTGAGCGCTGTGTGATCGAAAATAATGACGTCATTAGTGACATTTTCGCCGCGACCTTACCGACCGCGGTAACCATGTGGAACGGCAGACGGAGCATCTTGGGCGTTGTGAGCTACTGGCGGAACGCGTCCATAGTTTAAATTATCTATGGCGACATTTTTATTTACAATTTGACACAATTAACCAATACAAGCATTAGTAAAAAACAATGAAATAGGAATAGAAAAATAGAATATAGTAGCTACTTTAAGTGCGTACTATTAAGACATTAGAGTATTTTAACCAATAGCCATTAATACCCATACTTTGTTACGTAGATATTGATTACAGAAAAGTGAAAACATGGACAGAGAAGATGGTGAAATGAGTGATGACAGTGCAATGCTTATGGACACTGATGTAAATGAACCAACAATAGTTAAAGACGAAAATTTTACCCTGGTAAGATGGGATGCACTGAAAAACACTTCGTAATTTTGTACAATATGTTTAGTACACTACTGTTATCAGTTATTACACAAACTATTGTCTTGTGTTGACAGAATAAAGAATATAATTCTATATATATAAGAATATATAATTGTCGGATTTATGTTGCCTTTTAACAGTTTTTTGCTTTACAGTTAATTTACATATAACGTGGCCTAAATTATATATTTTTTGTAGCTTTACAAGGCAAACAAAAATGGATTGGAGGTCAAAACATTGGAGAAGGTGGATGCATCACGGTTAGAAGAGAGGGCAAAAAGGTTTGGACTAAATCTTACAGGAAGTAGGGTTATAACCCAAAGCCAAATTGATGAACTTTATGAAAATTGTGGTATTGAAAGTGGTAACGAGAGGCACTTCCGATTTGATGCATTACATTTAACTGGAATAGATGGGTTGAGCACCAAAGAGTTATTTCAGTATTTAGAAGATTATAAACCTATTTCATTAGAATGGGTTGATGATATATCATGTAAGTTTTAAGTTCCTTATTTCTCCTAACTTATCATTATTCTATTATTAACTCTATTTATATTTAATTGGGTCTTAACAGTCAACTAATTTATTAACAGCCTTTTTCTTAATGTAGATCAAAATGACTCCATATTAGTAAATGTCAATTTTATCTTTTACTAAGCAGGACAAAATAAATGAATTATTCTATTAGACCCTTTGTATTTGTAATTATTTTCAGTTAATATGTGCTCTATTATTCAGTTTCAAGTTTTTGCCTGTTTATATAGATTGTGATAAAAATATTAATTTTATTCTTATTTTTATAGGTAATATTGTTTGTCAAGATCATATATCTGCTGCTCTTGCTCTTTTGGTGCATTCCCGTGAGATAAAGAGTGAAGAACTGAAAAATATGCTTGCAGAAAAATCAGATCACCATTGGCGAGAGGGCATGCCACATCCTAAAAAAGATTTAATATTGATGCGATTTGCCACTAATGGTGATAAAAAGATGGCCAAGAAAACACCTGATACTAAGAAAATTGTAGTGTATGATGACCAAAACATGGATTCAGATAGCAAGAATCCATGGGGTGATCTGTGCAAATCATGGGGAGTTTATGACCACCAAGAAGTATTTCAGCGAAAGTTGCCAAAGAATGATTATGAAGATGAAATTGAAGAGCCACCTAAAGTTTTTGCTATTAAAAACAAGAAATTAGCGATGAGGCTGGGTAAAAGAAATCACAGAATGACCCATCAAGACAGTGATAATGATAGTAACTCAGATTCTGAATGGAGAACAAAATCTAAGACTCCACGAATGAGGATGCATGCTGATGATGAAGAATCAAAAATCAAAATGAAGAAGAAACTTGATGTGTCAGATGATGTTTATGAAGAGAAATATGCTCCACTGTCTATAGAAGTAGTTAATTCTCAGAGTAACTACTCACAAAGAACATCAACAAAACTCTCTGATAAATTCAAATATCACAATGTTAAACAGAACAGTGTACATAATCGTTTAGGTGGTAAGATTGATCCAACAGATTATTCTAATGATGACTCACTGTCTGAACATTCTGATACCAATATAGGCAGTAGAGTGCAAAAAGTGAGAAACAGCATTTCCAAAGAAGGTACCAGTAGTGTGTGGGCCCGATTAGAAGGGAAGCAAGGTAGTCAAAGTGACCTGAGACAGGTTATCAAATCAAGGGTACAAAAAAAACCTGATGACTTGAGGGAAAGAATAAGCAAAACAAAAAAATCAAATTTACGTATTGAAATAGATAATAATAAAAGTCATTAGCAAAATGAGTAGCAACTGAAATTTATGAGTTCTTTAATATAATTTTGAACCTTAATGAATAGAGGTTTTCAGAATGGTGTAGATAATCATCACAAAAATAAAACAATATGATTTTTGATAGATTCCAGAATGTTTAAATTTGTCTTTTCATGAAATAATATTTTGTATAAGTATTTACTTTAACAATTTTGTAAAAGTAAAAAATCTAATTACTTGTATTTTATATAATTATCACATAAATTATATTTAGTATAAATTACTATACAAATATGATAGTAACAATAATATTATTATAATATAGGTAACAAATATACATAGGTAAAAAATAAAACCATATGAAATTAGAAAATATTTTATTTATTAAATTTTGTGCTGTTTTAAGTGCATTTTGCAATTGTTAAAATAATATGGTGTATATGGTGATGGTATATGAATATGTTTGTTTATACAAAATGATGAAATTGTTCTTATTTAAATGATACTAGCTGATCCATGCCCTCTTTGTTGGGTGTCATTAAAAAAATAAAAGATTAATCACAATAAAATACAGCCTATGTCACTTAGTTATAATGTAGCTTACTACTGGTGAACGAATTTGCAAAATTGGTTCAGTTGTTCAAGAGATTACTTCCTACAAACAAACAAAACAAACATTTACATCTTTATAATATTACTATAGATTGGATCTGCCCACACTTCAATCAACCCAATGAGAAATAGAATTTACAAGGGAATGGTACTGTTTCTAGAGGCACTGGTGACTGTCCACATCAGGTTATCATCAAGGAATACTGTATTAAATTGTAAAAACTTCAAAAATCAATTTAAGCTCTATATTTTTTATTTATCTCTGAAATACACAAGGGTGTTCAAGTATTATTTTGCAGGCTAGAGGTGTATTCAATGTTATGAGGGGGAGAACGTTTCCTTTGTTAGCAAATATTAAAAATCTTACTGTAAGATAAAATATAAAAGTGTATTCATAATTACACTGTTATTTATTACTATAATTATACCAAATTTCATATTCATTTCTAATTAGAAAGAAATATTCTGTGAATTAAGAAAGTACAGTTTTAAGTATAGATTCATGTTTTGATTGTTCAATTCCAGTATTCCACTAGTATGAAATATAAACAATTTTTACATATAAAATAATCAGAGCTATGGTTTTATTATTTTTGTTTATTTCTTTTTACAACACTTAAAACAAAATTTCATTGATCTTTCAAGGAAAGTGTGCTTAAGAAATACTTGAACTTCCCCATGATGAACATTGAGATTGTGATTGGTAGTAATCTGAGAATCTTAAGAAATATTATTTCATACGTTATTAATACATTGCATGTGAACTATAGATAAGATAATATAGTTAGCAATGTTTGTATGTATAAAAGAAAAGTTACATTTTGAGTAAGAGGCGTTGAAGTATGTTCTTAGGCGAATTACACAGTAATGGTATTTATCATACAAAACTACTGTGTATTCAAAAATACTGGCACACAACGGAGACGTAAAGGGTATGCCCGTGTTTCTAAAAACGAAAAAATAGGTTTTTTAAAGAAACTCCAAAGATAATTAAGATGATAAAAAGTGTGTTTGAATTATTTTTATTGTATAACAAAACGATCCCCATCTCTTAGCTCTTTCGCGATGCAGACTCAATAAATTATAATATTTTTACATATAAAAGAACAGGGGTTAATAGTAGATTGCTACACGAGAGGTGAAAGTGAACTTCTTAGGCATGAGATGATTTAGTGCACGAGCGTAGCGAAGGTGCTAATAGTTCCAAGTACCTAAATAGGCTTTTCACACGAGGTCGATACTCTGTTTTCGTTCCAAATATGAGGAAAGTAAATAAAACCTGACTAGTTAAACAAACAATTAATTCTCTAATGAAATCAGGCTTTAAATTCATTATCTAAATCTGATGAACTCATTTAAATACGTCACATAAATGAAACGTCAAGTAATTTTGTTTTTTCTGTGGCATTTTTAGCCAGTATTTTTTTGTCACTGATGATAGTAAATATTTAGCTCAAGTAATATGTAAATTAAATAATAATTGAGTGAAAAATAATTTATAAGCATTAAATGATGTAACAAAATTGTTGATATTTTTCTATTACAATTTATGCCGCGATTTAACAGTGTCTATAAAAAATTTGGGACATGAGTCGCATTTATTGTCTATGCAATTGGCAGTTTTTAAATTTTTTGATAGCAGGGACGGAAAAGTACTGTTCTCATCCCTGTGATCAGGCAACTCAAAGCATACTTTCAGAATATGAGAAATGAAAAATAACTTCTTATCATACAACTTTTTAAATATCACGATAGACATAATTTTAATTACTTTTCAAACAACAAATAGTGACCTATTTGGGTCGTTTTACTTGTACCTACTTATGACGTCATAAGTAGGTATGCTCGTACAAAATCTATGAGGCTGCGAATATAAGTTTATAAAAAGTATCTCAGTTGATTTTACTGTCCGCTTTCTTATTGCGTCTACATGTCACAAAGATTACGCCATCTGGATAATGGTCATAAGTTGTTTAAAAGAAGTGTGTGGCGTGTCATCAGATAGTTATATTATAATATTGATATTGCGATAATTCATACACTATTCCCTCCGTGGATGTAGTGTAGTGTTATTATTGTATGTGTTCACTAAATTCTTGATAATAACAAACAAATAACTATATGAGTGCAAATAGTAACAAAATATTAGTAAATGTTAATACTCATCTAAATTATTACAAAATCATACAAAGCTTAACATGTAAAGATACTTCCACAGCAATAGTAACGATTTGTTCAGGTCTGTATTTTATATTGTCTATGTATGTACGTTATATTGGGAATTGACATAACACCATCACCGACCGCAGAAGTACCTAAACTAGTAATCACTAAATTACAGTAATATGTACAAGATATATTTGAATCTTCAATAGGTTTATGGAGTTTACAAAGGGGCTACAATACAATAGGTTTTTAAATAATTGTTATTCAATCATGTTCTATCCAGATACCAAATTTAATTAAGCTCAAATTATAGAACATAAATAAAATAAACAATAAAAATGATTTTATGTAAGTATGCCGGAACCACACGAACATAAAAAAAATCCGATCACCATTTTAAGCGTAGGTAGGTAATAATAGGTAATTTTAAAATAATACTGGTTGGTACAGTATTGTTTTAGAATATGGGCCTAAACCGAGTATAATACAAATATATATATGACGAGTTAAAGACTCACGCACGACTGTATGTAATGCTCAATTCACGTGTACTGGGTGGGTATTTAAACTTCCAGACTAGTATTTCTAACCAATATTTATAATCTTAAAGACGAAAACAATACGGAAGACAAAAATACAACGCAATAAAATAAAAATAATAATCAGTAAAAATTTCAAGTAATTCTCGATTCTATTAAATAAATTTAAAACTAAAAAAAAAAATTAAATACGTGCTAACACTGATGGCTCACTTCGCAAAGCATCGAGATTTTAAACAATGTTTTACCGCTACCTGTCTCACTCACACTTGCACAGAAGTGTATTTTTTCTCGCTTGCTCCTTGCTCTTTACGAGAGCAATATATTAATACGCAACTGTAGAGAAAGTAATTGTGGACCATTTAGTTCTCTTGCAGTCAATGATAGGAAAAATATTACCTGCACCTCGATTTGAGCATAATAGCTGTTTACAGGAATTCGAAACACCAACATGATTTTTCGCACAATTTTAAATATATATACTAGATTAATACTGCTTATTTTTCAGATTAACTATTGGTGAAATAATGTATGACAGATTAAATGAATATAATTAAGTTGTTTTAAATACGAATAACATTTTCCAAAGAATCTTAAACAAATGAGAATTGTGACTTATTTTTTAACATCTAAGTTGATTTAAGTACAATGGAAGGGAATGTAAATAAATTGGTCGAATATGGCTAGTAATTTGGCCAAGGAGCAAGTTGCTTAATAGCAATTCTTAGCGCGCGTGTACATCAACAAAGGCACCACGCCGCCAGCGCGTATTCTCTGTCAAACGGGCATCATACGGCGATTGGGCGGCCGTATCGGAAAGCGAATTCGCATAGTACATACAGAAATTCACAGAATAGCAGCGCGATGGCAGCGTGTTGGTGGGAAATTTGAAATACAGATTGGCCAGAACAGCCACGTTCAAAAGAAAAATTTAGTTAGTTTACATGAAGGGGCACCCGAATTACTCCCATGTATGTTTTACCAAAACCATACCAAAAATAAAATAAAAATATTTAAAGCTGTTGCGGTCGAATTTTCCCAAAAATCATTAAAAATTACATACATGTATATTATCACGCCTGATTCCCATGGGGGGGTAGGCAGAGACTATGGATAGCCACTTGTAATGATCCTGACAAACGACTTTCGCTTCATCTTCTTTCATTAACCTCTTCATACATGCACGTTTATTTGAGATGCATTTTTACCTGACCTCTCTTTAACACTTCTGATATTTGACCATGGTGTGTACGTTTCGGTCTACTGGCAGCAACCCTACCATTCACAATACTGTCATACACCTGTTTTGTGATTCTACATTTATTCGTTCTCTCTACATGTCCAAACCACCTTAACATTCCTTTTTCAACTCTTGTTATTACATCTTCTTTAAATCCACAATGTTCCCTTATAACAGTGTTCCTTATCATATCATTCAAGCTAACCGCACATATACTTCTCAAAGCTCTCATTTCAACTGTGTTTATCCTACTTTCGTACTTCTGCAGACCGACAGTCCTTTATAGACAGCCAAGGGTGCCTTTATAGAGACTTTCTGGCTGTTCATAAAAGAGTTTAGTTTAGTTTAATTACAAATTAACTCGAAAGCTGAAAATTTTGATAAAATGTATGTGGGTAATTTAACTAACTAAATTTTACTTTTGAAAGTCACTGTTCTGGCCACTCGGTATATTATTCAATGTTTTTTTAATGATACTCGATTATTTATGTAACTTGCTAATAAATAAAATTACTGCCAAAATATTGATAATTTTAAATATTTAAGATAACAATTAAGTTAGTAAATGTTACAAAATACTATATAAGCTATTTTGTGAGTGAATAATACTATTATAATGTATGATAAGTAGATAAATTTTACAGAGACATCTATTTTATTTATAAGCATTTTTAATGATGGAATCTGAATATTGTTAATTTTTACTAAAGAATGCTCTGCAAGAAATTTGTGGCACAATAAAGATGACAGATCTAAGTAGATTACCCTATTCTGGCACCTATTTTACTAAATTCTTCATATAAATATTGACAAAGTATATTGGTAAAGAATCTCTCTATAGAAAAAAACATAATTATAACTTCTTATTATAACTTTACTATACATATAAAAATGTAGTGGAATGCTTCAGTCTTACTAATAAGTACTTTGAGTACTTTATAATATCAAAAGTAAATAAACATTTTACAAAACAAAATGTACATAAATGTGAAGAACATAAAAGACGCATATCGTTGGCTAATATAGAATACATACTGTCCCGATCCAAAAATGTACGAGGGTTATAAGTGTTTCAGACCCGTATTTTAGAATGATGCTCATTTTTAAGCTTGAACTTATCATCCTGCTAAGTTCAAAATTATTTCTGCATGCACGGTGTCACAGAGTAAAAATACTTGAACAGATTTTCATTCTTAACATTAAATAATAAATTTTGGCCGAGACTAGAAGATTGACGTTTTGTTGTGTAATTTTATTTTCAAAAATCTATAAATTTTATTTAAAAAAATGACTAATCCAGCTCCGTTTTGATACGACTCAGTCTGATATTAATGTTAGAGAAGTCAATTCATCAAATATTTTGCTGACACAAACATACGGAAGCTGAATTTTTATATAAAGAAGTAAGCAATATTTGCAGGATATTGCTTACTTCTTTATATTGTTGGATATTGTTTTTAAGAAAGAATTATGGGTGTAACCGCGACTTCAGTTTGCGAGAAGAACTCTATAGTTTAGGTGGCCTATGTAGTTGAAGATTAATCTAAAACTTTAATATATTACTAGAGAGTATTTAAATAATAAAGTTCCTAAACAGAATCATTAGTGATATATGAATACTAACATATAAAAATCTCAGCGTAATCGGTGTACATATATAAAAAAAATACCAATCAAGTTGAGAACCTCTTCCTCTTGGAAGTCGGTTAAAAAAGAATCATATATATATTAAACAGTTAGACTCATACACCACACAAAATGATATTTAAAAAGAAGAAAAATGGGCTTTGTTCTAGAATATGGGCCTTAATATCTTAGCCCTCCCGTTCAACATCAAAGAAGGGAAAATAAGTAGTCAGAAAAATAAAATATGTGCCGATAACAAATTACTTAGCTTTTTTCTCAGTTTTCTCCTCTTTGCGGTCAGATGATTCTTCTTTCTTCTTAGGAATTAAAGTATGTTTTGCTTTTTTGAATTGCTTTTTAACTTTGTCCTTTACTTTGTTTTTCTTGGGGGTTGGCAACACTTCCATCGATTTCATCGATGAACTATTCGACTCACTGTTTCTTTGAGCTGTGAATACAACAAAAATTATGTGTGCGGTTCGATTGCCAGAACAGAACTATTTATCGTAATGAATATACCGTTTGGGTAGCTCATGCTACACTTTAATTTTATTTGCGTATTTGCCACTAAGGATTGTTGTACATATAACAGCCAACCATGTAAGGTTAAGTTTTCTGTGTGAAAAATTCAAGCATCTAACAGACAAGGTTTTGTTCCAATCAGAAAATAATCGGATGCATGTGTGTATATTTTTTTCTATCAAAGATTGTACATTTGAACAACCTATGCAAGTACATGCATATCATACTTTTCTGACAATTTTAAATTGTTTAGGAACGAAGTTTTATTAAAAAATCTAATTCAAATTAACGTAAGCCATAAGAATCGTGGTTATGTATGTATGTATTATATATATGTACCGTTTCCTCAAGATCATATGGGTATATATACACACACACACACACACACCCACACACAAGCACGCACGCACGCGCGCACACACACGCACACGCACACACACACACGTTTTATGGCAATTAATGGCACTATTTAAGGATGTTTAAATGTAACCTCGAAGAAAATCTAAAATTAAATTAACTAAATAAAATAAAATTAAAAGTATTAAAAATAAAATGAAATTAATAAATGAAATAAATTGACGATCTAAAAACATAATTAAACAATTTTTTTTCAAAAGTTTACTCCTAGAAAAATAAAGTTTATGTAGGAATACATCAGAATATCTTTTTGTATTGATACCATTGTCAAGCCAATCAATCTCTTTGGTAAAAGTCGTTCATTATATTTTAATTCGGAAAACTTATCATCCTTTGCAACTGTTACGTCATAAAAACTGCCTCAGCGGTGTGCGCCCCTATCCCAGCCAGGATTAAAATCATGTGAATAAGACGCGGGTGCTTTCGCCATTGAGCTACTAGTTAGATGAGTGTGCAAAAGGTGAGTTACCCCTCTTGCTGGCGATGGAGGCGGCGATGGCGAGGTCCTCCTGGCGCTCCCTCCTGCGCTCGGCGTCGATCTGCTGCACGAGCTCATCGCGCATGCGCACGATCTCCACCAGCCTGCCGACCAGTTGCTCCTCGCGCGCCTAACGTCATAATACCCAACAGTGTTACCACATATTCCTATTTATTCATGCTTTTTTTTTTTTTATTGCATGAGTTTAGCAGACAGGCAGACGGCCCACTTGATGAAAAGCGGTTACCATCGCCTATGGACATTTGCAACACCAAAGGTGTTCCAAATGCGCTGCTCCTCTCTTAAGGGAGACTGGAACCTGGCGACTAATGCCGGAACACAACTTATGGTTGTTATGGCGGCATACTCTAGACCAGGGGTGGTAGCCATCCAGTCGAGCAAATGCCCTACCACCTGGCTGTGGGTTATTTAGTCGCCTCTTACAACAGGCCGCCGGGCCGCAGGAAATTGTATTCTTTCTCCGTTCCTGCACGGATGCTTATTGATAAATACTAATAGAATTCGTCACAAAGGTAGGCAAGGGAATCTTAGTCCATACTACCAATTCTGCTTTATAAGTCTTCGTATAGGTAGCGTAGTTGAATTGTAGTCTACAACTGATACCATTCAACGGAGTTCTTGTGAAAACTCGGAAGGCCATATTTGACTATACAGTTCACATTTCTCACAAAAACATAATTACTACTCAAAAACTATTAATAACCTACAACTTTCAATCGAGCAGGAACGGAGAAAGAATACAATTTCCTGCGGCCGAGCGGCCTGTCGTAAGAGGCGATAAAACAACCCAGAGCCAGGTGGTAGGGTATTTACCCGTCCCGATGTTGTAGCACCTTTGGTGTTACAAATGTCCATAGGCGATGATAACCGCTTTCCATCAGGTGGGCCGTCTGTCGGGTGAACTTATGCAATAAAAAAATTAAAATAAAACAACTATTGTTCATTTTAGAGTAATTTTACACATTTTTAGAAAATAAAATTGCTTAGCACAACGTTCCCTTTGAGTTCCCGCTAAAAACCCCGCTTACCGATGTTTGGATGTTTATTATTGTTTCCTCTTCACGACCTTGGATATGCACCAATTAATATGAAATTTGGTTATGAGAAAATAATTTTAATAACTTGATTACATAATTATACATAGAAGTATTCGACATCCTATCGGTTCTAGTGGTTAAGCGTCGCTTGCCTAGGTCAACGGAAGGTAGATTCTGAATTCGGTTTGCGGCAAAGTTACGTGCCTGAAATCGATCCCAGAGATGTTGCCCGTTGCTCATAACACAAATGTAACTTACTTAACTTTGGAGAATAAGACGCGTGTTTGTTTATTAAAATGAAAAAAAAAGTACGTTGTCTTAGGTCTTAACGTGCGTTTATGAAGAGATTAATGAAAGTAGATGAAGCAAAAAGTATCTGTCAGGCTCCTAGTCGGTGGAGATCCATCGTTTCTGCCTACCCCAATGGAAAACAAGGCATAACAATATGTATGTATGTAAATTGTCTTGAATTGACAGTAATTCCATCTATTTAGGGAAAGTAAAACATTGAATGTTGATATGATCCTATATTTTGTGATACTTAAATCGCAATAAAATACATATAATTAATGATAATATGTTCATAAAGTAGTAATATTTTAACTGACTATTTACTTATAGATAATATATTAATGTTAATTATTCTATGTTGATGTGTCACTTATTTGCTTATCTGCAACATTTTCTAATTTATTCCATAAAAGAAATTTGCGATATAGAATAGTCCAAGATCCCAGTCACCTCAGACTTACGTGATTTTAGGAAAGATGGAAATTTTTAGGATCGGTAGCTTAACATAAACTTGGAAAGGAATGGATACTCGCTAAGCTGAAAGCGAGGCCATTTTACAGGTAGCAGGTATCAAAGGTGGAAAAAAACCATGCTAACTTACGTCAAAGTAGCAAGGCTAGTTTTTAAATATGTCATATATGATATTGTTATAAACAAAGGTATACAGTTGCCAGACACTTCCTTTAAAAAACTTTACTTTACTTTAAAAAAAATGTGGGAACTTACGATATTTTAGAAAGCTTGAATTTTATATATTAGGTTGGGGAAAAAGTTTCTTCGCATTTTATATAAAAATTCAAAAGGTTTTTTTTATAAAGTTTATTTACATTTGACTAAAGTATGTAGGTGCCATTTTGTTGGATAACTTTTTACCATCTTGTAGGTAGGGATGTGATCCCATTGCTATAAAAATTTTGGGGCTTCTGATCAAAAAACTGCGACAAGTGGTTTTGGCAGTCCTCTCGTGATGTTAACCTGACACTGCCTAAGGAATTCTGCAGAGACCGAAACAGGTGAAAATCTGAAGGTGCAAGGTCAGGATTATACGGCAGATGCATTAACACCTCCCAGCCAAACTCTTGTAATTTTTATCAGTTATCAGCTTTTTCAAAAATGGTTCGGTTTCATTATCTCGTAATAGAGAATCACAAATGAGTACACGGTTTATAAGGTTTCTTTCAGTGAGCTCATGAGGCACCCAAATAACGAGCTTTTTTGTGTACCCAGCTTTTTTCAAATGCGCCAAAACCGTTTTGTGGTCAATTCCCAGTTCTCCAGCTACATCGTAACTACTAATATGCCGATCTTGCTCCACTTTTTCAAAAATGGCATCAATTTTGTCCGTAACAGGGCGACCAGAGCGACGTGCATCTTTGATATCAAAATTTCCGGATTGAAAACGCTTAAACCAAATTTGTGCTACTCTCACAGGTACTGCATTAGGTCCATAAACATCAAAAATTCTTTTCGCGGCTTTTCTTCATTAGATTCACTCATTTTAACAATAAGAAAAACAAATTAAAATCACACATTTTCCTAATTTGAATTTGGAATTGTCTTCTTTAAAATTAAAACTTTTTAATGATACCAAAACCAGCCAGATGCAAATGGTATAGCCAAAGAGATCTTATTACAAGTTCATACATACTATATGCGAAAAGACTTTTTCCCCAACCTATATAATCAAGTATAATATTTTCCAATGAGCCAGACAAATCTGACGGGCCAAACATCCCCCCAGACTCGTTAAGAGTTTCGCTGTGCGAGGAAGCGCGAGAGCATTATTCAAGTCAATTCAATATTATTTATATGTAAATTTTATATATATTATATATATTCACGCGTCAGAGTGCATCTTACTTGTACTTATAAGCTTGAATAATGGTCTAATGCTCTCGCACTTCCTCAGACAGCGGAACCCTTAACGAGTCTGGGAAGATGTTTGGCCCGTTAAATTTGTATGGCTCATTGGAAAATATTTTAACATATTATACTTGATAATATATATAAAATTCAGCTTTCCTAAAATGACGTAAGTTCCCACATATTTTTAAAGTGTCTGTCAAAAGTTATGGCCCACAGGAAGTGTTTGGGAACTGTATATCTTTGTTTATAACAATATCATATATAACATATGTAAAAACTAGCCTTGCTACATTGACGTAAGTTAGCATGGTTTTTTTCCACCTTTGATACCTGTTACCTGTAAAACGGCCCCGCTTTCAGCTTAGTGAGTATCCATTCCTTTCTAAGTTTATGTTAAACTACCAATTCTAAAAATTTCATCTTTCCTAAAATCCCGTATATCTGGGGTGACTAGGATCTCAATCTAATATACACATAATAAAAGTCAGTATTAAAAAACCTCATCAAATTTTTACATTTTTTTGGTAATAATATTTTTTATTACAATTTGTTACATTTGTACAAAAGCAAGGAGGCTCTAATGTTTTATAAGATATTAAAGTTGATGATAAATGAACAATAGTTGAAGGATATTGATAGTTTTGTGCAACAATTATCTATTTGCATGGAAAATGTCAATCATTTAGTCTATTGATAAATGAACAATAGTTGAAATATTGATAGTTTTGTGCAACAATTATCTATTTGCATGTAAAATGTCAACCATTTAGTGAATTGTTGTGAAGGAGTTGCTGCAAGGACTGATGATAAATGAACAATAGTTGAAGGATATTGATAGTTTTGTGCAACAATTATCTATTTGCATGGAAAATGTCAACCATTTAGTGAATTGTTGTGAAGGAGTTGCTGCAAGGACTGATGATAAATGAACAATAGTTGAAGGATATTGATAGTTTTGTGCAACAATTATCTATTTGCATGTAAAATGTCAACCATTTAGTGAATTGTTGTGAAGGAGTTGCTGCAAGGACTCCACTGTTTGCCGTTAGTTATATAGATAATGGCTGAGTTTAGGTTCTAACAAAAGAAGTAATGAATAATATTAAGCAAGACCTGACTTAAATAACTTTGTTACCAGAGCAGTACATTCTGAAATAATAATAATAATGGTATATCTACCTTATCTGCATCAATGCGATTGACTGCCGGTCGCGATTGAATTACTCTTATTTCGTGTTCAATATCTGCTTGTTCTTGCTCCAAGCGTTGTTGCCGCCGACTGACATAAATAATTACACTGTTTAAAATATATACATAGAATATATAGTATATATCATCATGTCCAAATACTCATCGTGTTTTATTTTTGATAGAAATAATTAAGGCATGTTGTTACAAAATTTTGTTTTTGTTCAAACTATGTAGAATAAATACTAAGGACTGAGAATCGCTCAGTAAGGAACGTAACTCGTAACACGCGGTCCAATGGTGTTTTATAACAGCTTTTAATAAACACACCTTATTATTTAGAACGTATTTTTTCAACTTAAATCAGTCATAACTTGAAAGTTCTAATTAGCGCCTTTTTAATTTCGTACACCAAAAACAAGAAGAGACTGATCGCATCAATTGTAATTGGAACGCGTCTTACAAGTTACGTTTTTTTGTAATTACAGGAGTTCAGCAGACAGGCAGACGGCCCACCTGATGAGAAGCTGTTACTGTCGCCTATGGACATTTGTAACACCAAAAGCGCTACCAATGTGCTGCCGCTCTCTAAAGGGAGACTGGAACATGGCTACTAATGCCGGAACAAAACTCAGGGTTGTTATGGAGGCATACTCTAGACCAGGGGTGGTGGCCATCCAGACAGGCAAATACCTTACCACCTGGCTGTGGGTTGTTTTGTCACCTCTTACGACAGGCTGCCGGGCCGCAGGAAATTGTATACTTTCTCTGTTCCTGTACGGATAATACTAAAAATAAAAACTACTTTTTATACCTTAACTTTACTGGGCGAATGTCACTTGTCATTGTATTTTTCTTCCATGATTTAAAAAATCTACAGTGGTCGCATAACTTTAGTGATTAATTATTCTGTCTTTACGGTCTTGGGAAATGTATATATTGTCATGAAATTCGGTAGATACATAATGTATGTAACATCGATAACAGTGATAACAGATATGCTACAGATACGTTTTATAATGGGAAATGATACTGTTTCGGCGGAACAAGTATTCAAAATTCACCTACTTAAGCGAAATCTTATGGCCAGTTCTAACTTGACATATACCAGACCACTTAGAAAGTATTATAACTAAAAATAGGTACGTTCCAATTTCATAATTTCCCTCCACATTGTTTACGAGCTAATTTAAATTATCGCGTCTCATTGAAAAATGGATCTACGCCGGGAACATTACCGCGCTATGATTTTTTACGATTTCAAGTGTTGCCTGAAACCGGACAAATCATATGATAGACTTCAAATGGCATTCATGGATGAAAGCCCTTCTAAGGCAATCGTGTATTGTTGGTACAATTGTTGAATTCCAGCGCGGTAGACTAACTTTGGGGGATGAAGAAAGGAGTGGTCACCCTTTGACGGCTGTTACGGAAGAAAACGTGCTAGCAATGAAAAATTTAATCCAAGAAAATAGGCAAGTAACGTATCAAGAGATTCAGCACGTACTGCAGATTGGTTCGCGAACCCTTCACGAAATTCTACACATGCATCTTCGCTTGAGGCGGATACTTTCACGCTGGGTGCCGCACAACTTCGCCGATGCTCAGAACCAGGCCCGGGTAGATTGGTGCCCTGATATGAAAAATAAATTTGAAGCAGGCTCGTCTCGGCGTGTTTACGACATCAGTACAGGTGATGAGACCTGGATTTATCGAAACGAATCAAAACGAATCAACCTAACCAAAGTGAAGCTATCTAGAAGCGGGGGGAAGATTTTGATCACGAGTTTGAATTTGATTGGTTAGTAATTTGACGGATAGAAATTACAAAAATGTTCTATAAGTAATTTTTTTTATTAATTCTTTTCAAAGTACTTTCCACTAACCTCTATACAAAGTTTCATGCGTCTGAACCAGTTTTCGAAACACTGCTTCCAGTCCGCCACAGACACCATTTGAAACTGGTGTCTGTGGCGGACTGAAATTTTATTTCACCTTGACGAAAATTTTATCCCTTTGAGCTGATTTTTTATTTTCGGGAATAAAAATAAGTCACACGGTGCTAGGTCAGGGCTGTAAGGAGGGTGACCCAGGAGTTTGACTGGCGTGCTATCCAGGAAGTCCCTCGTTTTGAGCGCGGAATGGGCGGGCGCGTTGTCGTGGTGGAGCCGCGGAGCCCTGTGTTTGGTCGCTTGTTGCTCACAACAGAGAAAACTTCTGCCAAGCATTTGGTAGTATACCATTCGGCGTTGATGCTTCTTTGGTTCCGTAAAGAAATTGACACCAAGCAGCCAGTCAACTTGAAAAATGTCGCGATCAAAATCTTCCCCCGCTTCACTTTGGTAGGCGTTGATTCCTTTAAAACACATCAAACCGTCGACTGGCGCTTCGTTTCTGGGTCGTATTGATATACTCATCGCCTGTAATGATGTCGTAAACACGCCGAGACGAGCTTCCTTCAAATTTGTTTATCATATCAGGGCACCATTCCAACCGGGCCTGGTTCTGAGCATCGGCGAGGTTGTGTGGCACCTAGCGTGAAAGTATCCTCCTCACGCGAAGAAGCATGTGTAGAATCTCGTAAAGGCTTCCCGATCCAATCATGCAGTACGTGCTGAAACTTTTGATACGTAACTTGCCTATTGTCTTGGATTAAAATTTTCACTGCTAGCACATTTTCTTCCGTAACAGCCGTCAAAGCGCGACCACTTCTTTCTTCATCCTCCAAAGTTAGTCGACCGCGCTTGAATTCGTTGTATCAACGATACACGGTTGCCTTATAAGGGCTTTCATCCATGAATGCCATTTGAAGTCTATCGTATGTTTCGTTCGGTTGCAGGCGACACTTGAAATCGTAAAAAATCATAGCGCGAAAATGTTCTCCCTCCCGGTGCAGATCCATTTTTCAATGAGACAGGATAATTTAAATTAGCTCGCAAACAATGTGAAGGGAAATTTTAAAATTGGAACGTACCTATTTTTAGTTAGAAATAATCACATTTTCAAAATAGATTGTAACCGACCAGTCTCTCATACATACAAAAAAAAATTGCAATACTTTCTGAGTGGCCTGGTAATGCCACCACCATAACCACAAAAAGCAAACCTTAACAGTCAAAATAGATAAAATCTATCAAATCGGGAGGCAGCAAACCATATTATGGGTTAATAACGAACAGAGGCATCTAGATTTTAACTTTGGATTTAAGTTTTTCTAAGAAATATTTCTCTAGAAAAATTTATATTTCTTTTAAACCTGGTTCAATAATTTAAATATTTTTAATGTATGTGATAACTATTAAAATTTTCTACAATATAGTTAAAAAAATCATAAAAGCTCATGCAATTTTACATGAAGCCAACTCTCCTAATAAACTGGGCAATCTCCTTTACGTGTTTTCAGCCATCATTTTAAAATTACTTTAAAATAATACACAATTTAGTAGGTACTTACATATACATGAGTTCAGTTTGCTTCCGGAATAAGTCATTCTTCTCATTGACTAATTCACAAAGTTGTATCACCAAATCCTCTACTTCTTCTTGAGGTACTATGGTCGGTTCATCGCCTAGAAAATGAATTGATTTTTCTAACATGTTAATATTATTTTTTTAATGTATATCACATTGTGGTGGCTCGATGTATAACATATCCACAAATATTGTTCCAATGAAGTGGGTTCGAATCCTAACATAGGAACTTGGCT
This sequence comes from Dendrolimus houi, assembly GCA_039645545.1. NCBI lineage: Eukaryota > Metazoa > Arthropoda > Insecta > Lepidoptera > Lasiocampidae > Dendrolimus > Dendrolimus houi. Next base: position 12,065,110 of record CM077127.1, on the reverse strand, counting down.
TAGGCAGCTTTTCTAGCTTTTTTTTAACGTTAAAAATTACGCTGATCGTGAAAGATAACAAACAAAGGGAGGTGAACATCAAGATTTTTTTTTAAAATATTTGGTCAGATATAACGAATATCTTTCAAGTCAATACCTCACTGTTAAGTAACTTGACTATGAATAATTCTTATCTACCGACATCTTTCGTGAGTACAATAGTATTGGTAAGAAACCGGCTCAGTCCATGATAAACATAGCAATTTCTATATAAAAAGAATCCAAGCCCCAATTTAAAAAATTATACAAGAAAAGTGCACCATATTCCACATGCATTAAAGATGTGAAAGCAAGATTCGCAATAACTGTAGACAGTGCTATTTAAACGGGGAAATAGTAATGTGCAGCTGATTGTGTTTACCCTCACACTTGTCGCGAATCATCTTCTCGATGAGCACACCCTGTCTTTCGAGTCCAAGTTGCTGAGTCTCCAAAAGGTCCAATTGGACCTGCAACTCTTCAGGAGACATCTGGAGTTTCACCTCACGCCTTTCCGGTAGCGGGAGGCCTGGGGCCGGGCCTTTCACGCGACGGGCGCCTGTTACAAAGTTAGATAATTATATCTCATATAAACAACACTACTGCCGACGATACGTGTTTAATTGTAGCTAACAAAAAATTTCTAAGCGCCCAAAAATTACTGCAACAAACTTTGACTAACTATGCAAATGGGCACATGACGTAGGCTTAGCCATAAACGCTCAAAAAACGAAAATTGTTTATATTCACTCTAGTCACAACAAAAAATTGTCTAAGCCTTGTATAATGGCTCATAACCATGCTTGTTTTCACAAGAAAATTAACTGTAACTGTCCTACCTTAGATGTTATTACTGAGCATACATATATAGGTCTCGTAATTAATAGCCGATTCTGCTGGGGCGCGCATGGAGATCATGTTTGTAACAAGTTGAGATCAGTATTGAGTAGGATGACCATACTAAAATACAAATTACCCTATAAAATATTACGCGTACTTTACCTAGCCCTAGCAGATTCGGTTGTAAATTACGGTCTAAGTAGTTATAGTAAAACATATAAAACACATCTAATGGATATATACAAACTTCAGTTAAGTTTATCAAAAACAATAATACCCAAGAATATTAAATCTAAACATAAAGATTATAAAGAATTATTCAAATATTGTAAAGTTATAAGTATATTTGACAAGGTTAAATTTTCAATACTAACTGAATGTAACAAACCAGAACTATTAGTTAAGAAGACTAGACCTAACTACATGCGACCGAGATCTGACTCATGTAAATATATTATTCCTAAATATAATAATGTGTATGGGACAAGGCGCGAGGAATACATGATATCAAACATTATAAATGATCTCCCAGAGGACCTGCAATCCAAGTACAAAAATAACCACAAATCAATCAAATATAATCTGAAAAGATTCTATATTGATTCTCAAAGCGGACCATCATGCTCACATGTGCAGACCTGGAACTAAAATGACAACCATATACTAGAATGATGATAACCCCGCTTTATTATGAAATCAGAACTAAACACTGGAATGATGATAACAATTACTCGCATCTGCTCCTATTTTTGATATAACAATATTGTGTACACGACTCCCTGCGGCACGAATAAACCCATGAGGTTTCTGTGCCACAGTTCGAATGTTTCTAATGTATATGAGTGTAAGCATATTGAATAATAAATTTAAAAAAACAGAATGAAATGGTGAATACAATTCTTGCGGCTAGACGGCCTGTTATAAGAGGCGACAAAACAACCCACAGCCAGGGGGTAGGGCATTTGCCCGTTTGGAAGGCTACCCCCCCTGGTCTAGAACATGCTGTGCATAATCACCTAGAATTATGTTCCAGCATTAGTGGCCAGATTCCAGTCCTCACACCGCCCTGCGAGGCCAACAGTAGATTTTTTTAAAAATTGTGGTATAGGTTCGAGTTTGACAGCTATCTCACCTGATGTTAACTGAAGATGCAATTTAAGATGGAGCACGCTTACCTAGTAGATACATAACATTTTCTTAAGTTTTCGCGACTAGTACACATAATTGGCGGAAGGCTAAATAAAACTTTAACAATACTCATTGACACTTGACATCTTTGTCTTCCGTGATCAGGGCTACTGAAAAGTAGCCGAAACGTCGGAATAATAAAAGTCAAATAAATTACCGCGATTAAAACCGTTAAAACGTAGTAGATAGCTGTTCACTTGTGACTTGAAGACCACTGGTTTGTATAAATTGGGGAACAAAGACTCCGGCAAATTGTTTCACTCGACAGCGACGCACAAAAGAAAAGTGGATGCACAATGTTTAGTTCTATTTGGTGCGTTTGGCTCTCCGATGATAGAAAGGGGATGGGGGACCGATGGGGGGGATGGGGGAACCAAGTCGTAAAGTTCCATAGCACACTCTCCAAAGTGTATCCGATAGAAAACGGACTGAGCTGCTACCCTGCAGCGATGCTCAAGACTTTCAAGCCGATCAAAGAGTATCATCGCCAATCAGCCTCCTGGCTCTCCTATCAGACACTCCAATGCGTCCAATTGGTACTTAGCTGAGTCGTCCCAAAGGTGAGAACAGTACTCCCATGTATGATCGAGCTTATGCTTGGTATAGAGTTAACTATTGTTCTGGCGTAAAGTACCGTCTCACCTTCGAAAGTACACCCAGCTTTTTGACTGCTACTTAAAGATTGGTAACACTTACGGTGTTGCAAATCTATAGGCGATGGTAACCACTTTGAATCAGGTAGACCATCAGCCTATCCACTGTATTCCAGCAACAAAAAAATAAATAAATATAGATTAATTATCTTTATCATGAAATCCTTATATGAGATATTATTCATTTGGGAAAGTTAGACAGTTTCCGAGGGAAATGTATTCAGTAAAATACCTGATGTATCGACGCCTTTTTCCATAGATTCTCCAGCTCCTGAATGTAAAGAAACATTGTCTGGTTGTGAGGGTGCCGGTCGTTTCTTTCTCATGGACGGCGTTAATTTCCAAGAGATTTCTGAAAATCCGATTAATAGCTTAACATTTTCCTACAGTAAGTGTGTGAATGAGACATTTATTTAATCTTCTTTTTTCATAATGTAAATCTTTCATCCCTATTAGTATTATAAATGCGAAAGTAACTCTGTCTCTGTCTGTTGCGCTTTCAAAACTACTGGACTGATTTGGCTGAAACTCAGTATCAGTATATATATATACTAGCTGACCCGGCGAACTTCGTACCGCCATATTTTCTGAATTCCTAAAAGAGTTTGTTTCATGACATAAAAACAAAATCACCAAAATCGGTCTAGGTGATTAGGAGGATTCTAGAACCCTTATTTAATTTTAATACACCGTATTTAGACACACATCGTAACATCCACCCTCTTCATACAAAAACTCAACTGACAGTGACATTTACATTTGACATTGACACTTTAGAAAGATAAAAGATAACAGATAAAATAAAAATTATAGTTAAAAATTTGAAATCGTTCAACATATATTCAATGCCGAGGATGTTACATAGTATACATTTAATCCCGAAAAATGTGGAGTTTCCGGGATAAAAGTATATTTTTCTGTTTGTCTGTGTTGCTTTCATGGAAAAAAATATTAGACCGATTTGGCTGAAACTCTGTATATATGTAACTTCAATATCTAGGATGGACATAGAATACTGTAAGGGAGACCAATAATTTCTCAAGTTTATAGATAAAAATTCATCATCTATAAAAAAAATGCGATAGTAGCTCGGTCTGTCGTATCTGTTAAGCTTTCACGGAGTACTGGATCGGTTTTACTGTAATTTTGTACATATGTAGTTTTAATACCGAAAACGGATATAGATACTTTTATCCCGGAACATGGGATAGTTTGCGATATAAAATGAAGTGAATCTTCCGGGAACAAATAGCACTAACATAAAATTTTAATATAATGTATCCTGTATTAATGCTTGCTCTTTAAACAAGAGGCACGCACCAGGGCATGCCCCGCGGCGCAGCCCCGGCGAAATCTCTAGTTGATTATAATTATTATTATAATAAATATTGAAGTGAATAAATTTATGTATAATTTTGCTATAGGCTTTGAAATGATATACGATTTCTAAATCCTGAAAAATATCAAAATCTATAATATTATGAAATTCCAAAAATGCCGTCTCTGTACATTGAAGCTATTAAAAAACAACTTGTGACTATATAAACGATGGCGAACACGATGTATTTTTTTTAGATTTCTTGTCTGTTTGTTCGGGTTTCACGTAAAAACTACTGGGCTGATTTCGATGCGGTTTTCGCTGATCGACAGGAAATTTTTAGACTTAATATTAGGTTGGGGGAAAAAGTTTTTTCGCATTTTATATAAAAATTCAAAAGGTTTTTTTATAAAGTTTATTTACATTTGACTAAAGTATGTAGGTGCCATTTTGTTGGATAACTTTTTGCCATCTTGTATAGGTAGGGACGTGATCCCATTGCTATGAAAATTTTGGGGCTTCTGATCAAAAACCTGCGACAAGTGGTTTTGGCAGTCCTTTCGTGATGTTAACCTGACACTGCCTAATGAATTGTGCAGAGACCGAAACAGGTGAAAATCTGAAGGTGCAAGATCAGGACTATACGGCGGATGCATTAACACCTCCCAGCCAAACTCTCGTAATTTTTGCTGAGTGGCTAAAGATGTGTGAGGTCTAGCGTTATCGTGGTGAAAAACCACACCCCTTCTGTTGATTAATTCCGGCCGCTATCTCTCAACTTTTTGCTTTAACCTCATCAGTTGTTCGCAGTACAGTTCAGAATCGATGGTCCTGCCTGGCGGTAACAGCTCATAATGAATAATGCCCTTCCAATCCCACCATACACACAGCATCACCTTGTTGCGAGTTAACCCGGGTTTCGCCATAGTCTGTGAAGCCTGACCGGCCTTTGACCACGATCTTTTTCGCACGTTCTTGTCGTACGTGATCCACTTTTCATCACCAGTTATCAGCTTGTTCAAAAATGGTTCGGTTTCATTACGTCGTAATAAAGAATCACAAATGAGTACACGGTTCATTAGGTTTCTTTCAGTGAGCTCATGAGGCACCCAAATATCGAGCTTTTTTGTGTACCCAGATTTTTCCAAACGCGCCAAAACCGTTTTGTGGTATTGACCACAAAACTGGGAATTGTCCCAGTTCTCCAGCTACATAGTAACTACTAATATGCCGATCTTGCTCCACTTTTTCAAAAATGGCATCAATTTTGTCCGTAACAGGGTGACCAGAGCGACGTGCATCTTTGATATCAAAATTTCCGGATTGGAAACGCTTAAACCAAATTTGCGCTACTCTCACAGATACTGCATTAGGTCCATAAACATCACAAATTTTTTTCGCGGCTTGTGTTGCATTTTTACTAGGGATGGGCCGAATGTGGTTTGAACCGAATTCGAACTTCGGCCGAACATTCAGTTAAAACAAAAGATTCGGCCGAACTCCGGTTTGATTTCGCCACGCTTTCCCAAGAGCAACACGTCCTGACTTGATAACGCCGTAAATTTTAAGTACGAGTAGGTGGATAAAAGATTTGAAAAAATAACCATTTCATAATTCTAAATTCATAATGTTTAATTAGTAAAAAGTGATTTCAATCAAAATTAAAGTTGTAATTGCTGATGTCCCTAAGACGTGTTTTTTTATTTTTTTATTGATGTTACGTATTATAGCTTTTGCATATTAAGCAATTGCACTACTTACTGATGTTCCTTAGAGGAATAATAAGTTTATTTTATTTTTGTTTTAATTTGATGTCTATTTAATTAGGCAAAGACTTAAACAAAAACTAGATTTATTTATTTTTTATCACATTGCACGTTAAAGTTTACATGTTCGTAGCTAAAATAAATGACCATGAGTATATAGATGCCAATTTTTATAATACGTTTGTTTCTTTTTTTAGTTTTTTTTTTTTAAATATAAATCGGCAGACAAGCACACACACTGTATATCCCCAAATTAAGCAAGTTACGCTTGTGTTATGGGTAATATATAACGGACCATTCTGGGGCCGATCCCAAACACCCAGACCATAGTAAATAAGGGAGAAAATACGTTTCCGAAATTTACTATACCAGGAATCGAACCCGGAGCCTCTGCGTTGCAGTGAGGTAAGCCGGCAAAGGCTTAGCCCGCTCAACCACAGAGGCCGCCAACGTTAGATACGATTTCTATTAACTTTGGACAAAATAGTGCAAGTAGGTATTTTACTTTTTTCTTGCACCGAATGTTCGGCATTTAAATCGAATTTCGGCCGAATGCCGAAGTTCGGCTCAAGTTGCTGAAATTCGGTTAAACCGAATGTAAAACGAATTTCGGCCCATCCCTAATTTTTACCTTTTATGTAGTAAAATTTTAAAATGTATCGAATTTCTTCATTAGATTCACTCATTTTAACAATAAGAAAAACAAATGAAAGTCACACATTTTCCTAATTTGAAGTTGGAATTGTCTTCTTTAAAATTAATACTTTTAATGATACCAAAACCAGCCAGATACAAATGGTATAGCCAAAGAGATCTTATTACAAGTTCATACATACTATATGCGAAAAGACTTTTTCCTCAACCGCGCTACTTTTTATACAGGGAATCTCACGGGAATTTTCTTGGAATGATTTAAAATGGCCAGATTAAGAAAAAATCGAATTTCAATGTGATTTTTTCACTGGTGGATAGCAAACTTTATGTAATAACATGTGTGATATTTTTATCTCGAGAATCCCGCGGGAATTTACCCGGGAGCGGTTTTTAGTTGTTCGGGTGCATAAAAGCTTATCCCAACACAGTTTTCATTAAAACGATAGCTGACATTTTTTTTTAAATGCTGCGGTACTTTGTGTCCCGGGAATCCCGCGGGAATTTCAAGTCAAGGGTGGACGAAGTCACGGGCATAAATGTAAGTTAAAATTTAAGTTTTATTAATATTTACTTAATTCATAATATTTTCATTCAAGTTCATTGAGCCCTTTTAGAGCCTATTTAAGACCTTTCATATAGACAAATAAAAATTCTAAAAACAAGTTATAATTAAAATGTCATAAACAGCAGTTTTCATATAATTGGTGTTTGTTAAGAAATGAAAGACAACAATTCAATTTTAGTAGCATAGATTAAAGCTATTGTTACAATTTGGGCCACCTGCATAATTGTTAATAAAGCACATTTATTACTCGTCGGCGTTTGAGCTAATAACATTGTAGTTCTTTTATGATTGTCTTCTTTTGTTTACTTATTTATTGATTACTAAAGTTTAACCCGCGGCTGCGCCGCAGAAAGACCTCTGGTGCTGCCTCTTGTTTAAAGAGCAGGCGTTAATACAGGTTACATTGCACTAAATGTTTATGTGAGTGCTATTTGCACCGGGAAGATTAATTTCATTTTATATAGCAAACTATCCCATCTCCCGGCAAGACCAAAAAGGACAAAAAGGTCAAAAAGGCCAAATAGGCCAAAAAGGCCTAAAAGGCCAAAAATGCCAAAAAATCACAAAAAGGACAAAAAGGCCAAAAAAGGACAAAAACGTCAAAAAGGACAAAGATGACCAAAATGACGAAAGAGCAAATCACAAAAACCTATCTTACTTTTTGGGATAACCTTTACATAAATCTATCCCATTATCCGGGATAAAAAGTATTAAAATTACATACATATCGATTTTCAGCCAAGTCTGTTCAGTAGTTTTTCCGTGAAAACGGAACAGACAGTCATGATTTACTTTCGCATTTATAATCTTAATAGGGATTGTGGAGAGCAGCCTATTCTACTCGTTTATGGCCGTTTGCAGGCATAATTAGGCAGGTGTGCAGATTACGAATTCTAAGAAATTAGATCTACGCGGGCGGGCAGCCATATTGTATCGGTGCAGTATATAGCAATGGCCCAATGGAGAGATCGACAGTCAAGCGATAACCACTAGCGAGACTAGACGTGTGTACATTCGATAATCTATGTAGTGACGGACTTTGCGCGTGTTATTGAATCACGCATTACGTTTGGACTGATTGTGTTCAGTTATATTTGTACCTGTGTTATACGTGTTTGTATAGTTCTAATAAATTCTATAGTAATTCCAACGGCATTTTAATTCGAGTCCTGTAACTCGTAACACTATAGATGTGACATCCAACACTCACTTGATCAGAGTTGAGAGTGGAGTTATACGAGCTGAAAGAGGATATGCTGGCGACGTCGTCCATAGAGGTGGAGAGGTGTTCGGCGCGCGGGGCAGCGGTGAAGTGGATCGCGGGCGGCAGCGGCGCGCGCGACTTCTTGCGCCGCGCCACGCTGCCTGGCAGGTTGGGCGTGCTCGTCGTTAGTGACGACTTGTACATCGATGAACCGCTATGAAAACAAATCAATTTATAACAGCAGAAAAATACACACATTGTATACCATATCAGCTTCGGAAACGTTTGCATTTTAGTTGTGTATGTGTATAAACACAGTATTCTCATTAGGCAGCTTTGGGATGAGTTGGAGAAGGCTTTTGCCAGAAGGTACTCTGTCAGATTCTGTCTGTTAGGCTATATTATTATATGTATACATACAGTAACTAAAGCTAGAACAAAGCAGTTTACTTAGGTGAATCAAAAAGTTCTTAGAAGTGCATAATTATCCTTATTAATATTATAAATGCGAAAGTAAATCTGTTTGTCTGTCTGTTCCATTTACTCGGAAAAACTATTGGACCGATTTGGCTGAAATTCGGTAAATATTAGGTTGGGGAAAAAGTTTCTTCACATTTTATATAAAAATTCAAAAGGTTTTTTTATAAAGTTTATTTACATTTGACTAAAGTATGTAGGCGCCATTTTGTTGGATAACTTTTTGCCATCTTGTAGGTAGGGACGTGATCCCATTGCTATAAAAATTTTGGGGCTTCTGATCAAAAAACTGCGACAAGTGGTTTTGGCAGTCCTTTCGTGATGTTAACCTGACACTGCCTAATGAATTGTGCAGAGACCGAAACAGGTGAAAATCTGAAGGTGCAAGATCAGGACTATACGGCGGATGCATTAACACCTCCCAGCCAAACTCTCGTAATTTTTGCTGAGTGGCTAAAGATGTGTGAGGTCTAGTGTTATCATGGTGAAAAACCACACCCCTTCTGTTGATTAATTCCGGCCGCTTTCTCTCAACTTTTTGCTTTAATCTCATCAGTTGTTCGCAGTACAGTTCAGAATCGATGGTCCTGCCTAGCGGTAGCAGCTCATAATTAATGCCCTTCCAATCCCACCATACACACAGCATCACCTTGTTGCGAGTTAACCCGGGGATTCGCCACACTCTGTGAAGCCTGACCGGCCTTTGACCACGATCTTTTTCGCACGTTCTTGTCGTACGTGAACCACTTTTCATCACCAGTTATCAGCTTCTTCAAAAATGGTTCGGTTTCATTACGTCGTAATAAAGAATCACAAATGAGTACACGGTTCATTAGGTTTCTTTCAGTGAGCTCATGAGGCACCCAAATATCGAGCTTTTTTGTGTACCCATCTTTTTTCAAATGCGCCAAAACCGTTTTGTGGTCAATTCCCAGTTCTCCAGCTACATCCTAACTACTAACATGCCGATCTTGCTCCACTTTTTCAAAAATGGCATCAATTTTGTCCGTAACAGGGCGACCAGAGCGACGTGCATCTTTGATATCAAAATTTCCGGATTGAAAACGCTTAAACCAAATTTGCGCTACTCTCACAGATACTGCATTAGGTCCATAACCATCACAAATTTTTTTCGCGGCTTGTGTTGCATTTTTACCTTTTTTGTAGTAAAATTTAAAAATGTATCGAATTTCTTCATTAGATTCACTCATTTTAACAATAAGAAAAACAAATGAAAATCACACATTTTCCTAATTTGAATTTGGAATTGTCTTCTTTAAAATTAAAACTTTTTAATGATACCAAAACCAGTCAGATACAAATGGTATAGCCAAAGAGATCTTATTACAAGTTAATACATACTATAAGCGAAAAGACTTTATCCCCAACCTATTATGTAATTTTAATAACGGCGGTGGACAAGGTATACTTTTCATTCCGGATAATGGGATAGATTTATGTAAAGGTTAGTATCCCAGAAAGTAGGATTGGTATTTTTTCGTGATTTGCCATTTTCGCCATTTTGGCCAGTTTGGTCATTTTGGTTGTTTTGGTAATTTTGGTCAATTTGTTATTTTAGTCGGTTTGGTATTTGTGGTCAATTCGGTAATTTTGGTCAATTTGGTCATTTTGGGCAATTTGGTCATTTTGATCACATTGGTAATTTTCGTATTTTTTTCATTTTCGTTATTGTTGTCATTTATATAGTTTTTATAGACGGGGGATAGATAAATAAAACTAGGACGGTTTGAAATTGGTGATGAAAGTTTGTATGAGACACTAATCATTTCTCAAGTTTATAGATATAAAAATTCATTGTCTGTAAAAAATGTGATAGTAACTCGATATGTCTATCTGTTAAGCTTTCACAGAAAACTACTAGGAATACTGGATCGGTTTTGCTGTAATTTTGTTTAAATATAGTTTTAATACCAAAAATTGTCATAAATACTTTTCATGCCAAGAGATGGGATAGTTTGTGATATAAAATGAAGCGAATCTTCCGGGTGCAGATAGCACTAACATAAACATTTAGTACAATGTAATCTGTATTAACGCTTACTCCTTAAACAAGAGCACATATTAGAGGTTGATTCGCGGCGCAGCTGCGGGGTAAACTCTAGTATATATATAAAACCTTTTTGGGAGAAGTTCGATATCCAAATTAAAGAGTGTCAATCACACAATATTTATGCCAACTGTCACTTGTTTTTGTTAGTTTGTTCGCACATAATGAATTGTTTTATGCAATGAGTTGCTAAAAACTCAAAATTATGGATAAAAGTAAGTTACGCGCGGTGATAAAATATCTCAGCTTGAAAAAAATGTCTACGAAAGAAATAAAGAAATATTTCGGACATTCAGCAGACATTAGGGGATGATGCTGTACCCTATTCTACGGTTGCGTACTGGGTGGCTGAATTTAAAAGAGGTAGATCAAACTGTAAAGATGACCCGCGTTCTGGGCGGCCTTCAACCTCCGTTACGGAAGAAAATGTCAACAAGCTTAAGAATCTGGTTTTGGAAGACAGAAGAATAACTATAAAACATATAGCCGAGATCCTAAAGGTATCTTTTGGTAGCGTTCAATCCGTTTTAATTGATTCACTAAGGTTCAAAAAAGTGTCGGCAAGATGGGTGCCACAAATATTAACCGACGAAAACAAAAAGCGATGTTTGGAAATTTCTAAACGTAATCTCGAAATGTTCCAGTGTGATTCGGATAATTTTTATCGTCGCTTTGTCACCATGGATGAAACGTGGGTCCAACATTTCAATCCTGAAACTAAAAGACAAAGCATGTCTTGGAAATGACCATCCTTTCTATCCACTAAGAAATTTCGAGTTGCTCCTACCGCTGGCAAAGTTATGGCCTCAGTGTTTTGGGATAGTGAAGAAATCCTTTTTATTGATTACATGCCAAAAGGCCAGATGATTCCTGGACCCTATTATGCAAATTTAACTCCGAAAATTTATGAAGCGATTAAAGAAAAACGTCGAGAAAACTGTTGTTGGGCGTGTTGGTTCTTCACGATAACGCTCATCGATCGGAAGTTATGCTGAACGCAATCCGCTGTGATGATTTCAATCTCCTTGACCACCCACCATATTATCCGGACTTACCCCCAAATGATTTTCACTTATTCCCAAAATTAAAAGAGGATATTCGTGAAACTATATTTCACGATAATGACTTGTACGACTGTCGTAGAGGAGTTTTTCGAGACTCAAGAAAAACATTTTTTTTCCGCAAGGAATAAGGAAGTTAGAATTGGAGGAAGATTATGTAGAAAAATATTTTTGTTTAAATTTTTGCATTTTTTAAAATTGATTCCAAGAACTTTTTGATTCACGCTCGTACCACATGTCTGACTTATAATTTGCGAACAGTACTATAAATGCAAAGTTTTCCAAGTTGATTGTTGCATATATCCCCAAGGCTGAGCAACTGATTGATTGTGTTAGAGACGGTTACCGCAAACAACTCTGAGTAATCCGAGACACAGATCATAGTAAATAATGAAAATTCATTTAAAAAATTTACCATGCCATTAATCAAACCCAGGACCTGTGTGCCAGTAAACTAGGTAGGTACAGGTTTATACTACTCGACCACGGAGAGAGTCAATTTATTTATGACTAGCGGCCAGCCTCGGCTTCGCAAGGGTATCTAAAAAGAACCTTTTTTGTTGAATTTAATTACCTACTAAGCAAATTCAAAATATTTTCAAGCTAAAATTATTCGATTCCGCATACGACCGTTGCGTAGGGAGCCGACCACGCGAGTAAGCCGCGCGGCACTTCATTTCTTGACATTGGGGAATCAATGTCCCGTACGGCCCGTACCTCAGTGACGCATACATCGCATAAGGTGCTGCCTAGCTAGCCGAGCAGGGTGAGCGGCGACCACGCAACTTTTTTCTAATACTTACATTTTTAAACTCGTGATATCTTTCGAATGGAATGTCCGAATTGAATAATTCAAAAAGTTATATAAAGGCATTGAAGCAGTCTTGAATATGAAATAATTAATTTTAATAAGGATGAATACCAAGATACAAATAGAGAACCTTTTCTAGCAGCGACATAACAATTAAATTTTTAAAATAAAAGAACATTTATTGTGGCAAAACTATAATAGTTTGACATATGCTGCCGCGACACTTCTTGTAAATAATGACGTGTTCTGCAAAGTCGTAGTACATTATTTTATTCTATCATCAATAGTTTTCGCAGCGCCACGTGCGCTGTAAAGAATATTTTAGGTATTCTTTTACACCTTGGGTTACATTATTGGAGTTTTAGTACGGATCCCTAATTTTATTGAAAATATAAATATAGCCTATGTCATTCGGGGATAGTGTAGCTTTCCAACATTGAAAGAATTTTTCAAATCGGTTCAGTAGTTTCGGAGCCTACTCAATGCAAACAAACAATCAAATCTTTCCTCTTTATAATATTAGTATGGATTTACTAACATCACAATAAACAGATTCTGTTATTAGTGTGTATTTTAAAATGGTATTTTATGAATTAGGTAAGAAAGCCAATAAATCAAGTGGTGTTATGAAGTATCAAATTACCTAGTATGATTATTTTCTTCATCTGAAGAAGGCTCCTCACCATCAGACCAAAATGGATTTACAGCTATCAATCGTTTGCTGTAAAAATATTAAAAATTGATATTTCAATCAGAAATATAATATGAGTTAAATAATTGTACTTTTGAATATGGTACATACAACATGCAATATATAACTTGGCCCAAACGAAACTTATACAAGACTGTCCCAGAGATTTGTCAATGTGAATTTTTGTTTCCCTCATTAGAAAAGATATCCTATAAAGATAAAATAGACCCCAACATAGACCCTAAATATAAAGATATTTGGGGTCTATGTTGCACTAAACTAATATAAAAATGTGAAAGTGATTTTGTGCCTTCCTTCTTTATAATCTTGAGAACGAATTTTATTGACTGTTATACATGTTCCTTTGATAAAAAGTTGCCCCTGATATCAAAAGAACATTGGTTTTTAAACTTACAAGAGCTAACCCAACATAGATACAATACATATATTAGAAAATAAAGATTTAGAAATGTACCATCATATGGTAATTGTTTTCAAAGTAATGGTATCACATTTGTATAATAATGTTATTATGTAGACAGATAAAAACTTACACAGGTGTTGAAGTGTCAGTAATTGTTGGGACATTTGGAGGTGTTTGTATAGGAGGAACATCATCATTCTCTTCATCACTGCTACCAAAAGGATTTGAACTAACTTTTTTAGGTGTCTCTTTAGGTTCCAAAGGCTAAAAACCGATAAATAACTTAAGTTTTTACAAAGAATATGAATAATACATTAGCAAGTTTTTATTATACCACTTTAACACTTATTCATATAAGAAAGACCTTATAATTAAATATATTCTGAATATATTAATATATTCACCTCTTCAGCCTCATCATCAGAGAATGGATTTAAATGATCTGGGTATTCTTTAATGTCTTTCTTTATATTAGGTTTGTGTAGTTCAGGAGATTTTGTTTTAGCCCCATGTTGTTTTTTTCTTCTTGGGGGAACACTTATTTTTATTTCCTCTTCTGTTATCACTGTTTGCTCCAGTTGTGGTACATTATCTAAACTTGTTGCAGAATTATTAGTTTTTGCTAATCTGATATCATCAGTAATATTGCTTTCTTCTTTAATGTCTTCAATTATAATAGTAGGATTTTCTTGTGTTACCATTCTTTCTTCCTCTATGTTTTTAACATTATTATTTGTTTTTGAAACTTCTTGTTCTTGATTTGAGTTATTTAGAATACTATCTGATTTATTAGCAACATCCAAATTATCCCCTGAGAGCTGAGTTTGGAGAAAGTTGAATTTCTCTTTATTACTTTTATATACTTTTTCTGGTGATGTTTTATGCAAATATTCAATTTCTGTATTCTTTGTTTTAATACTAAATAGAAGTTCTTTAGAGATATATTCATTTTGTGTTACACTATCATTACTAATATCTTTATGTCTAATTGAATCATCGTTTAATGAAAGATTTATCATTTTGCCATCAATGTTAGATTCTTTCTCAATCTTCTCAAACATATTTATTTTGTCTGTAAAGAAATGCCCAACAATGTATAAGTATTAAATTCTGTAACACAGGTACAGATAATTATGTTTGTAATATAATAATTTTAAACTCAATTTGTTACATGTAATATGATTTTCTTTTGGGGCTCTTCTCTTTGAACTAAATCTCAATAGTATGAAACATATGGAATGCACTTTATTATGGTTAAAAATTTGTAGGAACAATTAAATTATACAATCACATACCCACTAAATATTTGATCTGTAAGGAGCATTATAACAATAATTTCATATCACCAACAAGGATGTGTCATTATCAAATATGTTATTGGTAATAAACACATGAGAAACTGAAGAGTAACAAATGTTATATTAACATACATAGTAATGTGTTTATTCATGAAGCCATTAGGTTTTAATAGATTCAGCATAAGACCAATATAGACTTTTAAATAGATTCCCATGCTTCTCTCAGTACACGCAGGCAATAAAATGTTATAATATTTCAGTGTTATTAATTATATTAAACAATCAAAACATGAATACATTCTTACATACAAGAGTCACATTTAGAAAACAAAATATGTAATTTAGAAAAAAGTATTGGGGTTTAAGATACTTAAATATAATACAATTTTATATATAACATATATTTTCAGCTGAAACCTTTTATTGATATAAAGTCATAGACTCATAAAAACTGAGCATAATTCAAGTTTAATAATATCTGACACTATTGTACAAGGTTTTTATGTCAAAAATAAGAAATTACAAGCACTCACCTAAAATTGATTGTGGTCTAGTTTTTTGTTTGGGACTTATAATAGGATCTCTTTTTGACATATCTACAATTTTATCACCTAAATTATCACTGAATGCCAGCATTCCCATCTGGTCATGATGATTGTTATTAAAGATTTTTGGTAAAGATTTTTCGTTTTTACAACTATCACATGTAAATTCAGATCCCTCAATGATTTCAAAATTTTTTGGATTCATATGTCCGGAGCATTTAGAGCATCGGAAACATCTTCTGTGGTAAAGTTTGTGCGACACAAGGAGGCGTTGAGCCAAATAAACAGGCAGACCACATGCTGTGCATTTGTCTAGGCCAGCTTTGCCAAACTTTAATGGTGCCTATAAAGAAGAAACAAGAAACATTTATAGAGAAAAAGGTAGAGCAAAAATATAGAGAACAAAACAGTGGCAAGTCACAAAACAATAAACACAATCTCTTTTAAAATAAAAAAAATATGCATTTTTAGTACTTACAGGCTGAGCTGGTGGCAAATTTTGGGATAATGACACTTTTGATTCACTCTCAGATACTTTTGTATTCACTGTAAGAGGAAAAATAAAACATACTTTACATTGTATGATGTGAAGTTTGTAATAAAACAAAGACAGTGACACCAGTGAAAGTTAATTATAAATTTGAGTATGTTATATCTCACCTGTATGTCCCAAACGTTGGTAAAATTGGGACAAATATGTTAAAACAGATAACCTGTCTGGCACATCAGTCTCTACCATATCTTCAGGGTCTAATAATGCAGGAATTCCTAAATGTTTCTCAGCCACACTAAATGCTAATTGATTGTTTTCATAAATATTCTCTGGCTTCAATTTAGACATATCTCTGTAATTAAATATTATTTTTTTTAAATTATAACTTAGCGACAAACAAGTCATCGGCTAAAAATTTTTGGACACTGAAGGTAAACTTACATGAGATCAGGTCTGAAGTGATGAACTAAGGCACAGAAAGCTATTCCATTCTTCCACGATGTTGTCATATTATCTATCTGCACCTCTGGACAATCTTTGACTAATCGTTTACACCATAGCTCCAAAGCTTTGGTACCTTTTCTCTCAGACATTTTCAATAGTTACCTGCTTATTATATTTTATGGAATAATACCTTAAATTGTAACATATCGTTAAATCATTAAAATAACTTCTTTTTCACAGAAAATTGTACATTGATGTCATGATATCCTTTTATAGTTCATAAAAAAAGAGACAAATAAATAAATTTGTTCGTCAAACAATCACAAGATTATTGGTTAGTTGGCAAATTGCACATCTGTCAGTGCGACTGTCAATCATCTGACGTTTTTATTTTTTAGTCTCTTGGCTTCGAACTATAGTAACACTACAGTAAAATATTAAATCTTATTTTTTTTCGAAAAACGTAAAAAAAAGGCGAAAGATTTATATAAGAAAGATTTAGATACCTTTTGAAGGGTAACCAAAGTGTGGTGTACTATCAAAACTCTTTTGTAACTTTCATAAAGATACTACATTGATGTGTTTAGAAATAACTTCTAAGTAATTCTGACATTGTTATTCATACTGCAAATTTTAATGAAATAAAACCAATAATCTTGGTTTTGTCGTTTATTTTATTTATATCAATTTATTTCATTAAATAAAACGCATTAAAAATAAAATGGCTTCATTAGCGCGATTACTTAGACCAGAAAAGTTTGACACGGATCCTGGTACTCCAGCATCAGATTTAAAATACCGTCACTGGAAAGAGAAGTTTGAGAACTATCTTGGTATCGAGACTAAGGATGATAAGGTACCCAATAGCACTAAACTTAAAATATTGCTTAACAACATATCTCCAAATATATACTCATTCGTAAAAGAAAACAAAGAGTACTCGATAGCTATAAAAATATTAGATGATATTTACCTAAAGCCTAAAAATGAAATTCATGCTAGATTCTTGTTGACTTCTGCCAAGCAGAAACCCGAAGTGGCAGTGGGAGATTTCTTACGAAATTTACAACAATTCTCCTTCGACTGTAATTTTAAATCTGTCACCACCGAAGTATATAGAAACGAATATGTGCGTGACGCTTTTATCGCTGGTATACATTCTCAAAGAATACGGTATCTATTACTGTCAACAACCATAAAGCTGATGCTTTGATAGATAGCGGAAGTTCAACGAGTTTTATCAACAAGGGTTTCGCTCAGTTACTAAGTCTAAAACGCCATCCCTGGAAAGAAACAGTAACTTTGGCTTCAAAGAAAAATTCTACACATGTGGATGAATATTGCACTGTAACTATAAAACTGAATGAATACATCTACAAACATAAGCCTTTATATATCTTAGAGGATCTTTGCGCTGATGTCATTATTGGACACGATATTTTACAGAGTCATTCGTTCGTAGAGATAGAGTTTGGTGGCCCAGCTAAAGCTTTAAAAATTTGTAGTGTTGCGGCAGCTATGGCGCCCCCGGTTTCACTTTTTTCCAACCTTTCATCGAACGTGAAACCCGTTGCTATAAAATCAAGAAAATATTGTGAATCTGACAGTTAATCTATAAAAGAGGAGGTTGCTAAACTTTTAAAGGATCGTATCATTGAACCTAGTAACTCACCTTGGAGAGCTCAAGTCTTGGTCACTGGCGGTACGACACATCGTAAACGTCTCGTCATTGACTATTCGCTAACGATTAACAGATTTACCGAGCTGGATGCATATCCATTGCCTAATATAGAATCAATAGTTTCGAAGGTAGCAGAGCATGATTTTTTCAGCCAAATTGATCTAAAAAGTGCTTACCATCAAGTACCACTTTTGACGAGTGAAAGGAAATATACAGCCTTTGAAGCATGTGGAAATATGTACCAATTTACTCGGATACCATTTGGAGTTACTAACGGAGTTGCTGCTTTCCAAAGAAAAATACACCATATTATCTCTAAAGAAAAATTGATGGGCACTTATGCGCACCTCGATGACATCACAGTCTGTGGTAAAACAAAGGATGAACATGACCACAACCTAAAACAATTGAAAGAGGTTGCAACGAAGTATAACCTCACACTAATTGATGAGCTTACCAATTCCTATAGACTCACAGTCTCTTAAACGAGCTCTCGGCATATTTGCACACTATTCTAAATGGATTAAAAATTTCTCGGAAAAAATCAAGCCTCTAACAAGAGTACCGAGTTCCCTTTGAATGAAACTGCAATTAATTGTTTTCAGAAATTAAAGTCAGATATACTGAAATCCGCTTTAACTGTCATCAATCCGAATGAGGCGTTTACCGTAGAGACCACAGATCATGATCTGTGGTAGAGACTGATGCCTCTGAGCACTCTATCGCGGCTTCTCTCTCACAGAACGGTCGTCCGGTAGCTTTCTTCTCCCGTTCCCTAAATGACTCAGAACGTCGTCATTCCTCAATTGAAAAGGAAGCGTGCGCTGTGGTAGAATCCCTGAGGAAATGGCGACACTATCTCATCGGGAGACACTTTCTATTGATAACAGACCAACGGTCAGTTTCATTCATGTTTAACCAGTCTCATAGTAGTAAGATTAAAGTGAAAGTCACGTGACAAAAAGAATGTTAAACTTTAAGATAGATGGGTACAAATGTAAAGGTAGACCAAAAAAAAGATGGATGGATTGTGTGAAGGATGATATGATGATATGTGGTGTGACAGAAGATGTATGTCAGAGTAGAGGAGTGTGGAAGGAAAAGACATATTGTGCCGACCCCAAATAATTGGGATATGGTGAAAGAAAAGAGAGAGTAGTAAGATTAAAAAAAGATAGAAAGGTGGTGCCTCGAGCTATCAAATTACAAATATGATATAATATATCGTCCGGGTAAGCAAAACGTTACAGCTAATGCTTTGCAACACTCGAACATGCACGGGATCGTGCATGTTCGAGTGCAACCACAAGAAGTCTGAACGAACTACATAATATTTTAGGACACCCGGGTGGGTATAGTGCGGATGACACATTGGGTGCGTTCGAAAAATCTACCATACTCGGTAGATGACATTAAACGAATGACATCAGATTTTCGTACATGTGCCGAAATCAAACCTAGATTCGTTAGAAACTATGGAACTCTTATTAAAGCCACTGCACCTTTTGAACGACTAAATATTGATTTTAAAGGGCCCCTACCTTCTACTACTAGCACGCGCTACAGTTTAACCATGATAGATGAGTATTCTAGATTCCCATTCGCCTATCCATGTAAAGATTTGTCAGCGGCCACAGTCATAAAATGCCTAAAGGATTTATTAGTTTTATTTATTTATTACTTTCGGTGCTCCTCAATATATTCATTCGGACCACGGATCTGCTTTTATGTCCAATGAATTGCGGTCTAACTTGGTATCAAATGGTATCGCTTGTAGTCGTACCACGCCATATAATCCACAAGGAAATGGCCAAGTAGAACGTCTTAACGGTACCTTATGGAAAACAATTAAATTATGCCTGAAGACGAAGAATCTTGACGTCACCTGCTGGGAACATGTCTTATCGCCAGCTCTCCATTCTGTCAGATCATTGTTATGTACAGCTACTAATGCTACTCCGCATGAAAGATTTTTAAGCATCCTCGGCGAACTGAGAATCGCTACCAACGTGGCTCTTGCAGTCCGGTCCTGTGTTAATGCGAAACAATCAGAGGAAAACAAAATACGATTCTGAGGTGGAAGAAGTCGAGCTTTTAGAAGCTAACCCTTCTTACTCACATGTGAGATTATCAGATGGACGCGAAACTACAGTGTCAAATAGACAACTTGCTCCTCTTCCACCATTAGGAGAGGAACAACTTGAATCTCAGGATCGCTCTGAGGCTACAGAGGAAGATGGAACTTTACCAACAGACAACGAAAATGCAACGTCCCCTCCTCGGCGATCCTCGAGGGAAAGGAGAGCCCTAGTTTGGTTTAGAGATTATGAAACCTGACGGCTGGGTGAATGTGGTGTACTATCAAAACTCTTTTGTAACTTTCATAAAGGTACTACATTCATGTGTTTAGAAATAACTTCTAAGTAATTCTGACATTGTTATTCATACTGCAAATTTTAATGAAATAAAACCAATAATCTTGGTTTTGTCGTTTATTATATTTATGTCACAAAGTTACTAAACGTAAAGGTTATCATTGAGGTAAGTAAAATATGGTAAAGGAGCAAAATAGGATATTTCTTCAAAAATCACAAAATTCAGAATAACTTGAAAACCGTTAACTTTCGGCCATACATATAGGGGCTCAAATTTGTTGCATTTGAACTCCTCTAGCTCGTCCCGCCGGGAATACGTCAAGTTACCTAATCATGTATATTTGGTAACGGTGACGCGAAATACGCGAGGTATTGATATTCTTGGGCAAATAAAGTGCAAGAAGTTTGTATTAAACTTTGATGGTTGAATTAATATCCATTTCTTATGAAACTATTATTGACGTTATATTAGAATTGAGATGTCATGGACGAATATTAATTGCTTTTTCCTAGAAATATTTTACATGGAATTATTTGTTTTGGAGATCTGTTATGCCATGAAAACATACATACATACATGTAATGTACGATATTTATTATTCGTTATGGAATTTTTGGTGAGTGCTTGCCATATTATTTTCATACGATATTTGTCCGTGATATACTGATTAATTTTGTCTAACTTGTAAAATTAAGCTTGGGAGCATTAGGTATGTGAAAGATACAATAGATTCAAATGATAATGATTGTGCCGTCAGAACAGGGGTGGCTGTAAGGGGCAGTTTGGCCAATTTGAGGAAAGTTAATCCCCAATTGAGAGTTGGATGCGTGTGCCCCCGAGGGGGCAGGTACGTATACTCCGCCTAATTTATGAAATGTGTGCACGTATTGGCTAAGAACGCTTAAGCTATTATTTATTACTACATAAACGCATATCTCAATGCGGGCACTGACGCATACGTATATTCCAGAGAAACGCTATGGGTTGCTAAATGAATTTGGCCGTATTGTTCAAATGTACTTAAAATTTAGATCTTTATTGTGTGTAAGGTAAACAGTCATTGCTAACATATACATAAATGTATGTTATCCCAATACGGGCTTCGCCGCGCGGCCGCGTATACCAATTTCATTATTTTGAAGCAGATCACATTCTACTAAGAAAGTTAGATATACAGTGTAAACTCTATATAACGACACTGAAGGTACTGTGCATTTTATGACGTTATAGAGAGTTGTCGTTAAATGGAGAGAAGTCTGTTATTTCTGTCTACGTCTTTTGCTGCACCAGTAATTTTGTTGTATTTTTTATTTATTTTATTCATATCTTGCGATATTGAGGCAACTTGGTGATAAAGGAAGTACTTAGAAATTTCGATTTTGCATGATGCCAATGAGTTTATTACGGGCTAGGATAATAAAGCGATAAAAGAACGTATACAGCTGCTGCAGTTTTTACTAATTTTGGCAACTTAAAATATGCCTTTTATTACTTAATTGTTGTCGTTATTGAGAGTGGATGTAATGTTATATAGAGTGTATCATTGCATGGAAGATATAAGCTTTTTTTTGAGGCAGGGGAAATGCATTTCGTACACTAAAGGGTCCTTTACTGGGATTAGACCAAAGCAATGAGAGTTACCACTGAAGATAGCGCAGATAACAGAGTCGATTGTCGGCATGTGTGGGGACTCAGCAAGGTACCCCCCTCTATGTGGAGAAGTAACCCATGTGCTAATACCCCACTAAAACCACCTTCCTCCCATGTCGCTTATGGTAGGAAGAGCGTGAGACTTAGAACGTATTTACGCTCACGCTGATCCTGCGCATCAATGCTTGAGAATGCCCCGGGAAGCAGAGCAGACTCACTGCGTCAGCAGGGGGATGGATCCTCTGCTCCCCAGATGCTAGAGGACCCCTGCAGCGGAATTACGCGAGGAGATCTTGCGCATACCTGCATCTCCGGGGCCCTGACTGACGTCGATACCCGTGGGACGCATGCGCACCTCTCTCCCTTTCTCGTTCAGCGGCCTCCTCTTGAGACATTACTGCCTCGCAGAAATTGGATGCTCCCTCCCAATGATCGTCGCTATGCAGCATAGCCTGGACCAGACTGCCCAGCGAATCGATCGGACTTACGACGGCCTCGAGTTTAAATCTCTGTGGTGCCCATGCTGCGCAATCAAACAGCGTATGGAACGCAGAGTCCAGCGCCCCACAAAGGCGGCACTGAGGGGAAGGCAGACAACCCACTATATGATTCAGATACTTATCGAAGCACCCATGCCCGGTAAGTATCTACGTCATCCTGAAGGTCAGGGTCCCACGTTTCCACGCGAGTTATCGCAAAAGGTGTGGGCGCATTGTCTCCACAGTCTGAACGCCAGCCACAGGAGTTTCCAACTCTCTCGATCAGTTTTGGAGCATGGGCGCGGTTTCCCGCGTCCTGATCGCCTAATTCTCGGCCTGGCAATAAACCAGGCCACGGGTGAGGGCATCCTGTCGGGAACGACGCACTTTGGCAAGTGGAAGACAGGCTAAACCAACCAAAACCAAGTGATTTCGATACTTGAGGGAGTTTGTCGTTAAATTGAGTGACGTTACATGGAGTTTACACTGTATATGTAATTGATACATAGAAAAAGATGTCAGATACCTATGTGTACATGTAATATGAAGGTAACTGTACTGATTTTACATATCGCTCTTCAAATACCCATGGAGCATATTATAGGGTATTTACGACAAACGGGAAACAAAATTATGACGACGGCTTCAGTGGTTGAGTAGGTTAACCTTTGCCGGCCTACACTGGAACACAGAGGCTTGATTCCTGGCATGGTAAATCTTATAAACACCCAAGATTTACCATGCCAGGAATCAAGCCTCCGTCCGTTGTTTATTATGGTCCGGGTGTCTGGTTTCGGTCCCAGCGTAGTCGGTTATATTACCCATATAACACAAGTACACAAGTGTAACTTGATTACCTTGTGAATATACAATGTATATGTCTGCTGTTTAAAAAATGAGATTCGGAAATAGCTACTTTAGAAATTTACACGAGCGTTGCACTAAAGAAAGCTCCAGTGCTTAAATAAAAAAAGGAAATAATATTTAATGCATTTTATTGAAATCTGGATTAATTTTGGTATACATTTTGTTATTTCTTTACAAATCAAACAATATTCTTAAAATCAAATATTTTGCGACATATACCAAGTGCATCTGGTCTGTACCCTGCAGGACATTGGTTGGGTACACTTATAACATTTCTGTTGTCAATATTAATATCACCTGCATTATCTTCTTGCCTTTCGTCTTTTCCCACGTCTATTAGGCTACCAGCCAATTTTGCGAGAAAGCTGGACGATCTACAATAAAAAATATTGCACAAGAATTTACTTATCTCAAAAATAGCTAAGATAAACACAGAGTCCTTACATATTAACAATATTTAATAATTAAAATATTTCATTTATGAGTCATAAACAAGCAAAATCAGAAATAACTATTAGAGCGATTATAAATAACACTTTTTTAACTCTTTTTTTAACGAGCCTATAAATCTGCTATAACTATTATGAATAAGTGGGTAAAGTAAGAGAATAAGAGTCGAAGCTAATCACAGGCTAAGATCATTTGCACCGAGCAAAGAACGATATTTTATAGGAGGAGAAAGGATAACTTGTAAGCTGATGTGGGACTGCAAGTTGAGATTTGTACCTTGGACCCCTTGACGTAGTTATATGGTTAACCCAGTTACGAAAAAGCGCTCTAGATGCAAAATGAAAATTTGCTAGTCAATCAGCGAAACTGAAATAATATTAAAAATTCTGTTAGTGAATTATTCTAATCAAGATGAGAGATTATTTCATTTTATTATATTTAGAAATTATAATTTCTACCGTCGCTTGGGCAAGGATGTTTTTTTAAATTATTGTTGCATGTGAGCGAGGCTACTGAATAGGATTGGAAGGAAACACCTGTTTTTTATTTCAATTTTAAAGCATATTTTGTTGACTATTTACAAGCAATGATACAACCTTTACATCTGTCCTCTCCAAGTGCAAACGTACAGTTATCTACACTTATTTACACCTTAATCATTACTGTAACTCGTAACTATTTACACACTTTAAGTCACATAATGTCAATCATGATTTAGTTCGGATGGAAACACGTACACATAAACACCTTCAAACCTAGAGCGGTGATAATCAGCATTCAACACTCACACGCTCATCTGATAAAGCATAACTTCGCGGGCCTCCACACCAGCTCTCCCTCGACGATGCGGGATTCATGGGACGCTTACGCATACCCACGAGTCACACGCCAATCCACATCGCCTTCAACGCTGCTAACTACAAGCGTCTTCTTAACTTCAATTCATCTTACTCCTCACGTGCGACTCCATATGCACGTCTGCCACAGTACACCTTCGATGATGCCACGCTGCACAGTCATCCTGTGCTGCCCCGTTTCTGCCGCGCGATTTCACCTTCATGCTGTTACACCAGCGCTCCCTCGACGATGCGGGACTTGTAGGATGCTTGCACATACCCGCGAGTTTCTCATTACGTCACATGGTTTTCAACGCTGCTACCTGCAACGACCCACTTGGGACGTCCTCTTCTTCCGCTCTGATCACTCCATCTTCATCTTGAACCCTCGTCCAACTCTCCTTGCTCATCTTCTCTCTACTACTAAAGTCAACTTTTGCTGTTAATCGTATTCCTCCTCCCATTTAATTCTCTCTTGTTGTTTTTACTCCCCTGTCTCCCACTGAATTCATCGACAGGTGCGCCTCGTCCTGCTTATATACCAAGTAGAATCTTCCGGAACCCATAATTTCGATCTTCTTTTCGTTATTCTTTTATTTACTGTCTATCACTTTGTAAACGTCTATCTATCTCTGTCTTTTCCTTCTTGAACCTTCTATTCTAGAATTTCGATCTACATTTTTTATTATTTTATTAATCATCTATCACTTTCTAACATGTATCTGTCCTTGTCTTTTTCTTCTAGAATCTTCTACATTTTTCTGAAAGTCTTATAACCAGTTCACGTTGCTAGAATGTTCTACCTCCGGTTGCCACAATATCATATTTCAAATATATTTTTATATGTATTAAGCTTTAAAAAAAAAACCGCTGGAATAGACTATATAAACGATGGAGAACATGATTCAATTTTTTTTAGATTTCTTGTCTGTTTGTCGGTTTGTCTGTTCGGCATTCACGTAAAAACTACTGGGCCGATTTCGATGCGGTTTTCGCTCATCGATAGCAAATTCTTAGACATAAAATCTGTGCTACTTTTTACGCTGGGATTCCTGCGGGAATTTTCCCGGGGGCGGTTTGTAGTTGTTAAACTAACTTTGTGACCCGGGAATCCCGAGCCAATTTTAAGTGAAACATGAATGAAATCGCGGGCTTATCCTAGTATATAAAGTTACATTTTATTATAATTTCATACTGCTTTAACAAATTATAAGGAAAACTACATATGTATATCAGTGTAATCTTCGCAGAATCTGGTTAATAACCTAGATTAGACGGTAAAAATGTAGTGATTATTTATCTATATTTTTATATCGCTTTATTAGTGCAGTAAACAATTAAATTGTTAGTGTTTCCTAATGTTATTCAATAATATTTATCAATTTGCATCATAGAAGATAAATGCTTTAGTATTTACCTAGTTCATCACAAGGAAAATGAAAGTTCCCGCGAGATAAGGAATCGAAGTTTACGCAAGACAAACAGCGGTGGAAGTCATATTGAAGGATATACAAAAAATATTATTACCTAGTCCACACATCACGGCATTCTCCATTTACATATTCCTGGCCAGTCAGACAGTTAGGGGGTACGGAGATAACGTTCCTTGGAGTTTCAGCTTGTCTCCACACATCCCGGCATGCACCATTGATCCATTGTTGTCCAAGAGGACAGTTCGGTGGTACTGTGATTACATTTTGCGGCCGAAATGCATTTGAATCGTAGGCCCTGACATACGCAAAATAAAAATAAAATGAGAACACAACAAATCGAACATCCATCTTATCGTCGTATTTATCTGTACAACATATTTTATGCGTATATTTAAAACTATTTTCAGATGTCTATTGTTTTGAACTGTATAATTCTTATCATATTATTTTTTTATCAGATAACGAACAGATTTAAGAATTTAAGAAGGAACTGTATGTGACTTTTGTTCAAGGCAATGTTGACCGCGTAGAATTTAACATGAGGGTAATCCCACAACAACTAATCTCAGTAAAACAAGCTATTGACTCAGTGGCGAAGACACTCGCGTCTCATATAAATGAAATATGGACCCTGCACATCGAGATTTCCGATGTGTTAAGTCTGACTATCCATCACGGATAACCATGATTGGATTATCAGGTTTTATGAATAGAAAAGAACAGAAGTCAGCAGTGAGAAGTTTATGGGCTGATATTTAAAATTACAATATAAATGCGATTTCATGTCTGTTTGCGGATATAGATTTGACATCGTTATTCAGTGAAAGTACCTACATTCAATTGAAAGAGATAAAAACGTTTGATTTGAAGATTATTCCAAAATTAAATTTAATAATCACTAATCTCCCATGGCACGCAACATTTATTGCGTATTTAGGCCTTTACATACATAGTTTCGCTCTATGAAATTATATTATCTGTATAAAGATATTGTATATTATTAATATATTGTACTTACAATACATATTCCTGTTTAGCAAAATTCCTCCACAGTGGCTGGCATTGTCCATTGACTATAATTTCTCCTAGTCTGCAGTTGGTAGAATCCGGTAAAATGTATTCGCGATTATATCTCCATACATCACGACATTCGCCATTGAACCATTCTTGACCGTCTGGACAATTTGGAGGGACAGTTACAACATTTTGTGGATATATACCCTGCTCCCAAGGTTTGGAGTCACAAAGCACAAGGAATTCGAAAAGAAATGCAACAAAAATCATCATTTCTTTTGTTACTGTTGAGTATTCAACAGGTAGAAACACAAAGACTTGTATGATAGTTATGCTAAATAAACAATTGTATGATAGTGATGCTAATTGATTTCTGATTACATTTATCAAATAATTTACCATTTAATAAGTGATAATTGTGAAGTAGTGATAAGGTATCTTTTTACCTTAATGATGATAAATTATAAATATCAAGTAAAGTCGAATTAAAGTTTACATGTTTGAAAATTACCACCCACCCGTCTTCTCTTATCTCCGAAGTTTATCAATATATTAAAAAATTAAAATAATGGTTACTTTTATATTTTGATAGAAAAATAACGCTTAAAGAATATAATAGAACAGTTTATTGTGAAACTGTGTACATAGAGGTGGTACGAATACAACGAAGAAACAATAGTTGACCCGATGAGAGGGTACAATATCAATTGTTACATAACTTTAATTACCAATTACTTTGTCATAAATTAATTAGTTACATTCATTTTTCATTAATTTTATATTTGCATGTTATTTTTTATAGATGTTAAATTATTTTTAAAATGTCAATATATTTTAAACATTTGTAGCATAATTTAGAGCGTATCATCAAATATAGAAGTAGTTTAGTTAAATATCTTCAATTTTAATATTATGTAATTATTGATTATATGCGCATAAAGAATTTTCATTAGTAAAATTTAAATGAAATGACTGATATGTTTTTTCCAGTTTATATGTTTATGAATGAAGATACCTGGGAAATTTATTGATTCCTTTTTTTGTATGTGTTTGTTGTTTCAGAATTATAAGTTTTAAGTGTTTAGTTATAATTCTTTTTTTGTCAATATTTAATCCTAAGTCATTATTATGTAACTATTTTGTTAAACCACTAATTGTTTAATTAAACCCTATCTTTAAGTAAATTTTTATCTTTACATTTTACGATTACTGTAGTGTCATCAGCATATAATATATATTAGCATATATTATATCTTCTGCGAAGTTGAATTTGGAGTATCATTTACATATAGCATGAACAGCAAAGAACCGAGAATGCTGCCTTGTGGAACACTGTATCTACAAGGCCTATAGTCTGATCTTTATATCATTATTTCATCATTAGAATTTTCAGTATATTGATTACGATTTTGAAGATAGTTCGAAAAACAGCTATTAGCCGTTCCTCTTATCCCATAGCATTCAAGCTTATTCAATAATTTTTGCTGATTTAACAAGTGTAAAATGCAAGGAGAGATTTGGGTAAGAAAGTACCAAATATACCAAATATTAACTATTTGGGCAGGGTTTCCCCTTTATTGTTCAGCCTTTGATGTGAATATTCACACAGCACAGTAAGCAATGAACCCCGTTTTTTTTTTTTTTTATTGGACTTGACTTTATGTTGTTGGTCCAAAGACCTCACAACTTTACCGGGGTTTTCGGGGCGAGTGCCTTTGCGAAGCGAACACGCCTAGTCTATCCTATGGGGGGGGGCTGTGTCTCCTGGCGTCCCTCGCGGGGACGTGGAGAGATCGTGATTGGCGGCGTCGACGCCGCCGTCTGTGTCTGTCTGTCGGTGCCTGCCAGCCTGCCGTCCTAACCGCGGGCGGGCTGATCCGAACCAGCCGTTTTGTGATATCGTCGACCTTGTCCGTGAGGATGATGAACCTCGTCTACACGTCACTACGCCTTTTATAAGAAAATGCTACCCTACAAAACAATAACATTGATTCATTGCTAAAAATAGCAATTAAATCATAGTGTTGCCAGGATCATAAAAACAATTATAATAATGAGTTACTGATGCACTAAATTATCTAGACGATAATTTAGTGGGCTTATAAAATTAACTAACCGGTAGAAAATGGCAATTTAATTATAAATCGAATCGTCTGATAAATCGACAAAAAATATTATCTATGACGATTGTGTATGTCATATTAATATACACGATGATTCTCATGACTACTGTGGTGGACATCTTCTAACACAAGTCAAAAGCTTTGCTTATATTCAAGAATATCGATGAAATAAACTACTTTATATTAAGAGACTCGGTAACGTCTTTTAATAAATTGAAGCATGCTAATACTGATGATGTTGAACTTCCTTTTCGGAATTCATATTATTCAGGTACTAGAGGTTTTCCCGCGCCTGTGCCGCGGGTCAAACCCTAGTGCGGGCCTCTAGTTTAAATGGGAAGCATTAATACAGGTTACTTTATATTAAATTTTTCTATTAGTGCTATTTGCCCCCGGAAGATTCACTTCATTTTATATCGCAAATTATCCCATTTCCTGGTTTTCGGTATTAAAACAACAAAATGACGAATATAACGAAAATGACCAATATGATCGAATTCACCATATTGCCCTAATTGACCAAAATGATCAAAATTACCAAATTGACCAAAATGATCAAAATGACCAAAATGACTAAATTGACCAAAATGACTAAATTGACCAGAATGACCAAAATTATCAAATTGACCAAAATGAGCAAATGGATAACAATGACCAAATTGATCAAAATGACCAAATTGATCAAAATGACCAAATTGATCAAAATGACCCAATTGACCACAATGATCAAATCGACTAAAACGACCAATATTATCAAAATTACCGAAACAACCAAAATAACGAAAATGGAATGAATAGTATCCCCTGTTCACCCTGGGTATTAAAGTTAAATATAATTATATCGAATCTCAGCCACATCGGTCCAATAGTTTTTCCGTTAAAGTATAACAAATAGAAAGACAAATATATTTTTATCCACAATAATACATAGAAATATTAGAAACTATCCCATTTTCGAGCAGCAATTTGCGAATACTGCGATAAAAGTAATTATCGACCACAAGACGCCTTGGTTGTATCATATATACTCATACTACGGCATTGAAAAAAAAACCTCGGCTCGACCGCTATATATAGGAGTATGTCGGGCTGAAATGATTGTTATTGGGGACACGACGCCGGCGGAGCCGATCCTAGTCGAAACGACACGACACAACGAGTATAACACTTAATAATAATCTGAAATATTATAATCAAAGTTTATTACACTAAAATTATTACAATTATGCAATATTAAATACAGCACAATAATACATAGAAATATTAGGACAACTCCAAGAGTTGCATCCACGCTTGTCAGGCCTTTGTCGTCGAGCAGCAATTTGCCATGATGGGCGTCCAAGAATACTCTGCGATTATCAGCTCTATCCGCCATCTTCGGTAATTATCGACCACAAGACGCCTTGGTTGTAGACTGGTCGGTTGAAGACTGTCCCCTCTCTGCCGGAACATCGCGTATTTAATGTCCTCATAGCGCGCCGTAGTGACAATATCCGGTTAATTTATAATAACAAATACGATTCCTACATATACATACTGAGTTTCAGCCAAATCGGTCCAGTAGTTTTTCCGTGAAAACAGAACAGACAGACGGACAGAGTTACTTTCGCATTTATAATATTAATAGAGATTAAGATTCTTTGTAACGTTATATAATTAATAATTCTGTTATACATTGCCTTTTCAAATATCTTAGAGTATTTTAGAATTAGAGTAATTGGTCTATAATTGGTCATTTTGTTACGTCATCTTTCTTATGTATTGGTTTTACTATTGAAAATGTCAATTTATCAGGGAAATATCCTTGTTTAAATGTTAAGTTAATAATATAGCTAATTACTGTCCATATAATTGCTGTAATAATCTTAATTCTTCTGGGTCTGTTGGCGATATAAACACTCTTTGAGTAGAATTTGAAATATTTAAGTCAGAATTTTTGTTATTATATTTGGTTATGTTATTTTTTCATTCAATTCTATGAAGAAATCATATTATTGTATTATTCTTGTTAGATTTTGATTTGAGATACTTTAAATATACATAATGTCCTTTTTAGCCGATATAACCGCTTTATACCTTTGGTTAACCATTTAATACTCTGTTTTTTATTATTTTATTTTATTTTAGTCACGGGAAAACATGAATTATAAAAAAGGATCAATGTAGAGTGAAATTTTGAGAAGGCGTCAGTTGCACTTCTATTATGTTAATAATGTACTCTGTGGTTGCACTATTAATCTTGTACACGTCAGAGAACGTTAATGATATACAAAGGCTACGTTCCATTAGACACTCATAACGACCACGATTTTTCCCGTTCCACCTGCTTGCCGGCCGTCACAATCGTAAATTCGAGTGGAATGGCTATTCGACCCACCTCTTGACATGGGTCACTGTGAGCGCTGCGTGAGCGAAAATCATGACGTCATTAGTGACGTTTTCGCCACGACCATAACGACCGTGGTTGTTTAGTGGAACGGCAGATGGAGCATTTTGGGCACGAGCATTTGAGCATACTAAAGGAACGCGCCCATAGTAATATTTTCTTGACTAAAATCTCTTTTAATACAGTAAAAATACTTTTTAACTTGATTTGTTATATTGGTTAATAGTAATTGTTTGTCCTGTTTCATGATCTGAAAACGCTAAATGGTGTACTTTATTTTTTTGTGTATGTATAGGTCAATTATTATTAGGTTTGAGACGTTTTTGCGTTTGTAGTAGTATTTGTATATTTACAGAACTTCTAAACTTGAAATTTAGTATTAAAAATTAGGTTCAAGATTAATATTTATTATTTAATATAATTAATTTCATATTAAGTACCTGCATATAAAAATATATAAAAAAATATTAGTTTATTTATTTATGTGCTGACAGTACACAACTACAAAGGCAAAAACATCTCGAAGCTAATTTATCTGTATGTATCTTTCAATTTTTAATGTAAAAAGAATTGTAAATAAAATGTGCTCAACTATACGACATTTTTTAGTCAAGTACGAGTTGAATTCGCATAATACATAAAAGGCACCTACTTTCCAAGCAATATATGGAGTATATTGCTTGTGTAAGATTACAATGTTACCTCTCATTTACATTATTCCCACTTCCACGGCAGCAAGCAGGAAAGTGGCGAGCGAATTGGGCAGCACGAATATCAAATGCTGAAATAAGTTGCATTTTCACACTCGCATTGCGAATTGTTCACGTCCCTTTTCTGCTTTTTGCCATTAAACTAGGCATAATGCTAACAAGGCATTAGAAATAGAACAAAATACATATGTAAATACGCACACACACTCGGATACATACATAGAATAAGTTTGTAGACTTCTTTAAGAACCTTGAAAGAGACCTACAAACATACTTCAACTCAATATGAATAAGACCGTTCATTTACAACTAAAGTCATCACCCTAGGAGATAGCTCTATATTACTTACATAAAAATCCAGGTTTTTATATAAAAACGTAATTAAACCTTTTTTAACCTTCCTGTTTTTTATAACCCTCAGTGAAAATTTATCTAACTGATGGTAGAAGTCTGTTCGCGGTTTCGGAGTTAGCGGATAGACGCGAAAAGCGACTTTGTTTTGTACTAAGTTAAGATGCGTCTCTTCATAATCTTTGATCTATTAAAAAAATTGGGTAATTTTTTATATATGTCAAAGATTATGAAGAGACGAAGTAGAGGTGCTTGGCAGTACTTGCATATTTGCAGTATTCCCGGGATACAAAGCAGCGCAAATTTTAAGTCTAAAAATTTGCTGTCGATCAGCGAAAACCGCATCTAAATCGGCCCAGTAGTAGTAGAAAACAGATAAGAAATCTAAATAAAATTGCATCGCGTTCTCCGTCGTTTATATATTAGTCTATTCCAGTTGTTTTTTTAATAGCTTCAATGTACAGACACGGCATTTTTGGAATTTTATAATATTGTAGATATTAGATTACATATTCCCACTAAATATGTATTATCCACATAGACCTAGTTGTTTCTGAGAAAAATGAATATGACGTGTGAAGATGGAGAGATAGACTGATCAAAAAACAATTATGTCCTTAAAAAATACGTCTTCAATAGGACATGATCAAATTCCAACAAAAATATTAAAAGTATGTCCTGTATTAATTGCGTCGGTTCTCAGCTACTTAATAAATCTATCTTTTAAGGAAAGTTTATAAACTGAATGTTTTAAAATAGTTAAAATAAAACCGATATATAAAAGAAGTAATCAAACTAACATGTCCAATTATCGATCCATAGTACTTTTAACATTTTTTTCTCAAATTATAGAAAGACTTTTGTAGCCGTCTTTCTCATTTCATACATAAGTACAATATACTGAATCCTAATCAAGACTTTTGCACTAGTTAATGAAATTATGATAGAAAATATTAACAAAAAAATTCCAACAACAGCTATATTTTTCGACACGTCAAAAGCATTTGACAGAGTGTCACATACATTATTTTTAAATAAATGCGAGGTATATGGCATTAGAGGCATTCCACTAAGATGGCTAAAAAGTTATTTAATGAGTAGAATGCAGTATACCGAAGTTGAATTTATGGATAATAGTATGGAATAAAAAAGTTGTATATCAGAAATAAGAGTAAATCAATAAGGCGTACCGCAGGGCAGTATTTTTGGCCCGCTTTTATTTCTGATATATATAAATAATCTTCCCAATATTATCAAAAGTCATTGTTCCCTTTTTGCAGATGATATTGCATTAGTTGTCTCCTGCATAGATAAATCAAAGTATAATGCTGACTTAAATATAGAAATGACTAATCTAATTGAATGATTAAGAAATAATAATCTAGAAATAAATATGACTAAAACACAATATATACTATTTCATAATCAAGGACGTAAAAAGCAAAATCTAAATATTAACTATAAGACGCGAAAGATATACAAGAAGTCACATCTGCTAAATTTCTTGGCATTATTGTAGATGATTGTTGTACATGGAAACAACACATAGATAACCTATGCATAAAAATTAACCACTTTGCGTATGCTTTTGAAGGCTAGGAAAAATAAGCAACCATAATACTACAACAAATGCATATCACGGATACATCGCCTCAAATCTTCGATATGGCGTACTGTTATGGGGAAATTCGGTAAACATATCCAAGGCATTTATTGCTCAAAAATTATGTGTTCGTGCAATAGGTGATGTTGCACCTACTGTTCCCTGCAAACTTCTATTTTAAACTTCTAACATTACCCTGCTTATATATCTACGAAACATGCATATTTGTTAAAAATTATCCAAAACAATTCGTAAGATTTAAAGATATTAGTACCTTTAATAATCGACTTATGCTATCCAATAGTAGAACTGTAATATGTCAAAGAAGCTTTTACTCCATGTGTCTTATTATTTGTAACCACTTACCAGAAAATTTTAACTCACTCCACTTAAATGAAATTAAAATAAAAGTAGCAGAGTAGCTGACAGGCATGGCATTTTATACGATTGATGAATATTTTAATTTTAAAGAGACGAATAAGAAGAACGTAATATAATAAATTGACTAAATTACGTAAAATTGTTAATGACATTACCTTAATTTAATTATTTTATGAATAACATAAAACTGAAAGAGACATAAATTGAATATTAAATATTTGTTGTAATTATAATAGCATCATAAACAGTAACATAATCAATAATATAATCATAATATGTATATGTAGTCATAAGGACTACGAATGGCTTGTAAACTAAAAAAAAAAATTGTATGCCTGTCAAAGGCGAAACATGTAACTTTTATCACTTATGTAAAATGCAAGGAGAGATTTGGGTAAGAAAGTACCAAATATTAACTATTTGGGCAGGGTTTCCCCTTTATTGTTCAGCCTTTGATGTGAATATTCACACAGCACAGTAAGCAATGAACCCCGTTTTTTTTTTTTTTTTGGACTTGACTTTATGTTGTTGGTCCGAAGACCTCACAACTTTACCGGGGTTTTCGGGGCGAGTGACTTTGCGAAGCGAAGGCGCTCGAGCCCGGAGGGCAACTTGCTCGAGGGGGCTCCCTAGGGAGTTTCACCTCGGCTGGACTGTTGCCATGAGAGGGGGATGAATCTAATGATGCCCACCATAGGGCGACACAATGCACTAATTGAGAGCGGGCGACGGGTAATATAAAGCCCGAGAGGAAGGATCCCGGCGGACCGGGATCGGCGGTTCGCGGTGGCCTATACTATCTTACTGCCGTTTCGCAACGTGTTATGGCTGGGAGAGAAGAAACGCCGAAAGAAACTTCCCAGCAACACGCCTAGTCTATCCTATGGGGGGGCTGTGTCTCCTGGCGTCCCTCGCGGGGACGTGGAGAGATCGTGATTGGCGGCGTCGACGCCGCCGTCTGTGTCTGTCTGTCGGTGCCTGCCAGCCTGCCGTCCTAACCGCGGGCGGGCTGATCCGAGCCAGCCGTTTTGTGATATCGTCGACCTTGTCCGTGAGGATGTTACGCGGTCGTCGCACGAGAGCCTTTCGTCGAGGCTTATAATCGGACGCGGATACGATCGGCGCTAGATCGTGCGGCGCTAGATCGAAATACTTACGCGAGAGCGACGTAATGTAGTTTTTGATGGAGGGAAGCTCCAGACCGCGGTGGATGTCGACGTTACGCATATAGAGGGGAGCACCGACGGCTCTGCGCATGAATTTATTCTGAACGATTTGCAGTTTCTTTAAAAGGGCAGGCTTGGCATGGCCGAATACCACACTCGCGTATGTCATGATCGGGCGGATGCATGTTTTATATAGAGTAAGCTTGTGTCTGAGGGACATTTTGCTTCGTTTATCTATCATGGGTGCTAGACGACCCATCACAAATCGCGCTCTATTCCGGACTATAGTGATATGCTCGTTGAAGCGCAAGTTCTGATCTAGGTGACACCCAGGTATTTGGTGTACTTTGCCCAGGGATCTCTTGTTCGTAGAGAGAGATGGCTTTTAAGCGAAGGCAAGCGCGTTTGGGAGAGCGAAGCGTTCCCGGGAAAAGAACATTGCTGCGCTTTTCTCCGGTTTTACCTCTATCCTCCATTTGCGAAACCATTCGCCTAGCTCTGTTACAGCTACCTGTAGCCGGACGCAAGCCATTTGTCGGTTGTGATCTGATGTATAGAGTGCGGTGTCATCCGCGAAGAGGGCCAACTCTACATCTGGAGTTTTGGGATGTCGCTGGTGTACAGCGTGAAGAGTAGTGGAGATAGTGCCGAGCCCTGTGGTACACCGGCTGTGAGTGGGTGAGGGGACGAGCGTGTTCCCTCCACTCGAAAACGGAAGCTACGGCCTAGGAGGAAGTCTCGCAAGATGAGCACGAGTCTGTCTGGTACACCGAACTGGTACAGCTTGTAAATCAAACCGTTATGCCAGACCTTGTCGAAGGTCTTAGCTACGTCAAGGAACAGTGCGGCTGTTCCTATAGGGCGAGGGCGATGGGCAAAGTGGGATAGTATGTGCTCCGTGATGCGGTGCACCTGTTGGACGCATGAGTGTCTGGCACGGAATCCAAACTGCTCATCGGGTAGTAGATGTTTGCTGATGGCAAAATCTCTTAGTCTAGAGAGGATGACCCTCTCGTAAAGCTTGCTGAGTGTGCTCAGTAGGCTGATTGGGCGGTAGCTGGACGGTTTATTAGCCGGTTTTCCAGGCTTGTGAATACCGATGACGTCTGCTTCCTTCCAGATCGCGGGGAAAGAGCAGTTTGTTATGGCGGCATTGAAGATGCTCACTAAGATTATAATCAAGTGGCCGGGGAGGAGTTTTAACACGCGATTGTTAATGCCATCGATCCCTGGGGCCTTTCGTGGTTTGAGGGACTTGATCAGATCTTGCACTTCTTCCACCGTGACTGGGTCGAGTGTGGTTTCCGCTGGTAAGGAGGATCTACGTTCAACCTCGGAGTCCACCTCCGTCAGGTGTGACTGGTCGACGTTTTGTGTAGTGGGGAGCATTGAAGCTCTAGACTCTGAGCAAGGCATTCGGCTTTCTCCTCATCATCGAACGCCTCGGTGTTGTCGGCTCTTTCTAGCGCGGGTATGACAGTGAGGGTATCTGATTTGAGAGCTCTAGCCAGCTTCCAGTACGCCTGGTGAGTTGGTTCGATATCTCTCAACGTTCTGTCCCAACGTTGTTCCCTGACTTCCCGGATACGTAGTTTGACCTCGCGCTCTAGTTGGCGGAGTCGGACTCTGTTGTCTTCGGTGGGATATCTGTCGTGAGCTCTGGAGGCGGCTCTCTTTTCCCTCAGCAGTACCCTCACTTCGTCCGGCAGGCATAAGTGGCGGTCATTCTCCACTGGCACCTGTCTGGACGAGTTCCGCACTGCGGATTGAAGGTGGCTGGTGAGGGCCTCGATCGCCGTCTCCGTGTCTTGGTGGGATTCGATGTGGTCCGGGATGCGGTCCAGGTCTTGTGATTCGTTTGCCTTGAGGAGGTCCCCAAGTCTCAACCAGTCCACAGAGGTC
The DNA here is from genome assembly GCA_039645545.1 of Dendrolimus houi. NCBI lineage: Eukaryota > Metazoa > Arthropoda > Insecta > Lepidoptera > Lasiocampidae > Dendrolimus > Dendrolimus houi. Next base: position 12,027,184 of record CM077127.1, on the reverse strand, counting down.
CTAGTTTCAGATGTCTGGTCCGTCTGTTGTCCTAATTTGAGGATAACCGGGCGATGGTCCGAGTCTATATCGTCCATCGTTTCGATCGAATGGAACTGAAGAGTTACGCCCCTCGGTAATGCTAGGTCGAGAGTGTTTGGGGTCCCCCAGTTTCGGTTGGGGGGGTATCGTGTGGGGGTCATGGGAGTTATTATATCAAACAAAAGATTGTCTGATATATTTATTAGGGCTCTGCCATTGGGGTTAGTGGTATTGCAATTCCACTGTTCGTGTTTACAATTCAGATCTCCGGCTATTATAACAGCTGGGCCTAAGTTGAATAGGGCTTCTAGGTCTTTCTTAATAAGGGTTTTCTGGCACGCGAGGTATGCTGAGACTATGACTAGAGGTTGGTGGCCAGTCATTGCTAGTCTGCAGGCGGATACCTCCATACCTACTAGTGGTGGGGTGACTAGAGGCATGCAGTGTAGAGATCTTCTGAAATAGATCAGGGTGCCGCCACCACGGCCTAATCTGTCATGTCTAGTGACCCGATAGTTAGAGATCTTTGGATCTCTTTCACTCGGTTTCAGGAAGGTCTCCTGCACTAGTAGTATATCTACTTGATTGGTAACCAGGAAGTCATGGACCAAGTCGCGCTGGTTTCGAAGGCCGTTGGCATTATAAGTCGCCAGAGTCAATGAGCGTGGTTTATTTCTACCTACATGCGCCATTTGTTACCGGTAACAATAATTTAACTAGGTTGTTTAGTTATAACGACCTAAGTACCTGGAGGAGGTACGCGTGATCCATTTCGATCACGAGTTGATCCCGGAGGGAGGGTTGATCAGACTCTGCAACTTGTCTTAGTTTTCGAGCCAAGAGTTGGACCTCTGCTAGGTCGAAAGGCAAGTTCTTGGCGAATTTAGTCGCCAAGGCTAAGTCCTCCGCTAAAGAGTGGTGGGGTGACGGCCCAGAAGGTGCTTTTAAAATGGGGGGGGGGGCCGGGGTTTGCTGGGGGTAGGCCGGCCAAAATTGGGGCGCGCGTCCTTAGTGGAGGGAACGCTTCAGTCGTGGGAAGACCCGTCCAGTGATTTACCACTGGAGGGGGGGCCGCCACGAATGCGGGTTTGTTCGGCACTTTTCTAGTGCCTTTTGGGCGTTGCCCTTTCCGAACTTACGTTTGGGTCGGGGGCGGCAGGACAGCCTCTGTAGTTAGCGGGGTGACCCGCTTGGCCGCAGAGAATGCAGCTCGGTGGCTCCGGGGAGTCCCGGGTGCGTGTGCACCTGAGGTCCCGTGGTCGCCCAGGCACTTGACGCACCTGGGACGGGCTTGACAATGTAGGGCAGAGTGCCCATAAAGTTGGCAACGATGACACTGCCGCAGTGTATGTTTTTCGTGTGGGCGTTCCACACGAAGGCCAGAGAGGCCACAGACCTTCTCAAGTTCGAAGATCTTTTCCCCTCTGGGGAGAGGTCGAGGACAACCAATACTAGGTTTAGAGGAGACTTTGTTGCGTCGCCTCTGTGCATACGGTGCACTTCGTGCACCGGTACAGCTTGGGACTTAAGGTCCTCGAGAATGTAGGAACACTCGATTTCCTGTGGGAGTCCGCGGATTACAGCCCGAAGGCGTTTTTCTTCCGGCAGGGCATAAGTATAGTAACCAATTTTACGGTCACATAACAAGGATGTTAGGGAGCGGTGGTCACTTGAAGACGTGACCATAACTTTGATGCCGTGTTGGGTATCACGGGCTTCTTTTATAGAGATTGCCTTACCTAGCAGCTCCTTAGCGAGTTGAAGCCAATGGGCTTTCTCGCGGATGATCAGGGGTGGCGGCGGGCGCTGTGAAGGTGGCCCAGGGCGGCTGGAAGGTGCCGCTGTTGGTTTTGTGCCCGCAGTGGGAGCGGGGTTGGGGGGGACCTCCCTCTGGGTCTTCCGTTTTTTGGTACGATTGACGGTTATGAAACCGTCATCGTCCTCGTGGTTTAAGGGGATGTTCGCGGGAGGCGCGACATCCATGGGGGTGATTTCATCGGCCGGTGGAAGAGGGGCATCCCTGAGGTATTGCGGACCGTCAGGAGATAATTTAATTTCTCGACAAGAATCGATTACGCGGTGTATGGGCGATCGCGAACGCGATGTCGTCGAACTCGCGGAGCTCGATCGCGGTTGTCCCGACGCGGAACCGCGGGAAAACGAGGCGCGTGATTTTGGTGCCACACGGTGGGCATCGTTGAGCGGGGGTGCGGGCGGCGGGCGCACCGGTAACACGGCGGGTACGGATGCGGGGGGCGCGGGCGCTAAGGCAGAGCGCAGGTGGTCAGCAATAAGCGCGGTGGCGGGGGTCGCGGGGGGTGCGGTGGTCGCGGCAGATGCGGGTGCGGGGGCCCCTTGCACGTGTAAGGGTTTCTCGGAATTAAGTTCCGAGATAACGGACGCCATTGATTGGGACTCCGGAGTCCTCAAAAATTGGTCGAGCGCTTGAGGGAATTGCTGTCGTAAAAACGACAGAAAACCCTCCAACAGCAATGGAGAGAGCTCCACGCCGTCCATTGTCCCTGAGGGGGACGAACGATTTGGTGGAAAAACCACCTGATGACGCACTTTTCACTGCACTGTCACAGAAAAAACACAGATCGACCGGGTGAACGAACGAACACAACGAACACGAATAACGGACAGCCGAGGCGGAGCGGGAGACGTGCGCGCGCGACGAACGACAACGGGCGAATGCATGAACCCCGTTTTTTTTTTATTGGACTTGACTTTATGTTATTGGTCCGAAGACCTCACAACTTTACTGGGGTTTTTGGGGCGAGTGCCTTTGCGAAGCGAAGGCGCTCGAGCCCGGAGGGCAACTTGCTCGAGGGGCTCCTAGGAGTTTCACCTCGGCTGGACTGTTGCCATGAGAGGGGGATGAATCTAATGATGCCCACCATAGGGCGACACAATGCACTAATTGAGAGCGGGCGACGGGTAATATAAAGCCCGAGAGGAAGGATCCCGGCGGACCGGGATCGGCGGTTCGCGGTGGCCTATACTATCTTACTGCCGTTTCGCAACGTGTTATGGCTGGGAGAGAAGAAACGGCGAAAGAAACTTCCCAGCAACACGCCTAGTCTATCCTATGGGGGGATGTGTCTCCTGGCGTCCCTCGCGGGGACGTGGAGAGATCGTGATTGGCGGCGTCGACGCCGCCGTCTGTGTCTGTCTGTCGGTGCCTGCCAGCCTGCCGTCCTAACCGCGGGCGGGCTGATCCGAGCCAGCCGTTTTGTGATATCGTCGACCTTGTCCGTGAGGATGTTACGCGGTCGTCGCACGAGAGCCTTTCGTCGAGGCTTATAATCGGACGCGGATACGACGAGGGCTTTCGATCGTGCGGCGCTAGATCGAAATACTTACGCGAGAGCGACGTAATGTAGTTTTTGATGGAGGGAAGCTCCAGACCGCGGTGGATGTCGACGTTACGCATATAGAGGGGAGCACCGACGGCTCTGCGCATGAATTTATTCTGAACGATTTGCAGTTTCTTTAAAAGGGAAGGCTTGGCATGGCCGAATACCACACTCGCGTATATCATGATCGGGCGGATGCATGTTTTATATAGAGTAAGCTTGTGTCTGAGGGACATTTTGCTTCGTTTATCTATCATGGGTGCTAGACGACCCATCACAAATCGCGCTCTATTCCGGACTATAGTGATATGCTCGTTGAAGCGCAAGTTCTGATCTAGGGTGACACCCAGGTATTTGGTGTACTTTGCCCAGGGGATCTCTTGTTCGTAGAGAGAGATGGCTTTTAAGCGAAGGCAAGCGCGTTTGGGAGAGCGAAGCGTTCCCGGGGAAAAGAACATTGCTGCGCTTTTCTCCGGTTTTACCTCTATCCTCCATTTGCGAAACCATTCGCCTAGCTCTGTTACAGCTACCTGTAGCCGGACGCAAGCCATTTGTCGGTTGTGATCTGATGTATAGAGTGCGGTGTCATCCGCGAAGAGGGCCAACTCTACATCTGGAGTTTTTGGGATGTCGCTGGTGTACAGCGTGAAGAGTAGTGGAGATAGTGCCGAGCCCTGTGGTACACCGGCTGTGAGTGGGTGAGGGGACGAGCGTGTTCCCTCCACTCGAAAACGGAAGCTACGGCCTAGGAGGAAGTCTCGCAAGATGAGCACGAGTCTGTCTGGTACACCGAACTGGTACAGCTTGTAAATCAAACCGTTATGCCAGACCTTGTCGAAGGCCTTAGCTACGTCAAGGAACAGTGCGGCTGTTCCTATAGGGCGAGGGCGATGGGCAAAGTGGGATAGTATGTGCTCCGTGATGCGGTGCACCTGTTGGACGCATGAGTGTCTGGCACGGAATCCAAACTGCTCATCGGGTAGTAGATGTTTGCTGATGGCAAAATCTCTAAGTCTAGAGAGGATGACCCTCTCGTAAAGCTTGCTGAGTGTGCTCAGTAGGCTGATTGGGCGGTAGCTGGACGGTTTATTAGCCGGTTTTCCAGGCTTGTGAATACCGATGACATGAACCCCGTCTACACGCCACTACGCCTTTTATATGAAAATGCTACGCCACAAAACAATAACATTGCATCATTGCTAAAAATAGCAATTACATCATAGTGTTGCCAGGGTCATAAAAACAATTATAATAATTAGTTACTGATGCACTAAATTATCTAGATGATAATTTAGTAGGCTTATAAAATTAACTAACCGGTAGAAAATGGTAATTTAATTATAAATAGAATCATCTGATAAATAGACTAAAAATATTATCTATGACATAGTACACTATGGTTCTCATGATTACTGTGGTGGACATCTTGTAACACTTAGCATAACATCTGCAAAAAAGTCCATGTTTCAAACAGATAATAAAAAAAAAAAAATGTTGTGCGTCTCGGGACGCCCGACAGAAGTGATAACTTAAACTATTCTAAGTTGAACTATTTAATATTTTAAATTGTTTAACTTGAGAAAAGCTTAGGTTATTACTTAAATTTTATGTATATAGCGCGTGGGTTAGAGTGAGAGAGGAGGAGCCTGCCTACCGCTGCCGTATGCGTGAGAGAAAGGGAAGCTAGAGAGACTGGTGCCGGAACGCGTTACATAACGAAGCGGTTTACCCTCCCATAAGAAGTTATCACTTCAAATATGCCGAAAACATAAGGGTTCGGCCCCTGACTTTTTGGACTTTTGAAACTTTTTGATACTTTTCGATGGTCTTTGATGGTTTTTAATGCTTTTTGATGGTTTTCGAAACTTCGTTCCAAAAAGGTGTCCAGAGACACCTCATTAGTTTGTAGCCTATCTACTATTTATTTATTACACACACACACACACACACACACACACACCACACACAAATATATAAAATACGTATTACCAAACGTTATATTTATGTAATATAATATTATATTGATTGTGCATTGGGAACGCACCGCCCGTCCACTGCTGCAACCAGTTTTGGTAAATATTATATGTATAGATAGAACAATGCGCGGGCGTCGATTGCCCAGCGCGCGGCCAGCCAAAACCAGTCGGAATTTACACGACACGCGCGAAGCCCGCGTCGCTTACCGTCCGTTCGCCTCGATCATCATCATCCATCTACCCCTCATTCATAAATTTAAGATAAAGTGTTCAACATTAATTTTATTATTATCAGAAATAAACATTAAAATACTACAACTGGTGACCCCCTAAAAGGATACGAAGATTTCAAAATGAGTGATAGTAGTGATTCGGTAAAAACCGCGGACGCTCATGTCACCACGCGGCGCCCACGTAAAGCGCGCGTTTCCACTGACCGGGACGATAATATCGTCCAAAAATTAAAAATTAAGGTACCACCTTTCTCTCCTGAAGATCCGGAGTTGTGGTTCGCTCTATTGGAAGGACAGTTTGAAAGTCACGATATCACCGATGACCACATAAAATTCACAAACGTCACAACTAATTTAGATTTACAATACGCAAAATCTGTAAAGGACATCATTATTAATCCTCCGCAGAGAAACCGATATGAAAGGATTAAGATGGAACTGATAAAGCGACTGTCTGCTTCTCATGAAAAGAAAGTCAAGCAGTTGCTAACTCATGAAGAGCTCGGGGATAGGAAACCTTCTCAATTTCTCCGACACCTTCAAGACCTAGCCGGACCTTCAGTGCCTGACGATTTTCTGAGGTCAATATGGAGTAACCGGCTCCCACACAACATCCAAACGGTGCTAGCATCACAACCTACCCATTCTTTGGAGCAGCTAGCTGACCTTGCAGACCGCATACAGGAACTAGCATCTCCATGCACCGTCGCTACTGCGTCCAGCAGCGGATATGGATCTCACCAGTCAAAGGAGATTGCAGAACTAAAGGATATGGTGCAGCGCCTCACCCTAAAATTGGAAGAGCATACTCGAGGAGCCTGTTGTTCCACTGACCGAGCAAGACCTCGCGAACGTCGTCACCGATCTTCTTCACGGCAACGAAATCGTTCCAGGTCCAGCTACAAAAATATCCCATATGCTGGTACCATGCCAAGTTTGGAGATCTGGCTCACAACTGCATTAAGCCGTGCGATTACTCCTCTCCTAGGGCGGAAAACACCACGGGCAGTCGCTAAAGGCGACTGACGACTGTCCAACCGCATCAAGTCGCCTTTTGTCACCGACCGCAGTACGAAAGTTCAGTTCCTGGTAGACACTGGCAGTGATGTATGCGTCTACCCCCGTTCTGCGCTTCAGGAACGACGGCCCAAAACAGACTTCCAGCTGAGCGCCGCTAATGGATCAGTTATAGAGACATACGGTTTCATTGAGCTTAGCTTGAACTTAGGCTTAAGACGTAATTTTGTATGGCGATTTACCGTAGCTAATGTTACTAAGCCAATAATAGGCGTTGACTTTCTTTGCCATTATAATTTAATTGTAGATTGCCGCAATCAACGCCTCATAGATAGTTTAACTAGCTTATCTGCTTGTGCTTCTCCCGCTAAAGCTAATATATTTTCTGTTAAGGTTCCGGCAGGCGACACGCGTTTCCACAGTATTTTAAGTAAGTTTCCCGAGATTACACGTCCTTCAGGCACATTGGCGTTTCCAAATCACAATACATTACATTACATTAGAACTACACCTGGTCCTCCTATATCTTGTACACCTCGCAGACTGGCACCTGATAAATTAAAATTGCCAAACGGGAATTTGAGCTCATGCTAAATAATGGCACAGCACGTCCTTCTGACAGCCCCTGGGCTTCTCCCTTACATTTAGCGCCTAAAAGGACAACGGCTGGCGGCCTTGCGGTGATTACCGGATGCTGAACTCACGGACTATACCAGACCGTTATCCAATTAGACACATCCAGGACTTTTCCCATAATATAGCTGATTGTCAAGTTTTTAGTACCATAGACCTGGTTAAAGCCTACAACCAAATTCCAGTCTTTGAGGAGGACATTAAAAACAGCCATTACCACGCCATTTGGCTTGTTTGAGTTCCCCTGCATGACCTTCGGTTTGAGGAACGCAGGCCAAACATTTCAAAGGTTTGTAGACGAGATGACGAGAGGTCTCGATTTCGTATATCCGTACTGCGACGATTTTTTGGTCTTCTCAAAAGACCAGACCCTTCACGAAGCCCACCTTCACCAACTTTTCAGTAGAATGAAGGAACATGGCATTCTTGTCAACACCTCTAAGTGCGTTTTTGGGGCATCCGAAGTCTCATTTCTAGGTTACCAAATCTCCGCATCTGGCACCAAACCCCTGGAATCTAAGGTCCAGGCCATAAGAGAATTCCCAGTTCCCAGGACAGTCAGACAACTCAGACGATTTCTAGGAATGCTCAATTTTTATAGAAAATTTTTACCGCACTCAGCTGAAACACAAGTACCTCTAAAGCTCTTCTTTCTGGCTCTGTTAAGCCATCTCAGCCGGTTGACATAACCGGCGAGGCACTTTTGGCCTTTAACAAGTGCAAAGAAAGTCTCGCTAATGCTGCACTACTTGCACACCCAGACTGTCAAGCCGATCTCGCGCTAGTAACGGATGCGTCCGACCTGGCAATGGGTGCAGTTCTGCAGCAACATAAAGACCATATGTGGCAACCTCTAGCATTCTTCTCGCGAAAGTTGAGTCCCTCCCAACAGAAATACTCACCCTACGACCGCGAGCTTTTAGCCATTTACGAAAGCATCAAATACTTCCGGCACATGCTAGAGGCAAGACACTTCGTGGTATATACCGACCACAAGCCGCTAATTTACGCTTTCAGCGAAAGGAAAGCTAACTGCTCGCCTCGACAGTTTCGACATCTCGACTACATCTCGCAATTTACGACCGATATTAGACATATTAAGGGAAAGGACAATATCGTCGCTGACCCACTGTCACGTATTGACGAGCTGCAGATGCCAGTCGATTTGGACATTCTGGCTTCATCGCAAGCCTCTGATGAGGAGTTGGCTCAGCTTTTGGGAGAAGAATCTTCACTACGCCTTAAGAAATTGAGAATTCCTGACTCTCAAACAGAACTTTATTGTGACATCAGCACTTCTACCCCTAGGCCTTTTGTCACAAAGCCCTTCGGAGACAACTCTTTAACAGTTTCCATAGCCTCAGTCATCCAGGCGCCAATGCAACGGCTAAATTAGTTGCTGAGCGATTTGTTTGGCCTGGAATCCGCAAGGATTGTCGAGAATGGACCCGTCAATGTTTAGCTTGCCAACGCACCAAGGTTCATCGCCACGTGTCTTCTCCGTGGGGTACGTTCGATCTTCCTTGCGCTCGGTTTGCATTCATTCACGTGGACATTATTGGGCCACTACCTATTTCACAGGACTATCGCTACTGCCTAACAGCGGTGGATCGTTTCACTAGGTGGCCGGAAGTTACACCAATGGTAAACATCACAGCCGAAACGGTTGGGAAGGCAATAATATCGTGGATATCCAGGTTTGGATGTCCAGCGGATATTGTCACAGATCGCGGTCGACAGTTTGAATCGTCACTTTTCCAATATCTTGGAAAAATGATTGGATTCAAACACCGCAAAACTACCGCGTATCACCCAGCCTGTAATGGGCTAGTGGAACGATTCCACCGTCAGTTGAAAGCAGCTATAATGTGTCACGCCGATAACAATTGGGTTGACACGTTACCCTTGGTGATGTTAGGCATAAGGAGTGCATTCAAGGATGACCTGAAATCCTCATCAGCGGAACTAGTTTATGGAGAGCCGTTACGTTTACCTGGTGAATTTTTCCAGGCCACGACTCCTAACAGTACCGACATATCGGACTTCACCACTCGCTTGGGCCACTTTGCATCAAAAATTCGACCAGTACCAGCTGCTCGGCACAATAAAGACAAAATATTTATTTTTAAAGACCTGTGTACGTCCAGTCATGTATTTTTGAGGGTTGATGCATTACGTGGCGCTTTACAGCCACCCTATTCTGGGCCCTATAAAGTGCTTGAGAGAAGTGATAAAACTTTTAAAATTGAAATCAAAGGAAATGTGTCACGGTGTCCATAGACCGACTCAAACCAGCCTATACACTAAGTGACCCACCTCCTGATCCCTTTTTCATTACCACTCCAACCTTGAAATCCCATCTTAGTTCCTCGCCTGTTCCTATTTCCTCAGGGCAGAACGCCCCGACTCAGACTGACGTCAAACAAACGCGTTCAGGTCGCAAGGTTCATTTCCCTAATTATTATCGCCCGTAGTGACGGTCTCACGGGGGGAGTGATGTAGCCTATCTACTATTTATTTATCACACACACACACACACACCACACACACAAATATATATAATACGTATTACCAAACGTTATATTTATGTAATATAATATTATATTGATTGTGCATTGGGAACGCACCGCCCGTCCACTGCTGCAACCAGTTTTGGTAAATATTATATGTATAGATAGAACAATGCGCGGGCGTCGATTGCCCAGCGCGCGGCCAGCCAAAACCAGTCGGAATTTACACGACACGCGCGAAGCCCGCGTCGCTTACCGTCCGTTCGCCTCGATCATCATCATCCATCTACCCCTCATTCATAAATTTAAGATAAAGTGTTCAACATTAATTTTATTATTATCAGAAATAAACATTAAAATACTACAAGTTTATTCACTCCGTCAGGGGTTGAATTTCTAAAAACGCCGCTATACTTGTGCATTTATTTCTAACCAGAAGTAGATACACAAAATTTCGTGCTTTCTACCTACAAAATGACGGAATTTTATACAAAATTTCATCCCCTTAGGGGTTGAATTTACAAAAACGTCGATATACGAGTTATTTCTGACCAGAAGCAATTACATAGAATTCGTGCTTCTTACTTTATAAATGACGTATTTTCATACCAACGTTCATCTCTTTCACCTCCTCAGGGGATAAATTTTCAAAAATTCTTAGTGCGCACCTAACGCATAGAAGGAATCCGTATGCAAATGTTTATTGGTCCTAGCCCCTGTAGGTTGGGCAGTGCTTTGATATATCAGTCACTGGGTCAGTCAATCATACGTCACTACCACCATGGAAAAAGACAGTATTATTCCTCCATGTAACTACAAATGCAAAAACGTTTCCAAGCTGATCGATGTATACCTACCTATATAAGAATCAATTTTCCAATTCAGCGCTGACCAAGTCGTTGACGGTGTGTATTCAGATGTATAATGTATGAAAGTGCAGTCTTTATTCATTCCAATTTAATCTTTATTTAGTACATTTTGAGTTTATTTTGTAATGTTTATGGATTAGCACATTAGGCAATGCTTCTCTAGTAATATGACAAGAACTTGAGACTACTGTGATCTGTAAAGAGTTCTACTTCCGCCAATTATACTTAGTTAGTGTGAAGTCGATGTCATGTTGAATCTTTGTCGGTCTTTATATTATATTATTTATTAAGATTGGAAAAAATACCTAACTTTATTTGTTTGGATTTGGACACTTGATACAACACAAATATTAATATTGCTAGATAGAATGGTTTTAATTGGTTTGAGTCAAATTCTCAACAAAATACGTGATTTATTTTACAAATCAGGTTGTTGCTGTAATTGAAAAACACTTTCAGGTTTTAATAAGATACAATTACTAGTTTTTGATATGTTGGGGATTTTGGGTTACAAACTTTTTTAGGGTTCCTTAGCCAAATAACAAAAATAATAACAGTTCTTTACGCCTCTGGAACCCCTTTAAGTGTGTCGACGAATACACGCTCGGCCAATTTCTTAAGGTTTTCAAGAACACTTTTCTTTCGTAAGAAAGTCCATTACACTACACAGGAATAAATATTACAATGTATTTTATAACAATTCACTTAAAATCGTATAAAAGCCAAAGTTACTTTCTTTATTTCCTTATCACGGCTTTAGATTGGTTTCCCTGAAATGCGGTATTTCTTTAGAAATGGGTGTTATATTACACATGTTCATACATTGTGCCTTTTTTACATGGAATATGAAGAACTTCACACGGTATACCTCGTAGGGTAATAATGTCATAGAAATAGGCTATGTTCCGTTTATGTTAAATGCAATATTTGCTAGGTCGACGTCTTGAAGTGTGTACGTTTCATACCACATACTCGTATGTGTGTATATAGTACACATAAAAACGGACCCTGGGCTCCTAAGCGGAAGATTGGAGCGCAATTGCGATTTGACACTAGTATAATAAATACTTATTAAATTCTGTTTCATTTGGGTTCTCCAATAATAAAAGATCAGTATCGTCAGAGAGTAAACAATACTAAATAATACAAAAATCTAGACCTTTAGAATTCTAAGGACGTATGCTTTTCTCCTGCGGTGAATATTATTGAGCTGCTAATGTAAGGGTTACTATTTTTGGAAATAATCAATACTTTGTTTGTATATGTTTAGGGTAAGAATATCGATTCAACGAAGTTGTTTACCACGATTGCGTGTCGTCTGCTATAAACAACTTACAGCCACCGTCTGCTCGTTTAAAAGAAGCTGTATGAGCGTACCCTAGGACTTTATTTACATTGTATACGGTGCGCAGGAAGGTGGGTGATCGTAGCAATTGACCATATCGCACATCAGTCGCACTAGTCAGTGTTCGAGAAACTGTACGTGCTAGATGTGTGGTCTGTGGTACCCCTTAAGAGTACATTACGCATAAAGTTCAATTGATTTTTTATCCCCACTTAAATACAAATATAATAAGTGCATACTTGGTGAATTACAAAATGGATTTAAAATTGATCATATTCTCATTTTTGCTTTTGATGACAATTATTGCTGATGGAAAAAAGATATCAATCGGACGTAGTGTTAGTTCGAGTCGCGGTGGAAGTAGAAAGAATAACCATAAACCACAGCCAGCACCCACTTCAATCAGTTACCCCCAGCAGTCACAACCGAAACCAACTTTGTTTGGATGGCAAGAGAAACCTCCTCGAAAGACAGAAACATCGTGGCAAACGAAGCCTTCGTCTAGTGGCCAGAGCCATTCTTATCCTTCCAGTCAGACTGGTCTCTCGGGCCAAAGTCCGCCGAAACCTAATCAAGATATTGTACCGAAAACCGGCAGCCAGAGTCATTCATACCCTGTAAGTGGAACCGGAATGTCCGGACAGATTCAACCAAATAACCAGGGTGTACAAAAAATTGCTGGCAATAGTCATTCGTATCCTGCCAGCCCGACAGGTATGTCTGGCCAGTCTCAACCGAAACAACCTCCTAGTTACCAAGAAAGCATGCAGAAGAACAGTGGTTACCCGATACAACAGCAAGGGGGCCTATCTGGAAGTGCTACAGGAACCAATAAGCAGTCACAAGGCAGTGGATATCCCCAACAAGGAACAGGCTATTCACAATATAACAATGGCCCGCATAATTCTGGAGGAGCACCTTCTCCAAATTCCCCACTTGGATATAGCCCCGGTAGTTATGGTGCAAGTAACTACGGAAATCAATACCACCATCCACAGAGGCCACCACCACCACCCTACAACAATTTTGGATCAAACTATGGAGGACCTAGTGGCAATGGAATCTACAATCCAAGTTATACTCCCCAAATGCCTGGTTATTTCGGAAACTACGGTCAACAAAAGGGATTTAGTGGTGTTAGTCGTACTAGAAGTGCACTAACTGGAGTGGGCATCGCGGGAGCTGGAGTGGGAACCCTTCTGACAGGCCTTGCTTTATGGAATTTGGCACGTTCTACGGGCCAGCATCATCACACTGTGATATACGACAATAGAGGTCAACCGGTAGCTGTGGCACCCGCTAATAATACAGATCCTGTTGTCGATCCTATGTTAGCTAACCTTGTAAATTGCACATTAACTATTAGTAATGGAAATACAACGGAAATACTTGCAATTCCTTGCGCAATAGCTTCTTCTTTTAGTCCGGATGCTAGTGTCCATGATGTTGATAATAATAATAATTCCAACGACAACACGAAGTGTATTGTAACAGTAGTGACGAAAAGCCTTAAGGAATATATGACAACGATTTCTTGTTCTACACTTCTTAATACTGCTGTTGAGAATAATGTTACGGAACCACCTTTGATTGCAGAGGAAATGAAAGAAATTAATTCTACTGTATACCCTCCAAATACATCTGAAGGTCATCTGGAACCTGTGGCTCTGAATCTTACAGACTCTGATAGTGATGCTAAATTAAATTGTACTCCTATTCCAGGTGAAATTCGGGATCCGATTAACCCTTGTTATTCTGTCACTCACAATTTAGAAGTATTGCCATTATCCACTACCATTAAAACTCCAGTATCCGGTACAGCTAAATAAAGCTAAACAATATTGAATAATATGTTAAAATCGATTTCTTGGTTTTGTTTATTGTATTAATATGCGAAATAATTATACATATTTGTTGTGTGTTTTATTTTTGGAACAAAGTTCCTTATCGTACGTTACTCGGCGGCCGATGTGAACTAAACGAAAAAAGTGGTAAGGAAATGAAAAATACTGATCGCTGTATTTTATTATATATACAACTCGGATATGCCCGAGACTTCGTCCACGCTTGACTTGAAATTCCCAGGTCACAAAATATCGCAGAATTTTTAAAAAATAATGTAAGATATCATATTAGTGGAAACTGTGTCGAAGTAAGCTAATTATTATGCATACGAAAAGCTTGAAACGCTCCCGGGAAAACTACTGTCAGAAATTTGTTTGGAATACTACAAAGAGTAGTAGTATTCCCCGTTCACGATAACTTGTCGCGCAGAGTAACCAATTTCTAAAAATTAACATCACTTAAGAATGTTATAAAATCTATAATATAAAATTCTAAACATGCCGTGTCTATTCAGTGGGTTTAAAAAAACCCACTGGAATAGACTATATAAATAATGAAGAACATGATGCATTTTTTTTTAGATTTTTTGTCTGTTTGTTCCGGATTCACGTAAAAACTACTGGGCCGATTTTGATTTTCGCAAATTCTTAGATTTAACATCTGCGCTACTTTTTATCCTGGGATTTTTTTGGGAATGATTTAAAATGGCCAGATTAAAAAAAATCGAATTACAATATCATTTTTCACTGATCGATAACAAATTTTACGTAATAAAATGTGTGATATTTTTATCCCGGGAATCTCGCGGGAATTTTCCTGGAAGTGGTTTGTAGTTGTTCAGGTGCATAAAAATTAGCTTACTCCGATAGTTTTCACTGCTTTCAATGCTACAGTACTTTGTGGCTTCGAGAATCCCGCGGGAATTTCAAGTCAGGTTTGGACGAAGTCGCAGGCATATCCCAGTAGGTTATAAATATAGATTATTACAAAATATAAATTATTCTTAATTTTTGTTGGAATTTTCTAGTAACTATCGGGATTTTAGGTGTTTTGACTCTAGCTTTAGATGTTTATTTTTGATTGTTGGTAACCCTGCGCGTCAAGTTATCGTGAACGGGGAATATAATATAACTTTACTCGTAAGTCTATAGTCCCGAGGTGGTGCCATAGTCTCGGGGTGGTGCCATGGTCACCAGGTTAGCATCTGATGAGTGGATTCCAGGCAAATCGAGAGTAACCATTATTCATTAAAAAACGCCGTGCACCTAAATTCTTGGAAAAAATCTTGTATATGCGTGTAGGTTCAGGCCATTTTCTACCGGCGCTTAATTTTATATACGCATGTTACGCGATTTCTCCGTCAATTGTGGACCGATTTTCAAATTGTTTTTTTTAACTCCCGAGCTGGTCCCATAGGCAATCAAGTCAGGGTCTGATTTGTGGTTCACAAAGAAAACGAGAGCAAACCTTGTTGAAGAGCATATACACCGACGATTGAAATGGCAGATTTGTATACGCGTGCTAGTTGTACAATTTCTACAGGTGCTTAATATATTATTTATAAAACTATTTAAGTATTTGCGGAACTAAAAATTATTATATTTTTTAACAAAGCAATACCGATTTCAAGATGTTGTAGAAAGAAGTCGGTTAATTTTTTGGTTTTTAGTGTAAAGTCGGTTTTGTTTTTGTAAAAAAAAATCTAGGGGCAACTCATAATTCCTCAATTTTTTTTAATAGCATGTGTTCAGCAGTCAGGCAGACGGCCCATCTGATGGAAACTGGTTACCATCGCCTATGGACATTTGTAACACCAAAGGTGCTGCCGCTCTCTAAATGGAGAGTGGAACTTGGTTACTAAAGCCGAAACACAGCTCAAGGTTTAGGTTTTTGGAAAGAAATGTGTGTTTCATGGTTCAGCGTTGCGTTACTTGACGGCATAATTGACGTCATTTAGTCAGTCATTCATTCTAAATGATAAATCGTCTACAATGAATAAACAATAATAAAAGCGGTCGAAGTTGTGGGTAACAACAAGTTCATTAAAGTGTGTAAGGCAGCTTAGGTATTAAATAAGTAACCTGTAATTATTAATTTGACCAATATTTATTTTATTTCACGGAAGTGTATAGTGTAAGTTTTACCAATTAGGTTTTTAGAATCTTGCGCGGCAGTTGCCGTTTTTGTCAGGTCTGTAACCTATTGGACATTGATCTGGTACTGAGGTCGTTGACCGCCTCAAGTAAAGAGTATTGCCAGCATATTTTGCTGGTACCTCATGTGTGTTCATGCCGTAGGCGCTTAGACCACCGCCCATCCCCGCAAACATGTTTGACCTATAATAAAAATTAATAAAAAAAATGTATCATTCTAAAATGCAAAGAAGTTCTTATTTATACTACTAGTATATACTATATACATACTACTAAAATTATAGTTGGCAATTAGATTGTTCGCACTTGCCATATATGTAGACATTACAAAGTATACTAATGCCAACCGCCGGGCCGGGCGGCTTGTCGAAAAAGCGACAAAAGAGTCCACAGTTGGATGAGAGCACATTTGACCCTATGGATGTCTACCACACCGGTCTAGAGTATGCCGCTATAAAACCTTGACTTGTATTCCGGCAATACGGCGACGGTTATAACATTCCGTCTGATGGCCGCCTGTCTGCATTAGTCCCACAATTAAAAACCAAAAAAAGAGCGAGCAAATGCCCTTCTTCGCCAGAATTGCTGAGCATACACTGTGCTGGATAATATTTGCTCAGCATTGTAATTACTTTTGTATGACTACCTAAGCGATAGAGATTAGCTTAAATGTGTCAGCATTTCAGCAAACAACTGGACCTGAGGTGTAAGTTATACAAGGTTGAATTATAATTATCTACATAAAGAATAAATTGTTGTTAACTAACTTTTAAAAAAGGAAGTGGTTCACAATTCGTTGTGTATTTTTTATATATGTTCAGTCAGAACTTTTTTGTTTCTGAACCGATTTTGATATAATTAATATTGCGTTCAATTTAGTACAGCTTTTTAGTGCTCCCATATCATTTTCATCGCTATTGAAAATGTATAGTAATTGAAATATTGTTAGGTTTATGACAATCCTAGAACGTGTAGGAACCTAATTGTAATAAAAAGTTTGCTGTACTGGAATAGATTACAAAGAGATGTCTACAATGGACTAACAGCACGAACGGGATAATTGAGTTATTTATGAGTTTTGTTTCATCTAACTATGATGTCCGCTTTCGAGAAGGTACCGTACTAGGGATACCAACGTAACTTAAAAGTGTATAACTAAAAAAAAAGAAAAAACAAATCGATTTCATGAGTAACTAAAAAGCAAGAAATAAATCTTTTCTAGAATATATTGAAGTCTATGCCAAGTAAAACATGACATGTAAAAAAATAATTTTTTTTTGTTCCTCAGTTTCTCTTAAGTCAGTTTCTTAATTGCTAGAAAAAATGTATTTAAAAATTTGATTTAAGTATTATAATTCTTTCCAAATTTTTTATGGGGGGGCTTTATCTGCGTTACCGTTAAAGATAAAAGGCTGTGGCCGAATGCGTCTTATTTAAAGCGTTAAAAACGTCGTTAACGCATAGCCACATTAGTGTATATATAATATTATACGTTATCAGTCAATATTTAACATTATTAACAATGTAGCATTTCAAATTTTTCATTACACCCATCGCCACATCTGCGTGAAACGGCCTATACCTTTAATTTTAATCCAGATGAAGCCGCAACATAAATCTTTAACATTAACGCAAATAAAGCCGGCAGCAACACATGGGTAATTAAAAACAATAAAGTACTTACAGTCCATATCCGCTGCTAGGAAGAGTTAGTATACCAATTTGTCCTTGTGGATCGATAGCATTCTCCCACCACATATGCTGGGCGTTACAGAGCACGATAAAACCGAATAGCAAGGTTACAAAAATCTTCATTTCTGCTAATATTGGTTACAGCGCTGAGAAACAAATTGATGAAAATTATCCTGTTAAAATTAATATAAAATAATAAATTGATTGTAGAATCAAATTTGGAGCTTGAATTGATTTTAAAAATGATGACTTAAATATTTGATATATTCGTAATAGGTAGACACAAAAATAAAACTCTTGGTATTTTTGCTTGTTAGGTTTATTTTATTCTGTGTCAGGGAATTGGATACTTATTTCAAATCGTTACCATTTTACACCGTCAATGTTATTATGAAAATTGTAAATTTCAATTAGTTTTGAAAGAAGTTGTTCACCAATTAAATTAATCGACTGGTTTTCCATGATACCGGCATTGTATCAGTCAATGGTACCTATATTCAGATAGGTTAGGACTTGGACTACAGATATAGTACTGCACTGAATGCACGGTTATAAATTAACGAATGAGCTGTAGTTTTTTTTTGGTTTTAACAATAATAGCACATTGTAATAAAAATTCGCGAATGGAAAATTCGGAATTAGAAAAATACTAATTCAATTGATTTTGGAAAATCTATAGTTGTGACTAACTTTAGGTTATTTGGAATCATAATGATTTTATGATGATGTATATTAGATGATGTATTTAGATTATTTTTAGGCTATAAGTTTTTCTGTGTAATGATTGTACAATATAAGTGTTATCTCTCTCTTTCTCTATGTTTATTTTTATTAAATAGAGACGGTTCTATTTCATTTATTAAATCTTTAAAGCCTTAACAATAATAAAAATTGTTCATTTTGGCTTTGTTTGGTCGGTTTGTGGCCTTATGAAGAAAACCTAACATTTCGTAAACCATCGGCTTTTCTTGGTCCCAAAAAATAGCAATCCTAAAAACAAGACTGATTTCCATAGGAACATCTAATTAATTCAAATTGTCTAAATTGATTCCATTTTATTTTCTTAGTTTGCCGATAACAACGAATAAATATTGCAAAACATCTAGAAATTAGTAGTGACACCCATATCTAGGTAAACGAGGGATGGGCAATAGACTTCTCTGCATATAGGCATATGAGATATCATTTGATTGTCTTCAAAGATCATAACGATCATCCTCATTGACCTTTTGTTTAATACATGTTTAGTAAGATATAATACTTTTTAGACGCTTTTAAACTCGTGTACGGCATGCCCGCCTCCTTTTGACTTTAAGTAAAGGGCGAAAAATTGTGAGAAAATTTAAAGCGATAAAGCTTAGACACATTGAACAACGATTGATTTGAAGATATCGATTCATAAGAAACATAAAATAGTTCTCGTGGTACGTTACGTCCTTTTGTGGTACCTTTATCCCAAAACTTAAGTTGTACATCTTCTTCGCCCTTCTAGTATGAATTTTTAATAACTTGTGCTTCTATAATACTCATTTATAAAACAAATTTTAAAATACAACATTTTAAAAATCTTCCCGGTAAATAATTGCTCCGTGCTTTAGCTGCCCTTGTAATAGAAAACCAGCCAGTAGATGTCGTAAAAGTAAAAGCGGTTAAAAGTTATACTTTACCAAAGCAGTTTCCCAAATACCTAATGAAGTGTATTTGCAAATAGACTCTTTATATATTCGCACCGTGTCATTTAATTTTCTGTGCCATTTGCATGAAGTTCAGGTTGTTTGCTTAGAAAAATTGCATTTTAATTTTATTACGTTCCAGATTATTAGTAACTATTATAACTAAAATATTTTTATTTTTTAGATAATAGTGGTGTAGTATTTGTTCGCGATTTTTTCCATGCTTTATGTATCACAAAAACAATACTAACCTTTTAAGTTTTAAGATATTCTCAGAGCAAGAATGTGCTCTCGTATTTACTTACAAAATTCACAGAATGTCCATCACGTTCAAATGTTACTCGGATGGACAATTGAATTGATCTTTAAAAAAACTTCAAAAAGCTCGAAGAAAATCTTGTGATCACTTGATATAAAAGTAGTGTAAAGCATATTAGAATTTATTAATATCATTCTGAGATATATATTTAATGCGATATCACGGAAACAGCCGCTAGACGGCTAGATGAAAGGCTCGGCATTACGCCGAATGCTACGTAATTTGGGCTGATGTGCCATAGGTTACACAAAAACATTGCGAGCTTATTTAGTCGAACTTTCAACGCCGTACCTACTTTCGGCAGTTGTCGCTAGTCTTCGTTTGGTTATAGGTTTGAAATTACAAGTAGTTTGGCGGATTGATAACGCATGTATAGTAACTATCCAGTCCAAGCAAATACCTAACCTAAAGCTAATCACTAAAGCTAAGTTATTATTTTGAAGTAATGTATTTTTTTTTATTGCTGAAGCACAGCAGACAGGTTGACGGCCAAACTGTGATAGAAAGAGTTTACCGTCGCCTATGGACATTAGCAATGCTGCCAATGTGCTGCTGGCCTCGAAGGGGAAACTGGAACCTGGCCACTGGAAAGCTGGCCACTGATACCGGAACACAACTCAAAGTTGTTATAGCGGCATGCTCTAAACCAGAAGTGATAGCCATCCACGAGTAGAGCAAATGCCCTACCACCTGGCTGTGGGTTGTTTTGTCGCCTTTTACAACAGGCGGCCCGGCCGCAGGAATTAGTATTATTGTTCCTTTCCTGCACGGATAGTATAGTACAGAAATACTAGAACACTGACGAACAATGAGAAAATTCGACTTGCATACGGCTGTGGTGATGTATAGACAGGTCATTTTTGCAATTTATGTGATAGATATCAGGTGATTTTCACGCTTCATGAATTTTTATTGTTTTTTAAAGTTGTTTATTAAGTTAATTTTATATATAACACCTATTTAACCCTTGTTTAACGTTTGATGTCACGCACTAATCGCGTACGCAAATAGGGGAGGGAGGGGGAGTTTGGGTGTCTCTGTTTAACCACGTGGGTTTGTGTCTGTCCTGCTGTGCCCACCCCGGGTTTTCCACATTCTTATGAGGATGTTATACTGAGATCATCTTGTCTAGTTTGATATCGTTGAGCTCAGCAATGGTTGGTCGACATCCAAACAATGATCATGTTGGATTGCCTAGGCGATCAGAGAAAGACAGAATTGTGTAGTTAAATTAAATCAACCACCATACACACACACACACACACACACACACACACATATATATACTTAGTCTGGCCATAAATACTGTTACAATTAAGAAGAAACAAAATATTACATTTGAATTTGGAATCTGTCATTTTTATATGATTGTGTTTTATAATTTTGGCGCCAATACATTGTACAACATATATTAAAATGGAGTGGGGCGATAAAGAGAACCGAATCGCTGTGATTGCATAACACAAAGTAGGTATGGAGCCAAATGCAATATTTAAAACTCTCCATACGCTTGGTATTAGTCAAATGTTTGTGTACCGGGCTATTAATAGGTACAATGAGACCTCCTCTGTTTGTGAAAGAAAAAGATCTGGCCGTCCACGTAGTGTTCGTACAAAAAAGGTGGTCAAAGCAGTAAGGAAAAGAATTCGAAGAAATCCTGTCTGAAAGCAAAAGATTTTATCTCGGGAGATGAAGATATCGCCTAGAACGCGTATTTTAAAAGATGACTTACGACTTGCAGCCTATAAGAGTCGCACTGGTCATTTCTTAACTCATAATTTAAAAAAGAATAGGGTGGTAAAATCGGAACAATTACTGAAGCGGTACTCAAAGGAAGGTCACAGAAAAATTTTGTTTACGGATGAGAGTTTTTTTACAATTGAGCAACATTTTAACAAACAAAATGACCGTATTTATTCTCAAAGCTCTAAGGAAGGTTCTCAATTAGTCGACAGAGTGCAACGTGGGCATTATCCGTCTTCAGTGATGGTTTGGTGGGGTGTTAGCTATGAAGGAGTGACTGAGCCATATTTTTGTGAAAAAGGTATCAAAACATCGGCACAAGTGTATCAAGATACCATTCTTGAGAAGGTAGTTAAGCCCCTTAACAACACCATGTTCAATAACCAAGAATGGTTCTTCCAGCAAGACTCGGCGCCGGGTCATAAAGCTCGGTCCACGCAGTCTTGGTTGGAAACGAACATTTCGGACTTCAACAGAGCTGAAGACTGGCCGTCGTCTAGTCCCGATCTTAATCCGCTGGATTATAATTTATGGTCATTTTTAGAGAGTACGGCTTGCTCTAAACGCCATGATAATTTGGAGTCCATTAAATAATCCATACGATTGGCAGTGAAGAATTTTCCCATGGAAAGAGTGCGTGCTTCTATTGATAACTGGCCTCAACATTTAAAGGACTGTATTGCAGCCGATGGAGACCACTTGCAATAAGCTTTTTATATTTTAAATTGTATTATGTTTATGTATGAAACTAACACTAACAATTGTTAGTACGTGGTAATATTGTAAATTTGTAACAATATGCTTATTAGGTCAGAAAACTGCCTAAGTGGTGCATGCGTTTCGGCCAGGATCGAACCCGCGCCCTTTGAGTTTGGGACGAGTGCGCTAGCCATATTACGCTTCCACCACTAATCTCTAGTGTACCCTTGACTAATTTTTATTAAAGATCCAAATTCTGTCGAAATACCTATAATAACTTTCTTTAATTCTTCAAAAAATGTCGCTTTAAATTATAAATGTCCGGGGTACTAGTACTCGTAAGTACCTACTCACTTACACATGTACACATATGTATACCTACTTCTCCAGCTCTAGTGGAAAAAATTTAATGTGATTAATGGAACTCTGTGGTGAATCGTCATATCGTCTGTAGGCGCAAACAATTTGTACCGAAATTGGTTTCCGTTGCAATACGTATACAAGTTTTAAATTGCATTGCAACTGAATCCGTTTCAAAGCTCCGACTGCTGGATTCTGACTACCTTTTTTTTTAGGGAATGGACAGTAAACCAACCACGTGTCCAATGCGGAATGGCGGGTTTCACATTTTACTTCAATATGCGGATTTTATCCATTTTATTAGACAAGACTTGCATTTTTAACTCTTACAGTTTCTTAACATTGGTACTTTCGTTCGTTCGTTTCGTTTATAGCAGGTTCATATATTTTACTATACATTCACTTGCCTCACAATCGTTTAAATTTTAACGTTATTTGTATGGAATTTATGTCAAATTTTAACCAATAGTAGGGCAAATGAACGGTCGGTAAGCTATAGGAACCGGACCTGAGACTTTGTAATCGAGTATGAAATGCCCTGACTAATTTTACATATAGTGCCTGTTTTGGACTAGATACGCCACTGTCTTGGCTCTTGTAGTTTACTTTTTGTATATAATAAAATATTAGGTGAACATTTTTCAACTCTTATTAGTTCAACCAGGCCACTCAAAAAGTATTGCGAAAAAAAGTTTTTATATATGAGAGATAGGCCAGTTATAATCTATTTTGAAAATATGATTAGAATTAATAAAAAATAGGTACGTTCCAATTTTAAAACCTTCCCTCCATATTGTTTGCGAACTAATTTAAATTAACGTGTCTCATTGAAAAATGGATCTGCGCCGGGAACATTTTCGCGCTATGATTTTTTACGATTTCAAGTGTCGCCTGAAACCAGACGAATCGTACGATAGACTTCAAATGGCATTCATGGATGTAGGCCCTTCTAAGGCAACCATGAATCGTTGGTACAACGAATTCAAACGCGGTCGACTAACTTTGGGAGATGAAGAAAGAAGTGGTCGCCCTTTGACGGCTGTTCCGGAAAAATTTGCTAACAGTGAAATTTTAATCCAAGACAATAGGCGAGTTACGTATTAAGAGATTCAGCACGTACTGTAGATTGGATCGGGAAGCCTTCACGACATTCTACAGGTGCATCATCGTGTGAGGAGGATAGTTTCACGCTGGGTGCCTCACAACCTGGATGCTCAGAAGCAGGCCCGGGTGGAATGGTGCCGTGATATGATAAACAAATTGGAAGCAGGCTCGCCTCGGCGTGTTTACGACGTCATTACAAGTGATGAGTTTAGATTTATCAATACGATCCAGAAACGAAGCACCAGCGACGGTTTGGGTGTTTCAAAATGAACCAACGCCTAACAAAGTGAAGCGTTCTAGAAGCGGGGGTAAGATTTTGATCGCGAGTTTGTTCAATTTGACTGGCTACTTGGTGTCAATTTTTTTACGGAACCAAAGAAGCAACAACGCCGAATAGTATACTACCAAGTGCTTGGCAGAAGTTTTCTCTGTTGTGAGCAACAAGCGACCAAACACAGGGCTCCACAACGACAACGCGCCCGCCCATACGGCGCTAAAAACGGGGGACTTCCTGGACAGCATGCCGGTCAAACTCCTGGGTCACCCTCCTTACAGCCCTGACCTAGCACCGTGTGACTTCTTTTTATTCCCGAAAATAAAAAATCAGCTCAAAAGGATACAATTTTCGTCGCCGGAAGATGAGCTGTCAATGTTCGAGCAAGCTATAGACGAGGTGTCTGCGGCGGACTGGAAAAACAAATGTTTCGAAAACCGGTTCGGACGCATGAAACTCTGTATGAAGGGCTGGTGGAGAGTACTTTGAAAAGATTTAATAAAAAAATATTAACCTATAGAACATTTTTATTTTATTTTCTCAAAACTTTCTGAGTGTCCCCCACGTAGGTATTTCAGACAGAAGTCGTGGTGATTCAATGGAGGACTCACAAAGTACTGTCCCCATTCTTTACACTGTAAATTCTGGTATAACCGTCTTGGGTGCTTATTCATAATACGACCAAGGGACTATTTACCAGGTGGCAAAATTTCTTGTTTAATCAGAACTAAATCTATTTGTTTGCGATTTTGTCCATGCTTTATAAATCACAAAAAACAATAATATTAGCATTCAAGTATTAAAATATCGTTAGAGCAAGAATTTGCTTTCAGGTTTATTTACTAAATTCACAGAATTTCTATCACGTTCAAATATAACTCGGATGGATCGTTGAAAAACTTTAATTTTAAGAAAATCTTGTGATCATTTAGTATACAAGTATTGGAGAGCATAATTATTAGAAATGATTGATATTATTCGGAGCAAACACCATCAAAAGTCGACCCTGTCGTTTAGAATATGAAAAATCACGAAAATTGTTTTGCCACTACGGCCGCGTCGATTATTCGCTCTACAGTTTTGTTACTTTGCTGTTTAGTTCAAAAGTTAAATACGAACATAGTATTTCTAACTAACCCGTTGACCACAACGAACTGTGTATTTTTTAGGGTTCTGATATCCTCCTTGTGAGAAACGTTGTGTGGATGTGCTTCCTGGAGATTAGTGCACTGTGAGCCGTTATCGTGTTGATGTTTAGGTTTTAAATAATTAAAATACTGAGAATAGGTAAAGGCGACCATTTATTACGCAACTACGAGCAGAACTCTCGTAAGAGATATGCTCCTTGGAACAGAACAAACAAATAACAAAAGAAAAAACTAAATATTCAGAAACTTAATGATGGTGTTGCCAACACTGTTAAATGCAAAATGTATTTTTATGGCTTCAGTCTGGTATCTGCCAGTCTATCAGAGTCGATTTTCTCAGTACATTATACCCAGTCAAGGAGCTAAGTATAGCGACAGACCTGCCGAAGGTACGGTGCCGAAACTTCGGCAACTGAATGATCATTCTTAGAGGCCGCGCCACAAAAGAAGTACCACAGACGCAGCAGCGCTGCAATCGCCGTACTTAGCTCTGTCAAAGTAATTATTTGCTAATCTGTAAATCGATGTAGGTAATTACTTAATAATAAATACAAAATATTCCATAATTAAAGCTTTAAATATATTTTCTGGCTACTTTACGAACTAAATTCTATCAAATAGTGGAGCTGGCACTTGAAGTTCCTTTATTATATGTTATTCAGTTAGCATCACACATTAAATGCGCTGAACAGTAGGAATTACGCCGCGTGTAGTACAGCGCGTTAGGCGTTGGAAAATATAATACGATACAAAACATTTCCCTAAACATCTTATTGTATTAGATAAACCTATTCCTCTAGACTTTAAAGCATTAATTATATCAGTGTTGGCAATGAAGATATGAAATTATGTACTTTTAGATCCGTAAAAGTATCGGAGCACGCACATTAAGGTGGAACACTTATATGGAAAAACAAATCTCATTTTCAATTTTCATAGCAACAAAAAGTTGCCTTATATGAACACAAATAATACCTATTTTTTTAGATTTTTTATCACGACTCCTTAAACCCCTGCCGGAGCCTTGTTTTAAAAAAATAAATATTTTTTAGGTTTTTTTGCAATACATCTATTAGACATTAAAATTAGTAATTTTAATATATTTTATTTGTGATTTCATTTTATATCGCAAACTATCCAGCTCCCGGGATGAAAAGTATTTACGTCCATTTTTGGTATTAAAATTACATAATATATGTACAAAATTATACCAAAACCGATCCAGTACTCCAGTAGTTTTCCGTAAAAGCTTAACAGAGAGACAGATCAAGTTACTATCACATTTTTTTATAGATGATGAATTAGTATATCTTCTAAACTTGAAAAATGATTGGTCTCCCATACAAACTTTCATCCCCTATTTCACCCGTTCTAGTTTTATTTATCTATCTCCCATGCCATATATCTGCAAACTACATAAATGATAAAAAAAACCCAAAATGCCTAAAAAATCCAAAAATGGCAAAAATGCCTAGTGCCAAATATGACTAAAATTCCAAAAATGACAAAAGTTCCAGAAATGCCGAAAGTGCCAGAAATGCCAAAAATGACAAAAGTACCAAAAATGCCAAAATTACCAAAATGGCAAAACACAAAAAAACACTATCCTACTTTCTAGGATAACCTTTACATAAATCTATCCCAAAATCTATCCCATTATCCGGGATAAAAAGTATCCTAAGTTCATCCTCGGCATCGAATATATATATATATATATATATATATATATATATATATATATATATATATAATAGGTTGGGGAAAAAGTCTTTTCGCATATAGTATGTATGAACTTGTAATAAGATCTCTTTGGCTATACTATTTGTATCTGGCTGGTTTTGGTATCATTAAAAAGTTTTAATTTTAAAGAAGATAATTTCAAATTCAAATTAGGAAAATGTGTGATTTTCATTTGTTTTTCTTATTGTTAAAATGAGTGAATCTAATGAAGAAATTCGATACATTTTAAAATTTTACTACAAAAAAGGTAAAAATGCAACACAAGCCGCGAAAAAAATTTGTGATGTTTATGGACCTAATGCAGTATCTGTGAGAGTAGCGCAAATTTGGTTTAAGTGTTTTCAATCCGGAAATTTTGATATCAAAGATGCACGTCGCTCTGGTCGCCCTGTTACGGAAAAAATTGATGCCATTTTTGAAAAAGTGGAGTAAGATCGGCATATTAGTAGTTACGATGTAGCTGGAGAACTGAGAATTGACCACAAAACGGTTTTGGCGCATTTGAAAAAACTTGGGTACACAAAAAAGCTCGATATTTGGGTGCCTCATGAGCTCACTGAAAGAAACCCAATGAACCCTGTACTCATTTGTGATTCTTTATTACGACGTAATGAAACCGAACCATTTTTAAAGAAGCTGATAACTGGTGATGAAAAGTGGACCACGTACGACAAGAACGTGCGAAAAAGACCGTGGTCAAAGGCCGGTCAGGCTTCACAGACTGTGGCGAAACCCGGGTTAACTCGCAACAAGGTGATGCTGTGTGTATGGTGGGATTGGAAGGGCATTATTCATTATGAGCTGTTACCGCCAGGCAAGCTCATCGAATCTGAACTGTACTGCGAACAACTGATGAGATTAAAGGAAAAAGTTGAGAGAAAGCGGCCGGAATTAATCAACAGAAGGGGTGTGGTTTTTCACCACGATAACGCTAGACCTCACACATCTTTAGCCACTCAGCAAAAATTACGAGAGTTTGGCTGGGAGGTGTTAATGCATCCGCCGTATAGTCCTGACCTTGTACCTTCAGATTTTCACCTATTTCGGTATCTGCAGAATTCCTTAGGCAATGTCAGGTTAACATCACGAGAGGGCTGCCAAAACCACTTGTCGCAGTTTTTTGATCAGAAACCCCAAAATTTTTATAGCAATGGGATCACGTCCCTACCTACAAGATGACAAAAAGTTATCCAACAAATTGGCACCTACATAGTTTAGTCAAATGTAAATAAACTTTATAAAAAAACCTTTTGAATTTTTATATAAAACGCGAAGAAACTTTTTCCCCAACCTAATATATATATATATATATATATATACTGAGTTCCAACCAAATCGATCCAGCAGTTTTTCCGTGAAAATGGAACAGACACACAGACAGAGTTACTTTCGCATTTATAATATTAATAGGGATGTAACCTGTATTAATGCCTGCTCTTTAAACAAGAGGTGCGCACTAGATTTTGACCCACGGCGCAGCCGCGAGGTAAACTCTAGTAATAATATAAATTCTTAAACGACCCGATTGCAGGGTTCTGGCCACCATATATTTTGAAGCACAGACAAAACACAGCAAACGTGTGTCCAATGCGGATTGGCGGAATTCATATTTTACTTCAATGTGCTGATTTTATGCGTTAGAACAGAAAAGATTTGCATTTTTAACTCTTACAATTTTTATCTGTGTTCTACAGTTTTTAAAAGATAGGAGTTTTTGGCGGGAACTGAAACGAGATGTTGTGCTGTGCAGTTTTATTTTCTAAAAATATGTAAAATTACTCTAAAATGAACAACAGTTGTAGGATATTGATAGTTTTTGAGTAGTAATTATGTGTTTTGTGAGAAATGTGAACTGTATATTCAAATGTG
This sequence comes from Dendrolimus houi, assembly GCA_039645545.1. Lineage (NCBI taxonomy): Eukaryota > Metazoa > Arthropoda > Insecta > Lepidoptera > Lasiocampidae > Dendrolimus > Dendrolimus houi. The sequence continues at coordinate 11,998,602 of CM077127.1, read as the reverse complement.
ACCTTTTGAGTTGTCACAAGAACTCCGTTGAATGGCACCAGCTGATAACTTACATTTCAGCTGTGCTACACATAGGCTTAAGAAAATGAAGAAACTACATTATAATCTAAGATCTGGCTTAAAGGCCTAGCTGCCAAGCCATAGACCTAAATAAATAAAAAGATACGTTGGAGTTTTTGGCGGGAACTGAAAGGAGATGCTGTGCTGTGCAGTTTTATTTTGTAAAAATGTGTAAATTTACTCTAAAATGAACAATAGTTGTAGGATATTGAAAGTTTTTGAGTAGTAATTAGGTGTTTTGTGAAAAATGTGAACCGTATAGTTAAATGTGGCCGTTTGAGTTGTCACAAGAACTCCGTTAAATGGCACCAGCTGATAACCTACAGTTCAGCTGTGCTACACATAGGCTTATGAAAATGAAGAGACTACATTAAAATCTAAGATCTGGCTTAAAGGCCTAGCTGCCAAGCCATAAACCTACATAAATAAATAAAAGATACGTTCAGTCATAGATGATATGTTCAGGTGTTCAGTCATCGCCGTAATCGGGTATGAAATCCCTTGACTAATTTTGATACTTATTGGGCCCGTTTTGGACTAGTTACTTACGCCACTGCATTGTCTTGTTTCTTGTAGTTGTAGTATCTTCTTGTATATAATAAAATAAAATAACTAAGATAGTGATAATATTTTTTAAACAATTATCAGGTACGTAAATCTAAGTCCGGAAGACGGCCGGAAGTCAAATGATGTAGGTACTCGTGTGTCTTTCTTATGACGAATGTTCAAACCTTTTTAAGAACTGTAATCTTAAAATTAGAAAATGTATCTGAAGAAAAAAATTATGTTTCATAATAATAAGTTAGCAGCTTAGCGCCGTCTTTCATTGATGAAGACATTTAAAATTGGTGAAAAAACTTTTTTTAAATATTGTATGAGTTCGCGTTTGATCGACATTGCACCTGATATCAGGTGGAAATGCAGTCTAAAATGGAGCACGCTTATCTAGAAGGTACCTGTTCATGCGAGTCTTGAAGACATCTAAACTGTATGTTTTAGGAAAAACAGACTACTGTAAAGAGTTCCACAATTCAGCTGTACATATAATAAAAGTGGAAGCATTGCACTTCGTCCTCTTAGTATTTGCACCATATTATTATATCGGTGGCGTTAGCTCGTACGTCTGCTTGTCCGGTTTCATGAAATACACGCCCAGTGTACTATTTTAGATACCCCAACTTTAAGCATTGCTGCTACTTTCAATTTATCGCCTTTCTATAAAATGGTGTATCCAAAGATATGTTCCAGGTTTTTGTTTGTCTGTGACCAAGCAATAGTCAACAAAATCAAAAGAAATTTGTCTTTCTTGACTTAACATCAAACAAGATGGTTAAGTATGAAAATTAATCTTAATTTATTCATGAAATCTTTACGATTTGTGTTGATATACTTATCAAAAATAGGTGCAAGCAGTAGGTGTAACAAATATGGAATATAATCTATATTTGCTGTTTACATAAAAACTTTATATAGATCTGAGATCTAATGAAAATGATCATAATTCAAAATTTTATACCATTTCATAGACCTTTGGGTTAATAACGACTATCATGATTGTTTCGAATGTTTAATAAATAAATAATAATAAAATAAATGTTTCTGTTAATTTTAAAAGAATTTTTTGTTTATTAAGGTTGTTAAATTGGTTTTTAAGTTTAATTTCATTTTTGATATTTTTAAAGGTAGTTGAATAAAATTGATATAAGAAGTTTGTTGTTATAAGTCTAGTGCTTTTGAATCAAAGGCCTATCAAAAGGTAATCTATGTTGTCCTTTTTTTTCCTTGTCCTCATTCTCCTGATACAAGAAAAAGAAAATCGTACTTATGCTATTATTGTGAGATAAAAAATTTAAAGTACAAGTCTTAGGAACTATGGAAACCATTTTTAAGGACTTTGGGCGTTTAGTTAAAGAAAGCGTCGCAAAACCTGGGCGCTAGGAGGCTATTTTACTTACTTAGAAACTTAATTAGGATTTTATAAATCACGAGCGAGGTCGTGGACAAAAGCTAGTATATTGTACATCAACATATATTTTATGTCAAAATTATCTGGCTGATGATGAAAACCGCTTAAAAATCTATGTCGTGGTTTAGGAGTCAGCGCATATACAAATGAATAGTCAGACGCAAAAAGCGAGTTTGTTCTATTCTATGTTAAGTATTTGAAGTACTAAATTCATAAAGCATTCCATTTTTACACTTATTGACTTATTAGACTTTGTAACCAGGCAATAAATTAAAAAGGATTGCAATTCTATGTCGTAAGTCAAACGTCATTTAACATTTTATTTATTTAGGTTTATGGCTTAGAGGGGGGGAGGGGGGGCTGGCTACTCGCGTCCGTAGGACTTACCACCTTCTCCTAAAGGCTACCCTACACGTGCCCCCCGGGTGGTGCTAAAAGAGTAACAACGCCGAACAACAGGCGGCGGTTAAATAACCTGCCAACGGCTACCACAAGACTTAAAGAACTAAATCCCTTTAAAAAGCGTGGCAATGATGCCTTGGGAAAGTATCCTTAGTATCTTCCTAGTTAACTTTTTATGGAAATATGAGTGATAATGATGCAAGTATGTCATGCGATCCGGCTAACCCCTGGCGCTTGCAGGTACCCGGGCCTGCAATTGTGAAATATGTGTCCGAAGACTGTGCTGAAGTGGGCGACCAGGCCTAATGTAAGGGATAAAAATGATTTACCCCCTCTTACATTACCCATATTTAATACCAAAGGCAGCGATAATTGCCCTCCACTGTGGCAAAGAATACCCTCACAACCAAACCCGAAGAGAAAGAGACTCTCAAATAGTCCAGATATGAAGGAAACTGACAATACATCCCAGGTAGCTGTAAAAACATCAAATAGATATACTGGACTACCTGTTGACTCCACAGAAGAGTCTTCTGGAACCTATACATTCTCCAGAAAAGTTAGTAAGCCACCGCCCATCATTTTATATGGCATAGAAGATCTATCAAAATTTACTGAATACGGCAGTCCCTTCTGACAGCTTCAGGTATAGAATAATTAATAGAGATCAACTTCGAATAATGACACAAACAGCTGAGACCTACAAACAGTTGATTGATGTTATTCGGAAAAATCAACTAATAGGCCACACATTTATTCCTAAAGACAGGAGATGTTTCAGAATTGTAATAAAAAATTTGCACTACACAACTCCCACAATAGCCATAAAGGATGAAATAGAAAAGACTGGAAACAAAGTAAAAGGAGAAATAGTGTGTGCATCACGGAAGAATAAGAAACCACTCAATATGTTCTTTGTAAATATAGAACCAAGTCTGAATAACTCAGAAGTTAAAAGCATAGAATTTATTTATAACACACGAGTGACAATTGAAGATCCAAAGTAATCAAATGATATTCCTCAATGTATGAGATGCCAACAGTATGGACATACAAAGAATAACTGTATGCGTCCATATAGATGTGTGATATGCGCTCAGGGCCACAGAACAATAGATTGCCCGAAGAAAGACAAAAACTCGCCTGCTACTTGTACACTATGTCTTGGAAATCACCCAGCAAACTGTAAAGGCTGCCAAGTGTATAAGGAAATTAGAGCACGTAAAAAATTACAACTAGCCAACAAGCCCTTTGAGAGACAGGCTAAGCAAGCTCTTCCTCCAGAAATGGACGATTTTCCACCCTTACAGAGGAGTAAAAATCCACAACTTCTCAAACAAGATAAAGAAGCTAATGTAACAAGAACTCCCAAACTCTCAAACCTCTGTCATGCAGGAACCCGGGGAAGAAATTTAGAGATGAAAAAATCTCAGTCATCAAACTTAATAGAACAAATAATTATTAAGCAATCAGAAAAAATAGATATACTGATACAACAAATAGGTACCCTAATGGGGCTCCTAACAACACTCATAGCCCAAAACCAGAAATGAAATTTTTACGAATAGCAACATGGAATATCAACGGTTTATGTCCGAATAAACAGGAAGTAGAATTATTCCTCAACAACAATAACATTGATATTCTATTGCTTTCTGAGACACACATGACTGATGGGAAAATTGTTAATGTTAAGGATTTCAATACATATTACACTAATCACCCCGATGGAACATCACATGCTGGTACTGCGGTAATCATAAAAAAATATTAGTCAACACATACTACACAACTATAAACATCCCCATCTGCAGGCTACAGCAGTGTCAGTCAATGACTGACAGGGTTCTCTTGTGCTTGCTGCTGTCTACTGTCCTCCATGCCATCGTATTGATGAGCGAATGTTCAGTAACTTCTTCCATACACTTGGCAGCAGATACATTGCTGGGGGGGGGATTGGAATGCAAAGAACCTATCATGGGGTTCTAGGCTGACCACCCCTAGGGGTCGTGAGTTAAAAAAGGCCATAGAACAAAACTCTCTGGACGTCTTATCAACAGGAGAACCTACGTACTGGCCAACAGACATAAATAAAGTACCAGACCTCATCGATTTCTTTGTAACCAAAAGAATATTAGATCTGTACATCAAATTTGAGTCATGTCTGGATGGATCATCTGATCACACACCAGTAATATGTACGATAAGTACCACACTAATTTGGAAGGAGCGTCCTGAAGCTTTGTATAATAACAAAACGGACTGGCAAGCATTTCAGGACTATATAGATGAAAATACCAATTTACATATACCTCTAAAAACAGAAGAAGATATAGAGAATGCTGCTTTGTATACTACCTATTTAATCCAAAAAGCTGGCTGGACTTCAACTCCATATCTGGAAACAATACACAAGAGAACTGATTTCACTCTAGAAATTCGTAATATGGTAGCCCTAAAAAGAAAACTAAGACGAAAATGGCAAACAAGAAGAAACAGACAAGACAAAACAGCCCTCAACAAAGCACAAAAAGATTTAAAGGCTATGTTGAGAGTAAAAAGAGAACCGTACCCTGCTGGAAAGACTTAAAACTTTGTCTGCACACAGAGCAGATGACTACTCGCTTTGGAAATTCACGAAATCCCTTAAAAGGCCAAAAGAACATATACCGCCACTAAAACAAGCAAATGGTAATTGGTTAAGAAAACCCACTGAAAAAGCAGAGTCATTTGCCCTATTCCTAAAAGAAGTTTTTCAACCAAATACAGCTGGCACGCTGGACTCGGAAGCAGAAATAGACAATATCTTAAATAGTGACCAGCAAATGTCATTACCTATAAAACTTGTTACTCCAGCAGAAGTTTCAAAGAATATTAACCAGTTAAAACTTAAAAAGGCACCAGGTTTTGATTTGATTACAGCAGAAGTGCTAAAAAAAAATACCTAAAAAGGGGATTGTGTTAGTAACCATTCTCTTTAATGCAATCCTGCGACTACAATACTTCCCACTCATATGGAAAATTTCTATTATAAACATGGTTCCCAAACCAGGAAACCTCCGACTGAGATTAAATCATATAGACCAATAAGCCTTCTGCCTATACTTTCAAAGTTACTGGAAAAAATACTATTACAGCGTATTCTTCCCATTCTGGAAAAACAAAAGATTGTACCAGACCATCAATTTGATTTTCGAGCTAACCTTGGCACAATTGAACAAATACACCGTGTAGCCTGCACTATACGGCAAGCTCTAGAGAAGAAGCAATACTGTTCTGCGGCATTTCTCGACATACAACAGGCATTCGATCGTGTATGGCATAAGGGTTTATTATGCAAACTCAAACTCTGCTTACCACACCCAGTTTACATGTTCCTTAAATCATATTTAAACCAAAGATTTTATCAAGTCAAAGTTGAGAGTCGTTTATCGTCTCTATATCCTATTGAGGCTGAAGTGCCTCAAGGTTCAGTATTGGGCCCTGTACTGTATACAGTCTATACAGCTGACTTACCAACTACAGATAGAATAATAACTGCCACCTATGCTGATGATACAGCTGTACTTTCTTGCAATGAAGACCCCAATGCTGCTTCCTTGAAGCTTCAAGAAGAGCTCGATAAAATCAACATATGGCTGAAAAAGTGGAGAATTAAAGCGAGCGCTACTAAGTCAACCCATATAATATCCACTCTGAGGCGCGGTGACTGTCCTCCCGTCACTCTGGATGGCAACATGCTACCTAAAGAAATATCCGTTAAATACCTAGGAATGCACTTAGACCGCCGGCTCACCTGGAATAATCATATAAAAGCTAAAAGAGAACAGGCAAATATAAAATTTGAAAATGTGTATTGGCTAATTGGCCGACAATCATCACTAAGTCTAGAAAACAAGGTTCTCATATATAAATCAGTCATTAAACCAATATGGACTTATGGCATTGAGCTCTGGGGCTCCGCGAGTCATTCAAATATAGAAATCCTCCAGCGCTTTCAAAACAAATCCTTGATGACACTATGCTGTCCATGCACGATGGTACACAAAGAACACAGAAGTACACGATTATCTTAAAATGCCTACGGTGAAGGAGGAAATAGGAAGGTTACTTGCGGCCTATAAACAGAGGCTTGAGCGCCATAAAAACCCATTAGTTGTACAACTGGTTGACACAAAATAATATGTGTACCGTCTAAAAAGGAGACGCTTAGCAACTCTTTAAGATCATAATATGAGTTGATACATAGAATGTGCCAATTCTAAAGCGCCAACAATAAAATCACATCTGTTAATAGCTTTTGGCTGATGGCAGATAGAGATGAAAAAAAAAGTTTATGGCTTGGCAGCTGGGTCTTTACGCCAGATCTTAGATTAAAATGTAGTTTCTTCAGTTTCTTAGGCCTATGTGTAGCACAGCTGAACTGTAGGTTATTAGCTCCAGAGCTTAGACTCCAGATAATTCAATTGATCTTCTTTTGTGTGAGAAGGGAGCCGAAATGTGTGCTCTCCTGCTTATTGCTTCCTTAGTGGACATAACCGCTCGTACAGGAGGTATCGGTGCGGCATGCCATTAAAGATCTAAAGTCTCGTTTAAAAAATTAACTAAGAAGAAAAAAAAATTGGATGAAGTACACTCAACATAGGCATAAACTCAACATTATTATCGGGTTAAAAAAATAAATTCTTTTTTTTCCACTTATTTAGTGATATCTAGGCAACTTTCATAATGCCCCTGCTGACCCTAAGTTAATATTACTGGCTGTGTTCTTATGCCTATTATATATAGCGTTAAAAATAATAAGTCAGTAAGCTGTGTGTATATTATATATGTTTACAGTTGTTTGTTTGTATTGTTTAAAGTCACTAACAATATCGCATCTCAAGCTTGGCCACATCTACGAATTATCTTTACTGGTGCGTTAGTTAAAGCGATAACGACAAGAATAAGACTACAACGCAGGTGTATCAGAGACATAATAAAAAGTTCAATATCTGGTGATTTAAATTCTAATAAGATGGCAATATTAAATACTATCAAAGTTTCCACGGACTTTTTGGCGGGAACTGAAGGGAGATGGTGTTGTGCAATTTTATTTTCTAAAAATGTGTAAAATTACTCTAAAATGAAAAATAGTTGTAGGATATTGATAGTTTTTGAGTAGTAATTATGTGTTTTGTAAGAAATGTGAACTGTATAGTCAAATGTGGCCTTTTGAGTGGTCACAATAACTCTGATGAATGGCACCAGCTGATAACCTACAGTTCAGCTGTGCTGCACATAGGCTTATGAAAATGAAACTATATTATATCTAAGATCTGGCTTAAAGGTCTAGCTGCCAAGCCATTAACCTAAATAAATAATCAAAGTTTCAACATTCAAAATTTTAAATAGTTCCTTCAATACTTCAATAAAACATTGAATTGAATTGTAATTTAATTATGTAAATAATGTTAGTGAATTGTGAACTAAAATTTAATTCACTATAGAAAATAAATATCATATTTAATTTTTTTCATCTGTTATATATAATTGTAATTATATCGGAGTCTAGAAAATGTCGGATCCCACAATACAAACCTTTTGTTGTCATCACACTGGTAAAAAAGAAGATATGGCTGTTAGAATTATGGATGAATTTAATACTGACTCTTATAATATTCTTTGCTTGATTTCGTCCTCTATTGGAATTTTAGGTGCAATATATCAGGTATTTTTGTATTGTTCTAAATCAGGGCTATGCATAAAGTTCGCATAAAAATTTATAAATTGTCCGTATTTGCTGCACAATAATGTAATTTGTATGCAATAATCCACATTTGTTGATTAAAACTAGCCGTAAACTAATTTTGAAAAGTTTTGGGTGGGGCATAGGTAGTACACTTATTTATTATGAATAATAGATCTGAATTTCTTTAACATAAATAGGAAGACTAAGGTAGGAGCGAAGCGAAACGGAGCTCCCGCCTTCGCCTTCGTGGTTATTTGTTACCCACCCAAAATTCACTTTATATCTCAAATAATAAATAAAAGTTCCATGTAACTACTCCAACTGTTATATTCAGTAAAAAAAAGTACAAAGTTAACTTGTTCTTTACTATTATAAAAAAGCCAGAAAGCCACTATAAAACGAACTGCCATTGAGAAATATGAATTAATATTCTTATGTAAATGTTTCAGATATTTCCAAATATTTTTAATCATATACAAGGAAGAGTAACTTATTCAAGAAGTCGCAAAATCATTGTATGGCTGGCTGTTGCAGATTTGTTTGCATCGTCTGGTAATAGGAAACTTATCAAAAATTTGACTTTTAGAAGCTGAGATTGTCATTAACAATCTTAGCTTCTAATTACAGCTTCTTAGAAGAATTAGTGTCTAAAATTATTTGCTTTGACCTTGTTTTATAACAGTTCATAACTTGTTATTCTTGAATAAATTAAAAAAGTTGACTGCTAAGGCTGTCTGGTTTTATAGCTTTAATATTTATTTTTCTATTAAATTAATGTTTCTTAGCATTATATTCACAACTAGGATATGCCTGTGACTTTTGACTAGAAATTTTTACATAAATCCCAAACAAACAGACAGTCCAAATAATTATATTGTGTTCTCCATTGTTTATATAGTCTATTCCAGTTGTTTTTTTAATAGCTTTAGGCTGCCTGTCCATTGAAGCGGAGCGGAGAAACAGAGAAATATTAACCAATAGGATTGGCTGCCTATCCTTTGACTTTATTTTTATGCAATCCTATTGGTTAATATTTCTCCATTTCTCCGCTCTGCAACCTCGCTCCGCTTCAATGGACAGGCAGCCTTAATGTACAGACACGGCATGTTTAGAATTTTATAATATAGATATTGAATGCATAGATACTCCTGATATACAAATGTCAAAAAATCTCACTTTTCATATATTGACGTGAAATATGAGATTTTGTGAGAAAAATGTTATTTATTAAGAATATCCTTAGTTTTTTGTTATGTGTAATAGTATTTTACATGAATGAAATTATTTTTTATGTTTTAGGTGTTTTAGTAAGGTCAGCATTATGGTTAAGATATAAAAATATAATGCCTATGCCTGATGATAATATCAGTGTTTTGTTCTGTAGTGTCACATCTGTAAGTATTACAATAAATCACAATGAAGGCTGAAAGGGTATTTGGCTTAAGTGACTTTTTGATAACTTGTATTGTCATACAAGTTATCAAAATGTTGCTTGATTTATTAATATTCCATAGTGTGGTTGTCAAGTTGTCACTTGATTTAAATTTCCAGGAAGAAATCCTTTTCTTTGTTTTTTTCTTGAAGTAAGAAAATAGGCTACCTGATGGAAAGTGGTTACCACCTTTTATAGCCATTTGCACTAATAACCCCCTGTTGCCAATATGTTACCAGCCTTGGTGATAGATATACTCTTCTTAAACAACTCCTTGTCTTAGAAAAAAAATCTTTAAAGGTTAAGCAAAGAGCCTTAAAGCAGTCTCTAAGTATGGAATAGCTGACAATATGCACAAACCTTCAAACACTGAATTCAAAGAGGGTTAGTTTTAAACAAGTACTTTTCTTTCCAGAGGTTTTGAAAACAAAAATGCCTATAGATTTCAATTGACTTAATACTTTATATAAACTTTGCACAAAAATTAAGGGAGTAAAAAGTATCCAAATTTTTGGGTGATTTTCAACAGACTGTAACTTGAAGAGAAATGGTCGTGTGGCAAATTAAAAAAAAGCCAATTGTAGCTCTACGTGTCTAGTTTTTGGGTGTGCACTTCAAAAGTTTTGATTGTATTTTTGAAAGAATTAAAGGACCAAGATTTTTACTTGAAAAACTCAGAATCTTTATCAAAATGATAAAATAAATCTCAGCTTTTTCTCAATTGGGCATCAGTGACTTTTTAAACTTGAGAAAGAAATAATCTACACACAGAGAGAAAGATAGAGCGAGAGATACATAGAGAGAGAGAGAGAGAGAGAGGAAATGATGAACCAGAATATGTTCGCATTCTCAAAAAAACCACACATGCATGAAAGCACATAAGAAGTGTAAATCTGACCATGCAACCTGCATGTACGCTTTGGGTAACGCTAATCATGTGATCTGTGATGCTAATACCAGTGGTAATGATTTTTTAAGTTCCTAAAGGCATTGAAATATTTTTTTTCCATATTATTTAAAACTTTATCTAAAATTTTGTATGCTGTGCTGTTTTGCGACAGAAATTTAAAAAAGCTGAGAATTTTTTATTATAATAAAGATTACGAGCTTTTCAGAGCAAATATCTTGCTCTTTTAATTTTTTCAAAAGTTCAATTGAGTGTGACAATAAGCGGCTGACTGGATTAAATTGAAACTGTAGGGTTTTTGTGGGTATATTGAACTGTAAAAGGTACACTTAAAATTAGTCGTTTCCTCGATATTTTTGATTAGGTGCTTGATTTTCCAAAAAAACTACGAAAGTCCCTGTTTTTTTGTTGCTTTTTCAAATTCATGTAATGGTTAAAAACCTTTTTTTCGAAGTATCAACAACTAATCCTTGAAGAGAATATATTGAAGATTTTGGAACTCACCTTGAACTTTCTGTGCAATTATTGCTTTGATTGAAATTGATCAAAGGCAAAGTGATCTTTTTCCAGTCTAAAGACACTTATGTCAACGAGAAGAGCTTGTATCAAGGTCTTAAAAAAAATTTAAGTTGAATAAACAAGTTATCTGGTTCATATAAAGGCTAAGTTACGATTTTTTCTTTTTCAAGTTCATAGACCAAGAAGCAAAAAAAAAAAAAAATTGTTTGTCTTGTTAGTTGTTTTCTATAAATTACTCAAAAAAAAATTTCTTATCCAAAAACAGACTCTTGAGCTACTGGACTGTTTTTTTTCAAGTTGTAGCCTGTCGAAAATCAGCCAAATTGAATACTTTTTTGCTACCTTAATTTTTATGCAAAGTTTAGTTTTTGTTTGAAACATCTTGAAGGTTTTTTATGTCTGTTCAAAGTGTCTTAAACCAAATAACACATATTAATTGGTTTACTTTACTGTTCTCGATATCAATTTGTTAGTTGTTTTTGTATTAAAAATATGCTGTTCATTGTTAATGGTAAATACATCACTCAGAACAGCTGGAGCAATTTAGCAAATTTTTAATGTTCTTGGTCTTGATAAGTAATATGGAAAATTTCACACATGTCTACTTCTTAATGTACTCCTCAAATTGAATATTTGTAGCTATAACCATTAATAGATATAAATTCATAAAATGATAAAGTATTTGGATAGGATAATGGTTTGTGGGTCACTTAGTAATAAAATAATTTGTTTCAGGCATGGACCCAGTATTTTTACACAGTGTCATGGTTTTGGACACTGTTCTATGCAATAGATACTTGGAGAATAATAAAAAGACGAGATTCAAATCAATTGCTCTACCATTCTCTTGCATGGGGTTTGCCTGTTGCCACTACAGGCATTGGTCTATCTATTTTATATGTTCCAAATGCTATGTGAGTTAAAAAATAAAGGTTTTTATTTAATTAATTTTGTATATTAGAGTGTGTGTGCTGTAATGTTATATAAGTGATCTATCAGAGTCTAAAGCATTGACGTCTCATTCTAATGAGAATAGCCAGCTTTTTTGGTCTAAGTAGTTTGTTATAATTATCATATACTGACAGTGAAGGAAAACATCATGAGGAAACTTGTATGTTAAGATCAGCAATGTGTACAACCCCCTAATTCGCCTTGGACAAGTATGATGGGAAACTACAAGATTTTCTAATGGAAAGGCCCAAGCAGAGAAGCAATATTTCATGGGGTGTTGTATTAATGTTATATATATGTACTAATAATAAATTTGTAAACAACATAATGACAATAATTACATTTCTGAACAACAATGAAACAAGCATAAAAATGAAATTTGATAATTCTTACAAATTAGTTAAAAATACTATGAAGTTTTTTTCTAATATTATGTAAGAGTATGGAGTTTTGTCATTAGTAATATTAATAATGAACCATATTTCAGGTGTCATAACTTGCCATCCCTTTCCAGTGCCTTATACAAGATTCTCCCTAACTATTGTGCAACATATTTGCCAATTGCTATTGTTATGACTGTTAATCCAATAATGTACATGTTATCTAGTAAAAATGTAGAAATGGCAGTTGCATTACCACTTGCCCAGGTAAAAATGTCTTAAATACAATTTAAAACATTACTTATATAATAAAATAGTTTTAGAATAAAAAGTTTCTAACAAAAAAATTACTATATTACATGCAATATTTTGTTGTAACAATATACATATTTACTGATTTTTATGATTTACTTAGCATCAATTTCAAGATGTAGAAAATTTCATTTTTGGTTTTTAGTAACTTTTAGTTTCTTTTTTGTTAGAATTTTTTTATTTTGCACTTTTAAGTTGTATATATGGTATCTCTAATAAGGTAGCTTCTCAAACGCGGAAACGATAGCTATATGAAACGGAAGCATATTTAGAACATTTGTTGTTTATTTTATATAATGTTTTATGACGTAATGTAGTCCGAAAATATTGTACACTGCAGCAGCTCGAAGATAATAATTATATGTACTTATGAACCTCAAATAAGTGTCGTTAAATTTCATTAACAAATAAGGGTTATCATGGTAACATAAACGAAGTTTCAGTAGCACATGCTGGTCAGTGTATAAATGTATATCAGTCGGTTCTGGCACTTGCCGGCCACTACAGCGGCGTGGCTCGTGCATTTTGGTTTGCAGAAAATCTTGACGCAATCTTCGGCCTCGTCTCGCAACCCATTTTAATCCGCTATTTTAGAAGTCTGATTGGTATAAGCGTTTGACGAAAATTGTTTAATAAAATGATTAATTAAACTCGTCGTCTGGTTTCACCAGGCAGCATTTTCGTTTAATCTCGACTCCGATCATCGATGTTTTCTAAATAAGACGGACCTCGTTAATGATTTCTATTGTACGCGTCTCGCTAGTCCTATTAGAGTCTAGTGCAGCACGTTACCTACTCTTTTATTTTGGATTATCATAAACCTAACAATTTTTCAATACATTTTCCTTTTGATTCTGACGAATTTTCTGTTATATCTTCGGAACTCAAGGTCTGATAGTAATGAAATTGTTATCAGACCACTTTGAAGGCATATTAAATCCAATACAAACTGAATGATCAAAATCGGTTCAGAAACAAAAAAGTTATAAACGTCAATCACTAAATTTTTTATTTGATGTTAAGGAATTTCTGCTATATCTTCGGAACTCGAAAGTCAATGATCAAAATGAAAATTTTATGAAACTATTCTGAAGCTATACTGATCATATATATCAAACTCAAAAAGAAAAGTTCAAAGTCGCTTCAGAAACAAGAAAGTTATGTTTGAACATGCATAAAAAATTACATAATGAATTAAGAACCTCCTTTTATGAAGTCGGTTAAAAACATTTTTCTTTTTCAGTTTACCAGCAAAGAGAGAAGAGTTGTTGATGCTTTGAGACTCAAATTCTTTTTTATAAATGTTGTCTTCTACTTATGCTGGTTGCCAAATCTTGTTAATGGAATACTGGTTTGGTCAATGTGGTTTGATATGCCAGTTAATCTCATCATAAGTATTTGGTATATTATGGTTAGTCATCTATAGTAAAATTAAAACACATTTTATCTAACAAAAACAAATTATAGGTTTATTTGGATCAAGTTGAATTTGTGTAATTCCTGCCATGGGTTGTCTGGAAGAGATCGCTTCTTAGCAATAAGACTGCCCATTGTGCACATTTAGAATATTTTGAGGCTGTAATTTTCTGAAATGGTGTTCAATAAATTTTTATATCTCTCTCTCTCTAATAATAATAATAATGATTTTGGATTTTTTTATAAGTCTTTTGCAGTATGTACTGACTGGACATAGATAGCTTAAATAAAAGATACATCAGGACAATAACTAATTATTATTCTGAGTTCTAACAATGAAGTCATAAGTTTTGTCACATCTATATTGTGCCAAATTTTGAACAATGCCCATAAGGGGAATGAGTATTTTTAATATAAAATCTAAGAGTGCTTTAAAAATTTTTACTTTATAAATAGAGTGAAAGAGACAAAAAGTGTAGAGTTGTAGTTATACACCTAATTACATTGTTGAAAATTTTCAAACATTAATAATAACCATGAAGTTTGTATAATATATGGTCAAACAATTTAGTAAAATTCAAGACTCAAGAGGTCATTTAAGCAGTGGTTTTCTTTTTCGGCACTGGACTTTAGCTACCCCTTATAATGGGATAAAAGTGATCCAATGAGATAGTCTGAATAACTGTTACTGAAAGTTATGGGTATAACAAGTATAGAGTAACAGTTTTTTTGTGTAGTAATATATGAAAAAAAGTTATTTTTTTAAATCTTTCCAGGCTATTATGAATCCAATGCAGGCTCTTCTGAATGCCTTAGTATACAGAAAATGGAACACAAATAAATGGAGGTGTCTTCAGTTATGTTCAAAGAAGGAACAAAAGGAAAGCTTTCATTTTGATGAACAATCTCCTTTACTAGGTTCAGAACCTAGACTACATTTAAAACCTATCCCACCTAGCATTAATAACTATGCAACCCTGTGATTATACTCCTAAGTACCTATTTAAATATTTGTCAAGGACAATATTGCCATTTTTTATATTATCTTACAAAGAGAAATATATTAATGAAATAATTAGAGTATTTTATTTTCAATTACTAATTTGGCTTTATATTAATAACAAAAATAATGTATTTAACACAAAAAATGAAAAATATAGATAAATATTGTAGTTAAAAAAAGCAAATATTAGTAACTAATATTTATTTGTTAATTTAGAAAATATATATTTAAACGATAATAAGTATCACATAATATTTTTATATATCACCATGTGCATTATCCGGTGGGGCCATAGTTAAATCTGTGACATCTTTCACAATCATGTGTGCTATTTGCCATGCCATTTCTTCCTCTACTTTGGTGGTGGTGTTTGATGGCACAAATCTACTAACTATTTTTTTCAGAATAGATTTATCTCTTTTATCTGGATCTGGTTCAAACTTTGACTCGAATCTACCCAAACTATTAACTCTCCCTATGCTCAAGCCGTCATGTCTATGTCGTTGCCATAGTGAATCTGCATTATATAGTTGATTAGAATCTATGGACATATCAGGCACAGAATGGTTGCGTTTTTTTCGGAAGACTGGATCTCCCATTGCTAGAAGAGTATTTTGAGTACTTATACTGAATTCACTGCTACAATCAGAATAGGATTTATGTTTAGCAGTCCATGTTTTGTCAATTGAATGAATCATTTCAGAGAGATACTTGTAGTAAAGTTCAGATTCTAAAAACATATTTACATATTGAGTTAAGGTTTTATATACAATTATATAAGGCATGTCAAAACATGTAGAAAGGGGACCACCCTCTCTGCATATATCACTTTCTATATTTAATCTTACATCAGTTGTAAATCCTATCGGGTTTATAGCTTGTAGAGAGAAGTATTTGTCATAAAGCACAATAGCATCAGCTTGTGCTTGGTCAGTACTGTAAGTTTTGCCATTTATTATGTTATCCCTGAAGTTTGTTACAGCCATTAAGAATTCTAATAACACCTTGCAAGACTCTTGGTCCACATATTCAGTAAAGTAAAATAATATTGTTTCATTATTTAAAATGTCTTTTAGATCAAGAGAGCCACCAGTAAGTATATCAATTTGTGCTTTAATGTACAGTGGACTGTTAAGGAAATCTTTAAAATATTTATTTTCCATTTGATTAAATATATCATTTTGAACTGGTTGGAAGCAGTCTTCTCTTACTTGGCCTTCAGGTTGACATATATTTGATATAATGGATTTTCTTAAGCTATCTGGTAAATCTAGTTTATATGGAGCTTCTAGAGCAATATATTTCTTGAACAAATTAATAGCTTCTTCAGTTAATTTTTTTCGATTGGTACAATTGTCGCCACTTTCATTTTCAATATGCTCAGCTAAGTTCCCACAAGAACTTACAGAACTAAAATATATAGTGTTAGAGTTATTACCTATGTTTGTATTAGTGGTCTGTCTCCATTTATATATTTGTGACTTCAATTCATTGTTTTCCTCATAATAACTTTCACATTTACTGTGTAAATCAAAACTTTGTGTCCTGTTAATTTTTGAATAATTGTCTATTGAATTATGCACACTTGCATTTGTCATGAACACTTTAAAGTTTTCCAATTCTAACCAACATTTTATTAGCAAGTGCTGACCAATTGTCTCCATAAACTGTATAAAATATTTTAAAGCTTTCTTATCATGAAGTACATCATCTAAATTAAGTGATAATTTAGATTTTTTCTCAAATATATGTTGAGTATCTGAAAAACAAATGTTTAAATTATTAGGCTAACATGGACGAATCTTCAACTGTATGAAAAAAGTGACCGACCTTTACCTTCATTTCCTTCCAGTGATTGAAGACTATGGACTTTAGATTCCGAATCGATCGACGAATATAACTCTGGAGGTCGCACTGGACAACCGGATTTACCTTTTGCTAAAAAAAGGAGTTTATTAATCTCACAATTTACATCGTAATAATATGCACATATATTCCCGACAACGAAGAATTGAAACGGAACAAAATAACACCAACAACTTACCAGCGCTCTTCCAGAATTTAATCATTTCCGTCGCATTTGAGCACTTTGTATCCTTAAAAAGGGTTTACGATTAGCTGTATGTGCAAACTACGTATGTTATTTATATGAACGCCTTAAACACAGCTGAAAACAATAATAAAAATGTCGTGTATCCATATCCAATTTGTTATTGTTTCACAAGAATGACAAAATTACGTTTACGCTTTAAATGTCAAAGTGTGATTTTTATCACAGTAATACTGCGGGCAAAGATTACAGTCCATACAGCCGTGTTTTATATCTTCCCTTGTAACTACCCACAGTGGCGTCTCGGCGCTAAGTCAAAAAGTTCCTGATACTATCCTTCCACATTTTTTTCCATTGCAAGACTGCATGTTTAATATTTCCTGCTCGTTGTCTACCTTATGGGGTGATTTCTTCAAAACACACGTCGGCATAGTGTTCCCCTGTTCGTAACATTTGCCGACGTCGTTCCTCACCATGCAGACAAATTCGAGCCCCATCGGAGAAGAGTACGCTACTCCAGTTACCTAGTGTCTAAGATAGGCAATTCTAGCGAACCTCAATCGAGCAATCCGGTGCTCACGAAATAACTTAGGGGCCCGAGCTGGTCGTCGACTGCGTGTGTCAGCCGCTAAAAGCCTCCTCCTCACAGTCCATAGGCTAACTGGTGCTCCTCTTACCTCTTCAAGGTTTCTTTTGAGGTCTATGTAACTGCATTTCCGGTTCCTCAGCGCTTGAGTCAGAAAAACGCGGTCGTCTCGTGGTTGTGTGCAACGTTTTCTCCAAGAACCTTGCCTTCTCTGAACGGAACCTGTCTCTTGGTATCGAGTCCAGGTTCCTTGGGCGGTTGAACGACTCACGTTTAACCGCTGTGAGACGTAACGTTGGCTACACTCCTCTTCCAGCAGCGCTATAATTTTATTAGCTCTTATTGCTTTTTCTGCCATTACAATAGACACAAAGATATCTGAGTCACAATAAGGCAAGATTATGCGACAAACATAAAGTATTCTACTAAAAGTAACGAGAAGTTAATTTGAGTTGCCTGATAATCTTTTAACCGCAAACCCTCGAAAAGTAAATAAAAAGTCATAAACTGAAAAAGGGATTATTATTTTAAAAACAAAAGTTTCAAATTTGGAATTAACTTTTTCATACCCAGACTCTTTATTAAGTGCCAGTAACATAGTTTGGCTATTAAAACCTCTTTAGAACTAAATTATTAGCAATAATGTAGAAAAATCCAAACCTCCCCTTTTTGCAAAGAATTTTATTTAATATTATTTATCTTTAGGCCATTGAAATTTTACATTTTTTAGGCCTTAGTGTGCGTTTTTCAGAGGAAGCAATTTTATTTATTTTATTTGTAGTTGTTATTAATAGCTTAATTTCAAGCTTGTGGGGTCACCATCCTGCTCCCCCGGAAGCCATCTTGGAAAAAGGGGTACAATAGGTTTTCGCGCTGTATCTCGTAAACTAGCAACACTACAGAAAATTTTATGAGGCATTATTTGTAGCAAATTAAATTGTATACAACTTTATTCTTATTGCTTTTTATCATAAAATGGAAAATAAAAAAGTTATAAACAGAAATAACTGAAAATTTTTCTTTTGGGCGCCATAACTTTTTTCTAGTCATTTTACAATAAAATGACATTAGAGCAATCTTATAGAGGGTTTTTTAAAAAATAATTTCCACTACAAATTTGTTTAATTTCATGAATTTATCTGTGTTTTACAGCGCTCCGAAGGTCCTTGAATACTCGTAAGAGTACTAAGAAAACGAACCATTAGGCTTAGTTTTGTATTATATATTTATTTATTCATTTAATTTATAATTTTATTAACATTCCTATGTTATTATTAATTTATTATCAACTCTTTTCCCCACCACCTATGAGGTAGGGTCTGGAGATGCGCTTCTTTTTTACGTGTTATCCCCAGTAGCCCTAATCCACGGACAATTTCTAGGCAAGATAATTTTGAGCATAATTATATATATTTAAAAAGTTGTTTTCCAGTTATTGTTTTTTCATTTTCTTTGATGGTCCAGGCTGCGGTTCGGGATTTAATTCAATATCGGAGGTAAATGTTTGCGGAATAACGGGAGTTAGAATTGGCGTCATTACGGGTAATTCATCTTCGAATTCATTTTCTTCAATTAATTTTGATATTTCTATGATGTTACTGCAGGTTTCACTACAACATTTGAGGCACACTGCAGAGCATTTGAAGCCTGTTTTCCGGCAACCACACATACTTCCACAGTTTCCCTTGCATCTGCAAAAAAATAATTTCAGAAGTTCGAGGGGTGCTGGAAGCTTGGAAGTTTGGATTGGTATTCAAATGTTTTCATGCTTTTTCCAGACCCAATCTTCAGGATCACAGTACCTATTTGTCGAGCTATAACTGAACTTGGTGATAAACTCGGAGACATTGGAAACGGCCTGCATCTTATGTTGGAGGAAGCGATTATAACTTAATTATTGTAAAAACCAATGATATTCTAAGTTTTGTGGTGGGGAAAAGGGGCGACAATAAATTAATAATAACATAGGAATATTAAGAAAATGATAAATTATATGAATAAAAAATATAATAGAAAACTAAGCCTAATGTTTCGTTTTCATCGTATTCTTACGAGTATTCAATAAGCTGCTCAACTTCGGAGCGCTGTAAAACCCAGATAAATTAATGAAATTAAACAAATTTTTAGTGAACATTATTTGATAAAAAACCCTCTGTAAGATTTCTTTGATTTCATTTTATTCAAGATTTTGATTTCAAGTAATAAGGATAAAGTTGTAGACAATTTAATTAATACAAAATTTCGTCAAAATTGGTTCATTAGTTTCCATGGCAGTATAATAATTAGACAATACTACTTTCGCACTTATAATTTTGTGTAGATGCAATTCTAGACTTTCAGTTAAAACAAGAAAATGGCTTATATTTTGTTTATGCTGAGAGAATAATTTATTCATCGGTATTAGGAAATTTATCTGCAGTCCTTACGCAATCTGAGGACGCTGTGCACTGGCGGAGGGTATCGACCTTCCAACAGTTACTTGAAATAACTGTTAAATTGTTGGAAATAACTTGAGGCAGCAGGCGGAGCACAGGGCGGCCGATGGCACAGGCCAGTCGCGCTTGTTCACGGGGCTCGATCGCAATCCCAAGATCGAACTAGTCACTCACGCAACCACATAAATCAATCATCACAAAATAGAAATGGCTAAACTGATGTCTTTGATCGTTAGCTTTCTTTTGAACCAGTATGTCCAGACTGCTACTTATGACCAAAGGCAAACAGGTGATGTTAATGTACAAGTGGAATTAAATGATTTGCAAATAATTGCTTTGCTAAAAGGAGGAAAAGAAGAATATGTTGTAAGTACCTACTGTATTACCTAAGAATAAAATTTATGGAATCATACAAACTAAACAGGTATTTTTTGGGTGGTGCGTAATTAGTTAATACATTAGTAACGCCTGCAATTAATTGCAGTTACATAATATCAAAGAATTTTATTGATTACCGTTTCATGCGTGCCAATTCCATTGATATACCGATTTAACTGTTTAGAAAAAATGTACAGGTTTTTGCACTCATCATTATTATGCTAGTATTTTTTGCACTTAAACTTAAAACTTGAACAAAAATAGATTATGAGCTAGTACTATCAGTAAAATACAAAATGTTAATGGTTACAATGTTTCCAGGATTACGATTATGTGTATGATTATTCAGAAATGACGATAAAACCTCCAAACGGTCAACCACCAAAACCGTTAAACGCAACAGGAACAGTTACAGAAAGTGTGAAAGATAATATCACAATGCCGACAACGGTGTTCATTGAACAGACGACGGAATCTGCTATAAAAAACTCCAGCGTATTATTATATCTCGAGACCACGGATGGGACAGTGAACTCAACATTGAGTGATACCACAACTTTTAAACCTTTAGAGGACCTGTCATCAACAGCTACAACAGGTGAAATTAAAAATGTAACTACAACGACTCCGTCGAATACTTGTAAAAAGGGTTTTGTTTTGAATGCCAAAGGGAATTGCGAACTCAAGCTGCAAGCCACATCAAATGCGTAAGTTTAATATACTTATGGGTTATCTGCTTTATCAACAGATAACCGTTTAATACTTTCAGTTCAACAGGACTTTATCTTTACGATTTTATTTAATGGGAAGTACACATTTACGTGTAACAGTAATTTTCTACACTTTGAGTAGTTTTTTATTTGTTTTATTGCTAGAGTACAGCAGATAGGCTGACGGCTTAACTGTGATGAAAAGTGGTTATCGTCGCCTATAAACTTTTGCAACACTAAAGGTGCTATCAATATACATGCTGCCGGACTCGTAGATGGGGCTGGAACCTGGCCACTAATGCCGAAACACAACTCAAGGTTGTTATGGCGGTATGCTCTAGATTAGGGCTGGTAACCATCCAGACGGGAAAATGCCGTACCATCTGTCTGGGCTGTTTTGTCGCCTCTTACTACAGGTCGCCTGGCGGCAGGAATTTGTATTCTTTCTCCGTTCCTGCACGGATAAAAAGTTAAATAAAATATAAGTTAATATTTATACTTACCTACCTACTAACCTTTTTTTAATTGTGAAGATGGCAAACAATTGGTGGTCACCGTTGCCTATAAACGTTTGCAACACCAATGGCGCAGCTAACGCGTTGTTAGAATGGGATAAAGAAGATGTGATAGGGGGATGAAATAGAGGGATCAGAAAAGGAGGAATAAGATAGAGGGGATGGGATATGGGATTGGAATAAGGGTAGGTAACGGAAGAGGATAGGGAAGATTGGATATGGGGAGGGGAGAAATTGGGTAATTGGAAGTGTCACTCATCGCACGGAACACGATTAGCTTAAAGCTAACTGTTTCATGCCGATATTCTGTGAGAACGTGATAGCACACCGATCTCGCCGGCCCTCAGAGCTGTAATCAAGATAATGATTCCAGCATGGCTCTACCACGTACAAAACAGAGTAACAGTATTTTTACTGCGTGTGGCATTTGCTGCTCATCACCGATTTGCTAAAGACTCAATTTTATATGGGGTTTTACTTAATGCTCAATCCCATCAGGCCTACTGATAGCTAGGTTGTTTATTATGATGTTGTATAACAATTGATAGACTATTGCTTCATTTTTGAAATGTCGTTAGAAACTTTGTTTAACCATTTTCCTCCTATGACTATCGGGATAAACAAGTTCAAGGAAGGAAAAATCATACAAAAATATTTAGAAAAGTAAATTGTTAAAATGTATTTTTAATTGTAAGTATTTATGCACACTATAACAATTTATAAAACTACTAGAATTTAATCGGCGGCCGCGCCGCGGTTCAGAACCTAGTACGCGACTCTTGTTTAAAGGAGCAAGCATTAATACAGGTCACCATGTATTAAATCTTTATGCAGCCGCTATTCACCCCCGGAAGGTTTACTTAATTGTATATCGCAAACTATCCCACCTCCGGGAATGAAAAGTATGCAATGTTCATTGTCGGTATTAAAACTAATTAACTAAACATATAAACGTAAGCTTAATAGTAGTATACTTCTTCCATGGTATAATAAGGCCGTATATTACTAATAGTAATTAGTAAAATCCCAAAAGTCCAAAAGCCTCAAAAAGGATGAACAGGGTAAAAGAGCAACAACAAAAAAGGGCAAAAAGGCTAAAAACACAAGAACAAAAATGACAATAAATTACAAAGAATAATAAAAATTACAAAAAGTCTAAAAGTACCAAGAAGGTCCAAAAAGTCCAAAAGGTTCAAAAAGTCAGTTACTAATTAATCGTTGGTACTTGTAGTTGAAGTAATGGGCGCTATCCGGAACCTATCCTATATTCCGGGATCACCTTTACATAATTCTATACCGAAATCAATCTCACTATCCGGGATGAGAAGTATCCCTTGTCTACCTCAGTATTAAATGTGTACCGAATTTCAGTCAAAACGGTCCAGTAGTTTTTCCGTGAAAACGTAACAGACAAGACAGATAAACAGAGTTACTTTCGCATTTATAATATTAATAGGGATAGGGATAGAAATGAAAAATAAAAACCGACTTCAAAAGTAAATTTAAAAAGAACAAAGAACTATTTTCTACGACATCTTGAGGTCGGTGAAAAGGAAAACAAAAAATATTTTTTGTTTTCCTTGACACCGACTTCAAAATGCTGTAGAAATTTTTTATCTTCCTCTTTTCATTAATTTTACTTTTGAAGGTTTATTTTCTTTTTCAAATATTTGTTACGAATCTGGATAGATCTATAAAGGTAGCTTCGCGAATGCGGAAACGAGCCACGGCTAGATGAAATTGCCCAGAGAGTTCCTATGGCCCACTTGGTGCCCCTCCCCTATCTCATGCCCCTATCCAATCCTATATCCCATTCCTCCTGTTTGATCTCTTATCTCATCACCCTAACCCATTATTATTATCCCATCCTAAAGGCTGGCAACGCGTTGGCTTCGCCATCGCTGTTGCAAACATCTATATGCGACGGTACCATTTTTCATGAAGTGGACGGCCAGTAGCGGATATACCAATAGGCTGAGTCAGCTGAAGCCTAGGGCGGCAGATTTTGGGTGGCTTTGGGCCAATTTATTTATGTTTTACAGAATTAAAAATTCTTATTTAATATCATAAATATTCTTGATTAATCACGAGGTCATATTCCACATAAAAAAAATCTTATATTATCCTATTTCTATTGTTTATTCAACCCACAGCAATAATCATTCTATTCTTAAATAATCTCGAATTCGCATTTGGCTACGGCAGTAATAAACACATCGATCCTAGGTCACAATTTACAAATTACGGATAAAGGTTGTAATAAGACGATAGAGCAAATGTATCTATTTATATTATTGTGAACATTGATTTGTAAAGGTTGGTGGGAGCGGCAAAATTTGAATAGCCTACTGGCGGCAAATTTCTAAATCCGTCCCTGAGTGGACCGTCTGTCTGTTTGCCAGCTTGGCAATAAAAGTAGAAACGTAATTTTGAAAATCTCCTAAATCTTACATAACTAGATGGCGCCACAGTTGATTCTGCTCCTAATTTTTGACATTTAAATTATACTTCCTACTTATTCTAGTATAATTATTATATGTAAACATGGTTTCGCAAAATGTTATTGCTGTTCAATAAAATATATTATTATTTTATAGAAAATGCATGATGATGTAACGTCATTTTGCAGCGATAATTTGATTTTTGTGATAATGAAATCTACAGACAACGTAAGGTCTCTTCGCTGTAACAATTCGGTTACAATATGATTAGGTATAGTGTTTAGCAAACAATGATACCATTTTACGGTACCACGTCATTGTTTAAATTCAACACAAGTGTTTTAAAATATTGTTGAAATATGTCATCTATATGATAAGGAATGCAATTAAACGTAGCTATTATAATTTAATTATTATTAATACCTTTTTTTATTTATAACTATATTATATCAAGCCACAGACATCCCATTACTGGACTAAAATCTCTCCATACACAGGATGGTATGGAGAGATTTTAGGAGGTGGTAGGAGAACGTACGGTAAACCGGCCACGCTTGTGCTTGGCAAATTTCACACATCGATAATGTTGATGTGCAGATTTTCTCATAATTTTTTATTTGGGTTTATAATGTGGTAATTGTATCAGTATGCATTTTAGATCATAGATACTGCTTAAGTGATGCATGCTTCTTGACTAGAATTCGAATCCATGTCGTTAAAATGAGACGTGGGTTCTAAAGTCACTATACTACAATTAACACTAACAATTTGAATTATTAGTCAATTTTAATGTCATCAGTTCTGTATAGACACAAAATAGTTTTTAAACTGGTATAAATTATTTCCAGGCTGCTCAAGATACTGAAACTGTCGCAGAAGCTCAAATTGCGAAGGGGCAATAGAGGAGACGCGGCGGACTCTACGTAATTTGAATCAGTGATTTATAGAAAATGTCACTCACTGCATTTATAAATGCTTTATCGGTATTATTAATAGAGGCTGCCATTATATTCTTGATTTGGTTATAGTTAAAATAGTAAAAAAATGAAAGTTGGTACCAACCTTAATAAAAGATTACCTATATTATAAAGATTTGTAATTTTTCAGTCATACATCCGTCAATGTAATGGGTATTAATTGCATTATAATACTATAGGGCGTGTAGTGCAAGATTTTTTAATATTATAAAGTCCGACTGTGAATCTATGCTCAGTCAGTCGATACACCACCAAGGTCACGGTAACTTATGAATAGAACGGCACATTGTAATGTTGACATCTTAAGGATAAACTGCGTATCCTACAAGGCGTTTAATAAATTTCGGCTGCCGTAGAGACACACCCGTGGGTAATGGCCCGTGGGGATATTAGTAGCCATTCCCACATCACAGCCACAAAGATGAGAGACTGCTACTGTTTGTGGCGCGGCCTAGATAGCGTCCCGTGTACCTTTTTTTTTTTGGCCAGGGTAATTCCGTTTGAGGACTAAGCCGCGACAGGCACAGAAGCCTGGGGGGATGATCGCGACCTGATGTGAGAGTGTGGGATTCGCCAGATCGGGGGTGGCACTAGCGTGCCCGGTCAGAACCGGTGCCGCGCTATTGCCACTCCCCAGTTAGGGATACCCACTAAAACCCCTGGGTGTTCCGTCCTGCGCCTTATGCCAGGGCTACGGGAATGGGATTCCCAGCTCCGCTGTGCCCTGGCAGGCGTGGGCCATGCTCACTTGGCCTCTTTCAATGCCGGGGGACTACCCCCCCGGCGACGTCGTGGTCTAGTTCAGCGTGGGGCGGTTTGTAACGCGCCCCACGGGAGGAGTAATGAGCGCGCGCGGAACACTCGCGCTCTCATCTCGACGGCATGTGCGGGTGAGTGAGAACCCCCATACCCCAAGGGGCTCCACCCGCGCCGCCCGCTTACGGTGGCCGAAGGTCGAGTTCCGACCTCCGGCGTCGGCGCGTCCTCCTTTGGCGAGAGCGGAGCAAGGACGTACGCTCACGCTCCCGCTCCGCCTCCTTCTTTGCAAACATAACGTGCTCGCAGAAGGAGGAGACGGCGTCCCATCCGGTGCGGCTCCCGACCATGGTGCGAACCACGGCCTGGAGCGAAAGGTCCAGTCCGGGTCCCGTGTACCTGACTCAAGTAGTTTGAGTAAGACCAGGTTGGTTTAAGTGGGTATTTGGCAGTAGCTGTGAATCCCAATTACCTCATTGGTTGTCTCCGAGCTGTGGAGTATGCAGCTATGTGCATAAAGCATTCCTACTTAAGTATTTGCTATATCAACTTACTCAATTATCATAGTGATGTCCAGTTGAGTAATATGATAAATGATTTTTTGATAAGTCCTATTTACATTTAAAGGACTTTTGTTTCAGTGCAATATATCTATTCTTTAAAATTAGCAATATTCCTGTATTAAAAATAAGACCAGCTAAGGCCCGGTTAAAAGGCTATAGGTTAAAATTTGACAAGCTCCATGCATCTAATGACAAAATTCAACCGATGGTAGGGAAAGTGAATGAATAATAAGATATAGGAACCAGATGTAAGTGCACATCAATATACACACAAGAATTGGTTCTTTAGTGGTGATTAACTTTCACTATTTGTGATCATACAACACCATTCACATTGTCAGAGTATTTTGTCCAAAGTAGTTTTATTGTTAGTATTTTCCAAGTTCTATCATCTGGTTTTATATAAACTAACTTTCTGCACTTACAGGGATACACTCTCACACATACAACTTTTTTTAGAACTTTGGAAGATAAAGTTTTACCACCTATTTATTGATTTGAACAATATTTTCAGAGTTTGTAACACCCCAAAAGTCAAGGCAATTTCCCAATGTGGAAACAATAATTATATTGGGGTTTCTTGCATTACAAGGCACTTAGGTACTTATATATAAATAGTATTTTATTTTTGAAGGCTACAAAGAAATATGGAAGAAAAAATTGAGTTCTTAATGACAAAACTCTCAACCTTGTAAATAAGATCCCGACCACCTGGAGAACACTTTTAAATTGGACAGTAAACTAGTTTTTAAAGTTTAATCTTGCTAATTGCCTATTTGACACCCTCACCCACAGCCACTTGCATGGAATTTTTTTGTAAAATTAATCTATAAACTAGGTACCAAGAAAATCAATGCTATTTAAAGGACATATGCTTATTTTTCGTATCAATACATACAAATGTCAATATAATTTATATATAACCCATTTAAAACCAAAATCATATTGGCCCATATTAATCCTAAACAGTTTGTGGTCTTACCATTTTAAAAATAAACTAGGTCTAATTACAACACTTGCTTAAGGTGGAGTTGTTACTTTATTAAAAGGAAATCTAGCAAGATTGACCATCTTTATAGTGGTTAATCTTGATGTGTAAATTTATTCATGTTTTTTTATCAATTAGTAGACAGACAGACGTCTCACCAAACGGAAAGCTATGATATGAATGCAAGACTAAGCAAGTTATCTATGCATACAGGTCTCGAAGAAAATTTATGGTACCCTTCTCATATACCATTATACACATCTTAAGTTTACCAAAATGAATTTATTTGTTTAAAGGTTCTTTTCTGATACATTTTAACACATATAATTGTTGAAATATTCATGATTTTGAAATGTAATTTTATCCATATGAAATCCATAATAAATATTTAGTTTTTACTGGATGAGTTACAAATAAACAGCATTTCAACTTAAATTCTTTTATTTACATAATTACTGTGCATTAGATTAGCTTAATAAACTGTGTAGAGAACTATCTTTAATTTAGGACGGGTACTAATAGAATCCATATTTTAATTGATTTGTACTCTGAAAATTGAGCTTAATTTCTAGCAGCAGAATTAATCAGCTAATATTTTGGTTTATTTAATGTTCTCATGTAAAGTATTATGTAAATGCTTACAGCATGCAATCACACAAATGAAAGACAGATACAAACATGGCTGTAACATAAAATTAAAGTTTACACAAGCAGAATAGTAGTGGAATGAAAGCACCTATAGTTATGAACACTGGAATTAGAACGGAACTTTCATCCATTGAGTATGGGTCGGGTTGTTTGGGTCCACTAGCACGTTTTGACTTAGTGGTTTTTTCTTCAATTTCATCTTTTGGCTCTTCTGCTTCATTCTCTGGCCACACCAGAGGAGGAAGTTTAGGAACTTCATCTATTGTACCTTTCATTACATATAATGCATTTATTTTTGGATTATCTCTGTAACCTTTTATAAACTCCACTTTAATTTTACCTCCTCTTATATCAGACTCTTCTTCATTATAGTAAAGTTTTCCATTTTTAATTGAGTATGGAATGTATTCATCGTGAGCTACACCACGACCCACTTTGTCGAAAATGTCCAAATCAGCGACGATTGTGTGATCACCATTTAACACCACGTCAAATACTTTCATGTTCGGTGCGTTGAAGTAAACTTCACTAAACTTAAGAACAAGTACATAATCCCCGTCTTTACTTGCGGGTATGTCATAACCAAAGGTGCTGTGGTGGTATCTCTCCGTCTGGTATAAAATTTCGTCTTTTGGATTAACTCTTCCTATCATAACTAATTGTTTACCGTAGTCCGAAGCGGTGCCGATTCTTCCTTGCAACGGATCTTTCTCATAATGTATTCCATAAATATCAGTATGAGCAGGTCCACCAGAATTAATAGCATATATTATCTCGCCTAATCCCGTTGCGGTTTTTAAAACACAGAGTAAGAAAAGTATATGAGAAATTTTAAACGACATGTTCCAATCTATACGATCGTCGCTTAATATGTATAATTGCTTATAATTCACTTAATAAATTAAAAATAAACACGATATTGAGAGGAAACTTAACACATGTTATTGTACTTCAATGAAAATTAATTCAGGTAAAACACCCGGTAGGAAAATGATTAAAAATGTCCGATGCAAGGAACATATTACTCTCTAAGGAACATGGTCCGATGCATTGCCTGCAGTATCGATATTCGTCAGAGAAAGCTGTCAAATGTCAATTCATTGTGGGCGCGTTCCTCGTGTACCTATCTCATAATCCCCAAAATGCTCCATCTGCCGTTCCACATGGCGACCACAGTCGTTATTGTCGTGGCGAAAACGTCACTAACAACGTCATTATTTTGGAAACAGAATTCTTTAAAACTTATTTAAAGTAATTAAAATGAGCACCGATTATCATACGACAAATAGAATAACGTATTTTTTTAATTTTTACTTATTAATTGCAAGATTTTTGGGATTATACTTAAAAAGATATACAACATTCGTGGCAATCATGATAGTCCTTATTAACCCAAAGGTCTATTAAAAGGCCTTATATTTAAAATTAAGATAATTTTCACTATATCTCAGTTACATATAAAGTTTTAATGTAAACAGCAAATATAGTATATATAAGCACCTATTTTTGATAAGTATATCAACACAAATCTTAAAGATTTCATGAATAAATTAAGATTTATTTTCACATTCGACGATCTTGTTCGATGTTAAGTCAAAAAAGACAAATTTCTTTTGTTTTTGTTGGTTTTGTTGCTTGGTCATACACAAACAGAAACCTTGAACATACGTTCGGAGACATCACTTTATAAAAAGGTGGTAATTTGGAATTAGTAGCAATGGTTAAAGTGGGGGTACTTAGAATAGTACCCTGGGCGTTCATTTATCGAACTTGGATTTGATGCTGGGCTTTATTCACTATTTTACTGAAGTACTTTTTTAAGGACCGTGGGTGCTACCAGGATAATCTAAAGGCCTAGCCGCCAAGCCATAAACCTAAATAAATAAGCGATGTAGCTCTTGACATGGGTTGTTGTGAGCGCTCTGCGAGGGAGTTTTTGGCGGGAACTGAAAGGAGATGATGTGCTGTGCAGTTTTATTTTCTAAAAATATGTAAAATTACTCTAAAATGAACAACAGTTGTATGATATTGATAGTTTTTGAGTAGTAATTATGTGTTTTGTGAGAAATGTGAACTGTATAGTCAAATGTGGCCTTTTGAGTTGTCACAAGAACTCTGTTGAATGGCACTAGCTGATAACCTACATTTCAGCTGTGCTACACATAGGCTTAAGAAAATGACGAAACTACATTGTAATCTAAGATCTGGCTTAAAGGCCTAGCTGCCAAGCCATAAATTTAAATAAATAAAAGAGCTCTGTGATCGAAATTCTGAAAAATTCGTTCCGGCAGAATAATAATAGAAACAAATTGATATTAACATTAACAGAAATGGCGTTTGCCGAAATGAATATTAAAAACTACAAACATTTTGAACATTTATTTCGCATATAAATATTTATAACGATAGAATTGCGTGCCCGTGGCACGCCATTGGAATTGATAGAATACTAAAGTCAGGTAAACCTACGATTGAGACGATAGTATCCGGCGACTTTGACGAGATAGTTAAAAGGCTACGACTTAACAATCCGGTACACAAATTTTAAGTAGTGGGTGGGCGTAGTGGGTAGGGGAGAGGTATACTTACCCCCTTTTTTTTAAGGCGGGTAATTGCATTTCGCACACTACCGAGTCCTTTACTAGGGATTAGACCAAAGCGAAGAGAGGTGTCACTACGAATAGCGCACCAGAGTCAAATCGCCGGCTTGTGTGGAGACTCGAAAACTCACTACTCCACTAAAACCACCCTCCTCCCATGTGCCCCGCGCTGTGGTAGGAAGAGCGTGAGACTTAGAACGTAGTTACGACCACGCTGATCCTAGCGCAGCAGTGCTTGAGAATGCCCCGGGACAGACAAACTCACTTCGTCAACAGAGGTGAAGAATCCTCTTCTCCCTAGATGCTAGAGGGCCCTTGCAGCGGTATTACGGGGGGAGATTTTGCGTATATCTTTGCCCCCGGAACCCCGACTGACGTCGGTACCCGCGTCGCTTGCGCACCTCTCTCCCGTTCTCGTTCCGCGGCCTCCTTTTGAGACATGACAGCCTCGCAGAAATTGGCCGCACTCACACAATGATCGTCGTTATGCAGCATGGCTTGCACCAAACTGCCCAGCGAATCGATCGGACCTACGAGGGTCTCGAGTTCATATCCCCGCGGTGCCCATGCTGCGCACTCGACCAGCGTATGAAACTCAGTGTCTAATGCGCCACATTGGTGACACTGAGGGGAAGGCAGGCAGCCCGCGATATGATTCAGATACTTATCAAAGCACCCATGCCCGGTAAGTATCTGCGTCATCCTGAAGGTCATGGTTCCGCGTTTCCGCGAGAGCCATCGCAACAGGTGCGAAAGCCATCGCAACAGGCGCGGGCGCACCGCCTCCACTGTCTCAATGCCTGCCACAGGAGTTTCCAACTCTTCCGACCAAGTTTCGATCATGGTCGCGGTTTCCCGCGTCCTGATCGCCTGAATCTCGGCCCGGCAATAAACCAGGCCACGGGCGAGGGCATCCTGTCGGGAGCGCCGAACTTTGGCAAGTACGTCCACCTGGAGAGGTCAGGGCGGATCGCCTGCCAAGAGTGTCGACGCCGTCCACGACACTGTACGGTATCCTCGGATGGTCCTCACCGACAGGATCCGTTGTGCGCAGCACAACAAAGTCCTATTGTGGCGGTGAAGTGCAACGCAACAAGGTATACTTACCCCTACTACAACCCCTAAGGTCCGGAGGTCTTAAAATATTATTTTTTTGATAAACATAAACTCGCTTATTTTTGTTGTAAAATTGTGTCACTTTTGTTAATAACAGAATTTGATTTGAGTTTATGAATGTACTCACGAATTACATATAACCGCCAGAACTTTTTGTAACACTAAAACTGTTTTTAATGTAGAAATAAAGTTTCAAATTTAATCGAGGCATAACTACAAAATTCATGCTAGACATATAATCAATTGATTAAAAAGTGTCAGTTTTTACTGTCACTTTTTTTTAATAGCTTGTCTAATAAGGTGTGATGATAAAAATAAATTAATCGATATGTCAATAATACTTATCGATTTTTAATTAAGAAATTCTAAATATTGAGCTATTAATTAATATATTGTTTCATATGATTTTCGGAAATCGATATATTTCTATAAAAAGAAAATATTTACAAATATTTTGCATTTTTTATTGCCGCCATTTTATTGCTTTTCTCTAGCAGTTAAATGAATGTGCTTTTAAAGTTAATTAATTTATATAAGCACCATGTTTTATTTAAAGAGATCCCTTACCTGATAATAGAGCCGAGCGAGCGAAGCGAGCGTCCCGCGGCAGCGGCCGGCGAGTGCCAGAACCGACTGTAACCATTTCCTATTTATTTTATACACACAAACAGTACAACGCCTTAAAAGTCTCGTATGAAACATTTGTTTTATTTATTAATTTAGTGGACGACTAGCAAGTTGCTTTTTTAATATGACGACAAATCAATGTATTAATTATATCAATTTTTAAATACATTGGAGATCATTTTTTTTCAATATTGGTTAAATATAAATAAATGCGATTACGTAAAAAAAATCGTCTTTATTGGTCGCCATTTTGAATAGTTACTCTTGTAGTGTATAGTGAATGTGCTCTATTGTGTTTTTCTTCACTTTTGTTTAATTAAGCTGGTTTTTGGTTATTTTGGTTCTTTTGATGTTGATTACTGGCTTTTTTTGGACTTTGGAAGGATTTTTCAACTTTGGTATGATAGAAGTGCAATATTAGCGAAAAAATAAGTGAAAATATGTAAGGTTATGTTTATTAAAAAAAATATATATTTCAAGATCTCCGGACCTTAGGGGTTGTAGTAAATGTAAGTATGCCTCCCCCTTCCTACTTCACCACCCCGCCACTAAAAATTCGTGGACCGGATTGCTATAGATTTACCAGTTAAAATTCTCAAAAGTATCAAAACGTCTCTAAAAGTATTAATAAGTATTGAACTCTTTCGAAAAGCATCGAAGATCATCGAAGAAAGTAAACAAATATCAAAAAACTGTATGTATACAAATATAAAACTAACAAATTGAATCAAAATATAGTAAACATTATAAAAACTTGAAATTAAATTAATTGAAGTTAGAAACATACAGTCGAATTAAGAACCTTCTCCTGTAGAAGTCGGTTGTAAGTAGGAAATTATATAAAAATATGAGCATGTAAGCGGCGACAGCGCCCAAATGCGGCCGAATAACAACGGTGGTTACAAGACCTGTTTTGAAAATAACGTATATAACACTAATGGAAGTTATTTTAGATCTTATTTCATTGCCTTAAAGTTTGAAATTGTATAGTAATATGGGCAATTACAAGACATGCTATTTTTAAAACTATTGTGTAATAGTGTAAAGCGGTCAGCGTCTTTCATTTTGGTTATAATTTTTTTCGTCTAGCTCCCACCGGCCATGAAACGTGCGATAAAGAACTTCATTCCAAAACTTTCATAATAAAATTAGTATGAATGGTAGGTACGTCAAGTGTGAAATAAATTGTATTACGTATCTAGAATAATTAAAAATATTTTTTAAATGTTGTCGATGAAAAATCAAAGTATTTAAGTACTCTTAAATTCTTCTTATTTTGCTCTATTATAAATTGATGAGAACTTTTCTCTGATTTGTTCAATGCTTATGTCAACGTAACAAATTTAGTGAACTGTAAAAATCAGACAGGCTGATTAGTATTTGACGTCGAAATTGATAAAAAATATAAAATCGTTATTAAGCGCGTGCCACATAAAAAGTATGTCATTTGAAGACGGGTCAAAGAATGGTTTTGCCATAAGATAATATTTAGGTTATACACGCACACACACACACACACACACGCAGAGAGAGACATACACACACATATATATACATATACGAGGATATGCTTGCGACATCATCCACGCTTGACTTTTAATTCCCGTTAGAGTATCGGGACACGAAGTACCGCAGCATTTAAAAATAATGTAAGATATCGTTTAAGAGAAAACTGTGTTTAAATAAGCTATTTTTGTGCACCCGACCAACTACATACCGCTCCCGGGAAAATTCTCGCGGCATTCCCGGGATTAAAAAATCACACATTTTATAACATAAAATTTGCTATCAATCAGTAAAAAAATTACTTTGGAATTTGACTTTTTCTTAATCTTCCTATTTTAAATAATTTCCAGAAAAATTCCCTCGGGATTTCCAGGATAAAAAGTAACGCAAATTTTGAGTCTTAGAATTTACTGTCTATCAGCGGAAACTGCATCGAAATCGACCCATCAGTTTTTACGTGAATCTCGAACAAACAATTAACAGACAATCAAACAAGAAATCTAAAAAAATGCATCGTCATCTCCACCGTTTATATAGTATATTCCAATTGGTTTTTTTCAATAGCTTCAATGTAAAGACACATTTGTATTGTTGTAAGCAGATACTAATCCTTTGCAGGTGTCTTATTACACTTTTGAATTTGAGTGATCTATTGTTCGCGCTAATCTCTTTGTTCACGCCGTCGTAAGACGTCATAAAACCTTCTTTCCTCTGCTGGTATTACATGCGGATTCCTGGAAGACATTAAGCTGACCATTTAACGATTTCAAGAGCCAGTGGGCGGCATGTTGCTAGGAGGCCATGTCTAATTTATAAATGGATGAGGGTCGGTCAGTTGGGAAAAGCGCCAGTCGTGTTCTGACTGCGAACGAGGCGATACCTAGTGCACTTTCGGAGCGAGTATCTTATAACGACTTATAACTTTGCGCGATTTATGTGATGACGATTTTCTGCCATACGGTTTGGTTTTGTTGTATTTGGCTATACTTGTAAGTACTGTGAATTACGTGTGTGTACTTCTAATAAACTTTGTGATAATTCAAACGGCATTTTTGAATTTCCATCCTTCATATCCCCTACAAATACGTAACAGTATCAAGTACAGACTTCATTATGACATTATTTCATATAGGATTCATAGTTTATTTTTTAAGTCTCTTCTTTTTAGTATGCCCTTTTGCCTGGTTATTTTTTACTTCCCTACTAATACGTCTATTTTGGCATAGAATGTGCGATCGTAATTCCTACAGAACAAAAGCCACGACCATAATTATAGGTTATGGCAATCGGCAGGCGGATCTTTTTCCGTCATGAAGATCATAATAATATTAGTATCTAACGTTTAAAAAAATTATTAATTATAAACCTTATTATAAATATATTATTAGAACATCTACAATTAATTACCAAGTTATTCGTTGGTCCGTAGCTTGTAACACAGTAGGTATGCCCACGCCATGTTTTAACTTATGAATGTTACGGTAAATAATTTTTGTTGTTTTTATCAAAATGTCCTAAGGATAAACGGTATTAAGCTCATTCAGAAGTTTGTAAAAATGTGAAAATATAAATATTGTAAATACATGAAAAACGCCAAATTAACTCACTTGGAGTAGTATGAACCACGTACACCTACATATATTTTTATAGCCTTCTCAGCATTTGTAGTTTTTAGGAAAAACTTTTTTTTTATTTTAAAATATACCTATCTAGATCAAGTAAAAATAATTATTCAATATGGAAACTGACTCGGGGTAAAATTTATTATATAAATTATCATTTTATAGAGCGTTGTCATCTTTGCGTTTACTACGTCTACTTTGGAATCCGAGCCTATTTTTCTACTTTTTCTTCTCTTCGCGCGATCAGTGGCATCCCAAAGTGTTTAGCTCATAGGTAAGCATATCATCCCTAACGAGATCAAGCTAACACTTTCAAGAGTATGATTAGAAAGACACTTTTGCGTTACAAATATCTTTCTCAATCTGGTGTTAAGATTAATCTGGAAGTTAATGTTATTTCAATTCAATAGAGGATGCTGGAAGCTGAACCGAGCATGTTATAGATATGAGCAGTAATTTAAAAGCAGGGTAAAAAGTTACGAGTATGTAGGTAAGATGTACGAGTATTAGCGCTTTACTGTGCAAGATAATTTATGACGTCTTTTCTTCACGAGTTGGCTGAAACTTATCAAATTTTCAATAAAACTTGCGTCGGCAGAATGATAAATGATTTAAAAGGCTTTTAAGGTGGAGAACCTACCCAATCATATACATGATCTTAAATCATTTTAAACACTTTATCGCCTATTATTATAACAATACTGTAAGTATAAACGGTAAGTTGTATATCATTTTGTAATACTTATAAAGTAATATTAAATTAAAAAGTTAAGCTGTTCAAACCCATCATGTTGTTCAAATCAATTTTCGTTCAGTGTTTTCAAAGTTTAAGTATGTGTATTTAATTTATAAAGTACTGTAAGTATATGAATGTAAGTTATTTACCTATTATCTAATGTTATAAGCATCACCTACATCACCAGATTAGTTTAAAATATTTAATTTAAGGTAACTTCCCTGGAAGAGATTGATTGGAGCAATAAGGTCGCCTATTGTTTTTACCATAACAATATTGTAATCGTACATTTTTGATAATTGTTTATTTGGTGAGCAATAAAGTGTTATCTATTCTACTATACTTTCCTTATATTATTCAAAATTTTCAATCTAATAGTTAAAAACATAGTGGCGGGGATATAATTTCTAGGGTTAACCTCTAAATGTCTGTCTATATCACAGTCATTTTTCTCAGAAACTATTAAGCCTACATAAATGAAAATTATCAGGAAGACGTGTGTATGGCTCTACAAAGTCATGTGGTAAGACAGGCAAAAAATATAAATTAGGGGCGGCTGCCACACACGTAACTAGGGGACTAAAAACATTTTATTCAGTGTACAGTACAGTATCATATGGGGTATCTTTTGTTAGATCTTTATAAAAACATAACGATATTAGTAATGACTTTTTATTGAGGACAATAACATGTGGCGGATATTTACTCTAAAGTCGTGAAAATTGTGTCAACCGTGTCTAACTTTTAAACTACTAAGTGTATTGTATATTTTTATGACTTTTCTTTATTGCAAAGCTGGCAAATAATTAGACAGCCGTTTTGATGGAAAGTGGTTACCGACGCTCGCCTATAGACGTATTCAATATCAAGGCCGAAGCCAACGCGTTGCCAGCCTTCAGAGTGGGACAGGGGGGATGGAATAGGAGGTATGGGAGAAAGGGAATGGAATTGGAGGAGCAGAAAGTGAGGCATCGGAACTCTCACTGATCGCACGAAACTGTTTTACGCCGTTATTCTGTGAGAGCCTCGTAGCACACCTATTGAGCCGGCCCTAAGAGTTGAAACCAACATTAATGATTTCAGTATGGCTCTACTACGGAAATGACTGTGAAAACTAACATTTAGCCACCTATTCATTTTATAAAAACAATTATTAAGTAACAATATTTTGATTTCTGAAGACCTGTTTCTTAATATACGTGACGCATATGTGTTTATTGCATATCTTTTTTCATCACTCATTTACTTCATGTGTGGCAGCTACCTCTAATATTTCATTTCTTTCGCACGATTTCATACCATTGTGTACGGCACAGAGATACGCCTTCCTGCCTAATTTCATCCATATAAACCCAGTAATTTATAAGAAAAATTGCTGTGATGTACATAGACAGACGGTTCTTTCCTCTGTGACACTTCATTTATTTTTATAGGTTGAGTACAGCAGACAGGCAGACGGCCCACCTGATGGAAAGCGGTTACTGTCGCCTATCACAAGCGCTGCCGGTCTCGAAGAAATTTTATGACACCCTATTTAAAAACACCCATATTATAGCGCTGTGGGAAAACCATGACTGGGAGCTTATTCCAAATCCTCACGGTGCGCAATAAAAACGTTCTAAAGAACCGTTGCGTACAAGAGCGAAGCGGCTCAAGGAAATGGGAATGAACGACCAGCCGATGGAGTGTGGTGCGGTTGTAAAAAAAAGAAGAAGGTACCATTCTGAACAGTTCTTGGGAACACTCCCCATTGTACAGTCGGTAGAATGCGAAGAGAGACGAAAGTTTCTCCGAATGCCAAGCGCATCTAAACCGTCTGTGAGTATGAAATCGTCGACAATGCGAACGGAATAATTTCTAGATAGATGTTCTTTTGAGATAGTAGATGGGTAATGCTGATATTAGACGGAGTAACCAAATCGAATCAATTTGATTGAAAGGTACAGAACTGAAAGGATACGACGTCATTCAATGACATTAAATTATTCAAGTTTGGATTACTTTAGTTGATTCATCCAAATTGAAAGACATAATTGATTCGTCTAATATCGATTGAAACGTTGTTAACGCGAGAATGTAATCAGACATTTTAAATAAACATAATATTATACAGTTTGTTTAGTATGATTGAATTGTGATATCTGCAAACATTTCTTACCAATTCTCGATTTCCCTGGAGGTGGTTATTGATAAGTTAACTATGTACTTTAATGTTACCATCAATCACTTATTTTAATTCTGATCCTTTTATAAAGTGCTATAAATGTTTAAAATTGCGTACGTTTTGATTGTTATTTTTTCTTAATACCCCATCAACTATAAATTAGCAAAAATAGTAATCTATTTTTAAATAATACATACACCCTTGGTACAAAGCAAAGAATTTTTACTCAAGATACTAATATTTCTAAAAACTAAGTACCTACCTGTATCCTCAGTCGAATAAAATATATAGACCAAGCCCAGTGTTCTCAGAGTGAAGCCTGCTAAAGAAACGCGATCGCGTCGCAGTGCAATATAATAATTTGGTATTAAGTAATCGAATTAGTTTAGTAGGTACGGATAAACGTGGAAAAGTTCCCAGTGATATTCTATTACCACACAGATCGTTTGAGCATGTATTCTAGATTGTATGAATAATAAATAATAGGAAAAAAACAGAATATCTTGTTAGCTCTATCGACATTAAAACGGTTATTAGCGAAATAGAGGATAGAAGCTGGATACCGGCAAAGAAAACGTTTTCTAGTTATTATAAAGCAACAAGTCAAGATATCGATAGGTCAGTCATTTGCATTCAGAATAAATGCCAGTTCATTATTAGATCTACTCAGTCGGACTACATAGAGTTAAGGGTTCCGTAGTAGTAGCGAAAGTTCACAGATTTTACCATTTCTCTATGTAACTCTAAAAACATATAAACAAAAATACCCCATATCTCTAAAACTTGTCTTATAATTATACTAATTTTCTCAGAATTCGGTTTGATCATAATCTACCTGTAATATAATATAGAGGAGTCGAATTTGTATAATGAATTTAAAAAAGAATAAATTGTCTGTCTGTTTAAGCATCACGTGAAAACTAAAGAACGGATTTCTATTAAACTAGTTATTGTGATATAAGCTAAGTTATGACTTATACTTATACTAAATTGTAATAAATGACGCTATTTTCGTAACATAGACGAATATATTAATATAGCACAAAAGATGGCTATGCGGTCGTGTTTTTTGTTGCTATCTCGCCGTTGTACTTATTTGTTTTCACTAATAAATATGTAGCCGCCATGACAACGCGAACGAATTTTCGCTGCCACATGCTTTTAGTATATATAGTAATGGGGTACTGACACAATATAGGATATTGTTGTCTTTATTCAATGACCGGTGCAATGTACGAAATGCTCAGTAAATAAAACTAATAAAATTTTGAATAAGACGCATTACGAAATTACATGTAAAAGTTCAAAAAATATTGTCACGAAATTTAAATATAAAACAATGGCTGTTTGAAATAACTTTCCCTTATTTTAGACACATTTATTCTATTAATTTGGATCTTCGATACCGCTTTATCTGAGAAATTAATTATAAACAAATTGGAAATTATGAAATTGTAAAAAAAATTTGAAGGTAAAAATCTTCGTGCAGAAACAAATAGCTTTGTTAGGTTTCCTGAAGCTCTTATTTAAAGGAAAAAATAAAGCTACTACTTCCTACGGGTATATTATATTAAGTTATATATATTATATAATTAGTAACATAAAGTATATCTAATAATAGCTAAGACTTTCTTTGAAGTCAAGTAAGGTCATTGTGGGGAAGACCGGCATAGTTTTTAGGAAATTCGGTTTGATAAACATCCTACAGCCGATTTTTGACTTAAATTATGTTTTTAATATTGATGATAATTAAAAATTCTTTCTTTAACATGCGCCTGACTGTCGTCATAATGAGTAAAAACTCGATTTTTAAAAAGTAGCCAGTAGACGGACTTCCCCGAATTTGGGGGTAATTCCGTCATAAGCATTGATATCATGAAATGTAATAGATTTAAGTATAAACCGTATATTATAATAACTAATAATTAATTAAATTGAATCATGCGTATGTTATAAGTATCATGATACAATACAGCAGCTACAATTTATTGTGATAAAATCATAAAAGGGGCAAGTTTATATTATTATTATTTGCTAAAGCAGGCTATCCACATTAAAATCAATATTCTCAATGCTCATATTATGCAATTAAGATGACTTAATATTTTGGTAAAGTGTATTTGTTTATAACATGGTTTTTTACAATTTCCATTTGCGTAACATAATAATCATTTATATAGGTAATATAAAATTCTAAACATGCCGTGACTGTACATTGAAGCTATTTAAAAAAAACAACTGGAATACACTAGATAAACGATGGAGAACACGATGCATTTTTTTAGATTTCTTGTTTGTTCATCAGTTTGTTCTCAAGATTCACGTAAAAACTACTGGGCCGGTTTCGATGCGGTTTTCGCTGATCGACAGCAAATTCTTAGACTTAAAATCTGAGCTAAGTTTTATCCTGGGACTCCCGAAGAAATTTTTATGGAAATGATTTAAAACTGATTGAAAAATTTGGAATTTCAAAGTGATTTTTTGACTGTTCGATAGCAAATTTTATGTAATAAAATTGTGTGATATTTTTTATCCCGGAAATCCCGCGGTTATTTTTCCGGGAGCGACTTAAAGTTGTTCGGGTGCACACCCGAACAACTTGGCTTTTCCCGATGCATTTTTCACTAACATTATTTTTTAAATGCTGTGATACTTTGTGTCCAGGGAATCACGCGGGAATTACAAGTCAAGCGTGGACGAAGTCGCGTGCATATCCTAGTAATTTATATGAAAGTAGTATGGTTTTCGCATTATAGTATAGTAGCGCAGTTTTAATGTCTATTATTTTGCTGTCGATTAGTGATAATCGCGTCGAAATTGGCCCAGTAGTTTTTACGTGAATCCCGAACCTAACAGACAAGAAATAAAGAAAAGCATCGTGTTCTCGTCGTTTATAAAGTGTTTTCGTTTTTTTTAAATAGCTTCAACGTACAGACACAGCAATTTTAGAATTTTATAATATTATAGATGATATACTTTTAAACAAGAAACAATTTTAAACTCGCTAATGAAGTTGTTTTTGCTTATTCCTAAGTAATTATGCTATGCTGTAATAACTTGGTTACATTAACTAAAACCTTTAGACTAAAAACTGTTTACGATATATGCTTTGGAGCAAGATTGGCACGTGGTGAACTTTCCCTAGACTACTAGATGATTTTACCCCATTTTGAATTTGAAGGTTAGTTTATCATTAAAAATAATATTTTTGTAAATATTGTAATTAATTAAATATGAATAGAATAAAATAAAAATACATAATATAAGCTATACACATACTTCAACAGAAAAGTGAAACTTATTCTATTTTTAATTATTTTAAAGTATAATTACAGCACCACTCATGCCCGGTTTCTGAGTTAATTTTAACTGTAGTTTATCTGTT
Organism: Dendrolimus houi; assembly: GCA_039645545.1. NCBI lineage: Eukaryota > Metazoa > Arthropoda > Insecta > Lepidoptera > Lasiocampidae > Dendrolimus > Dendrolimus houi. The sequence continues at coordinate 11,956,720 of CM077127.1, read as the reverse complement.
CGTTGCGCTATCGGTTCAATAACTTATAAAATTGCGTTTTTGAACACACCATCTTACGATAGTTAAACTAGGTTCAACTTAACTGACAATTATAAGACGTTTATCTATTCCATATCTTTTGTTTGACGTTTTGTTGTTGACGCTTTTGTTTGATGTAAATAAATATTAGATATTCCTTCTTAAATAGATCCATCTAGTGGTGAGTTTTTGTACCAGTTGTAGGTTAACAGTTAACCTAAGTTTATCTATTACATAACTTTATGGAATCAATTGTTATTGAACTCATAACTAAACTACCAAAAATGAAAAAAGCCGTTTTGTTCTGAAAACGGAATTTCACGCTATCAACAATTTGAAGATAGAACTAAATAGCGACTTAGCTTTACCGACTGATTTGGCATCGCCGTAGCTCTTCAAAGATGGACATCAAAGAGTATGTAACACTACGTTTAGGACATATCAAGAGGTGTACGGTGTTTCCCCATTGACGGACTTACCCACATTGACCTTATCTTTTTTGCCGTCTCTAGAAATTAAGGGAAACGTTACGTGTCATTACAAATTAAGAAAAGAAAGTTTTAATTAATTTCTTAGTTATAAAACGACTTTACTAAGCCCAGATTTTAGGTGCTTGGGAATTAACGCCGGAAACTTGGATAATGTTTATTTAAAACGGAGTGAGCTAATAATAAATCTATACTATTGAAGAGATTTCCACTATCCTTGCTCGATGGCAATTTATTACTCAATTACAAACAGAACCGCCCCCTCTGTCTATATAGTTTATGGGATTAGTAAACTTTGCTTCAAGGCTCATGTTCTGCTTAGTCCCTAATACCGATCCACTGTTCCTCTAAAAGTTCGACGAATTTCAGCATTCGAGTTTGATGAGAATAAGGCTTTGATATCAAAGTTTAGAGTATACAAAATAAATCTCGTTTAAAATGCACGAAGCTTTATCAAAGTTCAACGAAATAATATTTATACCAATAGATAGATAGATAGATAGATAACACTTTATTGTACACCATTACAGAAAACCTTATAGCCTAAAAATATTCTAAATGTGCACAATGAGCGGTCTTATCGCTAAGAAGCGATCTCTTCCAGACAACCCGTGACAGGAATAAAACAGATTATATTGGTCAAAGGTGGTATACATAAAGATTAGAGGATAAGCAGTTACTTACATATATTTTATTCATTTATAAACATATAAATATGTAAAATATTATATAAGTAAAATTATACTTAATAGACATATATAAATACACCTACTGATATTACATGCATATATATATATATATATATATATATATTTTTGTTTTAGCATTTTTTATTATTCTAGTTATTCAAACTACATTCGTATTTTGTAAACATTTTATAATAATAAAATGTGTTCAATTTTATTCCTCTGAAGTGAACGAATTGTTAGGATATGTTTACTGATTTCTGAATTCGGTTATTTAAGTTCTTAATATAATATGGATACATTATCAATAAAAATTATATTATATAGATCTGCTTACAGTTAAATACAGATTCATGAAAAAATCTCAAATTTAGAAAACGCCTATTGAAAGTTTTATATAAATTATTTTGTATGGACTTTATTACCTTTAAGGTACGTATTTTTGTGACTTCAAGTTTTCAATTCTGCCACATGCTTCGTAAAATACAATGAAATAACTCAATATTCACGTTACATAAAGCACAGTATATAAAATTGTAAAATCGAAAGTTTTTTAGTTCCCTTTTCAAACTCCTTAATTGGCATTTGTTACTTCGATAGAATATTCTCTATCGTCTCTACATAGAATGTAAAATTGTTTCTTGATATTATTTATGCTAGTGATGATGATGATTAGTGGCTGTTTGCTGACAGATCGAGCACGCTGCTGGATGTGTATTACCTACTGATAGTGATTTGTATCGACATTTGATATGTTAAAATGTTATGTATAGACGTGAAACGGCTGACACGGCCATGTAAGGCTGTTGCACAGTATAGTGCGATTGCATTGGTCTAACGGAACTGAATTCAAAATGTTATAACGTTATTCTTTAGTAATTAGAAGTAGGTACACATAAAATGTGGTTTAGCCCGGAGAATCGAACGCTTTTACAAAACCCTTACAGAAACGGAGAAGGAATACTAATTCCTGCGGCGCGGTGACCTGTCGTTAGAGGCGACAAAACGACTCATAGGGGGAGTGCCAGGTGGGAGGGCATTTGCCTATTTGGATGATTACCACCCCTGGTCTAGAAATTGCCACCATAACAACATTGAGTTGTGTTCTTGCACTAGAGGACAGCCACCAGTCCCCCTTCAAGGTCAGTAGCCAATTGGTAGTAGCAATCGTGTTGTGTCGAAAAGTGACGGCAACTACTTTCCATCAGACTGGTCCTCACTACAGCTTGTCTGCTGTACCTACTGCAGCAATAAAATAAACACTGAGACGATTTTCCACAAATGTATATGCGGGCAGCCCTTAGTAAAATGACTCGAAATCAACAAAATTTCCGGCTTACCGTTCGTTCTTATTGAAATAACAAAGAAAGGAAGAAAATGCTTCGATAAAGGAAATTAGTTATTGAACAATACAAATCTTTGATAATATAATCCAAAGAGTTTATTATAGGACAGTAATATTAAAATAAAAAATGAAATTACAATAAATAAATTATATTTGTGTCATAAAAACAATTGGCATTAGGCTACTAGAACAATATAATTAAATATCCCAAAAAAACAGAATAAAAAAAAAACAATTAAACAAGAAACATAATCAACCTATAAACATCCTTCCCACTGCTGGGTTCAATCTTGTCCATTTTTAATGTGTTTTCTAATGTATTAGTATACCTTGTCAAAAACTTACTAAGATGTACTATAAAATTTAATATATTTCCAGAAAAATTTCATTTAAGTACATCTATCTATAATATTATAACATTCTAAAATGCCGTGTCTGTACATTGAAGCTATTAAAAACAAACAACTGGAATAGACTATATAAACGACGCTGCATTTTAAAAAAAAAGATTTCTTGTCTGTTTGCCAGTTTATCTTTTTGTCTATTTGTTTGTTTGTTTGTTGGGAATTCACGTAAAAACTTCTGGGCCGGTTGCGACGCAGTTTTCGCTGATCAACAGCAAATTTTTGGACTTAAATCTACGATACTTTTTATCCCGGGTATTTCCTGGGAATGATTTAAAGTGATCTGATTGAATAACCCATATGAATTACGATATGGTTTTTCATCATTTAACCGATAGTAAATTTTATGTAATAAAATCTGCGATACAATGTATCTTGGGAATCCCGCGGGAAATTTCCTGGGTATGATACAAATTAGTTCGGATGCCTAAAAATTCGTTGATTCCGATACGATTTCACTAGAACGATAGCCAAGTCTGTTTTCAAGTGATCTGATACTTTATATTCTGGGAAAACCGCGGGCATCTTCCCGGGAGTGTTTTAAAGTGGGTAATATACATAAAAATTTGCTGATTTAGATCCGATTGATACTAAAACATAATATAATTCGAGTCTTTTTATATTCCCCGAGATTTCCTAACTTCGAAATCACGTGATATTAGGACCTGCTTGATATGAGTTTCTATATTTATTAGACACCTTTGTACCGGGTAAGTAACATTACTTATTTTTTTTATTGGTTTTTACGGAGATCTTCGGAATTCATGTACATATTTTCATACTAAAAAATCCGTTGCCCTGCAGAAAATATTCTTTGATTATAAATACTGGCAAAATAGCTGTAATCTACGTTACCTGTCAAACGTGAACGAAGTCGGGGGATAATGTTATAAAATTCTATACATGCCACGCCTGTACATTGAAGCTATATAAAAAAAAACTGAAATAGACTATATATAAACGATGGAGAAAACGATGCAATTTTTTTAGATCTCTTGTCTGAATATCCTTTTTTCTGTTTGTTCGGAATTCACGTAAAAACTGATGGGCTGATTTCTATGCGGTTGTCGCTGATCGATAGCAGTCTTAGACTTAAAATCTACGTTACTTTTTGTCCCGGGAATCCCGCGGGACTTTTTCTGGTAATTATTTAAAATGGCCAGATTATAAACAACCGAATTTCAATTTACTAATCGATTTTGCAAATTTTATGTAATAAAATGTGGTATTTTCTATCCCGGGAATCCCGAGAGGATTTTCCCGGGAGCGATTTGTATTTGTTTGGATGCATAAAAATTACTTTATGCTGACAGTTTTCACTAAACCACTAGCTTACATTCTTTTCTAATGCTGCGGTATTTTGAGTCCCGGGAATCCCGCGGGAAATGAAGTCGAGCGTGGACAAATTCGCTAACATATCCTTGTAATGTATAATATCGTCTATGTGTGTATTTTCTAAATGATCTGAACTAGATTTGTTACATATTGTTTAGAACGTAAAATATTCTTATAAATAATATTATTCACGAAGTTATTGGCGTCGTGTTGGCAATAAACTATAAATGTTAATATTTATGGTCGGTCTTCAGTGTACGGGCGTGCTGTGATGCTGCGAATAGCAGGCAATACATTCTGAAGTTGCGACCCGAACGTTGCCATTATACCGCTACCGAAAAACATCCACTGTACAGTGTACAGTCACAATGAGACCGGCCTCGGGGTAGCACGTGGCGTGGAGTGACAATCACTTTTCGCACTCGCGTAAATTCTGAAAACGATACTTTCAGAAAGTATTACCATGAAATATTGCCCTTTTGCATTGAAAGTTTTGCGTGAGCCTTTGTTATTATCATTATCATTCGAGACAAGTTTTCCGGGGAAGCAAATAATACAAAAGTTTTTCCGTTGCTAACTTTTCAATGTTTATGTGATTTAGGTATATTGGGATTTAAGGATGACCAAGATATGAAGTTTATTTCTAAAAATAAAATAATAGGTAAGTGTAAGTACTTATAATTTAGAGGCCACCTGGGAAATCGCTTTCGTTTTTCTTTTTCGTGCCAAATTATGTTTCAATTTTTATTTATTCAATTGGTATGTACCTACTTCTGCAAATATCTTGACTAAATTGAATCTATGTTTAAATTATACAGTTTATGAATTTAAGTAATAAGATAAATAGTATTTTTTTAAGTTTTCGGGACTAGTACATATAATAAAACTACATTGTAACTGTTTTAAGCGCGGTATTTTATTTGATTTTTATTCCGAGGTTTCGGCCACTTTCAGTGGCTGTGATTACTGAAGAGAAAGATATCAAGTGCCAATGAGTTATGTTAAAGTTTTTATTTAGCCTACCGCTCACTTGTTCATTTTAATTATTTATTTTTATGGTTATTATTTAATTTTACCCTATGGGAAGCCCTACCCTACTAGCCTAAACTAATTTACCACCGCTTCGTAACATGTTGTGGCTTGAATAGAAGAAGCGTGCCTAGCTCTAATATACAGGCTGGAATTTTTTAATGCCACCTGGAGGGAAAGTACTCTAAATAATAGAGATAGTAAATTTTACTCTAAAGAAATATTTCTTTATTTTTGAAAAGAAATAAAACTGCATTCAAAGATTTTCGAAAATTCTCTTGCTTCACCCGGGAATCGAACCGACTAAAATCTGTAAAAATTACACATTGTAATTTTATTGCATCGATCGTTAGGGTCAATTACAAGGATGAAATATCTCTAACATACTTGGTAAATTTAATGAAAGGAAAACCATGAAATCTGTACTTATAAATTCAATGGGTCAATCTAAAGCACTTTTACTCAAAGATCCATCTGTTTCTGTTTACTTATGTTAGTAATTAATAATTTATCATTGACGTTATTTATCAATTAAAATGACAATTTAAGTACTATTTAGATAAGACGATTGCAATAGCACGTGTTTATAATGCAAACTCCTTTCTTAGATGCGACATAAATGCGTGTATGAGGTAGTTTTAAATAGGGAATGTTACATTAGAAAATATCATTTGTTATTCATATTTGATTGTTTCACAAATCATTTCATATTTGTCTCACGGTAAAAATGGCTTATCAAGAACAATTTGATTAAATAACAAAAATGTGAATATAGCTCTGCGGTGGTATGGAGAGAGATATGGAGACCGACGGCCACCAACTCGGTTCGTATTGAAAAGAATGGTTTTGACAAGATTTTGGTCGGTTCGATTCCCGGGTGAAGCAAGAAAATTTTAGAAAATCTTTGAATGCAGTTTTATTTCTTTTCAAAAATAAAGAAATGTTTCTTTGGAGTAAAATTTGCTATCTCTATTTAGAGTACTTTACTTTCCCTCCAGGTGGCATTAAAAAATTCCACTTGTGTAATAATATAAAATTCTAAATATACATTGAAGCTATTTAAAATAAAACATCTGGATTAGACTATATAAAAGATGGGGAATACGATGCATTTTTTTTAGATTTCATGTTTATTTGTCTGTTATTTCGATATTCACGTAAAAACTACTGGGCTGATTTCGATGCGGTTTTCGCTGATAGAAAGCAAATTCTTAGACTTAAAATCTGCGCTACTTTCTATCCTGCGAATACCGCGGAATTTTTTTCTGGGAATTATTTAAAATGGTCAGATGAAAAAAAAACGAATTCCAATGTAATTTTTTGATCAGTGGATCGATAGCAAATTTTATGTAATAAAATGTGTGATATTTTTTATTCCGAGAATCTTGTGGGTATTTTCCTGGGAGCGGTTTGTAATGGTTCTGGTGCGTTAAAATTAGGTTTTTCCGAGACAGTTCTCCGATAAAAAGTCCAAAAACATCGGAAAACTACTGTATTGTGCCCTAAAACCCTTCCTTGAAGAACAAACTGTGTCCTGGACATCTGGTGTAGTGTTTGTACAAAACCAGGACGCGCGAATCCGGCCGAAATCCTGCATCATTGGAACACGGTTCCAGTGACGGTAAGCGCTCAATTTTTTCAACTTGATTCACTAGGATTTGCGAGGCGGCATCAGGTCTAACAGAGAATCAGGGTTTCCTCCGGCTAAGTGGCCATTCATATTTTATCAAAAGTAAATAATTAAAAAGAACAAGTTGGCGGCAGGCTAAATAAAAACTTTAACATTATTCATTGACACTTGACATCTTTGTCTTCCGTGATCACGGCTACCAAAAGTGGTCGGAACGTCGAAATAAAAAAAATACCGCGCCTAAAACCGTCAAAACGTAGTTTTATTATTAAGATAAATATCAAAATGGGTAAACTCAGACAAAGATTTATACATTAATCATAATTGTTAAATACATATATAATAATCAATATAATGATTATTATCGTTAACATTGTGTTCAGTTTTTATGATTTTGGAATAATAAAATGACTTACGTACATGTTTAAATAATATTAGTCGTTTATTAAAATGTTTTCTCAAAAATTGTAATAGATCTTGTTGGGTTATTGGAAAAGTAAGCATAATTTTTTATTTTATTTATTTATTGAGAATAACCAACAATTCTTACACTAGTATATACATCAGTTTATATTAATACACTAAGTTCTTAGTCTAAGTGCAGACTTAATTACAGGATGTCACATCATACTGAAAAAAACATACAATTTTTTTATAAACATTGTCTAGAATCTGTTAATGTTTATTGCCAGTTACGCGACGTTCAGTGTTCACTCTGCTTTAGAATTCGTTCTATCAGGCAACGAGGTTTGATGAATTCAAAACGTTTGAATGAAGTGTTAACACTGGGTATGAAATGTAATACGAGTAATCACGGGATCACCAAAGAGAGAAAGAAAATATTTCTTTCTAAATATCACACATACAAGACAAAAAAAAGACAAGATAAGAAAATTAGAAAACATATACCTATGTACAAAAAATGTATGCAGCAATTTCAGAAATGAGGTTGGACTCAGTAGTTTGCTGTGCCGTAAAGTGGTCCATCCAATACAGCACTAATTTTCAGTGTTCATCTCCTAAATCATCAATTTGGTTTTAGTGTGTATTTGGCGTTCGCAGAGTTCCACTATATGTAAGCATAGAGTGCCTAATGCTCAGCCATTAGGGTGAGCAAAAAGTATTCCCCTTTTCCAGGTTCATAAAACAGCAAAGCTTATTTTCCGACACTTCTCTAAAGAGTCTAGTGTTTAGCAGAAGAAAATATAAATAAAAACAAAAAACTTGTAAGTTTCTTAAAAATATGCAAACTATATTTTAGAAAGTTTACTAGTATAGGTAAATTAGTTTCGAGAATTTTTTTGTGCTTGTAGTAGTATTTGTATAGTTATAGGAATTCTAAACTTGAAATTTAAAATTCCTTGTATAACCAGCAAGAAGAGGTTCGCTACATTTTGAAGAAGAAAATATATTTAGAACATTGTCACATATACATTAAATTTTGTATTAATTTTGTTAGTTTAATGTAAGTTATAATAAATTAAGAAAAGGTACGATGGGGCTCACATAACCAAAAAGATGAAAGCTCCTTTAAAAAAAAATATATATATACTATTAAAACTCAACCGTGAAAGTCAAATAAATAATAATTATTTATATTGTTAATTATTGTGAGGTCTAACTATTTGGTTTTACTTTGATAATTACTGACTTAATTGCTTTTATTTGTGGTTAATTCTGGTTATTTATTATTCAGTGTTATTATTTGTTGCTAATTGTTATTAAAATTGTTAATTAAAAATGAGACCGATGTTAAAACATGGTCGAGGCAAGCCTTTGACTTCCCAGACTTAAGAACTTTTGTATAATTTGTACAAATATTTCGAAAATGAGTGCAATAGCAATTCGAGCAGTATTATGACTCCCGCTCAATTAGTTCCTAAATGAACCGGAATTTCGTTGACTTCCATCAGAAAAGTGCTATGAACAACAACAATTTAGTATTAAAAATTATGTTTAATGTTAATATTTATTATTTTAATATCGTTTAATATTAAGTACCTGCCTGTAAAAATAATAAAAATATATTAAAGTATTAGTTAATTTGTATGCCGACCGTACACTATTACAAACGTAAAAACGTCTCGAAGTTAATTTACCTGTACAATCTAATATAACAAATGGGCAAATGCATAAAAACGTTTAAAACAAAATAGTCGTTATGTTAAGAACATAAATGATTGATTTATAACTCTATTGTAAACCAAAAAATAGACACAGAACAAAAAAAGAAATATAGATAGTACAACGAGCAGCCTTGTCGCTGAAAAGTAATCTTATCCTGACAACCCTGTAAATTACAGGTAGGTATATAGAATGGTTATAAACCTCTTTATAACAACTCAACCTGCATATCTCGAATCCTGTGGATTCAGTTCTGTAAAATTATGTATTCCTCAGCTGGTCTCACGACGGTGTGATTTAAAAGACGCACCGCTCTTTCCGTATTCTCGTTGTGAAGCGAGCGAGCTCTTGTCAACAGCTCGATTATTCCAAACATTATTTTGAAACTTAGGATGGAACAAAATATTTCCTTGGATGCTATCTTATGTGTACAAGTTATATTGTATTATACATACCCTGTTTTCGTAAAGATGTTACACATTTTGAATGGCTTATATGTAATAGAAGGATTTGGAACGACCTGTCCGCTAGGGTTTTATTACAGCATCATGATATGGGGCTTATAAAAAAAGAGGTCATCAAATTCCTTAAAGCTTTTCAGTGCTTTATTTGCACTTGTGATATTGTGAATATCTATAGCTGACGGTAACCACTAAAAATCGCTTTTTGCGCTATCAGTAAAATAGTTTACATAAACATTGTTGTATCTTTTCTTTACTGATGTAATTGTTCGATATCTATCTATACTATAACAAATATGTAAATGGTTAGAGTTTGTACAATGCGATTTAAAATGTGAAAAAAATCAGAAGCTAATTCACACCAGGAGATTTCGTAAATACAATTTTTAGTTTTTTTTTTCAATTCGCTAACAAATAGCTACGTTGTCATAAGCAACATGTCGTTCATTGTATTACTTTAAATCAGGTTGGCTTCGACGCACCTCTATGTTTTGCTGGGCAGCTTTCTAGACTATATGGACTTGTATACTTTGTGCGTTATTTGTGATGTGATATTGTTATTAATTGTTATATAGTATAAAACAAAGTCGCTAACCACGTCTGTCTGTTTGTATATCGATTAGCTCTTCCTAAACCACGCAACGGATTTTTTAACGATTTTCACCATCAGATAAATTTTCACTGAAGGTTTTATATGTAAAAACCGAATTAAGTTTTTATGTGGGTAAAATAGAGCTACAACCTAGGACTGGACACGCGGCGTAGCGGTGGGGCAAACTCTAGTTTATAAAAATACAACACAAAGTTCCTACAGGATTAGTCTAATAAACAACACATTTTACACTTACATAACCAGTTATTTAGTAGAAAGGACTAGCCTTTGCCTTGCGACCATTCATCAATGTAATTCCTAACCCGCCTACACCCCCTGTAATGCTGTTTCTGAATTAATCATGACTAGAATTGGCTCGACCAACTTCTTGAATTATGTAACTGTTCCTTGATAATTTAATTGTTAGGCAAGTCGGATCTTGAATATTTTGGTCATAATTATAGTTTACCTACGTGATGTTATATTTATTGAATAGTTACATCTCCACATTACACAGATATAAACTTTATAAGAACATATAAATATCATACAATTATAAATATAATAGCAATTCAACATAGTAACGTTTCCAGTCTGGCATCTGACCCATAGATGATGGTGAGCAGGGCTCAATATTCCAACCTTGAAAAAGTATGAACTAAGATTAGGCAATGAAATAATACCCACTTAGGTACATTTTGTTTGCTTTATTAGATTATGATTAATGTTATTTTATTTATCTATCCATAATATTATAAAATTATAAATATGCCGTGTCTGTACATTGAGGCTATTAAAAAAAAAAAACAACTGAAATAGACTACATGAACGATGGAGAATAAGATGCATTTTTTTAGATTTCTTGTCTGTTCGAGATTTACGAAAAACTAGGCCTATTTGGATGCAGTTTTCGATATAAATAGAACATTTTTGGATTTTAAATCTGCAGTACTTTTTTGCCGAGAATCCCGCGGATTTTTTTCTAGGAATGATTTAAAGTGATCAGACAAAAATTTTTGCGAATTCCACTTTACTGATCGATAGCAAAATTTGTGTTATAAAATCTATTACATAAATTTTGCTTCTTTTTACACCGGGAATTTCCCCGTGACCGGTTCTGACGTTGTTCGAGTGCGTAAAAATTAGCTTTCTACCGACACAGTTTTCACTAAAACGATAGCTTGTATTCATTTTTAAATGCTACGACACTTTGTGTCTTGGAAATACCACGGACATTTTCCCGGTATTGGCTTAAAGTCTAACCACTTTAAGCCAATCCCAATCCAATATGCATAAAAATTTGTCCATTTTGATACTATTTTACTAGAAAGATAGCTTAAATCCTTTTTCAAGTAATGCGTTACTTTATATTCCGGGAATCCCGTGGGAATTTTCCCGGGAGTGTTTTAAAGTGGGTAATGTAATAATATATAAAAAAATAGCTGATTCCGATTCGATTGATACAGGCGGTCTTATTCATAGAGAATTAGAGTAAGTTTGAACTTACTCTAATTAATTCTCTATGAATAAGACCGTAAAACAATATAATCCGGAGCTTTTTATATTCAACCATTTATACCATTCCATATATAAAATGGGCAATACAATCATTTTCTTTTATTATCCATTTTATATCGTAAATATATTGAAGTTTTTTGAGATAATAATAACAAAATTAACCAAAGGAGATGGATACGTTTTCATACGTTGTTGGGCCCAGATCTCTTTTTAATTTGTTGATATTTTTTATAATTGTATAAGTTATTTTGATTGAAGTAATCGTGTGGTGTAAGTGTTTACATATTATCATTTTTACCATGAGGTTATATTATAATTGTTGAAATTCATTCACTTACATCGATTATGGTAAAAGATAAATTATTTTATTTGTGACCTTATTTTTAAGATTTTCATCTTCCAGATAGAATTTAGGGCTGATGTTTCCTTTTTTAATAGAAAAATTATAAAGCTTTTTTAAAGACATATCTCAACTCATTACATTTCTTTGGCCAAAAATCCAGTGGAATGTGGAAGGACATTTTCATTACTTAGGTATTTTTTTAAAGTAAATGAAAAAAGGATGATCGATTGCAGATTATGAATATTATAATGGAGTATTTTTAAAGTTTCTTAAGTATACTTTCTTTATGAAAGTCCTGACATTATTCCTATTTTTATGATGAATATCAAAATAGATCGTAGAGTTCACTTTGCTTTGTACATAAGGCGAACAAAGCATTTGATCCCAGCTCCTTGCCAAAATGCATTGGTGTGACTAACAGTGTTTGATAATAGGTAAGCTATTTGCACAAAATAAAAAGGGAAGTCTCATGTTGTATTCCATTTAATTATATGAGTATTTATGTATCTATTGTCTTTTCCTGCACCACCTATATCGCCTGATTCAATTTTTTTTTCATTTAGATTGCCTGGAAGAGATCGCTTTGAGCGATAAGGCCGCCTCTTGTATTGCCTAGAAAATATTGTAAATGTGGTCTGTTTTTTATAATTGTATATTTTGGTGTGCAATAACGTGTTATCTCTCTCTCTCTCTATATATATTTACGATGACCCAATATTTTTGCGAAGAACCCTTTGAGGTTATCCGGCCTTTTAGACTCCATTATACAGAAGCAAGCAAAAAAGAGAAAGAGGCAGTAAAATGGGCTAATTTACTTTGAATTCGTGTATTGCTTTGGTATTAAATCGATCACTATGTGATTTGACATTGAAATATTAGCAAGATACGCAACCAAAAATACATGCAGTTTTGGCCAAACTTGAACAATGTTAGCCTTCGTCTATATCTATCTATAATATTATAAAATTCTAAACACGCCGTAACTGTACATTAAAGCTATTTAAAAAAACAATTGGAATAGACTATATAAACGATGGAGAACACGATGCATTTTTTAGATTTCTTGTCTGTTTGTTCGGGATTCACGTAAAAAATTTGATACGGTTTGAATGTATGTAGCAAGTTTAATGTAATAAAATTTGTGTATTTTTATCTCGGGAATCCCGCGGAAATTTTCCCGGCAGCGGTTTGTAGTTGTTCAAGTGCGTAAAAATTAATTTATTCTGTCTGACACAGTTGTCTCTAGAACGATAGCTTACATTTTTAAAGGTACTGTATGTGACAATTTCAAGTCAAGCGTGGACAAAGTCGCGGGCATATCCTAGTAAAAAATAATTTTATACATAATAAAACTGGTGCAAACTTGGGCACATTATTAATAAATCATTAGAAAACCAATGACTTATGATTAAAAACGTTAATGACAGTCGATAGCAATTAGTTTTTAATTAGTGTTGCCTTGATTTAGACCATTTTTCTCTCATATACTTATTCATATACACAAAAGATACGCTTACTGAACCCATAGTTTTCTTTTTAATAATTATTTCTGTTTCCTATCTTAAGTAAGTTTATTTAAGTTAATCATAGGAGTCCTTTGTTGTTGGTAGCCGTAGGGTGGACCACTGGTGACCTGTCTGTCATACAGATTTTTTTATTCACATCACATCACATATTTCTTTGTAAATTTGTTGTGTTGAGAAAAATAAATAAACTTTTATTATTATTATCATTGGCTTTACATGGATGATCGATAGAAGAGGATTAGCAACAGAATGAAAAAAAGGGGGTGCACTTGGGCAGACATTTCAGAAATAAGTGTTATATATTCCCGACACAATTTTTGATTATACATTTAAGAACATGGCCAGGAAATTCTATCTGCAATATAATGATATGTAATTTTATATAATTAGTATTATATTGCATATAACTATATATTTATTATGTTTAAATAGTTGCATTTTATCACTATATCTTGATTATGTATATAACTTATGTGTATATTTGTATATATAGTATAGTTATATATTTATTATTAAAATGTAAGTAATCGTACAATAATAATGTATACCACCATCGCCATTCCTAATCAGCAATATTCCTTCCACGGGTTGTCTGGAAGAGATCGCTTTTTAGAGATAAGACCGCCCTTTGTACGCAATTAGAATAATACTAGTTCGTAAGTTTTCTGTAATGGTGTAAAATAAAGTGTTATCTATTTATCTATCTCTTTACTGTTAATCTATTGTTATGTTTAACATAATGAGATGATAATTATCCTGGGTATTATAATTATGAGTGCTCTATTATATTGATCGACACCATTTATTCGCGAACTTGCAAGTCAAATATTGCAAGGCTTTGTCACGTCACTGTAATTTATTAAATATATGTAGTTATGTGTGAATATGTCTACCTTGGACAAAAGATCCAGGTAGGCAGACACGGCTTCGAGAGGGAAGCCAATATGAGGATCCAGTTAGGCTGGGCAGCATTCGGTAAGCTTCGACAGGTGTTCTTGTCGACCATTCGACAATGCTTGAAGGCGAAAGTCTTGGAGCAGTGCGTCCTACCCATCATGACATACGGTGCCGAGACGTGGTCACTGACAGTGGAACTGGTCCACAATTTTCAAGTCGCCGAACGGGCTATGGAGCGAGCTATGTTAGGTGTTTCTCGTATGGATAAAATCAGAAATGAGGACATCCGTAAGAGAACGAGGGTAACCGACAGCTCGCAAAATTAGCAAGTTGAAGTGGCAGTGGGCCGGTCACGTCTGTCGCAGGACCAACGGCCTATGTAGCAAACGAGTCCTGGAGTGGAGACCACGTCTCGGCAAACGTACCGTAAGACGCCCGCCAGCCTGGTGGACTGACGACCTGCGTGAGGTCGCCGGCAGGGGCTGGATGAGGAGGACGGCAGACCGGATATGTGGCGCGTACTTGGGGAGGTCTACGTCCAGCAGTGGACTGAGATTGGCTGAAGAAGATGTAGTTATGTTGTATCGTTACCATAGCGGATTAATTTTGATTCGATCGATGCTCAAGTGTTGTAGCTCTCTAGCAATATAGAGACATCAATTTTTTGACTGTCAACACAACGTACTGATCAAAGCGGAGAGTGGCAACACCAGTGCAATAACGGCGGCCGAACGATAAAAACAAGATTCGAGCACGCACGCAAAACTCAAGTGCCATCCCACCAAAACCTCAATATTCAAAAAAGGTGCTAGCTGCAGACTCAGGTACGTACGGTGTTTATATCGTTACTGCTAGATATAGAACCTTGAGCGTCGAAAAGGATCAAATTTTACCCAGACTGGTGTTCGATCGCCTTTGCTGGGCAATCGAATGCTACATATGTAGTTTAAGTTCTTGCAAATTTTCTTTATCTGATATAGATACTATTGAGTCGAATAATTTTCCGTTAACTTTACATAAATGACGATTTCATTCTTCGTTAGAAGAAATATGTATTCATAAAATAATAGATGGCCTCTGTGGTTGAGCGGGCTAAGTCTTAGTCGGCCGAACTCGCTGGAACGCAGAGGTGCCGGGTTCGATTCCTGGCATGCTAAATTTCGGAAACGAACTTTTTGTTATTTACTATGGTATGGGTGTCTGGGATCGACCTCTAGTGTTCCATTGTGTATTACCCATAACACAAGCGTAACTTGCTTGGGGATATAAAAGGTGTGTGTTTGTCTGCCGATTTTTTTTTATAAGTATAATATGTAAGTGTTTTAAAATTTGAAGCCCTTAATGCTACGGAGAAACCGACAAAAATAATTGCTGTGAAAAAATGATCTTGTTTCGCAAAATCTATACGATAAAAATTAGGCTTAATAAGTTTATGTATCGTTATATAGCAGCAAAGAGGTTAGGTTTTGTATCTGAGTATATAATGTGAAATGAAGTAATAAGTATATTTTTAATGAAAATATAATTTGTAACTTAGTATAAGTTAAATGTTCAATTAAAATATTGTCAGCCTCGAGTTCCTTGGTTGTAATTAGCCTTTGATAGTTCATTTCAACATGTTCACAGTGTCTATGAGATGTACTCGTATGTACGCAT
The DNA here is from genome assembly GCA_039645545.1 of Dendrolimus houi. Lineage (NCBI taxonomy): Eukaryota > Metazoa > Arthropoda > Insecta > Lepidoptera > Lasiocampidae > Dendrolimus > Dendrolimus houi. The sequence continues at coordinate 11,940,668 of CM077127.1, read as the reverse complement.
TCACAAAGCTTTGAAATGTGCTTCTGCGATAAGCCAAATTTAAATGAAGCGTAATACATATTCTGTTTGAAACGTTAAAAATAATACAAAACGAAAACAATCAACATTACATATAAAATAGGAAAAGCTTCTCGCAAGATTTGCCCTTGCTCCTTTCACAAAACCCAGACGATGTGTTTATAATCTAACAATTTGAAGTATTATAGTGACTGATATGAACGCCTCTGGCCTCATTCATGTCCAGCTTACGACCTCCATTTTCTTTAACTGCCTCTCCTTATCTTTACTAGACTGTACTCGCAGTAGTATTAGGCTTCTTGACCGACTTGTCTCGCTTGATTGCTAGGCTTTATTTCTTGGAACTAGACTGATGGGATCCTTTATTACAAAACATTTGTTAGTAAGAACTGGTAATTATGTTTGTATTAAATAAATTAAATTTACAGCAAATCTGCAATATCACTTGAAACATTTATAAACAACTAGCTGTACCCGTGGCGTCGTCCGCGTGTAATTTGTTTTCATAACCCCCCGATTTTGAAACTTTCTTCGTTGGTGCTCTGCTCTTATTGGTCTTAGCGTGATGATATATAGCCTATAGCTTTCCTCGATAAATGGGCTATCTAACACTGAAAGAATTTTTCAAATCGGACCAGTAGTTCCTGAGATTAGCGCGTTCAATTAAACAAACAAACAAACATACAAACAAACTCTTCAGCTTTATATATTAGTATAAGATAAAATCATTGCAAGTGTTGATTTCTGTAGATTATCTAATTTCTAATTTATTTTCAGCATCGGTAAAATTATAGTTTTAGAGAGAAGTTGAAGTGTCTATTGCTTTGCAATGTTATTTTGAAAAAACATCTGTAGTTTGTTAAACTATGGTATTGGGTATAGATTGTTTTTAAACAACAGATATGATAGAATAGGTAACACTTCAATGCTCACCAAATATAAAATTTCATAAATGCACAATTACAATATTGCCATGGTAGAAACAATAGGCGGCCTTATCACTTATAGCAATCTCTTCCAGGCAACCTAAGTCAAGGAATAATTTAACCTAACCTGGCGATGTAGGTGGTGCAGATTATTAGGTAGATTTTAAACACAAAACCAATAATTGTCTGTTCGTGTAGAAAATTGTCAACTTTAGTAAAATGTGACTTTATGACTTAGTAGAAGAATTCTATTGTTTGGTATTTGCACCTGTCGATTTGACTGAGGCTAGATATTAAACGTGTTTTTATTCAAAATTTATTTTTATATTAAATCAAATCAAATTTGAATTTTTCAATGATGTTCTTTTTAAGATTGTTTATATTTCTATCCCATGATAACGAGTGCTTCGCGTAATTCCCTAACCACGTATTTCATGCGGGAACTAATTTTATTTGTTTAGTATATGATCCGAATCTAGAATAGAATGTTATCATGAATCCATTTAATGATAGATGTTGTTTTGATTGTACGATATCGCCTGCATGTGGGTTTACGACCAATGTAATCGATGACTGAGTAAACAATGATAAAACAAATGCTTTTAAAGTACATAATGTATATTATCTTTCTAAACCTAACATTTCTTTCATGAATTCATATTTCGTCTCGATACAATCTAGTTGATATCGTCTCTGCCTACCGTAATGGGAAACAGGCGTGACAATATGTATGTATGTAATATTATTATATTGTCTGATTGTATTTTAGCTAAGGTTAATAAGAGGTTTGACGTTGTTAAGAGGCTATGTAGACCTGATTCAAATCGGTGTTTCAGAAAATCAACCCCGCATGGCCGATATTTAATTCGATGGAACAGCGCGTAATAAACCTTCGAGCGTGGCGAAATATTGCAACTGAACATACCTACGCGTACCGCGTCCATACCAACTTGATTCAATTTATTTCATTCTAAGACTGACGACCACGAGAGCGAGACAAAATATCCTAAAGTGAGACAGATCGTTTATATGCTTAATCGGTATTGAAATTTTGACATAACTTTCTAAGCGTCTTTAGCTCAACGGTCTCCCGAGCGCAATAGTAACTAAGAGGTACAGGGTTCGAATCCTCCTCAGGCTGTACGTTTCTTTTTATTTTTCAACAATTTTTAGACAGGTAAACTTTATTAAAATGATGTAATTGTATTATGGAACAACAATGAATCCATATATAGGTATATATTAATATAAATGCGAAAGTAACTCTGTCTGTCTGTCTGGCCAAATATATTGTCATCCCGGAAACTATCTCATTTTTCGGGATGAAAAGTATCTCTTGGCCACCCTCGGTATTACAATTACATATGTACCCAGTTTCAGCCAAATCGGTTCAATAGCCTTTTCATAAAAGGATAAAAAAACAGAGAGACAAATATAATTTTGTTTTTTTTTCGCGGAACCCTAAAAACGTAGCCTAAGTTACTTCTTATAACATCAGCTATCTGCCAATGAAAATTATGTCAAAATTGATCCAGCTGTTTCAGAGATTAGCCGGAACATTCAGACAGACAAAAATTCTAAAAATAGCATTTCCGAAATCTCCTGGTCCGATTTTTAGTTTTCATTTTGAGATTACAAACAGGCATTTCACTTTTATTTATCTGTATAGATAAGAACTATAAAATAATAATAATAGATAAAACACAATAGGGCTAAATAAAAAAAAAGTTAGAAAAGGAAAATGGAGCGAGCACTCTAACTTGAACTATGAACTCTGATCTCATCATAATTCTAATTAGACCTACTTATGCAAAATAGAACCATTCCACAAACATGCTAAAATTGGGTTAAGCATGCAGAAGGCTTTCAAAATGCACCTTCTATCGACTCAATAAGAATCATAATGATCTGACTACATTTACAGAATAAACATTTTTATCACAAAGCAGCTAACCCACAAAACACCAAGAGTATAATAAACTAACAAGATCCATGACCCATGGTAATCCAAAAAGTAACCTAAAAGGTTTACAATTTTTATTTTTTCATAAAGGATCAGACTGCATGGTTCCTTGTATTATTTTTAATTTTTATCTATCAAATAGAACCATGCCGGTTGGTTCTTGTTTGCGTATTGAAAATCAAATAATCCTATATTTTCACAAAGACTCATATTACTTGGTTTCTTGTTGAAATAATTATTTTTATAACATCTAAGTAATCATGTCCTTTGAATCTGTGTTGTTACATAAATTTCTTGATATAATTATTTATCCAGTCAATGATATCTACATAGGCTGTGGGATTTATTTCTTTTTAATTTAATTTATTTTGTCTCAAAAGACATACATCTTGTGGACTATTTATTGTATGTGGAACTTTTACCAACTAAACTAAATAAATAAAACTACTAAAGTAAATTAAAAAAAAACTTTTGCCAACTAATTTGGTAACTAACTAATATTGGCGATTGCAACGGCAACATTACGTGAAAAATCGGCATTACAGAACGGAACGCTGTTGTTTCTGTGATGTGACTTCTTTGGCAAATAAAATTAATACCTACTATTTTATATCCAATCATGAAGAGAGTGTATACAAGAATACAGAGTATGATATCTAGCTGTCTGAATCAGTCTGATAAAGAAGATAATGACAGACAAGGTATGTAAATCTTATTTTGAGGTTACAAAAGTTTAAGTTGTTTCATAAAACTTTTTTCTCATTTTTTAAATAGTACAATTAAATATTTATTTATAGAACATGAAGTTTATAATAGTTTGGACATAACATAATTAACATCCTTAATTAGAAATCAATTTTCATATCAAAAATCAGTATATGTTATGTAATATTAAAAAAAAGTTTTTGAATTTTGAAAATGATTAGTTTTCTGATTGTGTTTTTTTTAAATTAATATTTTTATGAAAAAAACTATATAATTAAAAGAAATATGTCTTTTTTTAAAGTAATATAAATAAATAAAGGAGTTATTCTTTTATTTTTCCTATTACTATATAATTTGAAATTATTTACATTAAAATTGTACTTGAATATATAGGACAAAATATAATGTACAATATTCTAATTTTTTTTTTCCAAAATATAGACACATTTTTTTGTATGGATTTTTTTTTAATAAAAACGGCTTTATCTTAGATCTGTTAGTATATGGGTTGGTTCCATTTTGCATAAGTAGGTCCAATTATCCACATGTCTACATCATTTCTATTGAGAAACATAGATGGCGCTTTCGAATTTTAATGTTACCGGTAAGATTGAGTTAAATTCATTTTATTGTCAATAGTAGAAAAGTCCAGATGAAATGAAATATAAAAATATAGAAAAGTATTTTTATTGCAGTTTATAAAATTATTTAAGAAGAGAAAAAGACCATTTTATCAACTTTCATATAAAAATAAAAAATTCTACTAGATCAAGTGAAGTTAGTAGGGTTCGAACCCATACGGACTATGATTTAGACCAGTCCTCTACCGTATACGTCAAATAAGTATAGCTCGATCGGTTCGAAATTCTGGATATTATTGCTCCTTCATTTATTTAAAATGTAATTTCGAATAGCACGCTCGAGCAAAGCGACGCGTGTAGACAACACCAAGGCCTTGGGAGTATTGATAAATTTCATGCATTGGGACCGGCAAGCGTGATTTTTGAAGTCATTTATAATAAAATAATTAATTACTTGCAAATATCTCTAAGTAACCGAATAAAAAAACTATAAAGATTATATTTCTTATAATATGATATGTTACTGTTATTTATTTTAGCGATGTACGTTTAACAGCAATAACTTAGAGGTTACTTTGCAATTATTTTCTATCCAGAAAATATATCGAAAATGCGTTTTAAGTACATGGGTTACCTCAGAAATATGATCAAGATTGACATATATTTTTTTCACCACAATAAAGTATGTATAATTACTGTAACAAGGGCTGAGAAATCGATAAAAAAACGTTTTTTGTCTGTTGTCTCGCTGTTAAGGAAGTGCGTTAAGTAGTTTTCCTTTTTAAAATATCGATTACCGGAACATTTAGATCTAATCAGTGTTAAATAGTCATGAATATTAATAATAATCTTTAAGCACAAAGGCGCCAGGCAAAAGCCATGCCCGTGTGGTCCTGCTGTACCTAATTTAATAATATAAACAGTCACTATTTTGTAGCTATTGTTAATTTTTAGCCAAATTATCAGGTTTTTAGGGTTGTAGTGTGTATATAGTTTTAGTATACGAGGGAAGGGTAAAATGTAAGAAATACCAAAGCCAACGAGCGGTGTAATGATACTGATTTTATTACCGAAAATATCCGAATATAAATGTGTTATTAAGTATTAGGCCCCAGTTGTTTATTTGCATTGTTTGTCTCATCTTGAAAAGTGACGATTTTTAATAACTTTTATTTAAACCAAAGTTGATTAGATCTACGGGTCCAAAATCGTAAAAAGTGAGTGCCTTTCGAAGCCTAACATTTTTTATTTGTAAATCAAATTTCCGACGAAAACTCTAGTGTTGTTAAGATAAGTTTTTATTCTAAGTTTTCCTGCTAACAGCGTCAGATTCAGTCAACTTCGATTACTTGATTTGATTTAAATAAATGTAAGTCATACTACCACCAAAGGGATAGAATAAAAGTGCATTAAGGTTAAAAAGTGGTAATTGTGTGTATGACATTATGTAAAAAACATTAAAATATGTTGCTATCATCTTAGTTTCAAAATATCGCGATGAAATAATTTGATTAGTCTTAAAGAAATAAGAAATACCCTATTTTAGAATTATAAGTCGTATGATTACAGTCATATTAAAACGAGAAGGTAGTAATTAGTAACATGTGAAGCAACAGTTATTAATCGTTTTTTTTCATCGTCAGCCTTTCGCAGTCCACTGCTGGATGTAGGCCTCCCCAAGTCGGCGCCACTCATCCCTGTCCTCTGACTGCCTCGTCCAGCACCTATCGGCGACCTTGCACAGGTCGTCGGTCCATCGGGCTTGAGGTCGTCTGACACTACATATACCGAGACGCGGTCTCTACTCCAGGACTCGTCTGCTCCATCGGCCACAGGCCTTGCGGCAGACGTGGCCGGCCTATTAATCGTTTTTAGAACATTCAAATTCACAATACGCCTACCATATATTTAACCGACGTCATAAAAATAAAGTTTAGTTGCTCTTAGTATAGTTAATCATTCTTTAAGCTTTCCAAGTGCGGCAGGTAGGATATCTATGTTTGACGTTATTAAGTGCAAATCCGTACAATAATATTTAACTTCCAATAATGTCTTTTTAAATACAAATAGTTAAATGCGGCTTGACTTACTACTTATAAGTTACTTGGGGCTTGATCGTAATATGTTAATCATAACGATCCGAAAAATTCATTATTGATCAATCTGTTAACATTAATTGCAAACTGGAGCATTACAATTAGTAAATTACTAAATAATTAATCAGGTTTCTGGATTAATTATAGAGTCTGTCATATAATCTTGATTGGAATATATATTGTAATATAAGCTCAATACTATATAAAATCAAGGCAGTTGTAATTACGAATGATATTTTTTTTTTTTGATTCTATGCCACGAGTTTCCTCACGAGTTTTTCCTTTCACCATTTACAGCCCATGTTAGCAGCACATGTTACTAATAATCATATCATGCCTGAAAAAGTTGCCAGGATTCACCTAGTACCTATATGTACTGTATAAGTCGTTAAAACCACCTCGCCTTTAGCCAACATAGTCTGATTTCATGTACATAAAGATAATAGGAATCAAATTAATCATATAGGCTCATGGCATACAATTGAAAGAGTTCCGCATTACAACTGAGAGACTACGGGTAAGAAAGTTTCGAATCCGAAAGCTAGTAATGAGTTGAACGTTCGTAATTTATAAAGTAAACTGAGTTTTTTGGCGATATCCCAAAATCTAAACGACTGAAGTTACTTGGCTACTCGCACGTATTTCAAAACTAAACTAGATTCATTTTGTTCTCGAAGAATTAATGTGTTTATACAGTGCATACTGAATATTCCCATTTTTTTAAAGTAGCTTTATCAAGCTTTTGTTAAAAATAACCACGATTTGACGTAAGGAGCGAAAAGCTCTATGAATCAAAACATCATGTATATTCTGTCATGGCCGGTTTATTGACATTTCGATATGTCAGTGACTAATTTATTGATTTAACACTAGTTTTTCCATTTTATTGCTCAATGTTTTAGCTTACTTTTTCAATATAGGCAATAAAATACGTGCTAATGCTTTGTATACCCAGATAAAGAAATCATAAGTTGCTAAAAATTGAAAATAAGCTATAGGTTCTCCAATGTACAGAGATATATCAGGCAATGTAAATTAAGTTCACATTTCGGAAATAAAAAAAAAACAAAAATTAGCTTAGCTACGAACGAAGAATTCTAGGCATGATAATAGCTCACTAAAACTTGTTAGTCTGAAAAAGCCTCTAGTCTTGAATCTTACATTTCTAGGGCTACGTTCCATTAGGGACTCACAGCGACCACGTTCACGACCGCGATTTATCCCGTTCCACTTCCTTGCCGGCGTTACAATCGTAAACCCAAGTGGAACGGCTATCCGACCCACCTATTGACATGGGTCGTTGTGAGCGTTGTGTGATCGAAAATAATTACGTCATTAGTGACGTTTTCGCCACGACCACAACGACCGCGGTCGCCTTATGGAACGGCTAACTGAGCATTTTGGGCGTTGTGAGCTACTAACGGAACGTGCTGTATATGATGCCATAAAAAATAAATATCTTGTGGCCTCTTGTCGCATTTGTTATATAAAAATACAATAAAATCTTTTATTATTTCAAAAAGATTTTCCTAGATGAAATGAGTAAAAAAAGTATACACAGATAGATACCATAGTAATTATCTTTTCTATTTTATGTTTAAATACTAGAGGTTTGCCGTAGACGTTGTTCCTGCCCTGAAGAAATAAAAATCTAGGACCCTTTTCTAGTGCCTCCTACCGGTTCCAATTGTAAATCTAAACGTCTAAAACAACCAGGACCCACTCAAACAGACAAAAAAATCATCAAAATCAGCCCAGTAGATTAGGAGGATTCTAGAACCCGATACCAGGGGCACCTACCGGTTCCAATTGTGAATCTAAACCATGTAAACATACACAAAACATTTCATCACAATCTGTAAAGTCGTTCTCAAGTTACGCGCGTACATACATTTCTACGAATCATTTTTATTCATATAGTTGAAGATAATATCCGAACTAAATGGATAAACTTCCACACAATGTTATATAAGCACCTATTTAAAATTATATCGAGTCGATGTAAAGTAGTGACATCTAGGGAACAAAATGCAACTGGTCATCAAGGCAAGATTTTAAGCTACTAGGAATAATCGTATCTACTAATTTTCTTCTACGGTTTACCTATTCATAGAATTAAAATTACCACAGGCAATATTTAATTTTGTTTTCTCTATAGGGATGCGGTCACATGTTACAATAAATTATAATATTTTTTGCATATATAAAAGAGCAGGTTTTAAAATAAAATCTTATCATCTAACTTTTAAAATATCGTAAGAGGAATAATTTTAATTATGGTTTTAACAATTATTAATGCGCTATTTGACTCCGTTTATTTGTACCTACTGTTACATGCGAGCGGGGGTACGCACTTAGGATTGGAAGAAAACACCAGTTTTTAATTAAACGCTTTTATTGACTTACACAGCCGTACGTGATTCCTCTCCGCAGGGTTGCCCCTGCACGTACAACTAACGACGCACTGTCCCGACGATAAGATGTCTCACTCACAATACCGTTGCCGATATTGCGTAGACCACCTCCTGCTATTGCAGTGCTTAACTCCGATTTTATCGCGTGTAGCTCGTTTTTGAATCTCCTCTTAAACTACACTACACTTCTCTTTCACTGAACTGTGCACTAAACTTTTCACTAAATTCACCACTAAATTTGCCACTGTCCTCTATTAAAATTTTGTTACAACTCTTTCGTATCGCACGTGCCGCTTCGCTGTCATGAACTGAACTCAAAGTGCCCGGTAGGCGCGCCTTACACTGCTTATATACCTGGAAGAATCTTCTGGAACCCGTAATTTCGATCTTCTTTTCGGTATTCTTTTATTTAATATCTATCCGTTTCTAAACATCTATCTATCTGTGTCTTTTCCTTCCCGAACCTTCTATTCCAGAACTTTCATCCATCGTCTATCCCTTTCTAAAATGTAACTGTCCTTGTCTTTTCCTTTCCAACCAACCAGATGGTCCAACCACCACTCGCCACAATACTAATGACGTTAATAATGACATCGACATGCTATATATAAGGTTGGGGAAAAAGTTTCTTCGCATTTTATATAAAAAACAAAAGGTTTTTTTATAAAGTTTATTTACATTTGACTACAGTATGTAGGTGCCATTTTGTTGGATAACTTTTTGCCATCTTGTAGGTAGGGAAGTGATCCCATTGCTATAAAAATTTTGGGGCTACTGATCAAAAAACTGCGACAAGTGGTTTTGGCAGTCCTCTCATGATGTTAGCCTGACACTGCCTAAGGAATTCTGCAGAGACCGAAACAGGTGAAAATCTGAAGGTGCAAGGTCAGGACTATACGGCGGATGCATTAACACCTCCCAGCCAAACTCTCGTAATTTTTGCTGAGTGGCTAAAGATGTGTGAAGTCTAGCGGTATCATGGTGAAAAACCACACCCCTTCTGTTGATTAATTCCGGCCGCTTTCTCTCAACTTTTTGCTTTAATCTCTTCAGTTGTTCGCAGTACACTTCTGAATCGATGGTCCTGCCTGGCGGTAACAGCTCATAATGAATAATGCCCTTCCTATCCCACCATACACACAGCATCACCTTGTTGCAAGTTAACCCGGGTTTCGCCACACTCTGTGAAGCCTGACCGGCCTTTGACCACGATCTTTTTCGCACGTTCTTGTCGTACGTGATCCACTCTTCATCACCAGTTATCAGCTTCTTCAAAAATGGTTCGGTTTCATTACGTCGTAATAAAGAATCACAAATGAGTACACGGTTCATTAGGTTTGTTTCAGTGAGCTCATGATGCACCCAAATATCGAGCTTTTTTGTGTACCCAGCTTTTTTCAAATGCGCCAAAACCGTTTTGTGGTCAATTCCCAGTTCTCCAGCTACATCGTAACTACTAATTTGCCGATTTTGCTCCACTTTTTCAAAAATGGTATCAATTTTGTCCGTAACGGGGCGACCAAAGCGACGTGCATCTTTGATATCAAAATTTCCGGATTGAAAACGCTTAAATCAAATTTGCGCTACTCTCACAGATACTGCATCAGGTCCATAAACATTACAATTTTTTTTTCGCGACTTGTGTTGCATTTTTACCTTATTTGTAGTAAAATTTTAAAATTTATTGAATTTCTTCATTAGATACACTCATTTTAACAATAAGAAAAACAAATGAAAATCACACATTTTCCTAATTTGAATTTAGAATTGTCTTCTTTAAAATTAAAACTTTTTAATGATACCAAAACCAGCCAGATACAAATGGTATAGCCAAAGAGATCTTATTACAAGTTCATACATACTATATGCGAAAAGACTTTCCCCAACCTATTATATGCTAACGACATGCCATAATGATACGAAAGCTCTTTGTTTTTTGAAGTGTTAAGGGCAATTTTATCAGTGTGTTCAGAACTTGGTGGTTTCAGAGCTCTGTTGAGCCGAACATAGCTAAGGTCATGAGCGCCCAGGGTAAAATCTGAATCTTGTACTAATAAAATTTATTTTTTATTGTGTAACATATTAAAATGAAAAAGATCTCACGAAGAAAATTTTATAAAGAACTTATTCATAGTAACTATTTATTCATAGTAATGCATTTTATTTGTGTTTGGCAGCATATATTTGAAAGCTTTGTTGCTCTGTGATTGAGATGAGGCTTAAGATCTAAATGTAGTGGGCGATTTAAAAAAGGGATATTTCGTGTGGGTGTGTGAGGGAGGCGAGTAAGATGAACGAAGTGGCGACAATAGAATAATTCATAGAATTCTATTAGGAGCCCTCCACGCGACAGGTGCTTTACATTTGTCAAGGTGCTTTATATATCCAATATCTGGATCAATACTTCCCAGCCCTCTTTTCATACCATACCCAATATATTATTACAAAAATGTCACGAGCTGTTATGCGTTCCTTAGATAAAAATATACTTTATAACAAAGCAGCAAGTTCAAATTCACAAATTGTCGGAAGCTCAATTTAACTTTTGAATCTGTGTAATCCCTACTAATTTTATTAAGTAATTCCCTTTGAAAACGAAAATTTGGAGTTTAGTAGTTTTGTAACTTTTATTCATTAAAATTTTAAGGGTACTCTGGGATAATAATAGACAAATTTCACTTCGATAAATTACATAACTTTAAAATCTTCCCTGTTCAAAATTAATTGTTGAAAGCCGTTTACTTCAGTAGTGATCTTTGAACCAACTGCAAAAGCATATTATGTTCAATTGATCAATTAAATATTTTTTACATCCCGAACGTAACATGGATCTAGAGAATTGGTAGACGATTAACAAAATGGCAATATAATCTTCAATATAACCATCATTAATGTTTATCAAATTACAAATTATTAATGACCTCCCGCCGCAAACTAGGACGCCCTGAAACGCCGAAAAAGCGTCCATTGGTAATGTGAATATTTTTGCGGCTTCCGGGGCTGAGACCTTGGGGCCGTGGAGTTCATCGAGACTTTTCAACGCGTTTCGTGTGGATAACGCATCAGCGTCGCCATCCAACGTGAAAATGCGGTCAGCATTTTTGGCATGCTAACCGCCGACAGCGATTTAGACTGTTTTTTACCTATAGATTTATGTTATTTTGTGAGTATAGTTGTATTAATAGTATAGTTTAATTTCTTAAAATAAACGACTATGCGGAATTTCTTCCGAAAATTAACCCATGTACGTAAAATTATTAGATACTTACAATTTTCACAAATACTATATTATTAATAGCTGTATTTATTTTGATACAATATTTGAAAATTGATATAGTAGTTATTGAATATAAGTATTATGTAATTTTGTTTAAAAGCTGTCAAATTGAAAGTATGTATGTACTATTATATCTTACCGTAAAAAATGTATACAAAAGCCATGCGAATACATCTGATAACGATGAAGAATCTTAGAGTTCATCATGTTTACCTATAATTCAAAAATGTATTAAAATTTACTGAAATTTTTCGAATCTGGGATGTAATACGAAAATTATGTTTATTTTAAATATTGAAGAGTTAACCTGGCGCCGTTACTAAGGCCACAACCAAAATTCCATGTTCAGAGCAAGACACGAAATACATAAAGCATTTGTTTTAAACTGAAGGCATAAAATGCTACCAGTTTTGACAACCATTTTTCTTACCTACACCCAGAACCGGCGTGAGCATTACCGATGCTTTGGGCAAGATTTCTATGGCGCTCTCTCTGAACTTTTCATTCATGTGGAAATAATTAAAAAAAAGTAGCCTAAAGCAAATGCTTTACAAGCGTTGCGTTTAAACGTCTTAAACTTGTTGTTGATTGTATACGAAAGACAGGGGCGCTTATGTCACCGATATTCAGGTACGCCTTTACGTTTTGCGCTCTTAGGCAGTCGCTCAACCGCATTCTGCCCTAACCCCACTACTACTTATCGTACCTCAACATAATACTTCTTTTATGTTCTTACATACTTTACTAAATCTGATTTTACCGCGCTGCTAAATATTCATCAACACTAAATGGAATTTCACTCTAAATATTCAAACAATTTACTTTTAAACATTATAACATGTTTCCACTAATACTTTAGGGTAATTTAATTCTTAGTACCATGGCGAATTGTTGCTGAGTTGAGTGTACTTATAATAGAATATATTTCAAATAAAGGTCACGCCAGTGTTATTGTTAGTACTTACCTCGTGTCCAAAGTCCAAAAAGCGGGGGTCTAGTCTACAGCTATTTGTCTACTGGCCAAACTTAGAACAAGTCCTATTGTTATCTTTCGTATCCCTTGTGGCGATGCAGATTTTCTATCACTAGCATTATTATAGCATTAGCTTTAATGATAAGAAAAAAAATAGACGAAAGTAAAGTAGAAGAGGTATAAAAAGGTGGCGAAAATGTGTAATAATTTCTAAAAGATTATGGGTTCGCTCTGCAATAGTGCGTCACAAAAAAATTGTGGTACAATTCGCCACAATGGCAGGCAAGAAACTTCAAAGTCCATACAGCCTCATCTCATGTAATTCTTCGTATAACTGAGCTGATTTTAGCTGTTTAAGTCGTGTTACGTGTACAAATGTGTGTTTTAAATAAAAATAATTACCTACTTAAGTATTTTTACGTAATTTGTATTAATAATCATTCATTACATTATATTTACTGTATTTTATGTTTTTTTAATTTTTATTGAAAATTTATTTTGTTTAATTTTGATGAGAAAATGATGTCAAGTTTATTTACTTAACCAACCGCAAAGATTTTTAAAGTAATTTGGCTATGGAGGTCTGAGGTATTAGTTCATTTTGGAAAAAGGGTCTCTTGCCCAAAATAGATTGGAAATCCCTGCTCTAGATAATACCAAATTTGCATGACAAGCGGAACATTACTAATGGCGTAAGGAAGCAATATAGAAATATACAAAGAAAGTCACTTTTACATTTATTATTTTATACATGAGCTTTATATACCTATAAACATACATACGTTAGAAGACACTTTTTATATGAGAGAACGGTCAAGGACAGCGTCTGCTTTGAATGAACGAAAAGGTTGTAATTTATTATACCGTTTTTTTATGAAATGTGCTGATTTCGTTTGGTTTTAATGTATCATTGTAAACGAGCCCTTTTTTAAGTAAAATACCTAAAGTATAGCAAAGATATGCCAATATTTCACGTGTTTCATCAATCAACCGTAATGCCCCGGGTGCTTTCAGTTAAATCTGTATTACATTTAAATTCAACAAGTATTTTCTACGCTATTTTACCTGTACAATACATGTTAAATGCGGTTTCAATCTCGAAGGATTTGACCTTTATCCTTCGGAAACCTCCATTTTCACAATAATAATTATCCCAATATTGGTGCTCCATCCTTGTCCTCAAAAGCACATTCTTAATTTCAAAATCAAAACTAGAATCTGTATTCCGTGTAAACCATACTATTTTCCAGGATAAAAAGTATATATACTTTCCTGTTATCGAAATTTATTTTATGTAGGTGTATAAAAATTCTTCAAAATCGATTTAGTAGTTTTCCCTGTGTAAGCATAACAGACAAATTTTTTAATTTATATAATAAGAGTAAATAAGGTTTTATGATTTTAAATAATACTACCAGCATTTTCGTAAAAGAAATCTTGTTACGTTTTTAATTAAAAAGGTAACAGAACAGATATTTTAAAAAGGGAAGGAAGGAATTCTTATATTCAAAGTTATTTCTCATGGAAAGTATACATTACTTACTTAGGTTTAGCTGACGGAAAAGTACAATATAAATACGTAGTTATTTTTAAAAGGTCCGCTTTTTCTGGAAAGTTTCAACGAAGTTATGGAACGCCCTACCAGAGTCCATGTTCTCGGTAAAATACAATCCAGTTGTCTTCAAGTTTCATGTGAATATGGATGTGGTTTCTAGACAATCGAACCCCTCCTTAACTTCATCTGATATTGGTAAACGATTGGATAGAAGACGGTATTTATGTGGAACTGGAGCTTTCTAAGTAGATTCGTGCGTGTGCGTGTATTCGATGCCCATATATCGGGACGACTATGCCATTATCTGGAACAAAAAGTACCGTACATTTAAATTCTTTAGCATTAGCATAAAGTGAAATTAAAAAATTGTATATACAGCAAATATAGGGTATATATTTTCTCACAGTGAGTTGACCACTGGCTCGCGAACTGGAAAAAAACTTGTATTTTAGGCGTTATGGGAGTTATATATCTGGCAATGCTGATATTAGATGGATCAATCAAATAGAATATCAATATCAATCAAATATAATAGAAAGAAAAAAATAGAATCAATTTAGTTGAAAGGCAAAGAACTGAAAGGACATGACGATATCAATAACATTGAGTGATTGTTTGTTTGTATGGAACACTAATAATAAAACTATTTATTTTCCTCAACACCACAGATTCACAAAGAAACCTGGTGTGTGAGACTGGTGCCTGAAATAGATTTGCAAGAAATCTGTATGATAGGACACCATCACCAGTCACAACACTGGTTGATACATCTAAATTAAAAGACAGAAATGAACTGCCTAATTGGCTTAAAATTAAACACAGGAATACTGAAAAAAAGAAGTAGCACTTAAAAAAGAATGTAAGCTATCTATTGTTTTAGTGAAAACTGTGTCGGAATAAGCAAATTTTTATGCACCCGAACAACTTCAAGCCGCTCCCTTGCGGGATTCCCAGGATAAAAAAATCACACATTTTATTACATAAAATTTTCTATCGATCAGTGAAAAGATCGCATTGGAATTCGATTTTTTTTTCAATCTGGCCATTTTATATCATTTCCGGAAAAAAAATCCATGAGATCCCCAGGATAAAAAGTAACGCAGATTGTAAGTCTAAGAATTTACTGTCGATCAGTGAAAACCGCATTGAAATCGGCCCAGTAGTTTTTACGTGAATCCCGAACAAACAGACAAGAAATCTAAAAAAGTTGCATCGTATTCTCCATCGTTTATATAGTCTATTCCAGTTGTTTTTCTTTTAAATAACTTCAATGTACAGACACGGTTCCGATGCATAAAAATTAGCTTATTTTGACAGTTTTCACTAAAACGATAGATTAGATTATTTTTTAAATGCTGTGGTAGTTTGTGTCCCAGAAATCCCGCGGAAATTTCAAGTCAAGCGTGGATGAAATAGCGGGGATATCCTAGTTGTTAATACAATTAATGTACCCATTGATAGATAAATAGAGATACTAGAAAGCTTTACTAAACCAGTTAACGTAAACGTATTTCAATGAATAACGATGACCTATAATATACTCTAATAAAATTTTGTTTCGACTCCTTAATTAAAACAAGGAAAGGACGCATTGAAAAACAAAAACAAAATATTATTTCCCGGGGCTTCCAGTACACAGACTAACTAACATTCGAGGTCAAAAGGCGTGTTGACCTTTGAGTGTAAGAGGAAATTAATGAAGCCTTACTATAACCGCGCTGCCATTGAAAAATCTTCTACGCTCAACCAGTAACCCGATTATATAAATAAATTGCTTGAGCAGGTAGCTATAGTCCCTTACATTCATCACTGATAAGGTTACATTTTGTCCACATATAATGTCAGCCCATAAACACTGGACACGGCCTCTCACTTCAGTGGAATAGACATCATACTCGCCACGCTTGTCAGGGTCGTTTGGCGGGTGTCACACATCGGTAATTTCAATATGAAGATTTTTCTGACAGCGTTTTCTTTCATTTTTCTATACTATTCGCTACTATCATGATGATCATCATCTCATCAAATACTTAATTATAATTTAAAGGTTAAAAGTGATTTATACATGACAATGCATAGACGGTTGTTGACAAAAATAATTGTCATAAAATCACAATTTTACGTGTCATAAAATATTTCATATTGGTGTAACAAAGCTTTTTAGCCTTAGATAAATATGGTCATTCCGTAGTGTTGATGTTGGCCAAGTTTTATGCAATGAAATTTATCTTTAGTTATAGTGTTAGTGTTAAAGTGTCAAACATTGAGACGACATGGCAACATATTATACTAACGATATAGCGAGACATGAAACTATGTCATTTCTATGCGTGCTTTAGTAATTTAATAAATGCGACTGCAAACAGAAATAATGCATGATACAAGTCACCTATTTTCATGTAATTGCTTCATTAGTGTAATTACACAATGTATGTATTGTGCCAGAACTCTACGGCCGCACTTATAATTGTGACACTACAGCACTTTTCATCAAATTATCATGATGACTATTATAAGTTTTTGACACTTTGTTTTGTATCTTGCCCCCTTCCTTACCAGTGTGGTTGTGACTTACGCCCATCAATAGTCTATGTTTAGCTGAGGCTAAAATGTCATCAGATTTTCCTTACACTTTAGTACCATGGTACAAACATGAAATGATTTTAATTTTAATTTAATTTTTTAATTATTCTATAAATAAACCTAACTTAAAAATATATATACAATAGTAAAAAAACTAAAATTAAAATAAAAACCCAAGTTAAAACTCGTCCAGCCCCACCAGACCACTGTCGCTGGGCATTGTACCTAGAAGGCTGGCAGCATTACCTCGCTGGATACAGAGGCTAATTCTTTGAGCGAGGTAAGCTCCAGCCTTCCGGTCTCCTGTTGTATCGACCAGACGTTTTTTAATTTTTTGAAATAATTTGTGGGCACTTGGCCCCCATGGGCCCAAAGTCTCCACCCCAAACGGCTCAAATATGTAACCTGTTCCAATGGTTGCATATTTGAGCCGTTTGAGGTTTTCGGCAGAAGTGGCGGTGCGACCGGCCCCAACTTTGGACTCCTGGAGATGAGAAGGCGCCAGTGTGTCGACGCAGGTAACGTCCCACACGAGCGGCCTTCCCAAGCTCCAGGGAATTAAAGTCATACCGTCGGGCCTCTTCCCATCGTCGCGGACCAGGCCGTTCGGTTCGAGAACAGCTGGCACGCCGGCGCTGACAAGAGCCCGACGTATTATATCGTTGAGGCCGGCATGTCGCGGAATTCTGCCTGCGCTTCTGCTACACGATAGGCCATGGTGGCCAAGCCGGTCGACGGCCCGGCCGCAGCGACAATTGTGTGGTGCGCAGCAATTTGCCCCAAGACGAAGACAGATTGCTGACTTGAATGTGGCTGCATCCATTAACGTTCCGATAGAAGGTGACGGTAGGGCCTGCAATCAAAGTCCTGATTCCCATACAGAGGTAGCTAGAAGACGGGCTCGATCTGCAGAACTAATCGACGTTTCCAATAGTTTTTTACGTGACAGTTCGCAGATCGGCCCGTCCCAGGACCTCTGTATAGAGGGGACAGTGGGCAGACTGCTACCCGGACAAATCACCAGCCAGGCATTCCTGGCTTCAGTTGACAGCGATGGCTCCAAGTCTGAATGAAGTATATCTTGAATAATTTTTTTGGTGCTATGCACTGAAGACAGGAATGCTGGAAGGGCCACACTAGAAATTTTGCGTACACCCAGACCACCAAACCTCACTGGTAGCATGGCTTGGGCCCAGGTACGTTCTTGTAAATCAATGTTCAAAACGTTGATGAGAGTATTTTTTACGATGTCGTCAAGTGTCCGTAAAATTATTGGATGCTTCCAGAATTGACAACATCTTAAAAAATGTGTGAATTTTGGAACAAATAAACAAAATTTAATTATCCAAAATGCCATATGGCTGTTAATTTGAAGTAAGCGGTCCGAACAAGAATTAAAATTTTGAATTTTATCGTTTATAAACTACGGAATAGATTCATCCTTAACTGGTGAACCTAGGAGGCGAAGAGAGGTATCGTCAATTATTGTAATATTTGGCGCTATAAGGTTAAATTTTTGGGTAATCTCATTCTTATTTAAGGACATAGGAGGTATATAAAGTTCGCATTTAGACAAATTAAGATGTAAGCCGATTGATTCGAATTCAGATAAAATATATTTTAAATCTCTTATAACTGTATCTGCATCACCTCCTAGGGTCCCGTCGTCTAGGTACCACACATTAAATTTTGAATTCAAATGGTTGATGATGGGGTGAATCGCGAGGCTGAAAATGGCTGGTCCGAGGGGATCGCCCTGTTGACAACCGACGGCCGAGTCTATTAAATTATTTTTGTACATTAATTTAGTGGGTGTACTGTAGTATTGCCATAGAAAACCAAACGAGTTGGGAATTTTTTCTTTAATTTGGGTCAAAAGGGCGCCCCTGTCTACGGAATTGAAGGCGTTTTTAACATCCACTTTCAGCAGTATCTCTCCACTATTACTGTCAAGAAATGTACCTAGAGCATGAACCGCTGCCTCGCAACCGCCTTGTGTGCCAAAACCGAGTTGGACTGGCTGTAGATAATTTTGTAACACCTCTTTATGTTTGGTGCAACATATTTTAGCGGCGAGACGGCGGTACGTTGTGCCGACAGCTATTAGGCGGATGCTGCCGTCTTTTTTTTTAAGTGCACAAAGGTTGGCACCGTAAAGTACGTCTAAAATATCGTTATGAACCCGGCCTGAGAGCATGAGATTGATTAAAGCTGTTATGTCCTGCAGGAGTCTCTCGCCAGCATGACCGTTACCGCCACTTGTGAGATCTTTTAAATGTTGTGGTGTCAAGCCATCGAGGCTTCCTGCAGAACCGGGTCTAAAGGAGTTAATAGCTTTTAGCACGTCCTCCTTACATGCACACAAAAATGAGTTTAAAATATTGGGTTCTTCAGGTAGATGAAGGTGTGTTGCTGAGGGTGGATGTTTATCTTTTAAGATCTCAAGGGTTTCTGCGTTATTGGATGCTATTTTGTCTTCGGAGAAAAGCAGACGTGCGGCGCCGCTGAGGTCGCCGTCAGCAATGCGGCTCTCGACTAACTTGAATGGTGCTCTGTGTCGGTATTTCTTATCGTGTTGGTAACTGTTAATTAAACTGTACTGATCATTTGTATGTATAATTTCGTTAGTGCAATTTGATTTAATTTTCGAAGTAAGCGAATTTTCAATATTTGTTGATGCGTGTAGAATTTTATAAGGCAAATTTAGGAGAAGTTCCCAAGCGC
Organism: Dendrolimus houi; assembly: GCA_039645545.1. Lineage (NCBI taxonomy): Eukaryota > Metazoa > Arthropoda > Insecta > Lepidoptera > Lasiocampidae > Dendrolimus > Dendrolimus houi. The sequence goes on along the minus strand of CM077127.1, from coordinate 11,920,853 downwards.
GTTTAGAGTTTTCAGACAGAACCGTCCTGATTGTTTTTGACAATGTCTCAGTAACCGCAATTCTGGCTCCTCGTGGTATACGTTTGATGATAGTTATATGCTCTTTGTGGTTGCTAAGACACAGGTAAAATGGCACATTGTTGGGGCTTTGAGAGTTTACGTCTAGGCAAGTGGTTTCTGAAATGGTATTTGTTTGAACAGGTTTATGAGTTTTTGATATATGAATATTTAAACCTCTCTCCCCTTTGAAAAAACGCTCCTGGGAACATTGCTGGCATCGCACGAAAGTTTCTCCGATATCTGCCACATTCAGGTGGCTGGCTCCATGAGAGGATTCGGGCATTATACTCTAAAAAATATAATAGGTAGTTAAGAACTAAAGCTTAAAACATATAAACTTATAAAATATACATTATAAACAAAACTTAAAATATGAAGTAAGAAAATATAATAATAGATATCACACGTACACTAAAAGTCTTAAAATTTAAAAAAACAACACTTTCTTATTTATTATTCCTTTAGTTTTTATGTATATGCTGCTTTTGCTGCTAATTTCGCGTCTATGTATGTGCCATAATATTATGTATTTCCTTTTTTTGTTCAATATTACATTTTCTTTTCCAGACAACTCGCTCAAAGTTGAGTTTCACTCAATGTTTTTAATTCGATCCATCTGTTATTATTTAATGGTATGTGCATTCGTATATGTAATTATTGTAAAATTTAAGGTTTCTTGACAATATTTTCTACTTCGGCGAATTCAATGACAAACAATTTTGCTCTGAACAGTTTAGGTTATTGTTTGTTGTCATTAATAGGGAACGTATGGATCACAAAATTTGAATTACATAGCAAGCCGGTCTATAATGTTGATCTTGTTAAAATTATTAATTGCGAAACTGCACTTTATATATTTTTATTTGAATAAAATGTGAGAGTAAAAATCACATCAAATAATGTTAATTGTTTCGTACCTCGAAATTTGTGTTGCTTTTAGTATTCAGGCTATGTCGGAAACTGTGTCTCTTAGATTATTTCGAGAGCAATGTATATAGGCCTGGCTAAGGTAACGTTGAGTTTCAAGTCAACATCTAGTATTTGCAATTCACTACTTGTTTTCAACGAAACTTTCTCTAGTAGTAGGTGGTATAGTAGAGAATAACATAAGGGGAGAAACCTTGCACTCTATTATGTACCCCTACCATATATGAACCCTTCATATAGGGTCCTGCGTTTAGGGCAGCCGATCAAAATAGTAAAAAAAAATCGATCGTTAAAGAAATTCAAGCGCGTCAGATTAAGACAAAGTGAGTTAATTAATACATAATTAATTACACGCAGAAAAGGCTACATTTCAATAATCTGACAATTTGCGCGTGACATAAGGACATAGGTGAGTCAGAAAGTTGCAAAAAAAAAAACTGTCGAGCACGGCCAATTTCTTTATTTTGAAGGAAATCATTCAAGGGTCACGGGAATAATATAATCTGCCGATTTCCGTAAGCCTAAGTAGTTCAAATCATAAATAAAGTGTGGTGCGTGCAGCCGCTGAGAACTATGTATGTATTTCCATTACCAATTGTGGATGGCAAACTGGAGATAACTTTGTTCGTTGGTAATCAACTACCAGAAGAGTATGAAGATTTTGTCATAGCACCTGATATTTTAGGAGATGCTCCAGATTCAGGTATGTTTTTTTTTTCAATACTATAATATCATGAAATAAATAAAAGATTGTTAAGTATCATCACCATTTCTTGTTGCAGATACACAAGATGTAGATGAAAACGACCAAATCGAACTGGACTTATATTATGAAGATGATTTCACTGATGATGAAAATTAAAAAAAATAGTTTCGTAATTTTTTTATTACAGTATTTCCTTCTAAATATACATATTATATTATTTTCTGCGAATTGTATTTGTTACATTCAGTAATAAAAAAAAAAAAATTTTTCTAGCCGTCAGATTCAGGAAATTCACAATCAATCTAAACCGTCTGTATATTAATCTGACGCGCTTGAGTATTTCAATGTTACGTTTTTTTTGCAATTTCAAAAATCGACTTTGACTTTTGGTCGCGTCCAAATCCTCAGTCTTTTGAATAGGAGTTCCTTTGGGTTTACTTAACATCCCTTTTGAATATCTGACGAGTTCGAATATTTTTTTTCCCCATTTTCAACCTCTTCGTACGGCCACCCCCACCATGCAAACCAGCAGATATTATATATAATATTTCTCCGTTATCAGAAACACATGGGGCGCATACATTATTAATATCTGACGCGCTTAAATATTTCTGTGTGATTCTTCTTTTTACATTTGTGAAAACCTGTACACGCTCCCCCCACCAGTTTTATATATCATAAAACCTTTTTTCTTTTTAGCATCTAATCTTCACAATCCAAAAGGTCCCCGCGACGCTCGAGTAACTCCACATTTAGCCTCTTGGGCTCCCCTACTAGTACTCATGTCGGGTAAACAAACGTAGCATAAGAAAAGTTTATGGTAGTGTGGGCGGGCATCTGTTTGTTTGTTTTATAATAAAATTACATAGTATTAGTCTAAAAACCTTCCAGTGGTAGCATGGCACATTCTCCTCGCAATTTCAAGGAGATAGGCTATGTAACCACCACAATTGTTTAACCTTAATTGGCCAGTTTCACAGTTCACTACTTTTGTAGTGTAGGTCTGCTTTAATTCCAGCAAATCAAAATAAGAACAATAGGCCAATAAAGCAGCCCAAGCCATGAATATTCTGCCAGGTTTTGAATCCACATTACTGGTGTAAGTCACGGGTACATTAAAGTGAAAAATATTTCTAATACATGGTTTTTTTTACTTGAAATAGAATTGCTAAATTTCTGTATAATAAATAATTGCTACGCTTCTAATCATTTTAGTCATTTCAGGCGGTAATTATTTATGTATAGCAATTAAACTAAATAAATTTAGACAACACACATCATTGGCAAGTCCTAATTTCACTTAACAATGAAATTATTGTAACTTTATCCTAAACTCTTTACTGCTTAATTATATTTCTACATATATATATACATACACTAGGTTCTTAGTCTCTGATATACAAGTATTACTATAGACATGGAAGAAGTATTATTTTTCCATGTTAAAGAGAAGTACTACAAGAGCCCCAGTTTGAAGAGCACCTAAAGTTGTTAATATAAAAGAAAAAAGGGATTTACGTTATGCGTCGGATAAGCTACTAGTTTTTCGGAATTTGCCTTCATTGTGTTGGAGATAGAAAGAATACTGTCAGGCGCTTGCTGCAAAGGTAAAAAACAATCCAAAACAGCCGTCGTGCCACCCGCCTGGATTAAATCTAGTTAGACTTTGTGGATGTTCGTTGGACAGCTTAGTGTCAATCGTTTTGCAGGTTGCAGTTATGTTTGGGTTAATTAAACCGCAGTGTCTCGTCCACTTGTGCAATGTGTAGTCCTAGTAATCAACTTTATAAAAATGTAAAAGCTTTAGTTTCTTCAGTGGGTTTTATTCCCTTATTACCATAAAAAAACATTTAATTACATACAATACAACATAATTGATATAGCAGTAGGTATATCAGTAAAAAATCAGGAACAATTTTGTATTTTGAAGAACGGGCTTCACAGTATTATTTTGGTAGGTATTGAATTAATTACATACTTTTAATATCCATACAAGATATATAATTATATATATAAATATCTTGTTTTTCTCATACTATAAATTTTTGGATAAAATTTTAGTTACATTGTGTCTTTAGATGATTAAAATCGTACATTTTCTACTGTAATATTTAACTTTAGATGTGGCTTCAGTTGTCAAAGACATTTAAACATCATAGAATAGTAATAATTAATTGCAAAAATCCTTTTTGTAATGTGCGAAAGTGATCTTTTAAGGAAAAACAATATATACAGGTTTACAGTAATTAATCAAGCGTGCCTCACTAGCCATGTCCGAAACTATGTATAATAGCGAAAAACACTTACAGGAGTCTTGGGATCGATTCCGATGTAAACTACTACTTTCAACAATAGATTTTTGAAAAATCAATTATCCTAGATTCTAGCTAGGTATCCACTCAATTGATCTATAAAAAACACAGCCTGTACATACACTAACAGATTGTGTAGCGTATATGGATGAATTTCTATGAAGGAATGTCAATCAACAATAGGTGTATTTTTGACAAAATGGTCAATTATTTTTCTTACATTAACGCTCTGTATTTCTTTGTTATCGTTTCACGACTAAACTGTAGATTTTATATTAAAGAAATTTGACAAGGCGATAGATAGGGAAGGATAAATGCGCTACCTTTTGTCGCACAAACAATTTTAAAAGGGATGGTTTATATACTTAAAACTGTAAACTTTAAAATTAGCAACATTCATTGCTGAACACTAACAATAATATAATTCGTTGAATACTAAAATGTTTTTAATTTTAAACGCATTAAATAAGTCTACCTTTTTTCAGAGATTTGTCATTGTAAAGAACAATCTAATTCATTTTAGAAAAGTGAACCTTGTGATTTCAGGGATTTATAAACTAAATTAGGGTCTCTTGGTATCTTTAAATTACTTATACACTTGACAAGGTATATTGTATATCACATCTGCCTCAAGCTTTATTTATATTAATAATTTATTTTTAAAATAACATGTTGCTAGGAAATAATTTATGGTGTTTATTATAACAGCAAATTTTTTATAATAAATATTTTTTTAAACATTATTGTTGCAATGGCGTATGATTTTCAAAGACAAGACTTTTAAAAGATTCAAAAGAAGTATATTTTATTTTTTATATCGCTTTTACAATTTAATTGGCTGATAAAACCTTTATGTAACTCTAAACTTATAATTCAACTACACCAATTTAGTGAAACAGTAATTAATGAAAATGGCTTAGACAAACGCGTAAGTAAATTTAATTATCGACATTGAACTAAATCGATTTCAAAGCGGCGTTGTTGACACGAACTCAAATAAAACCACACATCGATTCATTAGCACTATAAACATGAGTAGAAGTTCGTCGGAAGTGTGAATATCGACAGACAAATGTGTCTGAAATTATACAATATCAACCTCAATATCAATATCACCAAGCAAGCTAGTTACAGCCCTCGCGGCGTGAGCTCAGTTTTATAGAAGAGTTATAATATTTTTTTGTGAAGTATTTAACGTAATAATGTCTTTCTAATAAGCAACATGTCAGCATTTCCTTCCAATGAAACATTGATTTTATTTTAAGTGATTTTTGATTAACTATACTTTTTTTACTTTTTACTCACAAATGCAAAGTCATGGTCACGCCGCGGGGACTTACGCTTGTGATGGTCGCAATACAACGTATAATTCTGGGAACCGATCTCAGACACCCAGATCATAGCAAAGAATAGAAAGTTCGTTACACGAAATTTACCTTGCCAGGAGTCGAATACTATTCCAGTGAGTTCGGCGGGTAAAAGTTTAACCATTTACCTAACAAACTATAATTTATGTAGTAATAAAATTAAGTAAAAGTAAGATGAAAAGCATCTCAAACAAACGTTCATGTATGAAGAGATTAATGAAAGTAAATGAAGAGAAAGTTGTTTATCAGGAGATCCACCGTCTCTAACTCCCTCCATGAGAAATGAGCGTAATAATTTGTATGTACCATTATGTACATGGTAATTCGATACGAATATAATTATTAATAGTATTACAATTGATGACATTCGTCAACTTGTATAATGCTTACCTTTCTTTCCTCTCATTACAGATATCGGTGGTTATTGTCCAAAATTAAATCATGGTAGCGTTTGGGGTATCTTCTTCGCATGGTATCTTTAAGTCTTCCGTATAGAATATGAAGCTTGCTTTCAGGTAGAAGAAAGAGAGTTGTCTACGTCCTTCTAGAGCTTACAGGGCAGTGTCTGAACACTAGGTAGCTTTCGGAAGGTTTTCAGGAATGTTAAGAAGCTAGGAAACTTCCTGAACGAGCTGACTTGGCAGAGTAGCCTCTCTTCTACCCTCTTACATAAAATGCACTTTTAAAGCTCCGGGGGCCGTTAATTTTACGTCCATTATAATGTTGAGTTTGGTTTGACATGTAGTTTTTGGTTGTTTCGGCTGCTGACCATTAATACCTGCTCTTAATCCCATAAAATGCAAGAGTTTTCATGGGGACTGGGTCGGACAGCAGAAAGACGCTTGGAAATGTCTAAAGAAGCTCTTAGTTTCTCTCTTTATCTTTTTTCAAATAATACGTGCGCCTTTAGTGTTACAAATGTCCATAGGCGACAGTAACCACTTCCCATTAGGTGGGCCGTCAGCCTGTCTGCTAAACTTATGCAAAAAAAAAATAGGTATATAGCTTAAGTAACTTTAAGATAACTTTCTTTTTATAATGTACTAGCGGTTTTGGCAAACGTTGTCCTGCATTGAAAAAATAAAAATCTAGAACCCGATTCCAGCGCCACATGCCGGGTCTAATTGTGAATCTAAACCATTCCTGGTCCACACAAACACAATTTTTTTTACACCTTGGGTTACATTATTGAAGTTTTAGTAGGGATTCCTAATTTTTTCTATAATAATAATAAATATAGCCTATATTAATCTGGGATAATGTAGCATTCTAATGGTGAAAGAATTTTTGAAATCCACCCAGTAGTTTGAGTTTATTTGTTACAAACATACAAAAATACAAATCTTTCCTCTTTAATATTAATATAGATAACAATCAAATTCTCTAACAGTGGGCGCTAACAACTACAACACGGTATAATACTACAACAGTTGCTTGCAATACCATATTGTTCTCTGTACACTAATAGTAATTAATTGTTTTGAATAAATTCTTTATTTTTTTTTAATAATCATAAATATATGTCTAGTACCATTTTTAAAGATTTGACTTTAGTCAGTGTGAAATGTTAATGAACATTCAACTTTTAGAATAGTTTTCGAATGTAGGCGGAAGTCAGAACCACGTAACAGAAGCCTATATAGGACTTTGACTGATGTCAAACGAGAAGGTGGATATTTGTAATGGTTTAAAAAGGTATGTTTCACTACACAGTAGACATTTTTAGTAAAACGCCGAATAAGGTATATGTTAAAATGCCATCTTATTATTGTTTTTATATTATTATTACCTTATATTATCATCATCATCCGTTTTTAAAAATATAAACAGTAAAAAATTATCTTCACGTTCTCCCCGCCAAAAACTCTTGATTTCCATATTAAAGCAATTAAACGTGATCATCAAATTTATTTTAATGATTAAAATTAACATGTAGGTATATTTTACATGCGTTTAAATCGTATACAGTACATACAAAGATTGATTTCTCCCAACTAAACGTGTAGGAGGCGCATGGTAAGCCATAAATAACTCTGGTAAAATTTATCTACCCGACGACAAGTAAAATACATGCCGCTTATAAAATATTTAACAAGTATTCTGTGGATGTATATGGATATATACGATGGATAAGGAAAATATCAGTCAGCTTTCTAAAATTTCATTAATCACGTTAAAAAGTTAAAAGTTTCCCTCGATGTCGGTAGCTTATTGGTAACAACATATCTCATCTCATAGGTGTCGACGGTAAACATTTTCTATCAGGATTCAGGAGGGCAGTTTGTCTGTCAGTCGAGCCTAGTTATTATAGGGCGACCGCGCTTCTGTAGTACGTTGTATGTTCGCCGAAGCGCACATAGATGGTTTTGATGCCTTATGGCGAAAAAAAACAGCTTCGTTACTGAGCAGATTGCGTGGAAGCAGCAACAACATCCCGAAGGGAGGGAATAGCCGATAAATTGGACTGTCCACTTATTTGGCCATTTTTCAGGAGGACTAAATCATTGTTAGTCATTAATTATTAACATAGATATAAGGAAAAGATACTACTGATATTATTGTGTCTGTTTATTTATATATTTATCTCTGTGTGTATTGGACAGTGTTCTCTTTTAATAAATAAATGATGATAACATCATTTATTTATTAAAAGAGAACACTGTCCAATACAAGGCCCTAGAGTTGCTCGTTGTTTATTACCCATTACGCAATCTATTCTATTCTATTCTTGCCGGTGCTGGACATTACGCAGTCGTAACTTGCTTAACTTAAGAACATGGGTAGATTTATTATTATTAAAATTTAAAGATTTAACGCCTATTAAAAATAAAATATCTTACCATTTATTTTACTAAAAGTACGTTTTAGGGTAATAAACACGACATTTTATTTGAATTAGATTAATTAAATTAGGCTCCGATAGAGTAAATAATATATGGGTAATAAAATCAACAAGTTTATAATATAATAGGGGTAGGCTAAATAATAACTATAACATTACTCATAGACACTTGACATCTTTTTCTTTCGTGATCACGGTGATAAAAAAATTCTAACAAAAAAGCAACCGACTTCAAGAGCAATTAAAAAGTAAACATAAAAATGACTACATCTTGCAATATTTTGTTATTGTAACCATGTATATGGTAATTTTTATGTTTTGTTGGGTACCGACTTCAAGATGTAGAAATTTTTATTTTTCGCTTTCTAATTACTCTTGAGATCGGTTTCATTTCTGTTACAAAATTATTATTTTTCACTTTTAACTTACATATATTATAGCTTCTCGAATGCGGAAACGATAACTGATGAAACGGAAGGGTATTTAGAAAATAATGTTGAACGCAGCTCGAAGGTAAAGTATGTACATGCACTTAAGGACCTCTTATAAGTGCCGTCAAATTTAATAGCTAGCAGATGCTGGTCAGTTAATAAATGTATATCATTCGGTTTTGGCACTCGCCGGCCGCTTCCGCGTCGCGGTTCGTGCATTTTGGTTTGGAGAAAACCAGCTGCTGTACACGACCTTCGGCCACCTCTAGCAATCCATTTTTGTCCATAGTTTTAAAAGTCCCATTGGCGTAAATTGGTTGGTGCTTGGTGAAAATTGTTTAATCAAATGATTACGCCCATCGTCTGGTGTCAACGGGCAGCCTTTTCGTTTGAATCTCAACTTCGACTGTCGACGTTTTCTAAATACGACGGACCTCATAACTCAATTTACGCAGTCGTGCTGTCTGTCTATCGTTATCGATTTCCATTGTACGTTTTCCTAGTTCTAGTCGAGTCTACTACATCGCGTTAAAGATCTTAAGGTACCTACTCGTTGTAGTATTGTCATAAACCTAACAATATTTCTTTTTTCTTTTCAATACGTTTTCTATTTGTTTTTAAGTAATTTTCTGCTATATCTTCGGAACCCAGTCTATTGTTTAATAGCAATGAAATTTATACGATACTATTCTGAAGCTATACTAAATCCAATACAATAAAATATCAAAATCAGTTCAGAAACAAAAAAGCTATGAATGATATACCTCAAAAGCTACACATTTTTACCCAATTTTAACGACTTTTTTGCTGCATATTCGAAACCCAAAGTCCGATAACAATGAAATTTATACCAGACTACTATAAAGTGAATCTAACGCAAAAGAAATCATCACAATTGGTTTAGAAACCAAAAAAGTTACAGACGTCAATCACTACAACGTTTTCTACTAGAGTTTATGGATTTATTGCTACATCTTCGGAACTCGAGATCTAATACCAATGAAATTTATATGGGATCATTCTGAAACTAATAATAACTAACTAATGAATCGAACGCAAAAATAATGACCAAAATCGTTTCAGAAACAAAAAGATATGACTGAAAAACTGCAAAAATTTCACATTTCAGTCTAATTTCAAGGATTTTTCTGCTATATCTTCGGAACCCAAAGTCTGCTAGCAATAAAATTTATATGGAACTATTTCGAACCTTTGATAAATATAATGCAATGAGAATTATCAAGATGGGTTTAGAAACAACAAAGTTATGGCTGACAAACATAAAGAGAATATTTATACGACGAATTGAAAAACTCCTCCTTTTTCGAAGTCGATAAAAAAGTGGGTTGAAACGTCGAAATAATAGTAATAATCCAATAAAATGCCGCGCTCAAAACCGTTAAAACGTAGTTTTGAATTATGTGTAGGTACTAGTCGCGAAAACTTGAGGAAAGAAAGATTATCCGTCTTATTCATAAAAAAGCGCTAATGCAGGTTTTAATAATTTGTTAGATACAATGTATTTTAAGCTTATAACTGGTTTATTATTCACAGTCGTGTTTCATGAACCTCAAATGTTGAATGTCGCCATTTCTTAAAAAAGTTTTGTCTATGAATACAAGAAAATAAAAAAACATGTTAAGTAATTAATATCTATATCTCATTCTATCTCATATTATTATATCTCAGAGATAACATTTTAAATCGCATCTAAAAGTAACAAAAAATGTATCCATCTGGGACCCACCCACCAGTGCAATACCTATAGCAAACAGCAACAATTAAAAATTGTAAAATGCTAGGGTTTTTAATATAAAATGCCTTACAGCCAGAACCACAAAAAATTGACCATGTTTTTTAACCGTTTGACAGCTATCCATCAAAATCGTCATACATTACAAAAGTGCTATAGATAATTGGGATATTTAAAAATAAAAAAATGTGTTTTTACTTGAAATTTTATAATTGTTGCAATTTTACATCAATTTACATATTTCTTTTAACGTTTTACAGATAAAGAATTAACGAAAACAACTACTTAAGACAATTAATAAAGATATCAGTGGTAAATGAAAAAAAAACGTGAAATCATCACTCAACATGATTAGGTATTTCCAATATGCAAAAAAAATTCAAATAATTTTTTTTGGAATGAAAACTAAAAACGCTTTTTATTTATATTTTACCCGTACAGGAACGGAGAAAGAATACAACTTCCTGCGGCCGGGCCTGTCGTAAGAGGCGACAAAACAACCCACAGCCAGTTGGTAGGGTATTTGCCCGACTGGATGGTTACCACCCCTGGTTTAGAGTCTGCTGCCATAACAACCCTGAGTTGTGTTTCGGCATTAGTGACCAGGTTCCAGTCTCCCTTAAAAGAGCAGCAGCGTTTGTATTTTTACAAAAAAGTTACAGTTTTCATTTCTTGAAAAATATGGCTGGCTGTTAGAAATTTCTAATAGGTTATTTATTAGTTACGTGCACTTCCAATAATCAGTAATAGTAAATTAGGACTAAAACCGAGTTCAGAAAGAAATTGGAGCAACAGATGAACAAATCGCAGGAGGTAAAAAACCATGAAAATAAATTTGTTACTAACGACAAATAGCCGGGTTCTATACCTTATTATTCATTCACTTGCCCTACTATCGTTACATTTTGACTTTAGTTGTACGGCTTATGTTAAATTTTAACCGATGTAAGGCAAATGAACGATAGGTAAGATATAGGAACCGACCATTAGTCGATTGACATTCGTTCAATGATACTAAATGCTTTTATATTGTTACAACCTAAGCGCCGACAAAGACAGATTCCACGTACAGATTTGTAGAAGCACATTTATTACCCGTCGGCATTAGAACTAATAACTAATAATATTGAAATTATTGTAATTCTTTTATGATCGTCTTCTTTTGTTTACTTATTTATTGGCATACATTTCTAGGAAACAGCCTATAATTGTGTTATAATCATTAGCCAGGTGTTACGGATTTTAAAGTACAAGCTGATTCTAGGAAATTCGGTCCACGTGGCCAGGCGGGCACATTGCACTTGTACAGGATAAAACGAGGACCTGATTGAGGGAGGAAGGCAGTCGAGTGAGAACCACGATCAAAGCGTGTGTACTACAATCGGGAATCTAATAGAGACGGACTTTGCGCGTTTTATTGAATTACGACCTTCTGCATTACGTTTAGACTTGTTGTGTTCGGTTATATTTGTACCTGTGTTATACGTGTTTGTATAGTTCTAATAAACTCTATAATAATTCCAACGGCATTTTAATTCGAGTCTCGCAACTCGTAACAATATGTATAATTTAAAGGTTTTCTGTGTTAATTAATATAAACAATAGTTCATTTAATAGTGTTTTGTATTGTAAATTAATTAATATGGGAATATATTTAAAATTCATTTAATTGGTACATATACATCATGCAGCAGCATGCATACAGCATCATGGTAGATAGAAATAGTAATCTTGCATAACATGACTAACTTTTCGCCGACAGTATTTTGTTGACCGATATCCATTGTTTTTGTCATTTGTATACGGAAAATAATTGGTTATTTTGTATACCATTAAAAACTATTTAAAAAAAAAATAAAATTCATAAATTCGTATCCATTTTGGCGAAAACGGAATCCTAATGTAATGGCATGTCCATCTTTCCGTGTTTGTCAGAGTCATTTTTCTTGGAAATTATTGTTTCTGAATGGATGAAATTGAATAGAAAAGTATAGTCTATTTACCGCTACAAAAACATGTAGGTGAAAAAGGTAAGATTTGGGGTGGCCGCCATATATAAGGGTTGATTTTTTTTAAGGTATATAATCATGTAGGGTATTGTTAATTCTGATTCTTAATAGCTTGTGAATGAAGGTGGAGGAAATAAAGGTAAAAGTAGAAAATTCTGAAAAAAGTAAGGGTAATTAATAGTGCTTGAAAAATACTTTCAACAAACATTATTTTGAACAATATTCATTAGGCAGTCTGTAAGATATGAGGCATTATAATTAAAATGCTTTTTTGGTTTCGATGAAATTTCGCCTCACAGTTCAAAGTTCAGAGGAGAGAGATTTCGAAGATAATAGCTCACCTACTCATACATTTTCTTACGACAAAATCTGGTTTTCAAAGAAAATAGATTCGTCGTTTAGCGAAGAAAGAGACGTCGTAATCACTCGTGAGGATATAAACTAAACTGTACATCTTGCTTATAATGAATACGTATTTTTTTTAAACTGTACAATATCATTTCTTCTACGACGATAGTTAAGAAAAATATCTACGACAACGACTAACGAAGAATATCTTTCATACAATGTATTACTTTGTTGCTATATAATAATTACTTACATATGTTTTTATAATAAGTTTTAGGCAAAGGTATGTTACAATATCATTTTCGTGATGAATCAAGACTTAATTAAAATATCTGACTAAGTCGATTCGCTTCATTTCGAATGCATGAGGAGTTAACACGACAGCACGATGTTTCAATTCAAGACTAATTGCCGTTACAGAATACCACATTTATAGTATGTATATTTAATCTTCCTAGAAGCAATTTTAGTACCTACTGTAAGCGATCCTGGAGACCGTTCCCTTTCGGTTTCAGCTGAAACCACACACTAAACTAGTTTATTCACTCGAGATTATCGGGTAGATAAAGTTTGTCACCAAGTCTTCAGGATAACTTGCCTCTCTCACGACATGCCTCTGTTAATATTGTTTATGCTTGTCACGTAATACAAATACTAACTTTAGTATCGATTAATATACCCCTCTTGTGATACGTTAACGGTAAAATCTTAATTCATTCTCACATTATATGATTTACTTGTATAATTTACATCATAAACACAATATTACCAAATTATAAAGTACATAGTATAATTAAAGAAATTTAACTTGTATTGCATTCTACCTATGTATAGTCTCCCTTAAGACTATAAGTAGAATATTGAGCCTAGGTCATCGAAGTCAATGGGTAAGGTTCTTTCCCAGCAGGCAGGCTACCTTATCTCTCTCTTCTCAAATTAATGATGAAATAGTATTTAAACATGATAATCCTTATCTCAATCTTTGCATTATTTCTATTAAAAACTTTTCTTTTAGCTTGTTTGTAATCAGTAAACGAAACATGTAATTTAGAAAAGGGAATATAAGCTATAATTTTCTGTTTATTAAGGACAATCGGAAGAAAGTGTCACAACACTCGGTTGGTATTTTTGCCTCTTTTATTTACGATTATTCCATTACCGTGCCACAGCCGACACGAACATAAATAAAAGTTAGCATTTGGATAACAAAGAGCAGGACCGTGAATCTCGTTGATATTTTATTCGCGTCAGGTCGAGCCGGATAGTAACATATGGAGATTACATGATTAGGACTCGCATGTTTTATTTAAATGTATTGTTTTTTACAGCTCAAGAATGGTAATTACAGCCAATTTGACTGGAGATAATATTGCAATCAAGTACATGGAATAGTTGGAAAGATGTCAGGCAGTGAAGAGGGTGGAGTAGCGTACTGTGTGCCTGGTGGTCACGTGTTCCAACATGTCTATATTCAAGCACACGGGTATATTGCCCTCCTTATCTGTCTCCTTGGTTCAGCTGCCAACTCTGTTAATATAGCAGTGTTAAGCCGAAGAGAAATGATATCATCTACAAACTCTATTCTTACTGGCCTGGCTGTAGCTGATCTTCTTGTCATGATAGATTATATACCTTTTGCTCTGCACATGTATACGAAAATAGGGTCAGAGCTAAATAGAAACTCATACGGATGGGCGGTGTTTATATATTTTCATTCCATATTCAGCCAAACTTTTCACACAATATCGATATGGCTGACAATAACGCTCGCTGTCTGGAGATATATAGCGATTAAATTTCCGCAAAAAAATAGAACTTTATGTAGTAAACGTAATACGAATATAGCTATATCGCTGGCTTATGCTGTTTGCCCTATATTATGTCTTCCTATCTATTTCGCAATGAATATTCAAGAGAGACCACCGACAGGATCTACAGATGAAATGAACTATGGAAAGGTGAATGGAAACGACACAAGCATTATAAACGCCTCTGAAAGTGGGGTCAAAGAGCCAATTTACGCTTTAGTCATGACCCAGAACCAAGAAATGTTGACAGCAATATTCTGGATTTACAGTGTTTTTATAAAATTGATACCTTGTGTGATATTATCTATTTTAAGTGTTTTATTGATTTTAAAAATGAAATCTAGTGACAGGCGGCGACAGAAGCTATTGAAAAAGTCTGCGATTACTACTAGCGAGGTAATATTTTAGTATTTAGTAGTTTTATTAAGATTGCCGTCTCATCTAACACCAATAGTTTTACATGTTGATCTTTTAAAACAAATAAAACGTACTGAATCCGTACAATTTATAGCTGTCAATGTCAACATTTCCAAAAAAGATAACTTGTCTTAGAGTTATGTGGTTAGTCTACTGTAGGTACCTAGAAACTTTAACCTAATTCTAAAACTGATATTCTTAATAAAACTAAGTTTTAACCGTTTTAAGCACGGGAATTTATTTGTATTTTGTTATCCCGACGTTTCGGCCACTTCAGTGGACGTGATCACGGAAGATAAAGATGGCAAGTGTCAACGAGTATTGTTAAAGTTTTATTTAGCCTACCTCAAAAAAACACCCAAATTTCAATAGAGAAGATGGTTGGCAAGTACCACCTGTTTAGGATCCGATCATCAAAAGTATCAAGACCCAAACCCAGCAAAAACCAACTGCCAGACCTCAGGATACTGTGAGCTCTTTCTGCGTGCACCGGAACACCAACCAACTTGACTGATAATTTCTTTTATTTTTCCTTCTACACATTTTAATATTATTATTATTCTTATTCTTGCGCCGCTTCTTCTCTTCAAGCCATAACATGTTGCGAAGCGGTGGTAAATAAGATTAGGCTCCCATAGAGTAAATAATAACCATAAACAAAATTAAAACTAAATAATTAAAATGAACAAGTTGGAGGTAGGCTAAATAAAACTTTAACAATACTCGTTGACACTTGACGTCTTTGTCTTCCGTGATCACGGCCACTGAAAAGTGGCCGAAACGTCGGAATAACAAAAATCAAATAAATTACCGCGCTTTAACCGTTAAAACGTAGTTTTATTATGTATAACAGTCGCGAAAACTTAAGAAAACTGATATTCTTCATTAATAAATATGTCAATTAGGTATTTAATTTATTGCCTTGTTTTAATTCACAATTATAAATTATACAAAAATAACATAGATATGGTAGTTTTTAAAATCAAGAAATCTATTTCTTGGTGTATTTTTAAAATATTTAATATAATCTTTGTGCAGGGAGAAAAAGCTCGTCTAAACGAGGACAGCAGCAAGCGCGGCGCAGGTCGCACGGACAGAACTACACGCATGTTGGTGGCGCTGCTCGGCCTCTTCCTTGCCACGGAATTGCCCCAAGCGTTATTCGGTCTACTCACAGCAATCGCGCCACATCTATTCGAAGTTTGTTATTATTCATTTGGTAAGTTTAATCAAGTAGCTAGTTAATATACACATTACACATATACACATCTCTCTCTTTTCTTTCACCTTCTCTCTATTCATTGGGGTCGTCACAATATGTCTTTTCCTTTCATACTCCTATAATCTGCCATATGTTCTCTCTCACATCACAATCATCATGTAATCCTTTTGGTCTACCTTTACATTTGTACCCGTCAATATTCCACTTTAACATTCTTTTTGCCACGTGACTTTCGGCTCTCCTTTAACTATTTATTCACAATCTATACATATAAATTAAATTGAAATGTCTGTTTGTAATATCAAAATAATAGCGTTTTACTAAATGCACATGATGACAGTATATACGGTACTTATATCAAGAAAACAATTTTCAAAATTTTTGCCTGTCTGTCTGGATGTCCCGACTAATCTCTGAAAGGGTTGGACCGATTTTTACAGGACTTTTACTGGCAGTCACCTGGTGTTATAAGGAGTAACTTAGGCTACTTTTTTTCGGGTTCCGCAAAAAATATCCACACGCGGGAAGTTGCGGGCACAGCTAGTCTATACATATTAATAAAATTGTAGAGGTCAAACTTCTGTACAATGAAAAAAAATGCTAAAAACCGAGTAAGGGGGATGTAAGAAGTGAAATAGAACTAATTTAGATTTTTTCAAATTTTTTGTTTCACTATTTGTTTGTCTGTTTGTACCGGCTAATCTCCGAAACGACTGGAGCGATTTAAATGAAATTTTGTATGTTGGTAGCTTATATTCCTGGTCAACATATAGGATACTTTTGATCCCGAAAAATTAAATAATTCCCGTGGGATAGTTAAAAAGGTTTCCACGCGGACGAAGTCGCAGGCAGAAGCTAGTTATTTAATAAGTCTGTTGAGGGTGCAAGTTGTAAAAAATAAATTTAAAATATCTGGGGGATTAATTTGGACCACCAAATTCAAAAATAACTACTAAACGATTTAAACGGAACCGGGCGCAGAGCTAGCTTATACCCGGGTTAACACTCAGGATACTTTTTATCCCAATACTTATGACGTCGTTTCCGCGGGGTTGGTGACTATAGCCAAAAAATGGCGCTGCGGTTAGTTTTTTGGTGTCGCCGTTATAATTCACATCTAATACGTTTTCATGGCAATACGAATGAAGTTTCGCTAGCACTGCTAGTACTTATTCAATAAAAGGTCTATTGCTGTCTACGTAATTAACTTTGGATAAAAGCAAATAAACCACAATAGCTGATAAGCTTTAATCAATCTTCCATTCAATCACACTTGAGTTAGGGAATATGGAGCGTATCTTTTATTCATTATGTGCCTCGCAAATAAGTACTTACTTAATTAAATAGCTAGAATGAATTCGAGAATACATGATATATAATCATATTTTCAATGGAATAGTCTGTAACATCAATTGGATATATAATAACAGCCCATAGAAGTCCCACTGCTGGGCTCGGGCCTCCCACTATTGGGGAACGGACAGTATACCCGTCACGCTTGTCCAAGGCGGCTTGGCAGGTTTGACACATCGGTTATCTCGATGTGCACGTTTCATCACGATGTTTTCCTTCACCGTTGTTAACACGAGGTAATTGTAACAATTTGCACATTAGGTCAGAAAACTGTCTAAGTGGTGGATGCGAACCCGCGCCCTTTGAGTTTGGGACGCGACGCTACCACAACTTCATTGGATTCAATTCAACTGGATATGATAAAGTTATATCTATACTTCAAAGCTAAACAATTTTATTATTGTTATTCAGTTTCTAACTTCAATTTTGATGGTGCTTAAACTGTGAAACGAAAATTTAATTTTAGATAGTGGATTGATTTTGCTATTGGATGTTAGTATTTCAATATCCTGTCTTTGACAAATCCGATCAACCGGCTCGTACTAAGAAATAACGAACTTTGATTTAATTACATAAACGTACATTTACATTATTTACCTTTGTATTTAAGTAATTTATGAAACCTGATTAACGAGTTCAGACCGCAGGGTGTATGCCACAAAGCAATAGTGTCCGGACGAACTAAACTAACATTATTTTACTATTGTGATTTATTTTCCTCAATACTTCGCCTTCAATACCGTTACATGTTTTTAGATAAATTCGAATTTCTGACGGGCAATTGAAAGGCTGAAAAGCACGTCAGTTGCACGAAAATAAATTGCAAAGTAATATCGGAAAGAAATCTTTCAACATAAAACACTTTTCCACAGTCCACTGAGGTTATTTACAAAAGACTATCATAATAAGAGTGTTTCTATATTTTATGGAAATATTTATTTGTCAGATGCGAAAGAGACAAGTTCTTAATAAATTGCCATAATATGGCGTAATTTAATTTTATTTAATAACTTATTTAATTTAATTTTGGCGTATATTGGTATAATGCAAGTTAGTCCAAGTGCAGTGAAGAATTCTATTTTTGCCAAACTGGCTACGGAACCCCAAAAAAGTTAAAGGGTAACTAACAAACAAATCATTAAGAAACATCACTATAAACACGCTTATGTACAGTGCACCTTTTCATCACCTTCTAGTTTTTCGAAATTTTACCACAAAATTGCGGCATATACAGATGACTTTTTCGAGTGGGCCTTCAGGGCCAGTCCTAAACTATGCTAAATAGCGAAAAACACTCAAAAGAGTCTCGAGGCTAATTTTGACGAATGTTAAAGTTGTATCATTAGATTTTTGATAAATCAATTACCCTTGCCAGGAATCGAAACCGCTGATTTTGGTAAAAAAAATAACAGGCTGTATTATTACACATTGGTGTATTCCGCAGTGTGGCTTGTAAGGATCAATATCTGTAAAGGAATGTCAAACGACAAACCGAGGGAAAGGATTGTTTTTTAACAAAATGTTCTGTTTTCCTCATACACTAATTAAACATCAAATTGCGCCGATCATTTGGCCGCACCTCATTTGAACTAAATCAATGTCTACCCATTGACTGATTTGATTGATTGCGGTAAAATAATGTATGTTTCGAATTTTAATTTATAGATGCCTATTAAAAATTAAATAATATTCCCATTACCATATTGTATAAATTTTTCGCTATTTCGTATAGCGAATGTATAGATTTGGTCCTAAATGTCTACTTGAAAAATTAACCTGTATAATAATACCAGCTTTTGTACGCGGTTTCGCTCGCGTTAACTTACATTTTGTAAATCTATTCAGGTTTTTTTCTTATCCCTCAGGAACACTATTGATGATGCGATATTCGTAACGCCATCAAGCGTAGGTGGAACTAACCATAAGAACAACACATAAAAGTTATATTATTATTATTATGGTTGTCATAATTGCAACAGTGGCACCAATAAAATCCGATCGTATGTCGTATCGCTATCTTTAATTATGCTCGACTTTCCCTCGGGAATAGTATTTTTCTGAATGAAATGTGCTGTCTTTTTTTGTCCTTCTGACAACGTGTGAAAAAATTCGTGACGATCGGTTGTGTAGTTTAAGGCTTTAAAACATGAGAAAGAAATAAACTCACAGTTGCATTTATGATATTAGTTTCTAATAAATATATCTAGTTTCTATAGACCCAATAGTTTTTTAGAAAAATGGCTATGTCATAATTAGACAGATGGGCAGATGAATAAACACAGGCATGATGAATTTATAAGAGTTCTGTTTTTGCCGTGTGATTGCGAAACCTTGAAAATAAAATTAGCGCAGTATCGGAATTGTGACTTGAGCATCGTATTACATCAACATGCATTTTGAGGAAACGATTTGCGAACAACCTTTTTTCAATCTGCTTTTAAATAACATAACCGGCGCGCGAAGAAAATCGAAGCGGAATTATAATACAATTTCTTTATTGAATTGGGTTCTATAATTTTACATGAATATTTATAAAATAAAATTTCCGGTTATGATTTCGAAACAGATATTGGGGCTTTATTGCTAGAAGCCGGTTTTACATAATGCGATCAGTATGCGGGCGCTGTTCCTCCGGCCTCTCGTGTGTTCGCACATCACGTTACACTCTGGGAAGTCGGACGGCCTTTCACTTTATCTTTGGCACGATTAACATCAAATATCTCTATCCGCTTATCCTTTCTTTTTCCTGTCTCTCTCTCAAAAACATGAATGGTATAAAGGAGCGTCTTTAGCACGATTAGTATAAAATATTCTCTGCTTACCCTTTCCCTTTCTTTGACTCTCTATACAAAAGCGTGAATGGCACAGAGGAGTGTGGCTGTGGTGGATGGTTAATTTAACGTGGCATTCGTGTCCACTCTAATCAATACGTTGACTCGCACTAGTTGGGGTTTAAATAGCACTTCCTTGTGAGCTTATTCTATGTATTTATTATACACAGTTAATACAGTAGGCTCTATTCAAAAACCTAGTGTTCTATAAAGTTTCTGTCGACCGCGTCTTCTTCTCTGCCATTATCAGAGATCTTTTTTTATCTCGTTTTATGGAAGGTAACTTTTTTAATTTTTAGCAGATTTGCAGATAATTTAGGTTGGGGAAAAAGTTTCTTCGCATTTTATATTAAAATTCAAAAGGTTTTTTTTTATAAAGTTTATTTACATTTGACTAAAGTATCTACGTGCCATTTTGTTGGATAAATTTTTGCCATCTTGTAGGTAAGAACGTGATCCCATTGATATAAAAAATTTTGGGGCTTCTGATCAAAAAACTGCGACAGGTGGTTTTGGCAGTCCTCTCGTGATGTTAACCTGACACTGTCTAAGGAATTCTGCAGAGACCGAAACAGGTGAAAATCTGAAGGTGCAAGATCAGGACTATACGGCGGATGCATTAACACCTCCCAGCCAAACTCTCGTAATTTTTGCTGAGTGGCTAAAGATGTGTGAGGTCTAGCGTTATCATGGTGAAAAACCACACCCTACTGTTGATTAATTCCGGCCGCTTTCTCTCAACTTTTTGCTTTAATCTCATCAGTTGTTCGCAGTACAGTTCAGAATCGATGGTCCTGCCTGGCGGTAACAGCTCATAATGAATAATGCCCTTCCAATCCCACCATACACACAGCATCACCTTGCTGCGAGTTTACCCGGGTTTCGCCACAGTCTGTGAAGCCTGACCGGCCTTTGACCACGATCTTTTTCGCACGTTCTTGTCGTACGTGATCCACTTTTCATCGCCAGTTATCAGCTTCTTCAAAAATGGTTTGGTTTTATTACGTCGTTAATAAAGAATCACAAATGAGTACACGGTTCATCAGGTTTTTTTCAGTGAGCTCATGAGGCACCCAAATATCGAGCTTTTTTGTTTACCCAGCTTTTTTCAAATGCGCCAAAACCGTTTTGTGGTCAATTGCCAGTTCTCCAGCTACATCGTAACTACTAATATGCCGATCGTGCTCCACTTTTTAAAAAATGGCATCAATTTTATCCGTAACAGGGCGACCAGAGCGACATGCATCTTTGATATCAAAATTTCCGCATTGAAAACGCTTAAACCAAATTTGTGCTACTCTCCAGATACTGCATTAGGTCCATAAACATCACAAATTTTTTCGCGGCTTGTGTTGCATTTTTACCTTTTTTGTAGTAAAAGTTTAAAATTTATCGAATTTCTTCATTAGATTCTCTCATTTTAACAATAAGAAAAACAAATGAAAATCACACATTTTCCTAATTTGAATTTCTCTTTTTTAAAATTAAAACTTTTTAATGATACCAAAACTAGCCAAATACAAATAGTATAGCCAAAGAGATCTTATTACAAGTTCATATATACTATATGCGAAAAGACTTTTTCCCCAACCTATTATAATAATTAATTTCTTTATTTTTAAATCTTACCTTAGGTACAAATTTTTTAGAAGATTTGTACAAGTAAGTTATATTGTTGTCAGCGGCATAGCGTGGGTGACGGTCGCCCGGGGCGGAAAACAATTTCGCCGCCCTTTTATTTAGATATTTCAATTTAATGCATACTATATCTATACTTCTATACTAATATTATAAAGAGTAAAGTGTTTGTGACGTTGTAGGGGGTGATCTGTGGATCTACTGAGCCGATTTCGAAAATTCTTTTTGTGTTGGAAAGCCCACGTATTGAGGAATGTTATAGGCTATATAACATCACGCTAGGACTAATAGGAGCGGAGTGGTAATGACAAATCTGCCCGTGTTGAGCCGGGCGAGTAAGTAATGAAAAATTTCCGTGCTCTTTTCAATCGGTCCGAATTTATAGTTGCAATCAAAATATGAAATGATTCAAATATTTATATTATTTATTGTGAAATTTTGCAGCCCCCACTACGCTACGCCGCTGATTTTTGTCCTAAACTACTCAAAATTATACACTTAGGAACTTACAGTCTTATTTGTGTTTATTTAAATCAACGTTAGTTAATTTGACGCTTTTGGTATTCCGAAAAATGTCTACGCTGTTGAGGTGGTCCCTGAATAAATAATGCAGCCCTCAGCAGGAAGTAAAATATCAGTATCTCAGATGCATCCGATTGCATCCGAGATTCTTCACTCTTGTCCAACCAGTCTTCATTGAATTCTAAAGGAAACTGTAACAGACCCGAAAAGCGTAATATTAAAAATAATTATATAAATTTTTTAAATGAGTTCCTTTTGTCAAATTATTATTGACGCCTTATAGGAAGCAAGTATTATCTATGTGTAGTACAATTAGATTTCCAAAATGACCGACGGAAGCAAAGCTATTGTTATTGATGAAATTCATAAAGTTCACGTAGCAGTTGAGAGGTGCTTTTAACAAAAAGTTTCTAGAACACTTAATCCGATTAACATTTTACTGTGTTTCTATGTGTAAAACCCTGGTAAGATATAATATATATAAGCTTACTGCATTATATGTATACAGAAACCATATTGCTTACTGTTATATTATAAAAATATTTAATGTCTAAAGCTAGAGTTTGAAGAAAAGCAAAAATATAGTTATTTTTTTACTAACGTGATTAAATATTTTGCTGTACCCTCCAGGGCTTTGTTATTGAAAAGGTGAATACATTACAAGGTAATTTTCTTAAAATAACACGAAACGAAATTGGATACTTATGACTAAGCTTGAGATAAGAAATATGAAAATTATTATTTTGCTAGCCGCTTTGAACATGACTTCGCTTAGCTTAATCCTTGAATCCATACTCCGCGGAAATTATCTTATAATCCAGGATAAAAAATATCTTGTGTTTATCCCCGTATCGAAAGTATAATTATACGAGTATGTATGCAGGGAGGATTTTTTGAGTAGGCTTTCAAGGGCAAATTCAAAACTATATGAAATAGTGAAAAACCACTCAAAGGGATTTGGGTCCGATTTTCATGAAAACTGAAGCGGTACAATTAGATTTTTGAAAAATCAATTGCCCAGGTCATGAATCGTATCGTTTGATTTTTGAAAAACCTATTTACTGTTTATTAAAATTCAGCTCCGAGATTCCATCGACTGCTTTTGGCTATTTCCTATCCTTTCAAACTTGTCATCGAGGTCCACTTGAAAAATTCACCTTGTACATGCAAATGTGAAATACGTATGCCACATTTCTTTCAACGACATTAATCCTTTAACGTGTGGGTGGGGACGGGTCTATCTTATACGCGCTAGATTTATGGAAGTTTGGCTTGTGACTCGTGATATTTTTTATTTATTTTATTATTACTGGAGTTCAGCAGACAGGCAGACGGCCCACTTGATGAAAAGCGGTTACCATCGCCTATGGACATTTGCAACACCAAAGGTGCTACAAATGCGCTGCTGCTCTCTTAAGAGAGACTGGAACCTGGTCACAAATGCCGGAACACAACTCAAGGTTGTTATGGCGACATACTTTATACAAGGGGTGGTAGCCATTCAGTTGGGCAAATGCCCTACCACCTGGCTGTGGGTTGTTTTGTCGCCTCTTAGGACAGGAAGCCCGGCCGCAGGAAATTGTATTCTTTCTCCGTTCCTGCGCGGATAAATATATAAATAAATATAGAAAAATCTCCCGTCTCAATTAAACTTAATAAACCGGCACAAGTATTTTGATTGTGTTCAGTAATCGACAATTACTATTTCCCGAAAACTATTACAATATTAGACAGAACTTTTATAAAAGTTTTTATTTGGCTACATCGATTCATAATTTTCACGCATCGGTGTAATTCATACATCATATATACTACAATGTACTACTCTTATTACCTGTAATCATCAAAAACTGTAACGAAAAAATCTATTTTATGCCTTGAAATGTTTATTTGTTTTTACAGTAGTAATTTGTTTATGGATACTTTATGATAAACTTTATTGTTGAGCACATTAAATATGATATAAAATTCTAGCCAACGTCTACATTTTCAACAATAATTTTTTCGTAACACCGTACTTGCTAGGTATTCGCGGAATTCTTTTCAAGTAAACGTTTTAGTTTTTGCATTAACAGACGTTTGTTTGATAATAACGTTTCACACAGTGTGTGATGCAATGACTTAAATGAAAATGTTTAAAATAATTGACTCCTACGGCATACTAGGAATTAACGGGCACATATATATATAATACACTTTTTTAGAGAAAGAATCATAGCTTTCGTGGCGAGTAATACATTGCTACTCTCGCCAGTATGCTCTGGTAATTTGTCTTCTAAACGATATGTCTCCAGAGTCTGTAAACATATCGCCCTATGTCACCGTTGAACTGTTGAGTGACATTTTCATAAATGCCAGATCTTGACACGATGATCCACGTATCTATGAATATTCGATCGTTTCTAAGTCTGAGAAGGTAGCAAAATGTAATCTAATAAAACTGAACTTATTCTCATAAACAGAATTTGTTAGTAGGTTTAAAAGTACAGAATAAGACAATATAATAAGAGTTTGATTATGTATTTAAATGGAATACTAATTGTAAATGTCTGAAATTCTTATACATTTGAATGTTCTTACGCAAATCTTACAAGTTGATTTATTTGTTCATAGGTGAGGTAATGGATTTGATGGCTTTGGTGGGTTCTGCAATTAACTTCGTGTTGTACTGCAGTATGAGTAGGCAGTTTCGCTCCACATTTGCTCGGCTGGCTCGGAAGGCGCTACCTTTGCCTCAACAAGATGGGCAGCCACTGACGTCAGTGACCACGTAGCGATCTCGTGCGACCGCTGCCACCACGGCATCGGTAGCTAATATTTAAATTATTTTTGAACGAGGTTTAGTGGTGACTCGGTGACATGGAAACAATGGTAACCTGACGCGTGTTGTAGCATCAGGTAGCCATTTAAGATCACAAAGGTACTCATGTCAATGACTGTTTTACACCTGGTATTAAATAATTTTTATTATAAGCAATCAAGGTACTTTACCTTGATTGCTTATAATAAAAATTATTTGTGATGTTTGCGAAAAATCAGAAAACAGGTGAACAATTTCATTTCATCAATTTTATCATCATCATTGCGACGTATGTGTTGATGTTACATTCACGTTTTATAGTCTTATTTTTACCTGTGTTAATATTTTTATAATAAAGATTCCAGACGAATTCCTCTTTGTCTAGACACAGTTTCTTGTTTGTCGGTTACTGCAGTACTTGTATTACAAAGTTTCAACAGGAATCAAAGATATAGGTAGGTACCTATTTATTTGCTTACCATTCATAAGTCGTTCAATAATAACGTAATTAAATTCAACTTTAGGAATAGGCCTAAGCCAATTTTGTTGGTGCTATTAAAATGCACTCTGTTTAATGTGTGAATGTACTTTTTACACGTGAAAACGTAGTCACGTCTTTCTTAGTTCACGTAATTATATTAAAGTAGGTCATAAGAGCGTTTCAAGTTTACTATATGAAACCAAAGATATTTTAAATAATTAAAGTTGTAAATTAGTTATATCTTTATACTCTTTATTCATAACAGTTCGCATTAATGATGCGATTATGAAACATTTTTTTAACAAGATTAAACCTCGTACAACTATTATGAACAAGGGAGTACATCTTTAAATGGAAAACAGACTATTATGATTACTATTAAATGTTTTATATAAAATATGTAAATTTCTGATGTTACAATAATTAATATGTACCTTTGAATTAGTTTGTTCCAATGTTTCTAAGAACAAACTATTGTCGTCTTGGTATGCATACATTTGTAGTGAAATTTTATTAGCTATCAAATTCATATTTACATTAATTCTCATATTTTTGGTTTGTAATAAATTGTATTGAATTACAGATGTGTTGCTATTTGGAATACAGATTGTGGTTTATTAATTTTTCGGCTTGTTCTTTTATTGACGTGATGTAAGCAAATATTGAAAGGAAATAAACTGTTAGGACATAATAATATTGATAATAGACTACATAAACTTATAATATTAATAATAGAATTTATGACTGACCCGTATTTTTTCTAGAACATCGAATTTATTATTGTATATAACCTTCATTAATCATACAATTACAATTGTATATACCTATACACTTAACAGTTTGAATATAAAAAGGTATGTTTGTTGATGCTTTTAGTATTGTATATAAATTTGTCCTATTGATCTACAATCATTAAAATTAATCAGATATTTACGTGGTAATTAATAAATTAATTTTGTATAATAAGCCCATATTTTAGAAAAATAATCATGCGCAGATCCGCGAATAAGGTGACAAATCATTCGAATTAAAACGTATATAAGCTACGTAAGCACGAATTGTCACAGTGCACAGTGAAATGATCGGTTTGTTTTTGATTTTTGCCATGGAAGAAGAATATAGTCACAATTACATACATACCTAGATGAATCCAGTATCGCATCATCCTAATTTTACGTCGGTAACATTTGTGATAAACTTATCATTGAGATAAAGCTCAATACAACTTTGGATTTATTTCGGATAAACTGTTCAAATATATAATTCAAAATAAATTTATTAAACTTTATTTTTTTTACTGATATTGTCTATGAAAATAAGTTTCAAATAATAAATCGTAGGTAATGAAGAGTTTAATGATGTCTTCTTATATCAAAAAACAAGGAAGCATAACTTGTGGCACCCTTCAAATTGTTGCATTTAGATTGCTTTTTTGGATTTCGATTAATCAATTGTCATACAAGTTTACTTTTTCACGGCGCGGCATTGCTCTACAATAATGGACTATACATATTTATAAATAGTCTCAGGCCATGTGTGACCAATGTCATACATAATATTCTTGTTGGAGACATCGTGATTGGATTTTAACTGAATACTCAAAGAAAATCACAATGTATGGACAATTAATTATCCAAAACATCGTGTGCATAAATTCTAAACATTCATTCATACTGCATGCAGAATTGTGTTGTTTTTGTGAAATTTTTCATTGCATTGTAATGTCATATAGAATTTAAATATATTTAAAGCACGTTTATAATATTGTATATGGATGTACATATTTGCGAGGGAGATGTACTAGTGATATGTTTGTAGAAAATAGAAATTAGCTGTAGACGTACGAAATATATCAAATGAGAATAGGGAATATTAATTATGGATTATGTCAATTATTGTATGTGGTAAAAATGTATTATTGTATGAATCAAATGAGAACAGAAGTGAAAAAACTCAATTTTGTTTTGCAGTGCTCGCCAACTACAATATTAATTTGTAAATTGCGGAAAAAATAAAATCACATTTTATTATTTAAATATATTGAAGTAACTACTAACTAGAAATATTATTTGTTAAGATTGACCATCATATGTAAAATTAATGTACTTATGCGGACTAAACAATAAAATAAATTAATGAATATATTATGATTGATATTTTATTGAAAACATGCATTCAATTGAGCACTTAAATAATATTATAATACAACAACGTAAAATAACAAAATATTGTTAAATATGCAAAATGTTTTTCTGATGGCAGTGAAAAGATTACGATATTACGGTTAAATATACAGACCCAAATTGCCCGCAAGTGTGATCCTATTTATAGTTGATTCGCATAGTATTTACATAATTATGTAATTCATACTATTATACCATGGAAACACTAGTCATTCTAATGTTTTTTAATTGTCTTTCTAAAGTTCTTAATTTGTTAATTATTAAGGCGACATAGCCAAGTTGTGGCTAAGCCTTATAAAAAAAAAGTTGTCAAGGATTAGGTCCTTTGCTTGCTTTTTATTTTTGATCTCACAATGTGTTGGTATATATAGTTATTAATACAACTTTTTTATCACAAACTTCAAAAATAAAGTTAAATATTATTGTGTAAGAAGTATAATGTCGTTTTATTTTCTTCCTTGCTTATAATACATGGTGGCTACTGTAATCGAAAATAAAATATAGTGTTGTATAAACTAGTAAGTATTATTGTTACATGAAATACTTTTGAATTGTAATTTAATATTCAGTGGTTGATTAACATTTTTTTTGGTACAACTACATAGTAAGTAGAATTCAGTGAGATAAAGAACGCAGTGATTTATAAATTATATATTTTTACTAGTATGTTTCCGCGACTTCGTCCACGTTTGACAGGTAACGTTGATTACAGTTATTTCGCCATTATTTAAAATCAAAGGATATTTGCAGCAGGGCAACGGATTTTTTTGGTAGCAAAAACTGCATTGAAATCGGTCCAGTAATGTTTATATGAATCTTGAACAAACAGACAAACCGACAAACAACAGGCAGCTTATCGGGCATGGAAGGCAGCTAAACAATGTCAGGATCCGCAAACTCCCGATCTAAAAAAGATATACAATGCCGCCACTTGGTCCCACAAAAAGCGGCTCGCGAGAGTAAAGTTTGAACACAGCAGAATAGGCGAAGAGCAGAATAGAACAGACCGTTGGGCAGAAGCTATTGAGAGCAAGGGAGAAGCCTTGGCAGTTAGCCTTGACATCGCTAAGGCCTTTGATCGGGTCTGGCATAGGGCACTTCTCACGAAGCTGCCATCATACGGGATACCCGAGGGGCTTTACAAGTGGTTATCTAGCTTTCTTGTTGGTCGCAGCATCAAAGTCGCTATCGACGGCTGCTGCTCATCCACCAAGCCTATCCATGCTGTGTAACGGAACGTTACAAATATTTAAAATTTCGTAAATAATTATTACTATTTAATATTTTTTTATAAATTCATGTTTGAAAATATTAACATGAATTTATAAAAATAATTAAACAATTATGAATGCATCCAATTCATTTTGTTTCTGCCGTATTCGCCGATACACAATAAGCGATCGACGGCCATCTTGCGGTCAACTGATTCGACTGTGTGACTTTTACTGCGTCCGTATTATCATTTTCTGATATATACCCAACTCGTATTATTTAATCTGACACTCTAGCATTTATAAATATCAAAGTAGAAATAACTGTTGCAATTTGTTTCCCAATTCGGGTAAGTTGTGCATAAATTAATGTTATAGTTTAGGTACTTCTCCTTTTATGACTAGCTAAACCGTTGTATCAAACTACCTATATTTTGTTAAAAATGATTGATTTTGTTAATATTAGTTCAATCAGGAAGAAACATTTTCATAATTGTAATTAGTTAGTATTTAAAAATATCCTTCGTTAATAGTTTGTGTAATTTCGTTTAATTATATCAGTATCCAGTATTAGGTAATATACTGATATTACCCAATATAATATATCGATATCAAATACTTGGTATACGTACTAGTACTGTTATTTGTTATCTTAGTAGCTTTATATTTGTAACCGTTTCTGCTCTTTTCTTTCGCCACCTTGATCTTTCTTGCCTGCCTTGCAAATGCTAATTTGTATACTTCTGATTTGCCTCATGAACTTAGCCTTTTCCTTGTGCTTAGCTTATGCAGCGCTCTAATACGCCTCGCATGGTTGCGTTTCAGGAACTACCCTTGGGATTACTTTAATAAGCCTTGTCAGAAGACTAGAGAGGATTCCTGCGAGAACTACCAACAAAACTGGAACGTTGCCTTCTCTGCCGAGGAAATCGCCTAGGGGAGTGCGGTATATCGGATTGACTGGTTGCGGAGACTAGCTTAGATAAACCTTTTATACTTTTATATTTAAATATATATATTATTAGTTTCTTTCATAATTCTTTTTTTTATGTTACAGTAAATTAATTATATATATTATTATTCCTTTTTTTTTAATTTTTGTTCACACCTAAAGCGTGACAGCTGGTGTGCCACAAGGCTGCGTGTTGTCACCGACACAATTAATCCTGCATGTCAATAACTTGTTGTCTATAGATAACATTCATTGCTATGCGGATGACATTACGCCAGATACACCAGTCGCGCCAATGTCCCTCGGTCGCTAGTAGAAAAGAGTCAGGTCAGACTTGTGTCTGAAGTAGAGAACTCAATGGAGTGAGTTTCTGAATGGGGACGACAAAATTTTGTCCAGTTGAACCCCACGAAGAGACAGGTCTGTGCATTTTCTGCCAAAAAGACACCATTTGTCCCTGTGCCACAGTTCCAAAGAACACATCTTACTATCTCCAATAGTATCGGAATCTTTGGCGTCGACATCACGAACGACGTGTAGATTCGGGATCATCTGGAAGGCAAGGCTAAACTTGCCTCCAAAAAGCTTGGTGTGCTAAACCGGTCTAAGCAGTACTTCACTCCGCGGCAACGACTTGCGCTGTACAAAGCGCAAATCAGACCGCATATAGAGTACTGGTCACATCTATGGGCTGGAGTAACCGCTTATTAGACTGACCCCCTCGACTCCATCCAGCGTCGCGTCGTTCGTATCATCAACGATCCCATACTTGCAGGCGGTTTAGAATCGCTTATCCTTCGAAGAGACTGCGTCCCTCTGCGTATTTTACCACCTGTATAACGGGGAGTGTTCCGAGGAACTGTTTGATCTGGTGCCAACGCCTCACTTTTACAACCGCACCGCTCACCAGCGACGGGATATTCATCCCCATTTCCTTGAGCTCCCAGGCTCAACTACGCAACGGTTCTCTAGAACACTTATTCCGCGTACAAAAATGATCTGGAGGGAACTTCCCGCGGCGGTTTACACTTTGCGCTACGACATGGGGTTCTTTAAGAAGGGCGTTATAAAATTTCTTAGAGGTCGGCAACGCGTTGGCGGCACCCATGGTGTTGCAAAGTCCATAGGCGACGGTAACCACTTTCCATCTGGCAAGCCGCTGCATGTCCGCCTGCTTCAGGCAATAAAAAAAAACAGACAAGAAATCTAAGAAAAATTGCACCGTGTTATCGTTCATATAGTAGGCACATATATTCCAGTTGGTTTTTTAAATAGCTTCAATGTGCAGTCACGGCATGTTTAGAATTTTATAATATTATAAACAATGCGTTATTCTTCATCGCCATAATTTACAGTAATAACTTTTGCGTAATAATATTAGCTTCTAAACTTCCCACAGCCGGGCATGGGTCATTCTATGTTAGAGGAACAGACGTTATAACGCCAGGAGTCGTTTTCGCATTTCATTCAGACTTTATGTGGTTACTATCAGAAGTAAACCTAAAACAAAAAAAAAATTACAGGCGTGTGCAGCTCATCGATCCGCTTCGGACTAGCGTATGGGTATATTGTTTGGTTCCCTAAAAATGGGGAATGCTGTTTCAAGTGGGATGTTTATGGGCTGTTATCACGGATATACCTTTTATGTTGCTCATATTTAATTACAATATATGCAAATAGGTAAATATTTATAATTGAGAAATAAATAACTTTACATGAAATATATACTGGCATATACTATTTGGCATACTAGTCTAGCTATCTATGAAGTAGATGTATGTATAAGATACATGTGAAATATCAAAATAATATTATGTGCTAATTTTTATTTGTTATATGCAAAAGAACTGCCTAGATACTCAGAATAAACGGAATTTTTAAGAATCATCACATATAGGTATACCTATTTACTGATTGAAGTATAAGATTCACAATATTGTAATACTGGTAATATAAGTGTTTAAAATCGTAAAGTACATTTTTAAATAAAGATGAAAATAAATATTTTTGTATATTTGCTTCTGTACCCATATCCTATATTAGTTCATACTGATTCCATGTATCCTACGTGAAATATACAGAATTTTCGCTTGCTCTGCACAAATACTCAGCGGTGAAACATATTTTATTATGTTTGTACAATCAGATATACTTCATATTCACGTGGATATTTGGCATTTACAGCTCGACTGTTTGAGATTAGAGCTGAAAATGGGTTGCAAAGTTCATTCTTTTTCCTGCCGGTGCAATATCATTTGTGAATTTCCAAATGATAAAATATATCATGTTTGTCCTTCTATCTGCAAATCAATTTATTTTTATATCTTGAGTTGTACACAAGTACTACTCAATCTGAAGTCGGGTGAGAGTCAGACTTGCAAATGCATATAGGGTACCTCTATACATATAATATGGGTTGTGATATGTGCAGTACTTTATAATGTACATCAAGTACTCACTTAGTATGCCAAATTACACATTTCATTCCGATCTCGGCCTGTGTATCAAAACTAATTATATGCGGAGGAGCATAAAGCATCCTTTTTACCTATAAGTATCGGAACTCAAAGATTGTTATGATTATTTACAAACATAACCAAAGAATTAGATTTGTATATCGTGTAAATAATTCATTTACTAAATGTATGTATGGTCTAAGTAGTATCCGTTTGTTAAAATATGAATTAGACAAGAAAGTTGACTCCTAATTTTTTTTAAACAAATTAATTAATAGATAATTTTACACCGTGATATGTACTGTGTACCGTAAATATGTTTTTCGTTTCTCATATTCTGAAAGTACGCTCGGAGTTGCCTGATTACAGGGATGAAAATTATACTTCTCGTCCCTGAGAAACGATATTTCCAGTTATCAAAAAAAAAATTAAAAAGCCATCCGAACCATACATGTAGGATAGCAAATAAATAAAGTATCTCCCTTTAAACTGGTATAATTAAATAACAATATATAATAAAGAAAAATTACAACACTCACTTGACAATCTAACTACAAACAATCCGTTGCTACACAACCACCATCCTACACTCGGCCATCCTGCAAAATATCTGTCCTCAGATATTTCACATTAAACAATTTAGTAGTCAACAGAATGGCTACCTTTCTCATACTAAAGTTTAAATAATAGACTAATTTAAAAACAATAACATGCATGAACAGAACACTAAAACAAAACTACGTATTTCTAATGAAAACAAAAGTAAATATTGTTGTATCCTACATAATTAAAAATAATCATGCATCATCTAATACTCATATATCACTTTTCTATGGTGAATTAATCTGGCCATCGTGTTAAGTCAATTTTCTTAAATGTTAATTCAAATGCATGACGTTCTGTAAAAATCTGAATTTACTTCCAAATAAATAGTATCTAAATTTTTTGACTCCAGGTATATCCGTTATGATCTTCAGCTCATAACTTGAATATTTCTCTTCCTCTTCACTTGTATTTTTGCTCTGGAATAATTAAGATGTTCCTCACTATTTTCATCTCGCTCTATGAGTATTGCACTTACAGCCTTAGTAAATGCATCAGTGTATAATTCATCTATCTGTTTTTCAACTTCAGGCGAGCCAGTCAATGAAATAGCCATTGGATTAAACTTCACCGGAACATCATCGTTCAAAATTATTTTTGTCTGAATAGGCGCTTCTTTAATTTGTACGGGTTGGCTGGCTTCTACCGATTGTTGCATGTTACTTCTTAAATTAACATCTTTAATATGAATTAGACACGGAAAATCTCAGCTCGCAACATCACCGTTACACTTTAAAGTTCAACCAATCAACGTTTTTCGACATCAATGTCACCTTCCCATCTTGCATAAGCGCTGTGAAATTTTTCAAAAAATCGTTACCTAAAATTACCCTAAAAGGCATAGAAGACCCAGATAAAACATAAAAAACTACATTAGTGTATGTACAATCATCTACTACTACATTCATAATCGCAGAACCAAAAGGTATAATTTTCTTTAAGCCCAAGCTAGTCAATATTATGTTTGGACTTACGTCACATTGCAGTAAATTTAGTTGATTGTAAAGTTCATCTGATATCAAATTGACATCGCACCCTGAATCTATTAATGCATTTTCCATGTTTCCGTACAAATTTATCATTTTAAATGGTTTATATGAATAATTTTGATTACAGATATCCGGTACCTGTTTCGTCGTATTCCCGACGTAACACGAACGATTCGGTCCTGCGTTCTTATTTTCGTCATATTTTTCTATATAAACTTCATCAACATTATTAGTAGCACCACCTCGAATAAAATTTGAGTCGAACAAGGCTTGCTTCGGAGCGGAAGACAGAGGTATTCGGAACTGGTCGTGTCTTTTCGCAGTCGTTCGATCATCGTGGTCTTAGCCGGTTGAAACCGATGAATTCCGAACGATCGGTTGCGCTATCTGCGATGATACAATTGGTCTAGGCTTAGAGGAAACATTTTCCGCCACGATTTTCCGCAGATGACAGTTTGTAGAAATATGTCCAAAATTTTGACAATTAAAGCATCGTCGACCTTGAGCTTGATACGGACAACTAGAAGAGACATGATTTCTTTCCCCATAGCTAAAACATAAGATATTTCGAATTTCCGATCGAGTAGTATCATTTTGTTGCATTAGTATTTTCCTTCTAAAGTCACTATAAAGGGTCAATCTTCTACGAAAATCAACAATGTCTGAGGCTCCATGGAGTATAATCTTATTCGTCTCCACATCTGTAATTCAGTCTATTACATACTCCATAAGTGCGGCATCCTTAACATTGCCATAGAAAGCCATTTCCTTCATAATTAGATAATATTGTTGAAAAGTCTCACTATTCTGCATTTTTCTCGAAGCAAGTTTCTTATGTATTGTCGCACTATTAATTTTTGGTCCAAATTCATCTAGCAGAGCGTTTTTTCAAGTTGAATAATCTTTCACTCGACCTAAAGTCCTTAAAAATAGTTTAGCAGTACCGTCCAGTAAACGCTTGGCGTAAATCAACCTATCAATATTAGTCCAATGCATCTTCTGTGCAACATCTTCAAATTCTTCAATAAATATGGTGATGGGGTAGGTGTCGTCTCCAGTAAAAGTCGTCATGGACCTCTCTATATCGGTAAACGATATTCGTACATGCGCTCCATACCAACTTCATCTAATATAACGCCTCTTTTCGGCGACATTATAAAAATAAAAACAAATTTCTATCCCGGACGAGCCCCCAGAAATATAGGATAGCAAATAAATAAAGTATCTCCCTTTAAACTGGTATAATTAAATAACAATATATAATAAAGAAAAATTACAACACTCGCTTGACAATCTAACTATAAACAATCCGTTGCTACACAACCACCTTCCTACATACATGCGACTCATGTTCCAACTTTTTTACAGCCACTGTTAAATCGCGGCATAAATTGTAATAAAAAAATAACAATCTTGTAACATCATTTTATACTTATAAATTACTTTTCACTAAATTATTATGTCATTTACATCAATTTAAAGTAAATATTGACTATCATTAGTGATAAAAAAAATGTCTGGTATAATGCCCCATAAAAAGTTTACTTGACGTTTCATATGTGACCAATTAAATGAGTTCATCAGATTTAGATATGGATTTAATGCCTGCTTTCATTAAAGAAGTAGTTGTTTGTTTGACTAAATAGTTTTTATTTACTTTTCTCATATTCAAAATAAAAAGCATAGTATTAAAACTCGGGTTAAAGGCCCATTTAGGCACTCGAACTCTTAGCGCTCTCGCTACGCTCGTGTGCTAAACTATCTCATGCCTAAATAGGTCACTTTCACCTCTTGTGTAAGAATCTACTATTTCAACACATTTGCTCAAAAAATGCATTTACGAAGCCTGTATATATGGTTCGAAAGTTAAAATTACGCACACACATTGAAACTTGCCGTAAAATAGGTACTTAAGGGAAAAAAATAGGAATTCCACTGAGAAGTTTCACATTACGAAACTAAATAAGCTGAATAATCGAACCTCCTTGGAAGCGCTTTAGGTCAATACATTTGTGTCACTGTAATACTATAGAGAAAATAAGACGAAAGATGTAATTCTAATTGCGCATGTGGTGGCATTTGTAAAAGCGCGTCATTTTTATATTACAATCGTCAAAGATTGTTGCGACTTTCCGACTAATATTTATATTTGTATCATTACCTATTACTGTTTTCTTGCAAATGTGTTGAAAAATGTTGTATGACACACGTGCGGTTGTTGGTTTTTTGTACCGCACGTGTGTTTTCAACGAGTTGGTAGTACAAACTAGTAGTAGTGACTATGGTAAGCCCTCGACTTGTTCTCGGGCTTACATTCGTCTATTCGTTAGTTAGAACCAACTTACCGCATTACAATAAAAAAAAAAAATTTTTTTGGAACAAAGTTCCTCATTGCGCGTTACACGCTCTGAGCGGATGCGAGCGAGACCGAAAAAGTGTAATAAGACTTTTTTCCGACTTTTCTTGTTTTATTATAGTACAATTTAAAACTAACGCAATGAAATATGATCTTAAATAATATCCATTAGTGTAATATACGCTGTTTTTGATACAATTTGTTAGTTTATGTATTTCTATACATAGTTTTGTGATAAAATTTGTTTGTTTTCTTTGATGGTTTTCGATGCTTATTAACACTTTTGGAGACGTTTTGAGAATTTTAAGAATTTTTAAGACATTTTAGGAGAACTTCGTTCCAACCAGGTATCCCAAAGACACCTCATTAGTTTTTAATAACGAATAATTGTTATATTACTAAACAGGTAGTTGGAATTCAATCTCGCCTAGTTTTTATTCGTTTGTTAAAATCCTTGTTTAGATACCTGGCCGGGTAAATTTCGTATACAAACTTACCATTGTTTTGGTCTGGGTGTATGAGGTCGGCCCTGGAGTTTTCTGCTGTATGCATAACACAAGCGTAATTAATAAAACTACGTTTTAATGGTTGTAAGCGCGGTAATTTATTTGATTTTTGTTATTCCGACGTTTCGGCCACTTTTCAGTGGTTGTGATCGCGGAAGACAAAGATGTCAAGTGTCAACGAAAGTATGAAACGATTCTCTTTCGGGAGGATTGTGGGTAATCGAATCTGATGTAGTGGTTGGGTTTATCCAGCGTGTGTTCACTGATCGCAGACTTCGTAGACCTTGTGTGTTTCATGTCAGCAATGTGTTCTTTTACCCGTGTTTTTATGCTCCTCTTTGTTTGCCCAATGTATGATAATCCACACTCATAATCGAGCTTGTAGACACCTTCATCCTGGAGTGGGATATTGCATTTCACAAGTCTCAAAAATTGGGTAATCCTTTTATGCGGCTTGAATATGTTTTGATTGAAGCTCGCCTGAGGATGCGACTATTTCTGTCTGTGACCCCCTTGATGTAGAGTAGGGTACTAGGGCACCGCTCAACTGAAAGTGGTTTGGGACCTTTGTGAGGTTGGTGTGGAGTCTTCAGCTGATTGCGTTGCGTATACAAGTCGCGAAAACTTAAGAAAATATTACAAGCGTAATTGCTTGGCTTGAGAATATAAAATGTGTCTGCGGGCTGTTGTTATTAATTTATTTGAATTTGTGAAAAATAACAGAACAAAATGTACAAGTTGGCATGATGTAATCCGAGTGGACACTTGAGAAATCTTGTGGCTCTGAGTACACTCGTTCATAATTTATTCCGTCTATTATTTCTCGGCATACATCCCGGATTTTGTGGGGCCTTGGTTAAACTATCTTATCCCTTATATATTGCCCTTGACACTAAACGTGCGGGTATGGCTTTGAGCACTTTAACAAAGTAAATACAGGAAAGGATTCACCGTTTGTTTTTCTTTTAGAGACAATAGCGCGTGAGTCCTATCGGAGATAGTTATTTCATGAAACAATTGAGTTTGGAATTTTTTAGGAAGAAATTTTATCTTAATTCTTATGTTCATAAAGATTACGAAATACTTTCAATGGAAATTTGTTTGAGCAAAATTCATTATTTATATTTAGTTTTTAGATTAGCGTATCTTTGATTCAATGCATTTTCGGTTTCCGTAGCAAAATTATAAAATTGTAAACAGAAATCTTCACTATTCATAAACTATCATACATTTGGCCAGTTTTATTCAATTGTTCACGTGA
Organism: Dendrolimus houi; assembly: GCA_039645545.1. Taxonomy (NCBI): domain Eukaryota; kingdom Metazoa; phylum Arthropoda; class Insecta; order Lepidoptera; family Lasiocampidae; genus Dendrolimus; species Dendrolimus houi. The sequence continues at coordinate 11,882,509 of CM077127.1, read as the reverse complement.
AATTGTCTTAATAAATCTAAAAAACTTAAGTGATAAATTGTTATTATTATTCAAGAGCTGTGATATAGACACATAGCTTGCTGGAAGAAAATTCTATAGATAAATCCCTAAATATTCTATTCCTTATGCAATAGGCGCGCGAGCTGCGGAATGAACTACTCGTGGTTTTCTAAAACGCTACGAATATAGGGCTCTTTAAAAAAGTTTTAAACAGATATCTACTCAATATGGCAGGTAACCCATCGGCTCCCTTAGTGTTGCAGATATTCATGAGCGAAGTTCAACTTACTATCAGGTGGACCGTTTATCCATCTGTCTGTTTACCGCCAAGCAAACCTAAAATAAATCTATATATTGATTGTTTTTATGAACACGAAAGATTTGTTAAATTCTGTTTCGCTACTCAAAAGACATATACTGATAGGCGTGTTCATGTCATCAGTATCACATAAATTGACTTTCTATATCGGTGGGCGTAAGAAAATATTCGAGCCGGCAGATTCAGTTTAAATTAGTGCGAGCTCTCTTTTTATTTCTTGGTGTGTTTATGTTCATATCTAAATTTAAATAGACTGACTCATTCACTAACGCAGATTAATAAAAATATCTAATTTCCTTCAACCTCTAATTTTATACTAAAAGGTATATAGCAAATTTGAAAGTGACTTCATTACTCACGGCCATTTCTTACGGCCATGGGAATGAATTGATTGATTATCTATCTATATTATAATAAATCTCTAAATGGTTCGAGTTTGTACAATTTGTTTAAAAATGTGAAAAAAAAACAGGGGGGATTATTAGGACCAGGAGATTCCGAAAATGCAAGTTTGGCCATGAACCTCGAAACGGAGCTAGCTTATGCCCTGGGTTGTAACTTAGGATACATTTTATCACGATAAATGACATCGTTTCCGAGGGATATACAAAAATAGCGAAAAACATGGCGCTGTGATCGTATCTTGTTTTGAAACTACACAACGTATATTTTATGATTGACACTTGACATAGTACTGGCTTATAACCAGCGTTAACACTTAAGATACATTTTATCCCGACAAATTACGTCGTTTCCACGGAATAAACCAATTAACAAAATAGATGGCTCTGCAATCGCTTTTTGCAATTCGCTAACAAATATCTAGGTTGCCATAAACAACATCTCATTCATTGTATTATTTCAAATCAGGTTGGCTACGACTCGCCTGTATGTTTCGCTGCGCAGTTGTGTAGACTATATGGACTGAGTTTCATTGTTATTGTATTGTAAACAACAAGAAACAGTAAACTTTTACGTAAAACACCTACATAAATTTATACGTAACATAGAGCTACCATCTAGGGTTTTTCACGCGGCTTAGCCGCGGGAAGCCGCCCCTCCTTCGACACTAGATAAGTAGCCTCACCCAGCATCGAACGAAAGGGGATCCCATTCTCTCTGCGAACACCCTCAGGATAATTTTGGTGCTAGCTCGGACTGTGAACAGTAACGCGTGAAGGTGTAAAAGTCATCAGTGAGCGCCTCTGCGAAATGGTGGATGCGTGTAACAAAATAAATGATATAAATTTTTTACATATTTATTGACTGCCTATTCGGAATTAAACTATATGAACTACCTTTGAATTATGATTAACTTATATAAGAAAATGCGTTGTTTATATTGTTCTTATTGTTGTGTAAGTTTAACCTTAAAATTTCTAAACTCCCAAACTGAAGGGTAAATAGTTTATTGATTAACATAGTTTATTAGCTTATATCCAAGTTCTTGTAATAGAGAATAACTTCCAACTTATTTGCTTGTATTACCGACTTGACCTATACAAAAAACTACAATGAAGAAACCTAAAAACTAATTTCATACAATGGTGCTTTCATAATAACAAACTATCACGCACGTACCGCCGAATTAAAAACAGAAAAAGAAGCATTTAAATTCAGTTTTGAGAGATATTACTAGATAGTATTTAGGGCTTTTAAATAAACAACAACTGTTCGTAATACTTTCTATTCCGAGAATGAATGTACATGATTTTTGTATCTACTTACTTGTTACAATATATTACATACATAACAAGTTTGTTTCTTTAATTAAATTTTTATGGTGGTATTGTAATGAATCGAACATTGTTGTTTTGAAAATATTTTCACGTTAATAGCTTTTAGTATCTTATTTATTTAATGTCATATGATAAATTTGATGTCGGCTTTATATTAAGAATGTCTGTCGAGATATCTCGTGTAGAGGAGCTTTAAATTGAATGAGATCTTGAATTATAGGTTTTGTAATCAGTTTTGGTTTAAAGTAAAATCAGCATTGTAATGCTGATAAAATACAGAATATGCGGGTGGGATGCCAACTTTGCTGGAACAATAGTTCAGAATATTATAAAGTTATTCGCAATTTTTTTAAGTATCCTCGGAACAAATTGTGTCTACTTACACCTAGTTAGCATAATAGAATATTCGAAAGGAACTATGTTCTTGTTTGATAATGGTCTAATACTTACTTTAACTTCTATAAAGTCTCAATGAAAAGCTATAGAAACGCCTAATCATCTATTCAGATAATCAGAGGACTGGTTTCTATCTCGGACAATTGATCATCTTAATCTTAGTATTAAATCCCGGTTGTGCTTGACGCGTTTTTTTTATCCACTTCGCGCAGCCTTTAGAAAATCTTATTGAGAAACCATTATTGGCACGTATGTCAGTCATCCTTCATCAGGGATCAGGCAGAGACGGTATGGATTGATATTTGTTCCCTACATAACTAGGTTCTTATTGTGGACATGGCCAACAGTTTTATATGGCATTCAATAAGGCAACGTATCCACTCTTCTGAACAATTTATTGATAGAATACCGCGACGCAGGATTAATATTCTTTTATAATGAATTAGGTTTACGTCGGTGAAATTTTCTCCAATGTATTATTAGCTTTACTCTTTATTAGTTTATTATTTATATTATTGTAATAAATGAAATTAAATGAAAATTTATTGACATAAACTTGCACAAAAATCAAGGGAGTAAAAAAATCTAGATTTTTGGGTGATTTTCAACAGGGTTTACTTGAATAACACGTATGTATGTATATGTACGTTGAATAACGTTATGGAAAATTATGATAATATGGGTATTCTGTCGTAAACCTTTGGATCTTAGATATTATAGAAATGAGATTATTTTCACGTCCTCAAGCTTCTCATTGTGAAAGTTTGCTTTATTCTCCAACAAAGAGCATTTCTAAGGGGTGTCAAGTGGGATTAGGTTTTTAATGGAAAGCTATTATTCTTGGTTCATTGCTTTGCTCACAATATTAATTTACGACCTCACTAGAGTGAAGGATGTGAATGAAAGGATTTATTAATTACTTAACAAAATCAACTTGTTTTTAGCCTCTTTGGAGTTTCGTTTAAAATTTCTATGTCGCCTAGAGACAGACGGTGGGAGTGATTTATAATTCTAAGAAAACGGTAATCACGGACTCGTGTTTCAAAAGGTTTCAATTTTCTTCTTAGTGTGAAAGGCTACTTTGGCCTAAAATACAGAGGTTTACTTTTAATATCTACATTTTGTAGTTAGCTACAGAATGTTAGAAACTTATTTTTAGGTAAAATATAGGAAAGTTATATAAAAAACAATTATATATAAAACTAGGACATGCCCGCGACTTCGTTCACGCTTGACTTGAAATTTCTGCGGGATTCTCGGGACAAAATATCGCAGCATTTAAAAAAGAAAATAAGCCCTAGTTTTAGTGGAAACTGTGTCGGAATAAGTTCATTTTATGCCTCCAAAGAACTTCAAATCGCTCCCTGGAAAATTGCCGCGGGATTCCCGGGATAAGAAATATCCCACATTTTATTACACTAAATTTGCTATCGATAAGTAAAAAAATCACATTGGAATTCCAAGTTTTTGTTCAATGCGGTCATTTTAAATCATACCCAGAAAAATTCCCGTGGGATTCCCAGGATAAAAAGTAGCACAGATTTTAAGTCTAAAAAATGAGATAGTGCATTGAAGTTGTTTTTTTTTAAAAAGCTTCAAAGTACAGACACGGCATGTTTATAATTTTATAATATATTATTTTAGAAGATATAAGTAATAAATAGTAATATAATAATTGCATGAAATGCTCTCTTTTAAGGATTTGTTTCTTTTAAGGACAGATTATCATGGACGGTTATAGAACATTTTCTATACTGTTACATTTTACTTATAATACGTTTCTACCAATGTTCATATAGTAGCAATGGAACAGAACAGAGCGTCAAGACCATAAATGAGAAGCAATCTATGATGTCAGTTGCATGAGGCAGCTGGTAAAAGAAAAAAACATTTTTCTATAAATGTAAAAATTATGCATTACAATGTAATAAAATAGTCGAATCAGTGATACAGTACTAACAGTACTGAGTTCATGGACTAATATTATAATAGGTTGGGGAAAAGTCTTTTCGCATATAGTATGTATGAACTTGTAATAAGATTTCTTTGGCTATATCATTTGTATTTGGCTGGTTTTGGTATCATTAAAAAGTTTGAATTTTAAAGAAGACAATTCCAAATTCAAACTAGGAAAATAGGTGATTTTCATTTGTTTTTCTTATTGTTAAAATGAGTGAATTCGATACATTTTAAAATTTTACTACAAAAAAGGTAAAAATGCAACACAAGCCGCGAAAAATTTTTGTGATGTTTATGGACCTAATGCAGTATCTGTGAAAGTAGCGCAAATTTGGTTTAAGCGTTTTCAATCCGGAAATTTAGATATAAAAGATGCACGTCGCTCTGGTCGCCCTGTTACGGACAAAATTGATGCCATTTTTGAAAAAGTGGAGCAAGAGCGGCATATTAGTAGTTACGATGTAGCTGGAAAACTGGGAATTGACCACAAAACGGTTTTGGCGCATTTGAAATAAGCTGGGTAAACAAAAAAGCTCGATATTTGGGTGCCTCATGAGCTCACTGAAAGAAACCTAATGAACCGTGTACTCATTTGTGATTCTTTATTACGACGTAATCAAACCGAACCATTTTTGAAGAAGCATTTTGAAAAGTGGATCACGTACGACAAGAAGTGCGAAAAAGATCGTGGTCAAAGGTCGGTCAGGCTTCACAGACTGTGGCGAAAGCCGGGTTAACTCGCAACAAGGTGATGCTGTGTGTATGGTGCGATTGGAAGGGCATTATTCATTATGAGCTGTTACCGCCAGGCAGAACCACCGATTCTGAACTGTACTGCGAACAACTGATGAGATTAAAGCAAAAAGTTCAGAGAAAGCGGCCGGAATGAATCAACAGAAGGGGTGTGGTTGTTTACCATGATAACGCTAGACCTCACACATCTTTAGCCACTCAGCAAAAATTACGAGAGTTTGGCTGGGAGGTGTTAATGCACCCGCCGTATAGTCCTGACCTTACACATTGAGATTTTCACCTGTTTCGGTCTCTGCAGAATTCCTTAGGCAGTGTCAGGTTAACATCACGAGAGGACTGTCAAAACCACTTGTCGCAGTTTTTTGATCAGAAGCCTCAAAATTTTTATAGCAATGGGATCACGTCCCTACCTACAAGATGGCAAGAATTTATCCAACAAAATGGCACTTAGATACTTTAGTCAAATGTAAATAAACTTTATAAAAAAACCTTTTGAAGTTTTGTATAAAATGCGAAGAAACTTTTTCCCCAACCTAATATTAAGTATATCGAGTTCATGCGGGTGCAAAGTCAAGTCACGTCATTCGGTGTCAGCTGAAGTTGACGCCGTAAATTTATGGTCTATCGTAATCAAACTATATTATACCTAAGGCATTTCAGGGACTTTGCAAGCGTAAAGTTTGGCTTTGTAATCCTACAGGAACTTTCACGTTTCGACAGATAAAAAGTAGTAGTTACATACATTCAGTTTCGGTAGGAGTGGAATATCTGCTATTATACAATGGAACTGCATTATGTAAGCGTCATTGAATCAATAAATAAAACACATTATATCGTAATCACAGAAACACGAGAAAGAATACCACTATTCAATCATGAATACCACACGTTCAATCATTTCATAGCCACACATTCAGACATATAACCAAGGTGACATAAAAAATGGGCTCAACATAGTCCGGTGACCTCCAAGCTCCCCTCCCCTTACAGTCGTCACCCCATTCCTCACTACTTCAAAAACTCACTTTATCAAAGTCTTCATTTTAAATTAAGCATATTTATCAAATCACTTCATGAACATTTCAAAATAACATAAAGTCACTTACCCATTTTACTGAAGATCTTATCGCCTGGCGAATGGTAGAACAACTGTATCTGATTTTTTTTATTGGACTTGACTTTATGTTGTTGATTCGAAGACCTCACAACTTTACCGGAATACCAGAGGACAACTTGCTCGAGGGAGCTCCCTAGGGGGGCCTTACCTCGGCTGGACTGTTGCCATGAGAGGGGGATGGATGTAACGATACCGAATAGAGGGCGACACCATGTACTAATTGAGAACGAGCGACGGGTAATATAAAGCCTGAGGGGAAGGATCCCGGCGGACCGGGATCCGTGGTTCGAGGTGGCCTACACTATCTTACTGCCGTTTCGCAACGTGTTATGGCTGGGAGAGAAGAAACGGCGATAGAAACTTCCCAGCAACACGCCTAGTCTATCCTATGGGGGGGCTATGTCTCTTGGCGTCTCAGACGCCGCCAGTCTGTGCCTGTCTGTCGGTGTCTGCTAGATTGCCGTCCTAACCGCGGGCGGGCTGATCCGGGTCAGCCGTTTTGTAATAACGTCGACCCTGTCCGTGAGGACGTTACGCAGTTGTCGCATGAGAGCCTTTCGTTGAGACTTATAATCGTACGCGGACATGACGAGCGAATTTTGATGGTGCGGCGCGAGATCGAAATACTTACGGGAGAGGGATGTAATGTAGTTTTTGATGGAGGGAAGCTCCAGATCGCAGTGGAGGTCGACGTTACGCATATAGAAGGGAGCACCGACGGCTCTGCGCATGATTTATTCTGCACGATTTGCAGTTTATCTAAAAGGGAAGGCTTGGTATGGCAGAATACCACACTCGCGTATGTCACGATCGGGCAGAACTGCATCTGCCTGGCCTCACGCACCGTTTAAATACTACATATGACTTGAATGTACCGTCAATTAAATTTTCACAGTCTAAAATGATCAGCAATTGTTAATATCTGTTACAAATGCCACCAAAACAGTTAGTAAATATGACAGTATTGTGTTTACTAACTAATCCTTTATTCACTGTAACAGATCAATAAACACCTGCCTTAAAATAGCTATTGTTTCGTGATACCTAATAAAACCTAATAAATTATGACATTATAAACACATATTAGTGGCCATAAATTTAGATTGTCAACAATTGTAATATTCTTCAATGAGGTACATAAATTCATTTCGAAATAATCTTAATTATTGCAGTTTTTTCGTGTAGACGTAGGACGCGTATCCTGTGGACAATACATTATTTTCTGGAATTGAAGCAATGATTTGTTCATAAATGTTATCAAAATTATGTATGCTAATTACTTCAAATTGGTTAAGTAATGTTGTTAATTATGGCACGCAGACAGGGTGGGTGACTTTCGCAATTATAATATTACTCGTATAGACGTTGAAATCGTATAGCTTAGTGGGTAATGTATTGGATACCTACTCACTGATTAGCCAGTTTTTTTTGACCGAATGTGCACATTGTTACAATTAGTTCTATTACTTTCTGAAAAACGACTATGATATTGACAGATGGACAAACAAACAGATAGTTTGACCATTTTCTAAGAGTTACGTTTTTGCCAAAACGCCTATGGAACCGTCAAGAGGATCAGAATCTCTAATGTAATCAAATATAATAATTATTTATTTTATTTGGCGCATATCCAAAATAGTAGGTACACAGGATAATTCAAAATTACGTTAATTCCTTCATTACAAGTCTGGTGTCTGAATGTGACATTAATCCTAAATTGCAAGTTGCTTCTCGCAGCTTGCGGCTCATGAAGGCGGTAAAGGAAAATGGACCATGCTCTGTGTTGTTAACGATATTAAAAAGTCTGTCGTAATTATTTCAAAGTGGAGCTTTGGACAGAAGCTTTATTAATTTATACCGCGGTTTCACCCGTTTAAATTTCGAATTCGTGTCATGCATTTTCCGGAGTAATAATTATTGTACGGTAATATTCGGTATCTAAATAATACTTGAATTAGACGAAAAGCGGGCCATAACCGAGGCTGCAATATTTCAGGAACAAACACACATCAAAACACGGCGTGTTTCGAACGTCTCTGCTGGTGTGATAAGTATTAAATGTGAGCGTACAGCGGGAACTATGAAGCATAGATTGACAGAAGAAAATTAATTAAAGAGATGAATAGGGTTCCGGACAGATGTTAACATAAATTCTAACACTGTTTACCTATTAAAATAACATATTATTATGTTACTTTTAATATATCATAATCGCAATAATTTTGTTTACTATTTAAACAACAATTAATACGTCATTTGCCTCCCTTTTAACCGACTTCAAAAAAGGAGGTGGTTCTCAATTGGTCAGTATTTTTTGTAAAAATTCCTGTGGTCGCAGGATAAAAAGTAGCACAGATATTAAATCTAAGAATTAGCTGTCGATCAACGAAAACCGCATCAAAATCGGTCCAGTAGTTTTTACGTGATTCCGGAACAAACAGACAAAACGACAAACAGACTAGAAATAAAAAAAAATGCATCGTGTTCTCCATCGTTTATATAGTCTCTTCAATTTGTTTTTTTTTTTAAATAGCTACGTTGTACAGACACGGATGTTTAGAATTTTATAATATTATAGATAAACGTTATTAGATATGAGTCCTAATCAGCATGAGTTGGAAATGTTTCCAAAACGTCTTCTATATCTGTTAATTTTCATTAATATTTTATTACATAGTAAATTTAAGGTAGTTTAGTTTATAATTTATATGCCTACATACGTCGTGGGATATTGCATATTGCTTTTATATTAAAAGTACTTTGAAGAAGTTCTATGTCGTGGTCGGTTTCTCACGAGCGTTCCATTAAAATACTCTCAAAACAAAAACAGTAATTACACGAATGGCTAGCTCGTTTTAAATTATTTTCACTTTAAAATAAACCCACATGACGTAACCGACTTTCGTTAGCAGAAATGAAATGGTTCAAGTATTCTTGTCTTCTTGCTCCGAAAATATTTTCGGACAGAAATTTATTTGGTGTATATACATCAAATAAATTTCTGTTTCAGTAGTGTCCTACAAAAAAGTATTTCAATGGTACACATACTGCGATCAGGTTGCTCCTGAAATTTAATGAAACGTGCTACTTTAAAAGTGGGTCTGTGTTAGTTTCTTTTCATTGTGACAATCTTTGTGTTTTGAACTTTAGTTCAAAACACAAAGATTGACAACGTTCCGTTCTTTAGAACGGAACGTTGTTGATTTTTATCTATATCTAAGTAGCTAATTGGTACTCAAATTATTTAACATTTATTTTTAGTAAGTTGGTTAAGTCGTGGTAGCGTAATGGCTAGCGCACGCGTTCCAAACTCAACGGGCGCGCGTTCGATTGTTACGATTACCACGTGCTAACAACGTTAAAGGAAAACATCGTGATGCAACCTGCACATTAAGATAACCGATGTGTCAAACCTGCCAAGCTGCCTTGGACGAGTGTGGTATACTTATATATTGGTATACTGTCCATTCCTCTATAATGGGAGGCCCGAGCCCAGCAGTGGGACATTTATGCGCTATTATTATATTATATATTATTAAGTAAGTTAAGGATACAATGACGATATTATATGATATATTCTCACATGGTATCCTTATTACATCATCAAATTATTATTTCATGTATAATGTATTTTATACAGCCTGGTAAAAAGGAAAATACGTAGGTAGGGTGCTATGAGATAGCTGATAGCATGTTAATGAATAATCCTTGTAAGGTCACGTGTCAAAACTATCTCGTAAGCTTTTTAGTAGGTTATTTCTATAAGTTGTTTCGTTCATTATGTGCTCCTGTTGCTTCTTTTCGGCTTTTGCAAATGTCCATAATTAATTGTTAACTATAATATAATTTTTATATAGTACCTATATAATTAACTTTATTATGCTTAATATGGAGTCATAAGGTATCTATAGTTGACTTCAACAGACGGGCAGACGGCCCAACTGATGGAAAGCGGTTACCATCGCCTATGGACATTTGTAACACCAAAGACGCTACTAATGTGCTGCCGCTTTCTAAAAGGAGACTGGAACCTGGCCACTGATGCCGTAACACAAATCAAAACTGTTATGGCGGTATACTCTAGACGAGGCATGGTAATCATTCAGACGGGCAAATATGTGCCCTGATGTAGCTGTGGGTTCTCTTGTCGCCTCTTACGACAGGCCGCCCGGCTGCAAGAAATTGTATTCTTTTTTTGTTCTGATTGACCCAATAAAAGCATTTGATCAAAACTACAGCAATCTCAAAAATTACTTAACGCTTTTAAAATGTCGCTACTTTATTTTTTTTTAAATATTCAACCCTATAATGCAAAAGTAACTGTTGGCCAGACTAACAATACCTACAATTGCTACGAAACTCTAAAGATGAAAAGAAATAACAAGTATTTTTGTATTTGTAAACTAATAAAAAATGTTATTAACACTAAAATTCTAAATTAAACAGACATTTTACAGTTTCCGTTTACGTATCACCAAATATCAGATAGAAAATAACTTATCTGCATATATACAATTAGATATTACGTGAGCAACAAGTCATGGAGCCCACTTACTAGAGCTCTTACGTGTTATTTTATTGACGTGAGGTGGAATCCTGTTCTTGTGGTATGTACTACTTGGTGGTTTTACTGATATGCCTATTGTTTAAATTACCACGTGCAGACGGCAATGAAAACAGCCAATCCATTGGACATGCGTGACGGCTATATTTTCCAAGTCCCCTAAAAGCGGGGCTCGCGCTCAGTAGTGGGTCGTTTATAGGCTGATATTATAATTACATATTTATACATATGTATGTATTATATACGCGACTATAAACGTATTTTGTGTGAGGTAATGTGAAGGTGGAAGTGAAAATAATTTATCATTTTTTAAGCGCGTCAAAAAGTATTTGAAATATTCTTCTAAATTATTGTATACATCACGTAAACAGTTCATTTAAGGCTCCTATTACCACAAAAGGGTGAAAATGGTGTACAATGCAAACGAAACAATTTTTAATTGGTAATTGCTGATTAATAATTTACCAAAAAAATGATCACACATATTCACGATATGTGACATAACGTGGTTTTTTTTCGTAATTTTGCTATAGTTATTTTAAATTAAAAAAAATTACCAAGTCAAATTCAAATTATTGGCATGTAACCATTTTACTCCTTCAATTTTTATCAAAACAGGATAAATAAAATATCTATTACTAAATATATTTATTTATAAAAGAGAGATAAATAATTTGGTTTTATTAATTTTTTGAATACTATTTTATTTTATTCACAATAAATTAATAATGCATCTGAAAAACGACCGCGTCTATGGAAACCCCGCTATCGCCCGAAAAATACTCAAGGACGCTGGCGTTGGTACAAGCCTTAAAGCCTTAAAGAGCAAGCATGGACTACATTTAAACATTTTGACAAGATAATCAGCACATCTTGTGTGCAAACATTTAAGAGCAAGAAAAACTTCTAAATCCTAATTAAGTCCTTATTTATTATGCTTATTGATGTAAAATCACTACAAAGTTTAGCAAATAGTTATGAGTATTATTGACGATGAATTTTTAATATTGTTATAAAATCTTCATTCTGCAACCAAAGTAAAGCAATCTGGTTAACTGAATTTTCACTCTCCGTTATTCATAAAAGGAACTAACTGAAAAACATTCGGTTCAATTGGGTATTTGACACCCACATCAACTGAGACACAAAACGTCACAACCTCCTTGATTTTATATGAGTATATCAAATGGGTTATTATATATATATATATATATTTATATATATATATATATATATATATATATATATATATATATATATATAATTTTTTTATTGCGATAGTTCACCAGCAGACAGGCAGACGGCCTACTTGATGGAAAGTGGTTACCATCGCCTATGGATATTTGCAACATCAAAGGTGCTACAAATGCGCTGCTGGTTTCTTAAGGGAGACTGGAACCTGGTCACTAATACCGGAACACAGCTTAAGGTTCTTATGGCGCGGCATACTCTAGACCAGGGGCGCAAGCCATTCAGTCGGGCAAATACCCTTCCACCTGGCAAGCACATTAATTGTTGTTAAATTATAATTAAAATTATTTCTAATATCTTATTATCATATTACTTTCAATAGTTCATTAATATTGAAAGTAATATGATAATAAGACATTTTGATGCCTGCTCTTTTATATGACTAGTATTTTAGAATTTATTGTAATATGGGTCAAATACCCAATTATTGCATATGAAAATTTGTACCTACTAAAAACAATTCGATATCAAAAAACAAACAATATAAATTGAAACTGTAATATATTAGTACGTGACAGGTATATTAGCCTACAGTACTCGGTTTTATTAAAGTTTACCTTGTTGTTTAAATACCTAAATTTCGGTATAATCCATTTTTCATTTCACTTGTTTTTGACCTTCAAACAGAGATTTAAAACAAATATAAATGTGAAATATTTCTTTGTTATCCTATATATCGTAATATACTCTTATTTAGGATTTTATCATGCTTTAAACTGCCGTGTGGATACAAATTACAAATGGTTTAGAAATAATAAGATTTTCCAAACATATACGACTTTTCCATCGTTTTACTTATCGATATAGTGAAACCTAATGCATGCAAATGAATATGGAGTGTGTATAAGAATACTCGTATCTTTTCCTTTTGGATATTTATATTTCAAAGATATTTAAAATAAAATAATCCATATATAAATTGTGTATCTATGTTAACATAGATGTTATAAGTGATTTAAAATATGGTGTTACACTTGTGTTGGTGTCCAAAGTATATGGCAGCTAATATGTATTTATAGGAGATGTCATGAAAGTATAGTTGTAGTAATTACTCGTATAATAATGGCATAATTTATTAGATTATATGAAACTATGTAAGTAATCAATCAATCAATCAATAACTCTTTATTGTGCACCAATACAAAAAAGAACTTGCAGACTAAAACTATGTCTCATTATGCACAAAGGGTGGTCTTATTGCTAAGAAGCGATCTGTTTCTGACAACCCCAGGAATGAATTGAGAATATAATGATAATGCTGGTATACATAATACAATTTCTTACATTCTAGTAATAAATATTAAATGCAGAATTTACGGATGTTCTATATATTAAATAGATATATACTTAATATACTTAACATAAAATAACAGTAATTGTATACGATGTATAACTTTCACATTTGTAATAATATAATAAGTAGTTGTATTTTTACAAAAACATTGTTCCCGCGAACATTCGCTGTTTAAAGATGGCGCCACTTGAGACGCCGACTGTTTACAGAAGTCGGTGGGTGGTGGCGGTTTTAGCACAAGAATATAAAAACGGCTAGTGTTTGTTGGAATCTGGTTATTCGACCGTGATTTGTGAACTTGTAAAGGTTAAAATCTAGTATAAAGTTGATGATTGAAATTGTGTTTAGACGTGGAAAGTGAAATAAAGTGTTGGAATCGTGCATTGTATTTTTCTGAAGTTCGGCGTGCTAATTGTATGCTGAAATGTAGCAGGGACTTGAAGGGTGATTTTTTACTGTACCTATTTATTATGGGTTAAAAATGAACAGCAATAGTTGTAGAATATTATTATTTATGCAAGTTTTATATGTTTGAATTGAAGAGTTTCGACCAGTCATAGTTTTGTTTTGGATTATATTCATGGAGTAGAAAAAGGTACAAAAATTGAGTATAGCTTTTTTAGAATTTCCTATACAAACTATAATTATTATCTAACGTATATTTGTTCAATATAACAAATTTTATTACATAATCATTTTTATTTATTGGATTATTTTACCTCCCGTGAAATCTAGCATTTATATAATTTTAATACTTGCTTTTTAGAATAACGGTATTCAAGTACATTCTCTATTTTTTGAATATCCATCGCCTTTAGAACTTTTAGTACTTTAAATTTTATTTTAGCCAAAATGTTAACTTTTTTCTGTTTTTGAATATGCACATTATTAGACCAATTTTCGAGTATAGAGAACGCTTGTCGATGTTCATAGCATATTACTTGCTTTATTGGATCAGTCCATGCATCTTTCTTTAGTTCGCATTGTGAAGTTTCAACTTCTCGGTTTACTTGAACTAGTTTTGGTACACTTGTTGTTATGTTGGTTTTTTTACAAAAGGATCTTGAACACTGTACGGAAACGCGGCGATGCTTTGCTACTGGGTGTCCAACCTGAATAGCCTGTGTTTTTTTTTCTTGAGGTAAGAAGTTATTAGTAGTATCAAGATTTTTTTTAGATTTGTATCGATTTGTACATTAAAAACATCCGTTATTTGTTCTTTAGATATGATGATGTCTTGTGAATTATTGCAATCTTTAAAAATATTTTCATGAATACAACTAATAAGTGACGTCGATGGATCGCTTCTAAGTTGTCCTAAACTCCAAAACAGACCAGACATTATTATTTAAATTGAAAGTAAACTAGAAAAGGAAAACTATCATATTATTAATTTCACGTAGAATATTGCCTTCACCTGTGCAGGGATAATAGTTATTATTACAATGTACTTACTCTGTGATTATGATTCGCCCAGTTGATTTTGATATGTTGTATTCATGACATGTCATGACAACAACAACAATCATAGTTACTGACAGCTTAGTGTCAACATGAATAACATGTTTTCAAGAAAATGAAAACAAAATAGAACATATTTTGGCTACGTTCCATTAGGGACTCACAACGACCACGTTCTCGACCGCGATTTATCCCGTTCTACTTGCTTGCCGGCGTTACAATCGTAAACCCAAATGGAACGGCTATTCGACCCACCTATTGACATGGGTCATTGTGAGCGTTGTGTGATCGAAAATGATGACGTCATTAGTGACGTTTTCGCCACGACCACAACGACCGCGGTCGCTTAGTGGAACAGCTAACTGAGTGTTTTGAGCGTTGTGAGATACTGATGGAACGCCCTGTTTATAGTATAATAAAATTAATGAAACAATACACTAAACAGCTTATAATTAGGTAAAACCATTTATAAAATGTATTTCAATATTTAAGAACATGACAAAAAAGCACTACCTGCAACATAGTGATGTTTGATATTTTTATTTATGTAATATCAATAGGTGTATTTATATATGTCTATTAAGTATTATTCTTACTTATATAATATTTTACATACTCATATGTTTATAAATGAACAAAATATATAAGTAACTGCATATCCTCTAATATTTATGTATACCACCTTTGACCAATATAATCTGTTTTATTCCTGCACGGGTTGTCTAGAAGAGATCGCTTCTTAGCGATAAGACCGCCCATTGTGCACATTTAGAATATTTTTAGGCTATAACTTTTTCTGTGTTTTATGTAATGGTGTACAATAAAGTGTTATCTATCTATCTATCTATCTTATCATACCATGTTTTTCATGTGGATTTGTTAGGGTAAACTTCGAATGTGTTTAAAAAAACACGTGTAAATCGTTTTTAACGATTGAATATCACGAAGACGGAAAACTGGTATGTTTTCCGTCCACATTCTACAAAGTCACTTTCCCATTACCGAGAACGTAATGAATATAGTTTGGATAAAATTTTATGGCCTCCCTAGAATTGTGTATGATGGTTGCAAGGTAATTTATTTTTCATAAAAAATATATACTGCGCAGCTATTTGTAGCCTAAATAAAACGCCATAAACTTTATATTGCGTCCTTGTTTAGAGAAAATGCTTTTCAATAAACATTGGGCCAACGCAGAATCGTGTCACACGGGACGGCAAGCATGACCCTTTGCTTTTAGTGTCACACATACGCGCGTTTATCCGTCAACAAAACACCAGAATTTCAGGCTTATATTTAATTATATATTAGTGGTGAAACTAACTGAATGATATTTTAGTTTATAGAAAAAAAACACACACACACACACACACACACACACACACACATACACATACAAGCAAAGTAATAAAATTACACTATTGATATGGGTAGCATACAATAGATGTTACATACATATAATAGCATAGAAGAACAATTTTTTTTCAATGGTAATAGATATTACATGATAGGTCTATACTATGAGTATCACTAGGATCGATCCCAATTACTTCCAGGCCAGAATAATATTGATAAGAAAGTTGATAAGACCTACGATTTAGTCCTAAATAAACAAATCAGCTTTCGCTCAGATCTAGCCTATGAGACCGCCAAAATCAACGAAAAAGCAAATGAATCACTTTATAGTTCAAACATAAATAAATGGTTAAATTATACATAAATTCGAAATGATACGGGTTCACGACTTCTCTCAATTTTGATAGAAAAGTGCCAAAAAGAAATTAAGCGGACTTAATACTTACACTGGCCTTATTCATAGAGAGTTAAAATATGTTTGAAGGCTTATTTAAGACAAATTGTCAAAAAGTATTATTTATAAACACATAGTAGCGTTAAACAAAACTCTTTACAAAACGTTAAGTATCGTTAATTGAAGCATAATAAAGTGTTATAACTTATTATGGACAAAAGTATTCATAATCTCGTATTAGCACTAAAACGCTCTAAAAATCCTCGCAAATCTTAACTGATTATTCAAATATACTTTTTCGAGCCTTAATAAAAAATACTTGTTTCAGCGTCAGTCTAAGACCAAAAATTTGGCTAAGGATCTGGCTACGAATTCAGAATAAGTGACGAGCCACACGGACAATGGTTGGCGCCGCTCCTGACTACTCGTAATATTCTTCAAACATCTTTTGTTTTTCCACCCGTTGCGTCACACTGCGTTATCGCTGATGCTACTCCTTCATCTGGGGTATTGTTATAGTTATTGACAGTTTCATGAGATGTAGCGATGGGTGGGTTCAAAGCATTACTTGTTATACGATATTATTGTTAGTTTTAATGACTTTAAACATCGACAGGTAACGTATGTGTATCCACTAATTTAGCTATTCGTTAACAGTGTTATTTTTAACACTATAAATAAGACAAACTTGGCCACACTCAATATAGCAATATTCCAGATGGAGCTCGAGCATCACAGCGACAAGCCGTGGCTGGTCATAATGCCGAAAATCGACGGTTAATTTCTTTCTATCTTTCAATTTCGATAGAAATTAGAGGCATTGTCAACTTTTTAAAATAAACGAAAGAATTAGTTGTTAAGCCAGGTGTTCGGAATACAGATATCGAATGCCGCGTTTCGATTGTTACGCGATACATACGAGGGCACTTTTTTATCGCGTCGAAAAGCGGGTATGCCGCGGATTTGCTTGAAGACGCACGGTGTGATTAATCTCGCGTGATATATTTAATATTTAAGTTTTTTTTAATTTCAAATATCTACAAGTGTGTGGAACATTAACTTAATGACGTTAATATACTCTGAGAGTTGTGTCGGAAAAGGACGAGGCGCGGTTGTATTTGGACAGATATTTTATCCATCCCCCGTAGTGTTTCCCTTGTAGCAGTAGTTTAGTAGGATATCTTATATATTTCCTCTCAAGGGGCGCCCCTCCCTGACGATAGTAACGGATTAGTGATCCCCTTGTTCCTATTCTCACCACCGCCGGCTGGAGTACCAGGTAAGTACCTAGTAGCTAAGTATCAAAAATTATCTTGTGGGTTTGTGCCGTCGGGTTACTGATCCCGCTGTTTACGGTACACCAGGTCTCATGTGTAATTTTTAAAACGGATTATTTGTTATTATTTAATGCTATTATTTAATTTAAGCGTAGGAAGTCTTCAATGAAGCATCTTTGCTCTGGAAAATATTACGGGAGCTGCATACATCTAGTCATCGCAGTGGACAACGAACTACTTACTGGCTAGCCCTTTTTTTATTGGACTTAACTTTATGTTGTTGGTCCGAAGACCTCACAACTTTACCGGGGCTTTTGGGCCCGGGAGACAACTTGCTCGAAGGAGTTCCCTAGGGGGCTTTACGTCGGTTGGACTGTTGCCATGAGAGGAGGATGAATGTAACGATACCGACTAGAGGTCGACACAATGTACTAATTGAGAACGGGCGACGCGTAATATAAAGCCCGAGTGGAAGGATCTCGGCGGACCGGGATCAGCTGTTCGAGGTGGCCTACACTATCTTACTGCCGTTTCGCAACGTGTGATGGCTGGGAGAGAAGAAACGGCAAAAGAAAATTCCCAGCAACACGCCTAGTCTATCCTATGGGGTGGGGGCTATGTCTCCTGGCGTCCCTCGCGGGGACGTGGAGAGATCGTGATCGGCGTCTCAGACGCCGCCGTCTGTGTCTGTCTGTCGGTTCCTGCCAGCCAGCCGTCCTAATCGCGGGCGGGCTGATTCGGGCCAGCCGTTTTGTAATAAAGTCGACCTTGTCCGCGAGGACATTACGTGGTCGTTGCACGAGAGCCTTTCGTCGAGGCTTACAATTAGACGCGGACACGACGAGCGGATTTCAATGGTGTGGCGCGAGATCGAAATATATACGCGAGAGCGACGTAATGCATTTTTTGATGGAAGGAAGCTCCAGATAGCGGCGGAGGTCGACGTTACGCATATAGAGGGGAGCACCGACGGCTCTGCGTATGAATTTATTCTGCACAATTTGCAGTTTATTTAAGAGGGCAGGCTTGGGATGGCCGAATACCGTACTCGCGTATGTCATGATCGAGCGGATGCATGTTTTTTTATAGGGTAAGCTTGTGTCTGAGGGAAATTTTGCTTCGTTTATCTATCATGGGTGCTAGACAACCCAACACAAATCGCGCTCTATTTCGGACTACACTAATATGCTTGTCGAAGCGCAAGCTCTGATCTAGGGTGACACCCAGGTATTTGGTGTACTTTGTCCAGGGGATTTTTTGGTCGTAGAGCGAGATGGCTTTTCGGCGAAGGCAAGCGCGTTTGGAGGAGCGCAGCGTGCCCGGGAAAAAGAACATTGCTGCGCTTTTTTTCGGGTTCACCTCTATCCTCCATTTGCGAAACCATTCGCCTAGCTCTGTGCAAGTTGCCTGCAGCCGGACGCAAGCCATTTATCGGTTGTGAGTCGGTTAGCGCAACGCGAGAGCGTACATATTAATAGTTACTCTATCTCGCTCGCACATCATCCGTCCCGCTCACACATTGTGCTATATATTGTACTAGCTGTACGACTTGTTAATATTTGTACTTGAGGTTACCGTTTCCAAAATGAATTAGTTCATTTCAATTCACATCAGCACTCGACAGTAAATAAATACTGCTGTATACCATCTGAAGTATCATTTATCCTCTACCTCACGCTGCTACTATGTGTATATTTTAGTATTTTATGATTTTACAATATAATTTTGACTGATATCATAGAAAATTGTTATGATTGCTTTTAATTTTGATGACGAATAATTTTTCGATATCTTGCAGAGTTCACGAGATGTGAATATTAAAGTCAGAGTTTCGTATTCATGACGTAACGGAAAAACTAATTTATTAATAAATATAAAATATATAATTTATTACAAAGAGTCGAAAATATGTAATTAAGTTATTGCTGTGACTATCGTTATGGCCATGATGTTAAAACATCAGACGGCATTGAAGTCATTTTTGGCCAGTGAGCTGTAATGTCCATTACTTTCTGTCAAAAAAATAGTTCAGCGTATGATTAGATAGATACTCGCGTCTGGAGCCGAAAGAAATTGAAGATGTTCAATATTATATTAGGAAGTATATTTACAGAAAGATAAAATACTGATACACATTGTGAAAAAGTTCGGATGATTGGTTACTCAGCAAATAAGTATTAGTAGTATCTGACCTTTAATATTCATACTGTATCATAGTACATCATTCCTTTTGTAGACAAGTTTCTTACCAGTTTCACCTAAGACTGTTCGTGCGGGATACGCGTATTTATACTTATTTATATCTACAGAACTTTGCAAGGTATCAAAATGGAATATATAAGAAAAGTTAAGATAAAATTCCTGTTTTATCTTTGTTAATTTATGATATCGATTCGCAATATTCACTTAAATTTTGGCATTAATTTTGAAATCAGCCATATTCAATAATATTTATTGGTACAGATTTATATTTGAAGACAATGTTAATTAAATTGACAATAAATTAAGTGTTCTATCGAAATTCAAAGGACAATATCATCAAATTACCATTGTAGATCAAAACTTAATTGAATTGAAAGCTCTTGGTGAATTTGAACGTAAAATGAAACCAATGCAGTGGAACGAGGTAACTTTTTCATTGATTTTCATTATTGCCGAGTCTTTTAAGGGTCCGTATGTATTTAGAAGATACTAAACATAAATTTTAAAAATAACCTACTCGATCTGGGATATGGATAAAATTTGGCTGGAAGATATGTATATATATCATCTATGCTACATAATAATAAAATCGCAAATGATAATGCTTAATTTTTTTTTAATGTAAATCATTAGGTGGGGCCGCTTGTTGTTTCTTAAATTATAAGAAAATGTTAATAAAATTCATTTAGTAGTTTGAGATACCTGTAGATTATTTTACCTGTAAATGCTTTTTAGCGTTTTATATGTAGCCATATAACAAAATCAATATTACACCGCTACGGAACTTTTCACTGTGAGAGTTCTGACACAAACTTGGCTAATTTTTATTTCATTTCAATGTCTTTAAGTAAAATAAAGTTATATAACGTCTCTGAATTCTGTAAAAAACTCAAGTGGTTGCCAATGTTCGTGTTCGCCGGAATATTCATATTCTTTGTCTTCTGTGCAGTATGTTATTTGTCCCGAATACTCCTCATTATCTTAAAGAACGCTTTGACTTTATTTCGTGCTCCCATAGTTTACGACTACGTCACTCCATTAAACTGAAACTAAACACCCATGCGCATTTTTTTTTCAGGCGGGGTAAATGCATTTCGCACATACCGGGTCCTTTGCTAGGGATTAGACCGTTGTTGATCATGGAGGCTTTCCACTGAGGCAATCCAAACAATAATCAACCGGCTTGTGTGGAGACTCGACTAATCAATACCCCACTAAAACCACCCTCCTCCCATGTGCCCCGCGCTTATGGTAGGAAAGGCATGAGATACAGAACGTAGTTACACCCACACCGATCCTAGCGCACAAATGCTTGAGAATGCCCCGGGAGAGGCAAACTCACTTCATCAACAGGGGTGAAGACTCCTCTGCTCCCTAGATGCTAGAGGGCCCCTGCAGCGGTATTTCAGGGGGGGAGATCATGCGCATACCTGCGCCTCCGGGCTCCCGACTAACTTCGGCGCCCGCGAGACGCATGCGCACTTCCATCTCTCTCCCTATCTCGTTCCAAGACCTCCTTTTGAGACACTACCGTCTCGCAGAAATTGGCCGCACCCATCCACCAATCGTCGCTGTGCAGCATGGCTTGCACCAGATCGCCCAGCGAATCGATCGGTCCTACTAGTGTCTCGAGTTCAAACCTCTGAGGTGCCCATGCTGCGCACTCGACTGGCGTGTATAACGCCGTGTCTAGCGCGCCACATTGGCGGCATTGGGGTGAAGGTAAGCAGCCCGCAATCTGACACAGATACTTATCTAAGCAACCGTGCCCGGTAAGTATCTGTGTCATTCTGAAGGTCAGGGTCCCGCGTTTCCGCGAGAGCCATCGCAACAACTGCGGTCGAACCGCTTTCACCGTGTCAATGCCAGCAACAGGGTTTTCCAACTCTACTGACCAAGATTGGATTATGGCCGCGGTTTCTCGCGTCCTGATCACCTGGAGTTCGGTCTGGCCGTAGACCAGGCCACGGGCGAGGGCATCCAGTCGGGAGCGCCGAACTTTGGCTATCACGTCCGCCTGGAAAGGCCAGGGCGGATCGCCTGCCAAGAGTGTCGACGCCGTCCACGACACTGTACGGTATCCTCGGATGGTCAGGAGGAATGTAAGTAATTATACTATGTATTATGTATACCACCATCGTCATTATAACCTCAATTCATTCCTATGGGGTTGTCGGGAAGATATCGTATTTTAGCAATAAGACCGCCTCTTGTGCATAATTAGGCATAGTTTTAGCCTGTAAGTTCATTTTTTGTATTGGAGTACAACAAAGAGTTATTGATTGATTGAAGTTATATAAATATATGTGAAAACAACTTTGGATGTGTGTATACATTTATTTTTCCTCCTTTACAGATATAATAGTAGAAATTAATACACTGTTGTAAAGTTTTGAAATATGTATTTTTTACGATAACGGTAAAAGGAGAATTTTTTCATCCAGAAAATGGTTTAATTTCTAAGGGATTTGGTCCCGAAGTTTACATTAGCGACATTGAATGCAAAGAAGAACATAATGCTGGTAGAATGATTCAATTATCATTAATTTTGGTACACTTAATATTTATCATTTCGATAGCGGGGTCTAACACAGGCTAATTTATCCTATAAATGGCAACCACTATAGGTAACGCAGCGGAAGTATACGCAAACGAAGCGGCGTAAAAGATTCAGATAATAATAAAGAACGATTAATGCTCAAATACTTTAGTTTGTCTTTTATGTTAAAGTTGGCTTGACAAAATTCGCAAATAAAAGTTCTTTGCTTCCTGTTCAAATTTTTGCCTATTTAATTTGCCAACACACGGCCTCTGAATGGGACTGGATTTTTAGGAACACATAAAAAACAGATTAAATGGAAGCTGTTCATTGGTAGATAGAAGTGTTGATGTTTGCTCGCCGCCTGGAGAAGCGTTGAAACATCCTTCCTGAACAAGTTAGCAAAAAAGTAAATTGGTATATACATATAAATGTTTAATAAGAGTTAGAAGTAAATTTCATAGCCCTTGATTAAATGTATTATAGACCTACTGAAAGTGTGTACAGTACAATACAGTAATTAATTCGTATTTCATAATTAATGACGAAAATCCACGAGTTTTGTCATTTGACTAATAACTAATTTGACATTTAATCTAAAATACGTAATATCACAAAAACTGCTTAAAAAAGCTTGTTCAAACTAATTGCGTTCAAAGTATTTTTTGTGCTCGATCACTTTTTTTCTAGAATTTACTACCCTAAAATTTAGAAGATAGAGAGAAAGTACTGACGTTTCACCATTTCTTGATTGAAAACAAACATTTCCCCTCTTAAACAAAAAAATGTCGTTAACAAAATAATATTGGGATGATTTTTAAGACTTCTCTGTGGAAACTCGATTCTCATACTCATATTCATTAATGTTAAAATGATTGTAACCAAATAGACTGATGGACGTATAATACCGATCTATATGAGGTTTCATTTTTACCAAAATGGCTACGGAATGCTAAAAAAAGAATAATACTGTATTCAATGTACTATCATTTTAAGTGTGATCATTAACATTTGGCAACAATTGAATGACTAATAGACTGCCGTACTCGTAGAGCATGAAAGATGATTAACTTAAAGAACATTTTAATTAAAATTATAATCTAGAAAATACATATTGTTTGTAATGTTCAGATTTTGAATTCCCTGTATTTACTTACTAACATGAATTATTGATTTAAATAAAAGTGAAAGGAGAAATTTACCCATTACTAATCATATGATTTTAATTGACTATCGTCTCAATGTATTTGCCTATATTATAGTAATTTTTTTAACTAGGTCTGAAAAACGCATCGTAGAGCATGAAAGATGATTAACTTTTAAAGGAGATAATAAATAATCAGTCGCGCATTGGAAGACATCAAGAGTTGCCACGATCGGGTTCGTCTGCCAGCGAACTCAACAGCCTAGCCACCAAACTACAGAATATAGTGACGGTCATCTCGTGTGTCGACAACAAGGGGTATCTACTTAACCCTATGTTGACGGGACAAGTCGTCGAGAAGCTCAGCCCGCATCTACGAACGAAATGGTGCGACTTTGCAGATGAATTCTCGAGCCGAGACGAGCCGGAGATTATGACACTATCGAAGTTTCTAATGGGCGAAGCAGACAGAGCAATGAAGTATTCCTTCGTGACGTCATCACTACCTACGATGAGTGTAAACGTCACTAAAGAAAATAAAGTGAAGCCGCCGAGGATGAACGAGCGTCGTCGCGTGTACGCTACAATGGAAGCCAAGATCGTGTGCTACTGTTGCGGAGCTGACCACCAGACATTTTAACCGAGCGGAGTCGGTCAATCAACCGGCCGACAGAGAGGAGTCGGTCGCGACGGCATCGGCTCACAATTCTAACACCGGGAGCAGAGTGTTATTGAAGGTTAAAATTATAATTGATTGGAGCTGACAACTGGCATCTGATCGTGACTAGAAAACCGTTGGCAGAAAGAAAAGCCAACCAGCCGCTTCCTGACACTCATGGGGTGGGCCGTACACGGCATCACACCCGGGATAAGTGAAGACGGGAAACGACACAGTATTACACGTCCGAACGTGGCAAGACAAAGAGCCGCGGGAAAAGGACGAATTATTCGAAATAGTGAAGTCTTATTTCGATATCAACGCACTCGGCATATCGAACAAAGTGAAATCTGTAGCTGAAGAACAACGGGCACTGAAGATATTTTCAGAAACCGTGAAGGAAGAACGGCCGCTTCGAAGTTGGACTGCCCTGGCGAAACGATGACGTCACCATGACACCGAGCTATGATATGGCAGTGCGTCGTCTACGCGGGATCGAGCGTAAAATGGACAAATCGCCGCAGTTCAAACAGGCATACAGCTCAGGTCAACAGGCTATTAGAAAAGGATACGCCGAGCCTTGCGAACGAAGCCACGAAGGAAATCAACGCATGTGGTACATGCCTCACTTCGCCGTTACGAACCCGAATAAGTCTGACAAAGTGAGACTGGTATTTGACGCCGCCGCCCCGTTCGAACGGGGTGTGCATGAACGATGCGTTACTGGATGGGCCAGACTTGCTATGCGCCTTATACGGAATCCTGTTCAGATTCCGGGACGGGAAGATCGCCGTAACAGCCGACATACGTGACATGTTCCTTCAAGTGAAGATAAGGAAAGAAGACTAGAAAATACATATACCCCATACGTTGCACATAGACTGAGCGAAATCGGCGAAATAACCGAGTCCGAGCAATGGCGATGGGTGCCGACGAGTTACAACGTCGCCGACGACGCAACCAGGATTGTTTGTAATGTTCAGATTTTGAATTCCCTGTATTTACTTACTAACATGAATTATTGATTTAAATAAAAGTGAAAGGAGAAATTTACCCATTACTAATCATATGATTTTGATTGACTATCGTCTCAATGTATTTGCCTATATTATAGTAATTTTTTTAACTAGGTCTGAAAAACTGAACAATTGTTTATTTTAATAATTTTAATATAAAGCGTAATGGTATATATAAAATTTAACACTATCTTCTACATCTATACATACCTATATATAAGAGGGGATGAAAGTTTATATGAAAATCCGCCATTTTCAAAGTAAGTCAAGTAGCACGAAATTTTATGTATCTGCTTCTGGTTGAAAATAATGGGCGTGAGAAAGTGGCTACCTTTAAGCTTTTTTGACTTCTCAAATTATGACTATTTTTAACTATGCGAGCGAGGCCGCTGGCAGCAGCTAGTTTACATTATGCAAACACAGCATAAACAGAATATCTTACGATAATAATCGACTGAGTTTCAGTAATAATATGAAGAACAAATTTAAAGGTCATTTTATGACCAAAGATTGATTGTGGTTAATTGCTTAAGTTGGAAGTGTTGGCATTGTCTTCAGATACAACAGCGCCCAGCAAATTCCAATTTAGTTAGTAATTTAGTTTGCAATAGTGACTTGCACAATATAAAATGGCCAACCACACGCAGAGTAAATAGTTCCGCAGTTAGAACTTCCACGGATTTTATAATTTGTTAACAGATTCATAACAACAATTTAACTGAAATAGGTATATCTTATACTAATATATAAAGCTGAAGAGTTTGTTTGCTTGAACGCGCTAATCTCGAGAAATACTGGTCTAATTTGAAAAATTATTTCGGTGTTAGATAGCCAATTTATCGAGGAAGGCTATAGGCTATATATCATCACGCTAAGACCAATAGGAGCAGAGCATCAATGAAGAATGTTTCACTTACTTTTTTTTAACTATTCCACGCGGACGAAGTCGCGGGTAGAAGCCAGTTTATCATATTTTAAAACCTACCCTTCATATCTTTAGATTATAGAATCTCCCATTGTAGAGCTCAAAAGTTATAAAGCACTTTTACAAGTTTAGAAGTTTTGTAAAAATGTTTATCTAAAGAATGACACACCTATGAGCACTGAATATTTTTTAGTAAACAGTCACACTTGGATGTCTCTCATGTGTCCTATATATGTGTATCTTTCGCATAAGAAAAGATTATTATATTAATATTTTTAAGATTTTGTTTATAATTTGTTTGTCATCGTTTTGACATAACCATTTATATCCAACACATGCATAAAAATAAAACAATTTATGAACTACATTTTTCTTACATCAAGTGTTTTATAATATGAGCGATTGAACAGTTTTTTCACAAACATATGTAAAAATAACCGATACTGTTTCTAAATATCTGTTAAATATTTTCTTTTCCTAAATATCTCAGTGAATATCCGCACGCCGTACGGGGTTAATTGAGTTTTCTGACACAATGTGTGCTGCGGACGTTAATAAATGAACCATGTATACGTCTTCATTATAAGTTTATTGGTCGTAAAAGTTTTAATACATATTTATTGTTAACAACACGTACTTAAATGGGTATTATCATCATATCAGTGTTTTATCCTGTTCGCATCCGGTTCGGTGGCTGTTGTTCGCTTTCTTATCTTTTTTTCTCCACTTGCACGGTCTTTGGCGTGTATCATTATGACACCACTGATACGTATGTTCACACCGATAGTTAGCAATTCTTTAGCTTACCCCTTTAACTAAAACCTGACTGAAGCAGCACAACCCGACATTAATTGCCCACATTACTTGTCCGTTTTCGAATTTAATAAAATCATGGAAGAAGAATAAGTACTATCTCTTTCCGTGGTAAAATGTGGCCTCATCAATGAAGGTGATTCGTGCACTTTTTCTTCTTTGTTTTGTATGTCTAAGGGCTCTGTACGACTCACGTACGTTTTCAGTTTTAAGAATAATTAAATTTTACAAGTATCTTCAAGCAAATCGGCATCAGGCGGTCGCTGCACCGATGTAACAATATTCTAAATTGTAGATCTTTGATTGAAGTAAACCAAGAAGGTTTTGTAGCCGCTCAAAAAGGTACATAAAAAAGTGAAATGTGAACACTTTTGTTTAAAAACAATCGTATTCTACAATACTACGTTCGTTAATTTTTAAGCAGTTTTATTTAAACTGCACAGTAGACGTCATCTTTGAATTTTCTATTAAACACTCATTTTGTTTTACTGCTATATTACGAACTTGGTGGCCGTAGTAAAGGCGGGAGTTCCTCACACAGTCCTTTTGTATGGCTCCACATTATCCACCGTAAAATACCTACTGATCTGTGACAAAGCTTCTGGGTACACATAAATGTCCAATTTCCGCAGAACATTAAAATTAAACAGGACTCATGCTGTTATGTTACGCCTGTAATAGATATGTTACCATCCATCGCGGGAATGCGGCCAGCGTTTAGGGAACGTTCCCAGACGACAATGTTTTGGGACCCATATACTTTTGGTTTTTTAGGAAATTGTTATAATTTATATGTAAAATGTTATGATCATTTATATTTAGATTTAAGTTTAATTTTTTTATGTAAGTAATTTCTTGTGAATATATGTATTAATAAATAAATTACCATTATTTTTTAAATAAAACTAATAGGGCTTAACGTTTTTTTAAAGCTATTATATTAACCCAGTTTATATTAGAAGACAAGTGTGGTTGAACATTTTTTTGAAAACTTGTAATTAATTTTGCTAGAAACAATTATTTTCATGATTTTCTCAATAGTCAAGAAGCGTTCATAATGTAGTCGTAAAAATGTTCAAAGTAATTGGTATTCGAGAGGTTTTATTAGATTTTTTTTACAATAAGCGGAATGAAAAGTTCGGGACTACACACATGCTCCTTACATTATTATGTAAGCACAAGTAATAAAATTATATTATTTTATTGATATTTTCTTGTACGTGTATAACTTCTAAGATAATCTTAATACTTTTATTAATAGAAGTTCACTTCAATTACAAAATGAATGTTAAATTTTATGAGTCTCCCGAAAACTGAGTTCGAATCTAATAAAGAACGGTATTATCTAGAAATAAGCTAAGAATTTGAAAGCTTTTTGTCACCGGAAAGTTAAAGTAATGTTGTGAATGGAGTGAAAGGGGCTGACGATTGAAACGATGCGAGTCCTTATTACGTTCCTAATGTACCCGCAATTGTTCTGATAACATGCCATTTTAGACGTAAGTAGTCGTCGTAAAATCATCAGAAACTATACGGATATAACGTTTGAAGAGATAATGTGCCATTTATCTTGAAGATTCGTGATACCAAACAGAAAATACTGCTTAAAGAAATACATTAGTTAAATAATAATGATGTGATATTATATATAATAAATCGCGTTGCCATGACAATGACGTATTTGTTAGCGAATTGTAATGGCGGTACCAAAAAAACGCAACCGCAGTAACACCTATGTCGCTGTATTCGTCTATCCCACGGAAAAGACTTTAATTATCGGGTTAAAAAGTATCCTGAGTTCTGACCCGGGATATAAGCTAGCTCTGTGTTCAATAGTTTTCGGGTGAAGCTGGGACAGACAGATAGACAAAAATTGTATGTGGGCAGTTCAGACCAAGTGAAACTTTAGAGAATATACTCACAGATAATTCTTCTCTAATTTTATTAATATCAAATAAATCCTTTAGCCTACGTCCGTCTACATATTATATTTCGAAATAAACTTCTCAAGTACCACTTTAAATTTTTCATTGTTTTAATCTAAAAAATATTATTATCAGTTTCATTTCTGCCCAAATTGGACCTATCTTTAATCATCGGTCTTATTGAGTCTCTAATCTGTGCTGCACAAAGCAAAACTCGTATCTCATTCTCTCGCAGGCTTAGTCCTATAGATTTATGTGTTTAGCTCTATTTAGTATCGCTTTTTCATTTCATCGAGTTTCAAATCACAATGATTCTAAAGAAGTTTCAGTTCAAAATTTTAAAAGTTGCATTATCGGATTCTGATCTGTTTTTCACATTTTAAACGCATTGCACAAACTCTAAACATGTACAGATTTATTATATAATAGACTATGAGTTTCAGGGGAAATATTCTAAAAACCTGGTCCTAAATAATGTAATATTTTCATTTCAGTAAATTTTGTAGAAATGTTTTTCCTCTAATTTGCCAAATGTAGTGGTGTTTTCTATTTAAAATAGAAAAGAATAATGTATTGAAACAATGCACAAAGTTACAAACATTTAAATGGGTCTTTGGATCTTTCGAAGCCGATTGAAGTTTGTTTTTGTGATTTGAAACAGATTTAATGCATTTCTTTCGTCTCGATATTTATCTTTCAAATGGCATACTACGCACATTAGTTATTTTTTTATACAGCAAAAAATCCAGGCAATCAAGATTCTAGCAGCAATATTTTTTGCAGCTGGCTTTTTCTGTGTAGTAGTTTCTATTTTGGTAAAAATGGAAATCTCATACCATCGTCATGCTCGTTCGTCCACCACCTGTTCGTCTGTCTGTCTATGTAATGAAAGATGGGAAATATATATATATATATATATATTCTACATAATATATCGCTATGGTGTAGTGAATTCGTAAAAAAATAGGGTTGCCGACTTCTATCCAACGAGTTATTTAACTTTTAATGTTTTCACGCCTATCAAGTTAAGCATTTTTGAGAATCAATTTCACATGATACAAATGTCATACTTTATTGTTTCAGGGCCCAGATGTACAGATTATTAACTATTGTTATCAAGCTTTTTAATTATGTTTAATCGTTATGAAATTATTATATTTTAATTAAAGGAAAAAACACTGTATTTATTTAGATTTAAAAAGGTTGTAGTTTTGCATTTATTTCTACTTTTAAGTATAAATATGTGTGTTATTTGGCTTATTTATTACGCAATAAAGTGTTTTAGACAATGATTATTGGTTTTCATTTTATTTTATTTTATTGCATGTGTTCATCAGACAGGCAGACGGCCCGCCCACCTGAAGGAAACCGATTATGATCGCCTACGGACATTTGTAAACACCAACGATGCTACTAATGTGCTGCCACTCTCTGAAGGGAGACTGGAATCTGCCCTAATGCCGGAACACAACTCAAGGTTGTTGACCAGGATTGGTAGCAAAGTTGGTGGCAAATACCCTATCACCTGGCAAATAAGTGCACTATATTGCTTTAAATTTGTCTAGAAAGAAACTTCATTTTTATATAAAATCAAATCGGTAACGCTTTAGGGCATTTCTATACTATGTATTTATTTTAATTACCTGAATTAAAATGACAGCTGCGTTCACCCCTTTTTTATGTTGCAAGCTTGGAAGTTGAATCCTATAGGATTTCTTTGGAAATAAGCTTGGAGCAAGTCACAGTGGCGAGTTGTTGATTCACCTCAAACAACTCACTTATGAATCAGAAAAAGGTCTATCGTAGCTGTCATTTTAGTCCAAGTAACAGAAAATCAGAGTATAATTGAACAATGATCGACCTGTCAAAAGACAAATAAACGGTAGGATAGGTATAATATACGTAACTAAGGGTTAAAAATAGTGTTAAGTGTACATAGCAGTGTGGGGTATCATTAGGCAGGTTTTCTACAATCATATCTATGTGACGCACTTTTGCTGATTTTATTGATATCTGGCTGTATACGGTTTGTGTAACTAGCCCGTGCCAATTATTCATGAATATTCAAGTTTTTGAATAATCTACAATCAAATAGGCTCTAGGCAAGAGCCGGACCCTTATAATCCTTTCAGCATAGTCTCAGTCAAGTTTCAAGTGTCTGAGTGTGAGTTGAGATTTTCTACATAAACACACAAATAATGCTTAAAAAGTAACAATATCCCACAGCTACTGTTCATTTTTAACCATATATTTCTTTTAAATAAAACTTCACAGCTAAAACTTCCGAAAAAATTTCAAAATTTTTCGTTACCTACTAAAAATAGAATTAATAAAAAGTCTCTTCCATATTTTTTCTTAAATCTCTAAGTATTTTGTTAATAAGTTCCATTCCAAATCCCTTGGCGATTGGCGGCGTATACAAGAAATATTTTTTAGACTACGTACAGTTTCCAGTTCTGTTTGTAAAGATTTTTGTAGTGTGTTTTAACTCAATCAAGACCTTTTCACACGCCAAATAAGTGATTGCGGCTGGGGCGTGTGCTAAGTGCTCTTTTCATTGCTAACAAAGTTTTGTTTTCACTTACTTTCAACACCTCTAATAAAAAATTGACTACATTAGTTTCGAATTGAGTTGTAACTCCATATTTATATTTACTAAAGTAAAGGTAAGATAGGCCTTTTACACATTATGGAGGTATGATAACATTTTATCTGTGTTTAAAAACTTAATTATCTGAAAGTACCAGACGCTTTCCCACCTCAGTTTCGCTGACGACATTGTCAACTTTACTGCAAAGTTGACAATATCGTCAGCGAAACGTCTGCAAAGTCAAAGTCTTTGGAAAGGCGTTGGACGAACTTGCCGACATGCTGAACAGCCTGAATGAATCCTCCCGACGAGTCGGTCTCTGCATGAATTTGGGCAAGACGAAAGTCATGTTCAACGAAAATGTCAAGCCGAGACCGGTAAACGTCGATAGTTATGAGGTTATGCAGGAATATGTGTACCTTGGACAAAATATCCAGGTAGGCCGGCACGGCTTCGAGGAGGAAGCCAATAGGAGGATCCAATTAGGCTCGGCAGCATTCGGTAAGCTTCGACAGGTCTTCTCGTTGACCATTCATTCCGCAAGGCTTGAAGACGAAAATTTTCGAGCTGTGCATCCTACCCATCATGACATACGGTACCGAGACATGGACGCTGACAGTGGGACTGGTACACAAATTCAAAGTCGTTCAACGGGCTATGGAGCCAGCTATGTTAGGTGTTTCTCTTATGGATAAAATCAGAAATGAGGATATCTGTAAGAGAACGAAGGTAACGGACATAGCTCGGAAAATTAGCAAGTTGAACTAGCAGTGGGCCGGTCATGTCTGTCGCAGGAGCGATGGCCGATGGAGCAAACGAGTCTTGGAGTGGAAACCACATCTCGGCAAACGTATTGTAGAACGCCCGCCAGCTCGCTAGAGTGACGACCTGCGCAAGGTCGCCGGAAGGGGCTGGATGAGGAAGACGGGAGACCGGGATTTGTGGCGCGTACTTGGGAAGGCCTACGTCCAGCAGTGGACAGAGATCGATTGAAGAAGACCAGACGCTACGCAGATACGATAATATACAAAATGATATATTCCCTCGAAATTCTTTAAACTATCTAGACGCGTTTGTTCGAGCAGATTGTTTATATAGTATGTTACAATGAGTTGGTGTATATTACTTCTGGACTTAATGGACAGCTCGTCAGAAGAGGGTTCTGATTTTGAATTTGATGCGCGTGTTGCATTACTAGAATAAAAAAATGTAATTGTGTACTTAAATAAATGAAAAATACTCACCATCCGGCAAATTACTCTCTTTTACTACCTCTATCCAGGCTGCTTCTTTTACAGCATTTAATTTGTACTCTTCTACGTCCCTATTCCATATGCACGGATATTTTCGAACCTTTCTCTCAAACGCCTTTCGCCATTCGTTTTTATCCGATCAGTCCGAAAGAGTCAATGAAATTTTAGATAGAAGTAAACAACAAAGATTTCTTTAAAACTACAATCATACAGTCTATATAGCACAAAATAAATGGAATATACAATGGAAAATGTACTTGAATAAAAAAAGAAAAAAAGAGTTCTAAAACATAAAAGTTATGGTGTTTAAAAGAGATGATAATATGACAATTTGTAATATACACGTAGGAAGCCAAAGTTAGAGCAAGTCAAAGAATTTGTTGATCTAGGGTGCATTTTTATCAGGGATGGAAAGCATGAAAGTGACATCGAAAGAAGAGTAATTGCAGGTAATAAAGTGAATGGAGCACTAAATTCTTTTATATAAATCCAAAAAGTGTCTTAATGGACAGCCAAACGTGCCTTTACGTTTGGCTGTCCATTAAGGGGTGTTGGTGCCAACCCTAATGTATGGCAGTGAAAGTTGGGTGTGGCAGAAGAAGCATGAAAGTAGAATAAATGCAGTTGAAATGAGAGCCTTGAGAAGTATATGTGAGGCAAGCATGAATGATATGATACGGAATAGTGTAATAAGGGAACGTTGTGGATTGAAAGAAGATGTAATAACAAGAGTAGAAAAAGGAATGTTTAAGGTGGTTTGAGCATGTAGAGAGGATGGACGAAAATAGAATCACAAAACAAGTGTTTGAGAGTTTTGTGAATGGTAGAATTGGACCGGTAGACCACGACGTACACACCATGATCAAATAACAGGAGTGTTAAAACGAGGTCAGGTAAAAAGCATATCAAATAAACGGGCATGTATGAAGAAGAGGTTAATGAAAGTATATGAAGCGAAAGTTGTTTGTCAGAATCGTCGCAAGTGGAGATCGTATAGTCTCTGCATGGGGGTCCATGGGAAACAGGCGTGATGATATGTATGTATGTAAAACGTAAACAAACTACGAAAGACGTTTGATAGTAAGCTCGTTGGGCCGGCGCGCAACCACCTGTATTTATCTGCAGATAAAATCCTATGCCATATTTATATCTGCATAGGATATATATATTTGTACAAGCAGATACATTGTCATCATCTTACGATATCGGTCGGTACCTACAGATACTTTACACGAAAAAACATTTTTTCTGCGATGCGTGTGCTAGTTCATTGAATTACATACAGAGCGATATTGAAAGATATGCTCAGATACAGATATCTTACCGTATCTGCATAGTGTGATAAGCGCTTAAGAGACTATGTAGACCTGATTAAAATCGGTGTTTCAAAAAATCAACCCCGCACGGCCGATATTTACTTCGATGAAACAGCGCGTAATAAAAGTTCGAGCATGGCGAAATATTGCAACTGAACATATCTACGCGCACCGTGTCCATACCAACTTGATTCAATTTATTTCATTCTAAGGCTGACGAGCACGAGAGCGAGACAAAATATCCTAAAGCGAGACAGATCGTTTATAAGCTTAATAGGTATTGAAATTTTGACGTAACTTCCTACGCGTATTTAGCTCGACGGTTCACCGAGCGTAATAGTAACTAGGTGGTACAGGGTTTGAATCCTCCTTAGGCTAATGTTTCTTTTTATTTTGAATAATTTTTTAGACGAGTAAACTTTACTAAAATGATGTAATTGTATTATGGAACAACAATGAATCCATATATAGGTATATATTAATATAAATGCGAAAGTAACTGTCTGTCTGTCTGTTCCCTTTTCACGGAAAAACTACTGGACCGATTTGGCTGAAACTCAGTATATATATTTTCGATGCCGAGAATGAACATAGGATGCATTTTATCTCGGAAAATGTGATAGTTTCCGAGATAAAAATATATTTGTCTTTCTGTTTGTTCTGCTTTTACGGAAAAAACTATTACATCGATTTGGCTGAAATTCGGTATATATGTAATTTAATAATGACGGTGAACAAGGGATACTTTTCATCCCGGATAATGGGATAGATGTATGTAAAGGTTATCTCAGAAAGTAGAACAGGTTTATTTTTCAGTCATTTCGGTCATTTCATTTTATCATTTAGGCCCGTTCGGCCACATATATTTTCATCCCAGAAACTATCTCATTTTTCGGGATGAAAAGTATCTCTTGGCCACCCTCGGTATTAAAATTACATATGTAGCCAGTTTCACCCAAATCGGTTCAATAGTCTTTCCATAAAAGGATAAAAAAAAGTGGAGTAAGATCGGCATATTAGTAGTTACGATGTAGCTGGAGAACTGGGAATTGACCACAAAACGGTTTTGGCGCATTTGAAAAAAGCTGGGTACACAAAAAAAGCTCGATATTTGGGCGCCTTATGAGCTCACTGAAAGAAACCTAGTGAACCGTGTACTCATTTGTGATTATTTATTACGACGTAATGAAACCTAACTATTTTCGAAGAAGTTTCGAAGAAGTTTCAGATAACTGGTGATGAAAAGTGGATCACGTACGACAAGAACGTGCGAAAAAGAACGTGCGAAAAAATCGTAGTCAAAGGCCGGTCAGGCTTCACAGACTGTGGCGAAACCCAGGTTAACTCGCAACAAGGTGATGCTGTGTGTATGGTGGGATTGGAAGGGCATTATTCATTATGAGCTGTTACCGCCAGGCAGGACTATCGATTCTGAACTGTACGGCGAACAACTGATGAGGTTAAAGCAAAAAGTTGAGAGAAAGCGGCCGGAATTAATCAACAGAAGGGGTGTGGTTTTTAACCATGATAACGCTAGACCTCACACATCTTTAGCCACTCAGCAAAAATTACGAGAATTTGACTGGGAGGTGTTAATGCATCCGCCGTATAGTCCTGACCTTGCACCTTCAGATTTTCACCTGTTTCGGTCTCTGCAGAATTCCTTAGGCAGTGTCAGGTTAACATCACTAGATGACTGCCAAAACCACTTATCGCAGTTTTTTGATCAGAAGCCCAAAAATTTTTATGGCAATGGGATCACGTCCCTACCTACAAGATGGCAAAAAGTTATCCAACAAAATAGCACCTACATACTTTAGTCAAATATAAATAAACTTTATAAAAAAACCTTTTGAATTTTTATATAAAATGCGAAGAAACTTTTTTCCCAACCTAATAGAAAAGTATTTTTAATGCATTTTATAAAATTATTTAAGAAGAGAAAAAGACCATTTTATCAACTTTGACATAAAAATAAAAAAATCTACTAGATCAAGTGAAGCTAGTAGGATTCAAACCCACACAGTCTATGATTTAGACCAGTCCTCTACCGTATACGCCAAATAAGTGTAGCTCGATCGGCTCGAAATTGTGGTTATTATTGCTCCTTCATTTATTTAAAATTTAATTTCGAATAGCCCGCTCGAGCAGAGCGACGCGTGTACACAGCACCGAGCCGTCCGGCGTATTGATAAATTCCATACATTGGGACCGGCAAGCGTGATTTTTGAAGTCATTTATAATAAAATAATTAATTACTTGCAAATTCTCTAAGTAACCGAATAAAAAACTATAATGAGTACATTTCTTATAATATGATACGTTACTGTTATTTATTTTAGCGATGTACGATTAACAGTAATAACATGACACAAGATTGAAGAAAACACGTTTAGCACGTTTAGTTTACTTTGCAATTGTTTTCTATCCAGAAAATTTATCGAAAATGCGTTTTGAGTACATAGTTCACCTCAGAAATATGATCAAGATTGACATATATTTTTTTCACCACAATAAAGTATGTATAATTACTGTAATAAGGGCTGAGAAATCGATCAAAAAACGCTTTTTGTCTGTTGTCACGCTGTTAAGCTGTTATTAGTTGGTAATATATGAGATGAAAAAATAAAGTAAGTATATAGCTTGTGTCAATAATGAATAGTTTGAGTCCTATTATATTAATGTACTGTGTGACTCTGAGAGTTTTTGGTGGATACTGAAGGACGACGTTCTACTTGTATAGATGACAGTAACAGAAGTTATTATCATACTTGTATTAATCGTCTACAAAAAATTAGGATATTCTCAATTCGTCGTGTAACAATTTTTTTATGTATGTTCTATATTGTTTATTTATATATGTGTGTTATATATTCAGCCTTATTTTTTTTGTCATCGGATTTTGGATTACGTGGATATAGCAAAAAAATCTTTAAAATCAGGCAGAAATGTGAAATTTTTGCGGCTTTTCAGCCACATTTTTTGTTTCTGAACTGATTTTGGTCATTCTTCTTGCGTTGGGTTCAGTATAGCTTCAGAATGGTTCTATATAAATTTAATTGCTATTGGACCCTGGGTTCCAAAGACAGAGTAGATAATTCCTCAAAATCGAATAGAAAATCTGTTGAAATATTGTTAGGTTTATAAAAATCCTAAAACGAGTATGTATGTAATTATGATCAATAACGTGTTGTACTAGACTCGACTAAGACTAGGGAGGCGTACAATAGAAATTCATAAGGATAAATAGCTTGACTGCGTAAACTGAGTTTATAGTCAGTTTATAGTTCCGTCGTATTTAGAAAACATCGACACGATCGGAGTTGAGATTCAAACGAAAATGCTGACTAACTGTGAAACCAGAAGACTGATTGTATGTCTGATTGACAGATTGTTAGAAGATTGTAATCATTTTATTAAACTATTTTAGTCAAACACTTACACCAGTTGGACTTCTACAACGACGGATAACAACATAATAAAAGTTGGTATTTCTGTAAACAAAAATGCACGAGCCGCGCCGCGGCAACGGCCGGCAAGAGCCAGAATCGACTAATATAAATTTATTCATTTACCAGCATGTGCCAGTGAAACTTCGTTTGCGTTACCAGGATAACGACGTGATTGTTAGTGAAATTTCACGGTACTTATTTGAGATTCATAAGTACATATAATGATTACGTCCGACAACATTGTGTGGTACAGATCGCCTCCATTCCGAGTTCAACAATGTTCTCTAAATACGCTTTCGTTTCCGCATTCGACAAGCTACCTTATTAGGGATATCATATATGCAACTTAAAAGTGTAAAAAAAACTCAACACAAAATAAACCGTTTTGCAGAGTAACTAAAAGCAAAAAATAAAATTTTCTACATCTCGAATTCGGTGCCAAGTAAACATTAAACGTTACTAAGTATATATATATATATATATATATATTAGAACAACAAAATATTGTACCGACTTCATGATATAGAAAATTAAAGTTTTGATTTTTAGTTATTCCTGATGTCGGTTTTTATTTTTAAAAATGTGTAATAATATTCCTTTAAATTAAACCGAATTATTTTCAAATGTATTATATTAATTTATAACAATTCGAGATGGCACATTTTCCTAAACAATAGAGATTTTCAACACAAACTTAATTATAACATAAAACAATTAACATTCTGCAACTATTGTCAATTTTTAACCAGATAGTAATTGATATATTAGAATTTATAAGGTCTCACTAGCTTAATGCCTAATCTGTGATACGGCATTATTCTGCCTTTTCAAGATGATTGTCTGTCTTTGTGATATTCGTAATGTATCAACTTATATTTAATTGACTAATACATGAACAATTACCAGATTATGCCAAACAACAAATTAATTTTATGAAATCTGTAAATGAATACAGATAAAATGATTTTGGTTAAAATAATATCTCTCACCAAGCTCAAATGTGTAAATATTTATGCTAACTTTGATTCTAAAATCCTAAGAAAATAGCTTCAAGTAATGTAGAGATGAATTGTTCTTGAATGCCAGTAAAGGTTTAACCACTGCCATTTCAATAGCTGCAACGAATATTGCCCGTTTGAGAAAAAGTTTTTGTTTTAATTACTGTAAGGTAAATTTTCGCAAATAAACTTTTAGTTATTCTTTCTAGTCTGGGTGTTAGTGAGAATGGGCGCCAGTTTTTATTTTATTATTTTATATAATTTGGCATGGCATAACATTGCATATTGGTTTACGGGATTATTTATGATATTATTAACTACGATATGCCCGCGACTTCGTAAACGTTTGACTTGAAATTCCCACGGGATTCTCGGGACACAAAGTACCACAGTATTAAAAAAATAATGTTAGCTATTGTCTTAGTGAGAACTGTGTCGGAATAATCTAATTTTATGCACCCGAACAACTACAAACCGCTCCCGGGAAAAGTCCCGCAGGATTCGTGGGATAGAAAATATGACACTTTTTATTACGTAAAATTTGCTATAGATCAGTGAAAAAATCGCATTTGAATTCGACTTTTTTTTCAATCTAGCCATTTTAAATAATACTCAAAAAAAATCCCGTGGGATTTCCGGGATAAAAAGTAGCACAGATTTTATGTCTAAGAATTTGCTGTCGATCAGTAAAAACCGCATCGAAATCGGCCCAGTAATTTTTACGGGAAACCTGAACAAACAGACAAACTGACAATCAGACAAGAGATAAAAAAAAATGCATCGTGTTCTCCATAGTTTATAATTAGAATAGTCTATTCCAGTTTTCTAAAATAGCTTAAATGTTTAGAATTTTATAGTACCTATTATAGATAGATTAATAGCTGTGCTTGTACACGGGATTTGGTATTTATATTCATATTTTCTAAATCCCGGAGAGTATTGAAATGAAAATGCACAAAATACAGGAAAATTCCCTAATTTTTCTTTATAATCCGTTGAACCATTAAGCATGTTATGGGACTAACATTGAAACTTTTTTTTCATTTATTTTGCACCTTTTATTTGATTTATTATTTATAAATTAAACTATACTATAATTTAAAGTAAAAATAAACTATATACTTATATAAAAACTAAAATCCCTATTATATTATAAAAGTGAAAGTAACTCTGTCTGTCAGTCTGTCTGTCTGTTCCGTTTTCACGAAAAAACTACTGGACTGATTTGGCTGAAACTCGGTATATATACATATATATTTTCGATGCCGAGGATGAACATAGGATAGTTTTTATCCCAAAAATGGGATAGTTTCCGGGATAAACATATATTTGTCTGTTTGTTTATTATGCTTTTACGGAAAAACTACCTAACCGATTTGGCTGTAAATCGGTATTTATATAATTTTATTACCGAGGGTGGACAAGGGATACTTTTCATCCCGGATAATGGGATAAGTTTTGGGACAGAATTATGTAAACGTTATCCCAGAAACTAAAATAGGTTTTTTGTGTTTTGCCATTTTTGTCGACAAGAGATACTTTTCATCCCAGATAATGAGATAAGTTTTGGGATAGATTTATGTAAACGTTATCTCAGAAAGTAGGCTAGGTTTTTTGTGATTTGCCATTTTCGTCGATTTGGCCGATTTGGTCGACTTAGTCGGTTTCGTCGATTTGGTCGAATTGGTTGATTTCAAAGATTTGGTTGAATTCATCGATTTGGTCGAATTGGTTGATTTCGTAGATTTGGTCATTTTGGTGTACATATTTAGTTTTAATACATAGAAAATGGGCATAAATACTTTTCATCCGGGAGATGGGATAGTTTGCGATATAAAATGAAGTGAATTTTTCGGGGTAAATAGCACTAACATAAAAATTTAATATAATGTATCCTCTTTAAACAAGAGGCATTCATTAGAGGCTGACCCGCGGCGTAAACTCTGGTTAAACTATAAAATCTAGTACCAGACCGCTGTCAATTCAAAACGTGCCCAAAAGACTATAATAATAGTCTTTTGGGCACGTTTTAGACTATAATTACACATATATAGTATATCCCCAAATTAAACAAATTACACTTCTGTTAAGGGTAATATACAATGAACTACCCTGGGGCCGATCCCAGACACTCAGACCATAGTAAATAACGGAAAAATCGTTTTCCGAAATTTACCATATCAGGAATCAGACCCGGAGCCTCTGTGTTGTAGTGAGGTAGGCCGGCAAAGGCTTAACCCGCTCAACCACAGAGGCCATCAGACTGGCTCTACAATTTTTTATTAAGTGGCTAAACCCAGCCACATTTCGTTGTGACTCATCTAATATTAATTACTATTGGGAAGTCTCATCAACTAGTTTTCAATATTTGTGGACACGGAAGCTGAATGCTGGTATGTAAAAATTAATTTTGTTGGAATTAGAAATGAAATGGTTTTCAATATTAATTTAGCTTTCAAATTACCGATTTTAAATACATGAAATTCATTTCCAGCCACAAATATGAACTTCGAAAAGGGTAAGGCGTAATGAAAACGTTATTAAATAGTCTTTGATGTGGTGCTTTCATATCGGTGTTATTTTCATATCAATATCTAAAACGAGTATCGATGTTGTAACCTGTGATATTTACATCCATGTTAAGATAAAAAATGTATCGATTAATAAAAACACTTAAGGGTAATTATAGCTATTTAAAGGTAAGTATGTTGACTCGTTGTGACAACAGAAGGTTTTTGTATAATTCGAATCCAGCACAATATACGGCTCGCTTAACACTATGATGCCATTCGAGGTTAAATCTCGTTTTGGTTTTGGTCCGTTCCCGGTCTGTTTGAATCTTCTTAAACAAGAAAGAATCAGATTATTCTCACTTTCGTAACGCTCTAGTTCCGATCTGATATCGCACCGGCACCGGTTCGCCGAAAATAATATTTGACTGTAGCAACACAAACAGCAAAATAGCAGTAATGTAACATACAGTCAGATTTGATCGGACCGAAGCCGGAACGAGATTCAACCGTGAACGGCATTATAGTGTGAATCGAGCCTTATTTTTCTTGTTAATCACATATTGCAAGTTTTTAGATAGAATTTGAACATTGATGTTTTACTGCGCAAGTTTATTTGCAAATAATGTCGCATTTTACAGATAATAGGGTAGACCGACCGAGGGTAGAACTTTCTGGCAGCGTAAGCCGGTCTCAAGACTTAGAAAAAGGTAGAAGATTCTGGGAGGGAAAGACAAGGACAAATACAATTTAGAAAGGGATAGATGATGAACAAAAGAGTAACAAAATGAAGATCGAAATTCTAGATTAGAAGGTTCAGGAAGGAAAAGACGGAGATAGATAAATGTTTAGAAAAGGACAGACAGTAAATAAAAGAAAAACAAAAAGAAAATCGAAATTATGGGTACCAGAAGATTCTTCCGGGTATATATATAAGCAGCGTAAGCACGCCTACCAGGGAGTTCAGTTGAAGACAGCGAAGCGACAAGTGCGATACGAAAGAGTTGGAAAAGAGTATAATAGAAGATAGTGACAAGTTTAGAGAGTTGGAAGAAGAGCTTAGTAGAAGACAGTGACGAGTTTAGCGGTGAGTTCAGTGAAAAGTTTAGTGGGCAGTTGAGTGAAGGAGGAGTTTAGCATAGTTTAAAAGGAGATCCAGAAGCGAGCTACGCGTGGTAAATACGGGGTGAGCACCGCAGCAGCAGGAGGTGGTCTACGCAATAGCGTCGAAGTTATTGTGAGTGAGACATCTTACCGTCGTGACATCTAAAGGCAGTGCGTCTTTAGTTGTGCGTGTAGGGGCAACCCTGCGGAGAAGAACTACATACGGCTGTGTAAGCTAATAAAAGCATTTAAGTAAAAAACTGGTGTTTCCTTCCAATCCCAAGTGCTTACCCCCGCTCGCACGTAACAATAGGTTATAACTCGAAAAATAAAAAGAAAGATAAAAATACTGTTGAAATGAGCAAAATAATTCCTTATTTACTGGTACTGCTCAACAATTATTTCTCAGCTCGTCACTTTCAAAATTAATAAAGATATTGTTTCATATGTTACACTATATTTTACATAAAATACTATCTAAGTACTACATGTCGTTTGTAACAAAGATAGACGTAAATAGTTATGACACGGTTATGAAAACACGAGGGTTCGTTTTTAACTTTAGATAATTATCGGAACCCCAAATACAGGTAGGAAAGAATATATTTTAAAAGTAATTATAGTCTCTTTACAGAATATATTGTAACTATTTTTGGCAGCTCTAGATTCGAAGCTAAATATGAGTTACCTAAAGTTATTTGTTAAAAACAGTTATTTATTACACCACGACTTGTCGGCTGCTTCGTTAAATTAATTGTTGAAATAAAGTTTGTTAAGGGCTTTAGAAAATCTCAAATTCTTGAAACATCAGATCCTTATACCATTGAGGAACCATTTACTCTCCAAGTGTTTTGTCAATACA
Organism: Dendrolimus houi; assembly: GCA_039645545.1. Classification (NCBI taxonomy): domain Eukaryota; kingdom Metazoa; phylum Arthropoda; class Insecta; order Lepidoptera; family Lasiocampidae; genus Dendrolimus; species Dendrolimus houi. The sequence continues at coordinate 11,839,322 of CM077127.1, read as the reverse complement.
TTTTGGAAACGGCTTATTTGTTTTATTTCTGATGAGATATTGTACCTCAAGTGAAGTGTGACGTATGTTTGACAGGATTTTATTTATTCATGAGATAATAATTGATATTGCGACTTATCTGCGACTCGGTATCGTAGCTGTTTTATTCAGAAATTATAGTCTCAGCAAGATGTTGTTGCTAGAGATTGCTAGTTAGCCTGATGGATTGATGACCCGCGCAAGGTCGCAGGTAGGCGCTGGATGAGGAAGGCGGAGGACTATGATGAGTGGCGCCGACTTGGGGATGCCCTCGTCCAGCAGTGGCCTGTGATTGGCTGACTACGATAGTCTGCTAGATGTTTCTCTGGGTCAAGACTAGGAAGTAGCTCTATTTTACATAGATAATAAGTTAGCTAGGTTTTTTATATATATAAACCTTCAGTGAAAAATTATCTAACTAATGGTGAAAACCGCTTAAAAATCCGTTGCGTAGTTTAGAAGGAGTTAGCGGATATACAAACAGACAGACATACATGCAGACAGACAGAGGCGGAAAGCAAATTTGTTTTATTAAAACATCCTTTTGTTTTACCAAGTAACTATTGCATTCATATCCTTAATGCTTTTCTCATATCCTTAATGCTTTTATTACCTCTGGTGTTTTTCCTGGAAGGAAGCCCAGGTCATTCCTCTTCCAAAAAAACCAAATTAATTTCTCATTTCCGTCCTATTTCTACACTCCCCTTCCTTTCTAAAGTCCTTGAACGTCTAGTTCATCAACAGCTAAGTTTCTTCCTGAACCGTAATTCCCTCTTAAATCCGTATCAATCCGGTTTCCGTCCTGGCCATAGTACAACGACAGCTCTCGTCCAAATCACTGACGTCATCCGGCATGGCATGGATAACGGCCTGCTGACTGTTTTATCGCTGCTTGATTTCAACAGTGCCTTCAACAATGTAAATTTTGAATTGTTGCTTAGGGTTCTAAGCTCTATTAACATATCTCCTACAGTAATCGACTGGTTTCATAGTTACCTGTATGGTCACCGGCAGCGGGTTCGAGTCGATGACGACCATTCGTCATTGCGTGATCTCTCTGTTGGCGTTCCTCAGGGCGGCGTTTTATTTCCCTTACTATTCACGATTTTTATAAATTCAATTTCTAATCAACTTACTTCTTCCTACCACCTCTATGCAGACGATTTACAAATATATACACAATCACCTGTTGCGACATTACAAGATGCAGTCTTAACAATAAACTCCGACTTCGATCACATAACGCAATGGAGTAAATCATATGGACTACAAGTAAATCCCGAGAAAACTCAGGTAATTATCATAGGTAGTTCACGGATGCTGTGTAGAATTGACTGGACCTGCTTACCAAATTTCATATTTAATGGTACACATATCCCGGTTAGTGAAAAAGTAAAAAACCTAGGAGTCATATTTGATAGGGAGCTATCTTGGTGACCCCACATAACCGAATTGAGTCGACGTCTTTTCCTCTCTTCGAAATCCCTCCGGAGGATGAAAAACTTCCTGCCCATAGCCACTAAAGTTAAGCTTGTAGAGTCCTTACTACTCTTCATTCTTAATTATGCTGACGCCAGATATATTGATTTGACTCAAGAGCAACTTAATAAACTTGAGCGCCTCCAAAATTTTTGTATAAGGTTCATATTTGGGTTACGCAAATATGATCACGTCTCTGAGTTTCGTAAAAGACTCAAGTGGTTGCCAATTCGTTTTCGCCGGAATACTCATATTCTTTCACTCCTTTACAGTGTGTTGTTTATCCCCACAACCCCGTATTATCTCAAAGAACGCTTTGAATTCATCTCTTCTTCTCACAATTTACGACCTTCTACGAATCTTAGACTTAATACTCTCAAACATTCATCTTTTTACAATAATTCTTTTACTGTACAGGCTATTCGAGTCTGGAATGAGCTACCTGTTACTGTTAGACAAGCTAAATCACTAACAATATTTAAGAACATGACAAAAAGCACTACCTGCAACTGCAAAATATAGTGATGTTTGATATTTTATACTAATATCAGTATATATATATGGTATTAACTATTAACTATCATTTTACTTACATAATATTTATACATACTTATATGTTTATAAATGAATAAAATATATGTAAGTAACTGCATATCCTCTAATATTTATGTATACCACCTTTGACCAATATAATCTGTTTTATTCCTGTCACGGGTTGTCTGGAAGAGATCGCTTCTTAGCGATAAGACCGCCCATTGTGCACATTTACAATATTTTTATTCTATGTCCCTCTCCCTACCAAATTTCATATACGTGTATATATAAAATTATATCTTTAGACATAGACAACACTTTATAGTTCACCAAAACAAAAATGCACAACAAGACAATAGATAGATAGATAGATAACACTTTATTGTACACCATTACAGAACATCTTATAGCCTAAAAATATTCTAAATGTGCACAATGGGCGGTCTTATCGCTAAGAAGCGATCTTTTCCACCATTATTGGTGTAGTGAAATTGTGAACAAACTAAAACTAAGAAGTGGCTACATGTAATTGAGGGAAAAACACGTCTATATAATAGGTGTGCTGAATACACTAGAAAGCTAAATAAAAACTCATTGATAATTTAATTATTCATGGCACAGGTGGCGAGATACAAGCTTCTAAGTAATAAAAAGTGTGTTTCCTAGTCTTATAACTAGAACCACACACTGAAAAAAAAGTTATCGTAAAACTAGGATATGCCCGCGACTTCGTACACGCTTGACTTGAAATTCCCGCTGGATTCCCGGAACACAAAGTACCACAGCACTTAAAAAAGAATGTGAGCTATCGTTGTAGTAAAAACCATGCCGGAATTAGCTAATGTTTACGCACCCGAACAACTACAAACCGCTCCCGGGAAAATTCCCGAGAGATCCCCAGGACAAAAATATCACACTTTTGATAACATAAAATTTGCTCTTGATTAGTGAAAAATTCACATTAGAATTCGATTTTTTTAATTTGGCTATTTTAATATTTAAATCATTCCCAGAAAAATTCCTGTGGGTTTCCCAGGACAAAAAGTAGCGAAAATTTTAAGTATAAGAATTTGCTGTCGATTAGCAAAAACAGCATCTAAATTGGCCCAGTAGTTTTTACGTGAATATCGAACAAACTGAAAACAGGCAAGAAATCTAAAAAAATTGCATCGTGTTTTCCGTCGTTTATATAGTCTATTCCAGTTGTTTTTTTAAATAGCTTCAATGTACAGGCAGGGTTTAATGTTTAGAATTTTATAATATTATATATTTAATGAACACTTTCAACAAAAATTCGTTTAAGAAGTCAAGTGGGTTTTGAGAAATGGGGTATTATCGGTTAAAAGCTTTATTTATGGTTTCGTAACAGAATAAGTAAAATAACATCAAACGTCACTATAGAACCCTCTGTATTTCGGCAGCTTGGCAAGTTTTTAATTCTTTTCCATTTGGTTGTTACATCAAGCATAACATAAAAATTGAGTACTTAAATATATTTTCTATCGTTTATAAGATAATGGACGGTAAAATTTTCATATAATATTTCATATACTCTTAAAGTTACTTGAGTGATTTAAAAGGATAAAAATGTATAAAGTATTCTATTATAAGATCTGAGCGTAATTGATGTGAATATCCCAAAAATATTATACTACAAGAAATAAGTTGAAATAAACGTAATGGACTAAAAATATTACGTTTTATTTATCTATCACTCTATGTAAATAATACTGTGTAAATATAATAGACATGAGTCAGACGCGCACATGGTGGGTTTCCCTTATAAAAAGACAATTAGGTAAAATTGTGATTGTTAATAATTACTACAACAATTACCAGTCGTCTTTATACTCGCCAGCCGCTTTCCGTGTATGGACGCTTCGGCACTTTTCTAATAGCATGTATAGACGTACTAACGATAAATAAAGCCGTGGTAGCTTAGTGGTTAGCGCACTCGCGTGCCAAACTCAAAGCACCTGAGTTCGTATCCTGGCCGGAAAGCATTCGCCACTTACGCAGTTTACTGACCTAAAGTGCATATTGTTACAGTTACCACGTGCAAACGGTAAAGGAACACATAGTGATAAAACTTGCACATCGGTATAAGCGATGTGTAAAACCTGCCATTCCACCTTGCACATCGTGGAGAGTACATGTATGTATTTGTGGATGCTCATTACTTTAAAAGTGTGTTTAACATGCTTTCTCTTTCTTCTTTACGAAAGACATTGTAATAAGGCTTTTTACTTTTAGTTCATGGAACCCTAAAAGTATATAAGTGAAGGCTTACTAACCCTTTCTTGAATATGTAAAACCACCGCCGGTAGCGATTACATTAGATTACATAACTGGTACCGATGGTCAGACAAGTACTATAAGCTTATAAATTACTTGGGAACATTTACTAATGCGTTCCTGTATTATTAGGGCAATTTTGCTATTTATAGTAAGTCTTCTTTTCATATATTTAGGCGTATAAAACTGTACCACATTCATACCGTCCATACCATCAGTACCATATCCGTGCAGATACGGAGAGAGAGTACAATTTCCTGCGGCCAGGCTGTCTGTCATAAGAGGCGACAAAACAACCCACAGCCAGGTGGTAGGGTATTTATCCGTCTGGCTGGCTACCACCCCTGATCTAGAGTATGCCACCATAACAACCTTGAATTGTGTTTCGGCATTAGTGGCCAGGGTCCGGTCTCCGCTAAGAGAGCAGCAGTGCATTTGTAAGCACCTTTGGTGTTGCAAATGTCCATAGACGATGGTAACCCCTTTCCACCAGGTGGGCTGTCTGCCTATCTGATGAACTCGTGCAATAAAAAAAACACAGAATTAGATATTAAGTCCACGATGCTGTCCACGGTTCAATCTCGCTCCGGTCTCGTTCCGATCAAATCTCGCTGTGTCTCGTTCTATTAATCTTCTCTAATATATTCTGTAATAATAATAATTATTATTATTAGAGTGGTGGTGTAAAGTTTCCAAATACACAGCCTACCCGACCTGCAAGCGGCAAACCTGCCTGGAAAATACGGATCGAGCGGCGTATCGGCAGGGCAAGAGTGCTCATAGCCAAATTAATCTGCTTCCGGGCTGGCAATTGCCGGCCCCGAGTTATGCGCTTCGTGGCTTAGGCATTCACTGGTGCTAACGTCAGTCCCACTGAATATATGGCCAGAGCCACGGAACGTATAGACTTCTGGAAGCAAAAAGTCTGTCTATCCATGGGCAAATAGAATCCGCCGATACAAAGAGCGAGCGGATAGATATTTCTTGAATCGGACCTTCCAAAGTGAAGAGAAAAGGGTTTATAGAGGTTGGGAGATATCTAGCGATAGTGTCGCTGACAGGCAAATGCTAAATACTGATGCCGTGGCTTCTTTCTGGCGCAGTATCTGGTCAGTGCCTGTCAATCACACGGAAAGTGACTGGATTGAGGTGGTCAAGCAATCATGCAAACAGGTGCCAGATATGGAACCTATTACCATTGAACCACTTGATGTTGGTAATGCAATTCGTTCGGCACATAATTGGAAAAGTCCAGGACCGGACGGATTGCATAACTTTTGGATCAAGTGGTTCAAAAGCTCGCATGGTTGCTTGGCTAATCAATTCCAAGAAGCTGTTGATCGTGGTTCGCTTCCAACCTTTATGACGACAGGCGTCACCCATTTACTCTTGAAATCTGTACCACTGAACCCAAAAATTATAGACCAATCACATGCTTTCCCACCATCTACAAGCTCCTTACGTCCATTTTGGGAAAAAAAATATCAAATTATTTTTATAATAATAACATTTTAGCAATCACCCAAAATGGATGTAAGGCTGGGTTACGTGGTACGAAGGAATTGCTTCTCATTGACACAAACAACTGTTAGCCAACAAGCCCGACGGAACAGAAGAAATCTCTCCGTCGCCTGGATCGACTACAAAAAGGCGTATGACTCAGTGCCGCATACATGGTTGATGAGAGTCTTAGAGTTGTATAAAGTCGATGCAACTGTAAGAACCTTTCTTCAGGCATGTATGGGGCAATGGGTCACATACCTTAGGCTTCCAGGGAGGGTAGCGGTTCCTTTGCCGGAGTAGCACTTTGCTAGAGTTTTCAAAGCTAGGCTATCGGTTTCGAAGAGGGGGTGAGATCATGTCACACTTGTTGTATAGGGATGACCTCAAACTTTTCGCATCCAACGAACCAGACTTGATTGAATTACTGAAGACAACAGAACGCTGCAGTAAGTCAATTAATATGGAATTCGGGATAGAAAAGTGTGCGGTCATGCATGTGCGGCGAGGGAAAGTTGTGAATTCACCGAATTTGCAACTTTCAGAGAACATGTCTCTCAAATACCTCTCCGAGACCGAGACGTACAAGTACCTGGGTATGTCAGAGTCCTTAGGTATAGCCGACGCGGACGTTTAACAGACGGTGAAGGACCGATTCTTTTGCCGCCTGAGGAAGGTTTTAACCAGCCCTCTCTCAGGTGGAAATAAGGTCAGAGCCTTCAACAGCTGGGTTATGCCCGGGTTAGCATACTCCTTTGGCATACTTAGGTGGACTCAAACGGGGCTGGACGCCCTAGATCGAAGAGTCCGTTGCCTACTGACAAAACATCGTATGCATCACCCACGTTCATCAGTAATGAGATTGTACATCTCGCGAAGATGTGGGGGTCAAGGCTTTCTAAATACCAAGGATCTGCACAATCGCGAGTTGAACAATCTCAGGGCATATTTCCTTAAGATGAACGTGGGCTTGCATAAAGATGTTGTGGCAGTAGACAAAGGTCTTACCACGCTCTCGTTGGCTAAAGAGAATCCGTGCAACCTGGCAGTACTGAGCTCCTCCGACCGCATCAATGTATGGAAGAGCAAGGAGCTGCATGGCAGGTTTTATCGGGCCTTAACAGGGTCCGATGTAGACCTGTCAGCGTCGGTAAACTGGCTACGGTTCGGTAACCTCTTTGGAGAAACCGAAGGTTTTGTCTTTGCAATTATGGACGAAGTTATTAAGACGAATAACTACCGGAAATATATCCTGAAGGATGGCACCTTAGACATCTGTCGGGCATGTCATAGCACAGGTGAATCCCTCAGGCATATTGTTTCCGTGTGTTCACATCTTTCTAACGGTGAGTACTTGCACAGACATAACCTCGTAGCCAGGATTATCCACCAGCAACTTGCCCTTCGATACGGTCTTGTGGAAACGGAGGTGCCTTATTACCAGTACTCGCCGGAGCCAGTTCTTGAAAACAGTCGTGCCACGCTCTACTGGGATCGATCAGTTATCACGGACAGGACTATTGTAGCCAATAAGCCTGATATCGTGATAATAGATCGATCTGCGCGACGAGCAATACTCGTTGACATCAGTATCCCGCATGACGATAATCTCGTGAAGAAAGAAAAAGAAAAACTAAGTAAATACTTAGATCTTGCTCACGAGGTTACCGCTATGTGGCGTCTGGAGTCAACGAGCATTGTGCCGATAGTTGTCACTGTCAACGGTCTTATAGCGAAAAGCCTCGACTGTCATCTAGAGAGACTTTCGCTGGGAAGCTGGGTGAAGGGCCAGATACAGAAGGCAGCACTCTTGGACACGGCACGAACTGTGAGAAGGTTCCTGTCTCTGGAGCCCTAACCATCGGTAGTTTGGACCCCAGGCCCCGCTGGGGGTGAGCTGCAAGATTTTATATTTATTTTATTGAATATGTGTTTATTTTTGATGTATTTTTATAAAATAATAATTCTATCTATTTTTTTATAAAAAAATATCTTTATATATTTAAAAAAAAAAAAAATTTTGAGTATAAATGAATACAAAATAATAATAATATATAAAATTCTCGTGTTACAGTGTTAGTTACCATACTCCTCCGAAACGGCTTGACCGATTTTTATGAAATTTTATATGCATATTCAGTAGGTCTGAGAATCGGCTACTATCTATTTTTCATACCCCTAAGTGATAATGGTTGTCCAGCCCTAACATTTTTTTAAAATATTTTGGACATTTTTTTTTATAATGTTGCATTAAAAAATACATACAACCCTAAATTTTCACCCTTCTATCACCAATCCCTATTTTTTAATAGCGATATAAGTACTTTAATAATTTTCTACTCTGTTCAAGTTGATTCGAGTTTAGATCAACATTTGGTCGCGGTAGAAGACGCTGCAATCGGGTTCTAGACAGATTTTTTAAAGGCAGTACAACGTCTGCCGGGTACAGCTAGTTTATTTATAAGTTAGTTTACTTTTAATATTTAATTGCTTTTTTTAAGTTAGTTTAGTTCATACCATATAGCTATAATAATTAAATTTAAAGGTATTTTGTAGAAAAATCGATTTTTAGAACAAAGTAATTTCTCCTTTCCATTCTGGTACTAAACTAGTTTCATAACACGGCGTTTATTTAATTGAATGTAATTATGCAAATCAGGAATAACACACAAGGTGGAAATTCTGAGATAATTAAGATGTGTATACTACCTAACAAGCCGTGTAGGCCGATCAAAGAAACCTGTTTTCTAAATACATGTTAGATATGTTAAATATTTATTAACCAACTTAGAAAGCTTGGATAATTTTAGCAAATATATTCCAGTTAGAATTAACTTATTCCAATTAATTTAATCAATAAAATACACTAGCTAATTGTTGCGGACAGAGAGTACCCCCTGACCCGCCCGCCGGAGCACACCTACTCTCCGCGCCCCGCATACCGCCGACGCCCATAGCTAGCACAATTAGCAACTAGGCGTCAGACGGGATGCGGGATATAGGGACAGCCTTGGAGGCAAAATTGGTGCACATCTTCACAACGGCACTTCTGTACTTCTCTCATCACAACTCAACAATCTCTCTTGCTTTAACGACGACTCTCTTGCAAAATTTGTACTTATTTTATTTCGTGTAAAAAGTTAAATAATAATAATCATACAGTCCATTACTCCGAGTTTTAATTTTCCAACAAGAAGCAACTGCCACCAATACTAATAACAGCTTCAATATCGTCATTATACATGTATATTGTACAACAATATCTAGTAAGTAGGCAATTATGAACTTTAATAACTTTAAAATGTATTTATACAACACAAGTTCGACAGATCGCTAACTCAGAAGTGCAATAACAAAGTAAATTCAAAATCTATACTAATATATAAGTATAAAGCTGAAGAGTTTGTTTGTTTGTTTGCTTGAACGCGCTAATCTCAGGAACTACTGGTCTGATTTGAAAAATTCTTAGATTTCTTCTCAGTGTTAGATAGTTCATTTATCGAGGAAGGCTATAGGCTACATATCACCACGCTAAGACCAATAGAAGCGGAGCACCAATGAAGAATATTACAAAATCGGGGGTTTTTGAACTTACTTTTTTTAACTATTTCACGCGGACGAAGTCGCGGGCTGAAGCTAGTATATAACAAGTAACGTCCCAGCTCAAGCGAAACTAAAGGGTGGCCAGTCTTTAGGATGGGATAAAGACGTGGAAACAGGTGGATGAGAAAGTGAGATCAGCCAAGAGGAATAATAGAGAAGGGATGGGATATGGAATTGAAATAGGGGAATGGGATAGGGGCTAGGGGGAAATTGGTCATCGGAACTGTCACACATCGGACGAAACAAGATTGCACATGGCTATCCGTTTCACGCCGATATCCTGTGAGAGCGTGGTATCACACGGATCGAGCCGACCCTAATTCCAGCATGGCTCTACCACCTATACATATGTGTTTAATTTTTTTTAGCTACATGTACCTATATGTACAACAGTTTCATATTTGCTGACGGGATATGATCGTTACAATGGGCGTCCCCACTGAGCCGTCCAAATTGCCTCATAAAGATTGAGCCTTGCCAAAATAAACCCAAAATTGACAAATATTGTCGTTGCGAGAAAACATTTAACTCAGGGGCACCTATTTACTCTACTGAAGTAGGAAACAAGAAAAGCGTGGAAATATGTCATTGAATTAGATTAGACAAATAAATCCCTGTTTGGTTACTTCCCCATTGATATCATTTTTGCATTGCTCCAATGAGTTTGGCCGAAAAATTTACCACATGTCGCATCGACCAAAATGGAATAGAAGTGAATGAGGCGCTAGGCAATTTTTCTATTTTCTACTATTTCTTATTTTTATTTTATTTTATTTTGTATTGAATATGACAATATTATGCATATAAAGTCTGTGGTATCCGCGAAAAATGGCTGTGTCTTATTATGTATGTAGGTACGGTGGCGGAATGAAAAAGTTCGCCAATTTTCAAATTAATTCATTTAACACTCCGCGAGCACATGTTACTTTTTCAAACTAAGTCACAAAGCAGACTGTTACACAAAAAATACAGTTAAACAAACTGTTTGACAATAGAGTTTAAAATTAATTAGATAAAGCTGCTTGATTTTCTATCTTGTCTAAGAAGATTCTTTAAAGACGTAAAACCTTTTTATTAGATTTAGGGCTGCTTGCATAACGTTCCTTAAATTTATTTAAGAAATACTAAACGTATTTTGTACCCTTAAATACAATTAGCGTCTTGCACAGCGCAAAATGTGTCGCTAAACATGTTTAAAGAACTGTCAAAGTAAATCACCCAAAAATGGGTATTTAACTGGACTAAATGCATTTAAGGACAAAAAATAGATCCGCATTCTGTTTTGAATAATAGAACTGCCAGATGTGTTCGGATTTTACTGAAGCTAGTTCATTTAGTACAGCGTCGACACTATAGAATTCCTAGATCTTTGGTCGACATTTTCTGATATAATTATTTTAATTCTTAAGATGAATTTGCACTTTGATTTGTATTCCGTCGAATATGTGATAATACGAGTAGGAATGTATATAGATATGCCTTATTTCAAATTAAAAGAAAACAGAATTAATATAAATTATAATAAATTTTAAAGTATAATTCCATATAAAATAAATCCCATAAATCATCTTAATTCACAGAATTAATATTATTATGAATTTCACAATATAATCACAACCGTGGTATTTGAGCCGGAGAAACACACAGATATACACACACACACTCACACACAGATGGTAAATATTTCGAATGACAAATTGACATTAACAGACAAATTCCTTTTAACGCAAAAAAATATATTAACTGAAATTGAATAATACTGATTTCGTGTTTTTACTCGAAATAATCAAACGAACCGTGGAACGGAACCCATATGGCTGTTTTACCGACCGTCTAAATACGTTTAGCTAAACATCACAGGAGAGTGCCTTATGCAAGGCAACATAAATGCATTTAGTTTTAAACGCATTTAGAGAGTAAAATAAAATTAACTAATTTTTATTTAAAGACGATCGTTATATAAGCGGCCTTTAATATTGTTACGAGTCGCGCGACTCGAATTAAAATGCCGTTAGAATTACTATAGAGTTTATTAGAACTATACAAACACGTATAACACAGGTACAAATATAACCGAACACAACCGGTCCAAACGTAATGCAGAAGTTTGTAACCCAATAAAACGCGCAAAGTCCGTCACTTATTAGATTCCCGATTGTAGTACACACGTCTCACTTCGCTCGTGGTTCTCGCTTCGTTCGTGGTTCTCGCTTCGCTCGTGGTTCTCGCTCGACTGTTTCCCTCTCCATAAGGTCGTCGTTTTATACTGCACAAATGCAATATCCCCGTATCTATGTCGGCTTTATCCGCCACACCTGGCTAATGAATCGGCCGCAAACTGTCATAAAAGAGTACAATAAAACAATGGGCTGTCTTCTAATCACAAATTTTAAACAAAAGAAGACGATCATAAAGAGTTACAATTAGTTTAAATGCTGCCAGGTACTAAAATGTGTTTTGTTTCAGATATGCAGGTGGGTTTTGTTTTTGTCGGGACCTGAGTTGTAACAATATTTATGTTAAGCGTATTAATTATATGCTCTTTGTTTCTTATTGTTAATCTCAGCGTCTGTCATTGCCAACATTGCAATTTTGTTTTTTTCACAATTCTAGCTATACATACAAATAAATAAAATTAAGTATCTTTTTGTAACGTCAGAATAATAGTTTCTTACTAAATGCATATTAAAGTATATATGGTACCTACATCTAAAAATCAATTTGATTTATTTTTGTCTGTCTGGATATTCCAGCTAATCTCTGAAACGGCTGGACCGATTTTGACTGGACTTTCACTGGCCGATAGCTGACGTTATAAGTAGTAACTTAGGCTACCTTTCTTTTAGGATTCCAAGAAAAAATACACGCGGGCAAAGTCACGGGCACAGCTAGTATTAAATATAAACGTAATATTTATTAAAATGTTGACAGAGCTGTTTATGTACTCGTGCTAGCAAAAGTTGACTATAAGGTCACGAAAATTTTAATTCCGTGAGTTTACATAAACAGACGATAAAACGATCTAAAGTATTATATTTAGAATTTCATTATTGTCAAAACGGCTATTGACCCCTAAAATAATTAAGGTACTAAATAATAATCTCATTCTTAATCTCACACACATATACACTACTTTTAAAACAAAACGCTAATAGTGCTGTCCCAATAAAAAGATTACCGCCAGCAAATCCACCAACTAATCCCTAGTAGCTTAATAACTAAAGAAAACAACAAATAAAAATGTACCTACCACACTCACGCTGGACCACGCTGAACATAAAACAGACTGACTTGAAATGTACAACGAAGTTGAAAATACACAACAACGAGTACGGATGACTTTTTTAAAACTCGCTCTAGTACCTACGTGAATTCACAGGAGAATCGCAATAAAATTTTATATTATGCGTTTGTCTGGGCCGGATATTCGGGATAGTATCTCACTGAAACAATTTCCCCCGCAACGAACATTATTTGGGCTACGTGCCCCGTATCAGGTAGTAAAGAAAGATTTGGTATAAATACATTATTTATTGTTAACTTTAGATTTTGTTTGTGATTTTAAGACACACCATCAACAGGGTGTTTATCCTCGTTTCCATCAACGCTCAACAATGCAACGGTTCTCTAAAACTTTTATTCCACGTACAATAAGTTCCCGGTGAGATTTTCAGTTTGCACTACGATTACTATATAGGGTTGTTTAAAATGGCCGTCGTGAAATTTTATAGAGGCTGTAACTTGTTGGCGTCGCTTCTTGTGTTGCAAAAGTCCATAAGCGGTGGGGACTATTTTTCACCAGATAAGCCGTTTGCCTGCGATGTGTTATAAAAATCACCACAACTTCATTTATATATATTTAATAAGTTTATTACCGGTTTCTACATCTTACTTTTCATTCACTTTCCCCACCAATGGTAACCGATAGGAAATCAAATGAGCGCTTGGTAAAATATAGGAACGGGCCGTGAGTGGCGTAACTGCAACGAACAGATAGCCGCCAAGGCACTGTTAGTATATGGTAATTGTAATATGTAATATGGATATTATTACAATGACTAAGCATTAATGGTGAAGGCATAACTATAATGGGAATGTTCGAACCAAGCAGTACGACGTCTATAGGCTACATTAATAACTTAAAGTTATAAGGAAATTGATTTTAACATACAAAAATAACAATATATTCTTTTCCTTTACTATCTCGGCTACCACACAATTTTTTTATTATTCTGACCAAAGTAACCTTAAGCGTTAGAAATATTTTGGAAAACAAGGATATCAAGTTCACTGCGTAGTTAATTTATCAATTTATCGTTTGAAGGGAAGTTTGAAATGCAAATATTTCAAAGAATTTCTTTGAACTCTCTTTAATTGTAAATCTTTCAGAAATAAATTACTATATAGGTATTTACATTACACGTCTAAGTACACAGCAGAAACAATTGTCATTAAAATGCTTTCACAACAACCTGATGGATGGAGGTAGGCTCTATATACTTACATAATTATTCAAATTCATTTATGAAGCAGATGAAATAAAACTTGGTCGATATCGGTAAATATTCATTAGGATACATGAAACTCTCAACCCTAGATTCACATTCTCAAAAACTTATTTCACTGACCATTTAATATTTTCTACAAAAGCACCTAATTCTTTTATAAAAACAATATAAATTTTTATTACACATTTATTATAAAAGCATTACTCATAGAATTCTTGCCAAAAAATATCAACGTGCATGTTAATACATGAAATGTTGCAAACACAATCGGGTAAATCTTTCGTCCGAACTAGTGCGTGGGAGAGCCAGACAACGATTACCAATTCGATCTAAATTAAACGAATGTAGACGTTCATATAGCGCGGTTTCCATCAAAGCGGAGAGCGGAGGAGATAGATATATATAGCTTATCTCCATGTATCTTCGGTGAACACCATTTAATCGGGAATGAGATGTTTTATTTACACACGCATCGGTAGTGGATATGTGAGCGTTGTGCAGCAAGCAGGTGGTCGCATAGAGCGTGGTCGTTAAATATTCCGGCTTAAAGCGGCCGCTTTTGGAGAATCGCCTAATGAAATTCACAGTTATCTAGGTGTAAGACATAGCACAAGCGCCACTTTATTTTGATTGATACTTATCATAGTCAAAGTACGAATCTTTTTTTATTTATTGCTGAAGCACAACAGACAGGCTGACGGCCCAACTGTGATGGAAAGTGATTACCGTCGCCTATGGACATTACCAACACCATAGGTCCTGTCAATGTGCTGCCGGTCGTGAAGAAAAACTGGAACCTGAGCACTGATGCTGGAACACAACTCAAATTTATTACGGCGGCATACTCTAGACCAGGGGTGGTAGCCATCCAGTCGGGCAAATGCCCTACCACCTGACTGTGGTTTGTTTTGTCGCCTCTTACGAAAGGCCGCCCGGCCGCAGGAATTAGTAATCGTTTTCCATTCCTGTGCGGAGAACTGGGAAAACGACCGCTTTAGGCACCCTGGTCGTTCGCCCGAATCCGGAGACGGCTCTACCGCGCTTTCGCCAGCAAATATCTCCGTTCCACATAGGCCAAAACACACGCCCGATATGCCGCTCCTCTCCGCACATCTCTCTTCTCAGTTTTGCTAGAAACCGAGCCTTTGCCTGCCTGTCCATTGAAGCGGAGCGAGGCTGCGGAGCGGAGAAACGGAGAAATATAATCCAATACGATTGCATAAAATTGCGTCAATATAAAGGCAGGCAATCCTATTGGTTAATATTTCTCCGTTCCTCCGCTCCGCAGCCTCGCTCCGCTTCAATGGACAGGCAGTCTTAAAGATGCTGTTTAAAAACTGACAGAATTCGAAAGTGTTATTTAATGCTAAATGCATTAAATATCACTTTCAGTTTACCTTGTAGAAGGCAGACTGAACAGCTTTCATTTTGTACTTTTTAGCAGCGTAGTTGTGACGTCAATAAAAGCTGATGGAGATAGTGCACAATACGTGAAACTTAAGCAAAGTAGGGCAGCGTGACAAAAATTGAATATCAGCAGGAACACTCAATAGAGCCTTTTGCGTTCCTTGTTAAGTGAAATGTTGGCAGTTTTATTCGACATTTTTGTCCATTACTAGTAGTTTTTAGTGATGTATGTTACATACTATGTACCACGTACCACGTACCACGTAAAGTATTTGAATAAATATCTATGTATCTATAGCAATATTTATGGCGATTTGGTTTAGAATGGTTAAAGCAAAACGGTAGCACAAAACCCTTCGATGAGAAATAACAGCTTTCATGACGATAGTCGGTTAAACTGTCTTGGAGATTATAAATGCTGCTCATAAATCTCATAATTAATAACAAAATTCATTTTTATATGTTTCAAAACTGTTTTGAACGTAAATTGGTTTGAATAGATTTTTGATAAGTATAATATGCGGTATTTACAAATAATGATTTTATGTTTCCTTTGCCAAATTACCAAAACAGTGGATGTTTGTCAATGTTTGTCCCTTCACTACGTGTGGACTGACACGCACTTGTCCATTGGTACATTATTTAAAATAAGGTTATGAAGGAAACTTATATTGTATTATTCTACCTATAATCTCTTAAGACTAAGTAGAATACTGAGCCTAGGTGACAGAAATCAATAAGAAAGGTTCCCAGAAGACTGGTTACGTTACTTGGTTGGATCGCCGGCAAGGCTATGGCCGTGGCATAATGACGAAGAACGGAACACGGAGGGGTTTCAGTGGGTATCTTCAACAGTGGTGTAGCAATTTACTTGGTTGCGGTGCTAGTGCCATCTCAACGTGGCGAATCCCATACTCCCCACCGCGTCTCCCTCGGGTGGATAGTCCTCAAACGGATTTCCCTTCGTTAAAAAAAGTAGGAACCAGCCCTCTGAACACGCGAAGAGTCAATTAGTCGTGCATTGTCCATTCTATATCTATATTATTATAAAAAAAAAAAATCTTTTTGTTTGTCTGTTTGGTCGGGATTCACCTAAAAACTACTGGGTTAATTTCGATGCGGTTTTCAATGATAGATACCTATCTATCAAATACCCGAACTGAAAATCTGCGGTACTTTATATTCCGGTTAAAAGTGGCCCGGTTGAAAAAGAATTCGAGCTCCGACGTAATATTTTCACTGATCAGTAGCATATTCTCTGTCATGAAATCTGTGATATTTTATATTCCGGGAATCTCGCAGGTTTTTCTCGGGAACGGTTTCAAGTTGTTAGGATACGTAAAATTTTGTTTATTTCGTCAAAAGTGGACAACGTTGCGGGCGAATCCTAGTATATATAATATATATAATAATCGATCACATCTGCCCGGGTTGGCAAATATAACGTATCTTCCCTTGTGACGGTAATGGCATAGATATCTCGCTTTTACCAAATTGGGAGAAAAATATAAGCACATGATATGAAAGTAAGTTATACGTAATAACTTACTTTTATGTAATTCCACTCGTAAATTTCCTGTTAAATCGATATCAAAGGTTCTTAAATATAGTAAATATCATGTACCTTCACGTTAAGGATATTAAGATAGGACATAAGATAAAATCAAAACTAATTTTGGATAACAATAGACTTAATTGCCTCTCTTCAATTTTCCACATCGGAGAATTTTGCCGATGGTCTTAATTTTAGACCCTCTAAAACATAACAAGTATAATAAATTGGATTTATGTATGTGGGATATTGTTAAACGAAATTGAGATTTCATGCTAAGTGAATGGATTACTAAATAACCATCTTTTTTGGTTATTTTATATTTTGGTTGGTTAGTTGTCTTTTACATTGTTAAGGTCGGTAGGATATGTTGTATTTTCTAGTATATTCTTTGTAAGGTGCGAAATCAAATGACAAAACCAGTGGATGTTCGCCACTTCTAAAGAACCCTTTCCGTGTGTTGACTGATGCGCACTTGGCCAAATTGTTAAGCTGCACACGGGAAACAATATTTTGTATCTTTCCAACAGCAGTATACTAGATCAGGATCTTATAGACAAAATAGTTATCACCGCTATCCTCGCAATAAGTACTGGTTCCGTCCAGAGCATTTACATTGAATCCGTAATCCAGTTTCCTATTATACAACAGTGAAAATAATAACCATAAACACCTATATTTGTTTAATAGATGTTTATGGTTATTATGTTTACGTTGTATCAGTTCAAAATGATAGGAGATATATAAGTTTTATCTATGGCTGGGGGAGTATGTAACAAACAATATTATTTATTGACAACTGAGTCCTTCTGTAGTCACACTTCTACTATCAAGTTACTGAAACGTCAGAAGAATCGTTAAAAATAAAACAAATACTGCTTAATTATAATAATTTATTTTGATGATATAAACGTTGACATTTTTATTGGTGTAGGTGAATGAAAGCCATCGATTTAATTATATAGATGATTGGACAATTATGAGTTCCCGATAACCATTTGCGAATGGTGCTGTTTGATTTGCCCATCACATAAATGTTTTTTGAACGTGTTACAGCTTCTTTGGGAGTGATAAATAAAGAATATAAAATGGAAATTGATATTGGCCATATCAAGAAAAAAAAGTACAAAATTATAATAGTAGACTGTTATAAATCTATCTATGTATACTAATAGGTTGGGGAAAAAGTCTTTTCGCATATAGTGTGTATCAACTTGTAATAAGATCTCTTTGGCTATACCATTTGTATGTGGCTGGTTTTGGTATCATTAAAAAGTTTTAATTTTAAAGAAGACAATTCCAAATTCAAATTAGGAAAATGTGTGATTTTCATTTGTTTTTCTTATTGTTAAAATGAGTGAATATAATGAAGAAATTCGATACATTTTAAAATTTTACTACAAAAAAGGTAAAAATGCAACACAAGCCGCGAAAAAAAATTGTGATGTTTATGGACCTAATGCAGTATCTGTGAGAGTAGCGCACATTTGGTTTAAGCGTTTTGAATCCGGAAATTTTGATATCAAAGATGCACGTCGCTCTGGTCGCCCTGTTACGGACAAAATTGATGTCATTTTTGAAAAAGTGGAGCAAGATCGGCATATTAGTAGTTACGATGTAGCTGGACAACTGGGAATTGACCACAAAATGGTTTTGGCGCATTTGAAAAAAGCTGGGTAAACAAAAAAGCTCGATATTTGGGTGCCTCATGAGCTCACTGAAAGAAACCTAATGAACCGTGTACTCATTTGTGATTCTTTATTACGACGTAATGAAACCGAACCATTTTTGAAGAAGCTGATAACTGGTGATTAAAAGTGGATCACGTACGTCAAGAACGTGCGAAAAAGATCGTGGTCAAAGGCCGGTCAGGCTTCACAGACTGTGGCGAAACCCGGGTTAACTCGCTACAAGGTGATGATGTGTGTATGGTGGGATTGGAAGGGCATTATTCATTATGAGCTGTTACCGCCAGGCAGGACCATCGATTCTGAACTGTACTGCGAACAACTGATGAGATTAAAGCAAAAAGTTGAGAGAAAGCGGCCGGAATTAATCAACAGTAAGGGTGTGGTTTTTCACCACGATAACGCTAGACCTCACACATCTTTAGCCACTCAGCAAAAATGACGAGAGTTTGGTTGGGAGGTGTTAATGCATCCGCCGTATAGTCCTGAACTTGCACCTTCAGATTTTCACCTGTTTCGGTCTCTGCAGAATTCCTTAGGCAGTGTCGCAGTTTTTTGATCAGAAGCCCCAAAAATTTTATAGCAATGGGATCACGTCCCTACCTACAAGATGGCAAAAAGTTATCCAACAAAATGGCACCTACATACTTTAGTCAAATGTAAAGAAACTTTATAAAAAAACCTTTTGAATTTTATATAAAACTTATAAAACTAAATTTTTCCCCAACTTAATATAATAAATCTGTAAATGGTGCGAGTTTGTATAATGCGTTTAAAATGTGAAAAAAATCAGGAGGGATAATTCCGAACAGGAGATTCCCGAAAATGTAATTTTTAGATATTTTGTCTATTTGTCTGTCTGCCAGAGCATCACGTGAAAACTACTGAACGGATTTAAATGAAACTCGTCATAGAGCTAGCTTATATCCCGGGGCATATCCCGGGATATTAGGTAAGTTATGACTTAGGATACTTTTTATCCCGATAAATGATGTGGTTTACGTGGGATAGACGAAAATGGCGAAAAAGATAGCGCTATAATCGCATATTTTTTTAAACTTCCAAACATATATGATTGAAACTTGATATAGTGCTGGCTTATAACCAGAGTTAACACTTAGGGTACATTTTGTCTCGACAAATTACGTCGTTTTCATGGAATAAATGGATTAGCAAAATAGATGGTGCTGCCATCGCGTTTTACAATTCGCTAACAAATACCTAATTTGTCATAAACAACATCTAATTCATTGTATTAATTCAAATCAGGTTAGCTGCTACTCCCTTCTGTTTCGCTGCGCAGTTGTGTAGACTAAATGGACTTGGTTTCTTTGTTATTTTAGAGAACTTAATAACAAGAAACAGTACAGTTTTAGGTAAAACACCTAATTAAATTTGTATATATACGTAACATAGAGCTACGTACGTACTACGTAGGGGTTTTCACGCTACGTAGCAGCGGGGAAAACTCTAGTACTATAATAAATCTGTAAAGTGTTCGAGTTAGTACATTGCCTTTAAAAAAGTGAAAAAAGTCAGGGGGATGTTTTTCTGACTGAAGATTGCGAAAATGCAATTTTTAAAATTTTTTTCTGTCTGTCTGTTAGGGTATCAAGGAAAAACTACTGAACGGATTTAAATGAAATTTGAAACGGAGCTAATTTATATCACGGGGCCTAACTTAGGATATTTTATATACCGATAAATAATGTCATGTAGACAGCCATCTCTGTAATTCAATAATAAATAAGTTGTCAGGATGCCCACATGTCATTTATTACGTATTAGGTACTTCAAACCAGATTAGATGCTACTAGAGTGAGATCTCAGTCACCCCAGACTTACGTTATTTTAGGAAAGATGAAATTTTTAGGAACGGTATTTGAACATAAACTTAGAAAGGAATGGATACTCGCTAAGCTGAAAGCGGGGCCGTTTTTCAGGTAGCAGGTACCAAACGTGGAAAAAAACCATGCTAACTTACGTCAAAGTAGCAAGGCTAGTTTTTACATATGTCATATACGATATTGTTATAAACAAAGATATACATTTGCCAGACACTTCCTGTGGGCCATAACTTTTGACAGACACTTTAAAAAAATGTGGGAACTTACGTCATTTTAGGAAGGCCGAATTTTATATATATTATAAAGTATAATATTTTAAAATATTTTCCAATGAGCCAGACAAATCTGACGAACCAAACATCTTCCCAGACTGGCTAAGAGTTCCGCTGTGTGAGGAAGCGAAGGTTTATATATATATAAAACACCTAATTAAATTTATATGCAAGTACCATACAGCTACTACCTAAGGTTTTTAACGCAGCGCAGCCGCGGGGAAACCTCTAATCCATTAATAAATCATTGCTTATGCGATTATGGACATATCAGTTACAAATATTTTATAGCTAGCCCTATTGTTCCGATACCTAAAGGTAAAAATGGAAACCCATGGTCTATGTGGGTCATAGCTGAATAATTATCAAAGCAGCTACTGTATGTAGCTGAACAAATATTAAATGGCATACTTATACTTTTATAATCGGCCAAGTGCGTGTCGGTCCCCGCATATCAACCCTAAAAGTAATTAATTGAAAGTGATTAAGTGAAAGTATTCAAGAATAACAAGTAAGCAGAGAAACAGAGCAAAATGAGCAGCCGAACTTGCGCACGCCCACCTCGCCCTGCTCCACATCGAGGACGTTGTCCATCGGTAAAGAGATCGTGACACCAGCGACCACCGGGACATCGAGCACCAACGCCGATGGACCAGCGCCGTCAACCCCGCCGCGATGATCTGCGCGAGGCCGACGACGGCCACCGTCGGCACGCTTGGGGCCTGCGGGACGTATCCCGCTACCGGTGCTGCTGTACGCCGCATGCGATGGACTCAACAAATGAATGAAAACATCATGCGAGCGTACTACGAGTCGACAGATATAGGAATCAACCTCACTGCGTACTGTGACCAAAACGTTGGCCTGTATTTTGGGCAACGCATAAGCGTTGCCTTGCAACGTGGTAACGCGGCCATCGTTTTGGAAACGTTCCCAACTGACTGTGATATGCCACCCATTTGTAATTTTTATCTTTTGTAAATTAAGCTATATATAGATACTATCAGCAGGTATAAGAAGAATATTTTAGTTTTAATTTTTTATTTAATAATTGTAAAAAAATAAATAAAATGCTCGAAAAAAATTTAAAGTCATGGATGAATGGATATTGTTTAAACTAAAATTATTTTAAAAGTTTTATCATTGTTCACAAGTTAGAGAGGGACGAGGATATTAGATACTTTTTCCGACTTTAGACACTAATATTTCGCCGCCTATAGTCTTAAATAAAATAGTAATTAAAGAACATCATTTTGATTTTTCAAGTCCTGTCTAATCAACACGCCTATGTAACATTACCTTTTTTGACCCTTTAATCTCATGTATGGCGACTATATCTATATATATACTTGGATATGCCCGCGCCTTCGTCCACGCTTGGCCTGAAATTCCCGCAGGGTTCCCAGGACAAAAGTACCGTAGCATTTAAAAAAGAATGTAAGCTATCGTTTTAGTGAAAACTGTGTCGGAATAAACAAATTTTTATGCACCCGAACAATGTCAAACCGCTTCCATGCGGGATTCCCGGTATAAAAATAGCACAAATTTTATAACATAAAATTTGCCATCGATCAGTGAAAAAATCGCATTGGAATTCGATTTTTATTCAATCTGGCCATTTTATATCATGCCCAGATAAAAAGTAGCGCAAATTTAAAGTCTAAGAATTTGATGGCGATCAGTGAAAACCACATCGAAATCGGCCCAGTAGTTTTTACGTGAATCCCGAACTAACAGATAAACCGACAAACAGACAAGAAGTCTAAAAAAAGTTGCATCGTGTTCTCCATCGTTTATAATTTATATAGTCTATTCCAGTTGTTCCTTTAAATAGCTTTAATGTAACAGACACGTCATGTTTAGAATTTTATAATATTATAGAAAATAAGATAATCTTTAGCTTTATCTCGATTCATGTACGTCATTGTATAGTGACATATACCTCTTTTTGGCTACCGTCCATCTATATGGAGTCATGTTTGAGAAAATGAACATGTTATACTTATATAGACAGAAAGACGGACGGTTTTTATAAGGTTTTCTTTTTTGTCTCAATTGCTACGGAACCGTAAAATGTACAAAAAAATGATTGCCCCTACCTTATCTCCGGAATTTACGAGCCAAAAAGATTGAATTATCTCAAGAACTAGTTACCTAGCTATGAAATATAGTTGAACCCTTCATGTGCCAGTCCCGGTCGCATATGCGTGTTTACTAATTTATTACTACAATATCATGATCTCAAACTGTAAACATATCATAGTTTAATATGTATGTATGTATCATAACGCGTTGTTTTTGTTCAGATTTTTTTTACAAAAACCAATGTTACACCAGTTTCCCAACAAATGTTACAAATGAAACAATTGTTAACAAGATACTTTACACTCTACGTTTTTTCGTCAATAATGAATGTGATAATATGATAGCTGTCACGATTAGCAGTCCCATATTTTCAGAACTTTAAAATTAAAGCAGCTTTAATTGTATTAAATTGATCTTATACTGTTTAAAGTCATTATCTATCGATAAATCACAGATGCGATAAGCTTCGGAACCTAGGGTCTACTTTTCTATTTTTTTTCTTCACACGATCTTTAGTATTCCTTAAAGTGATACCATTTTCATGTATGTTACCATTCAGGAAGTTATTTCAACATATCTTGGGCCTGCCTGTTTTACAGCGGCCTGGACAAGTACGATTAGATATTTGTTTTCCACATAAACGTCCTAAGCAGCCTAAAAATATCTGATAAGACGTTTATAGCTATGCATACCTGGAACTAAAACACATAAAATGCTGTGCAGAACGGCTAAGAAATTAAAAATTTTTTTTTTTGGTAATTCATTAATATGTATTATGTATGTATGTTTAATAATATGAATAGCATTGATAGCTTGAATATTTTAGTAAATATATATATTTATAAAACATGCACATTGCCTCGGTTATGAATCGGATCCGCTTTGCGTAACTTCGCCTAATTGTAGTAACTCTTATAAAATTGATTTGGTCGTACATGCCAATCATTAAACTGATTGAGTTTTTCGAAAATATACACAGCGTTCAGTTGTGAAGAATTCTCAACCCAATAATAATAGATTTTAATAAGAGAGCTTCAAACATACACCGCATATACCAAGCGTACCTATTTCTAATTTTATTAGACGCCTGGTTGTTGTTAGCGTTTCAGAGGCTAATTAATAAATTACTGTGATGACAAGACATGAACTATAATTAAACGGGTCGATGTTATTTGCCTACACATTTTAGTAGGCCGATCTCTTATAATATAACTGTTTGTACGTAGCAACTGTTACATACGTTCATTAATTAATTTTACACAAAATATCTGAGGTATATCACCTATAGTTAGAATATCTTAACTCTGTTGTGAGATATGCTTCAATAGTTGCATTGTTAAAAATGAGAATTAGATTACATTTTCCTCATTCTGACAGACATTAATTATATTGAATTAAAAGCTACAGAGCAACTGAAGATGCAAGTTATTACGTAAAAAATAAAAATATCTATAATAAAATAGATAGTTATGTAAATAAGTAATAAATCATCTTTAATTATGTAATAAATGTGTTTGTGTATTTATATTAATGTATATGCGTATGTCTAAATAATAATAATCGACAGACAAACACACACATTGTATATCCCCAAGCTAAGCAAGTTACGCTTGTGTTATGGGTAATATACAACGGACTACTCTGGGGCCGATCCCAGACACCCAGACCATAGTAAATAACGGAGAAAATACGTTCCCGAAATTTACTACACTAGGAATCGAACCCGGAGTCTCTGCGTTGCAGTGAGGTAGGCCGGCAAAGGCTTAGCCCGCTCAACCACAGAGGCCGTCAATATAGGTAAATATGTTTGTTCTTGTTATTTTTAAACTAATTAAGCTGTTTGTAATTGTAAACGAATTAAAAAAATAAATATTACTATATTTTATTACATTTTCGGTATTACAGTGTTATAAACATTAGAGCGGAAATGTCTCAATTTCTGGGAAATATAACACAATGTTTATGGTAGCCATTTCGGCAGTATTCCATAATTGTATTAGTGAGTTACAAAACTAAGTTAGTAATGCTGCCATCTTGTGCGTATGTGATATTCTGTTTTTAATATGATAATATATATCCATACTAATATATAAGTGTAGTGTAGTAAAGTGAATTTATGTTTGTATGTTTTATCCTTATTAACTGATTACTATATACAGAGTGGCCAGAACAGTGACTTTAAAAAAAAAAAAAAAAAATTTACATGAAGTTGTACCCGAATTACCCTTAAACTTCAAATTTTCCGTTTTCATTATTTTTTGTGTATTTTGTGAAATCGACCATGTGCTTTAAATATTTTTTATTTCATTTATTTAAGTCATTGTATTCATAGTAAAAAGGGTAACACGTTCAACTCAATGAAGTGTATAATTTTCAAGAACAGCTTGCTCAAAAGAAAATTATTTATAAAACAATAATAAAAATGTCTCCTTTTCCTGCAAGATTATAACTATTTTCTTTGAATGTCTTACCATTTCCTGATATTACCTACTCAAGGAAAGACAGACTAGCATAAATTCATTTTTTTAAATAAAATTCTTCACTTGGGAAATTTCCATCTCAATACGTTGTTGGAAGGCCGGTTAAAGCATAAATAGCCCATTAAAGGTAACTTTTTGTATTATTTGACACTTCAGAACTATGGAGCTGTCTTTTTGTATCTTTAAATTTGAGATTGAAAATTCGAGTCAGATTCGTTCGAAGTAATTTTTTCGCCTTCAAGTTTAATTTTTGGAACTCGCATTGATGTTGCGGTGCTGATAATTTTACGTGTAAAAAGTACAATTCATAATGCCTTAGATACAAAGAGACTTTCAAAGAAACATATGAAAAAATAAAATAATGAATATTTAAAGCACATGCGGTCGAAATTTCCCAAGAATTACTAAAAAATTAATAACTCGAACTAAACAAACTTTTCTTTTGAACATCACTATTCTGGCCACCTGTATGTACGTTTGATAAGGATTATGACGATATAATACTCTTTATCGAGGGGAATGGGATAGTTTTCCAGGATAGGGATCCAAAACTTACGCGGGCTTTAACGTAACTTTAAGGTTCCCCCTTTAATAGCCTTATAAAATGATATATCAAATACTAAAAAATAGAACGCAACTGGAATTTATATATAGTATGCTGATGGTGTCTTATTGGTCTAAGTGATAAGACTACAACCTAGGATAAAGTTTCTACAATTTTAGTATCTTGACGCCTGAAACTTGTGCCTAAGTTATGCGACGGGTATATGTTTTAGGTCTCATCTGTGCTAAGTCCCGGATCTAGAAATGCTAGTTTTACATCGTGAAAGATGATAAGTTTGTGAATGGACTTATAATGAGAGGTCATAATAATAATAAAATGTAGGAAAGTGGATATCTGGATCCAATTTTTTTATTTAATTATCTGCCATAAATTAGCAGAATCAAATGGCTGAAGATTAAACAAATAGAACAATTAATCGACGTGGTTACGAGCTTTGTTTTAGACCCTAACTGGTGTTTAATAACTCGTGACAAATTCAGGTACAGAAAGCGTGAATTTCATCTGTGACTACATGTTTTCTCCGAAAGCGGACAAATGTCCCAAAACCCATCTCTAAGCACCTAAAGCTGCAATATGTAGAAATATTTTATGAACGAGGTTCGTAGCCTATATTATATAAGATAGCGTGGGTGATGACTGGCCATTCCGAGGCTAAAATTCGTCCATATTATTGGTTACCTACTTGTATTCGAGTTTGGGGTTGATTTATCGTCGGTTGCCTTCGTTATTTTACTATAAATCATTTTGGCCAATTTCATAATACTTCTGGTCACGAAAATAGTTTTAGCTTGTTTGCAATGAAATGTAAAAAATGGAATACACTTCTTTCTGTAATAATCTTCAAGCAAATACCCCAGCCACATTGACTGATGCAAAACGAAGAGGTTCTTCTGACAGCTAGAATAATCAAATTTCACTAAAAAGTTAGATTTCGAACTAAAGTGTGAGGAACTTTTGAAAAAAAAAATGCACTATTATAAGCTAGTTTTAAGGTTTCGTAGACAAACATGTAGTAAAAAATGGACGTCTTTCACCAACGAATGTCGAAATCCTTCATTTGGCAATGTTTTTATTGGTGGAGTACAGCAGACAAGCCGTACCTGATGGAAAGTGCTCATTTTCGCCCATGGATATTTGCAATTTGCAAAGGTACTACTATTGTGTTGCCGGTCTGGCACGGGAGACAGGAAGCTAGCCACTAATCCTGGAACACGAATCAAAGTTGTTATAGCGGCGTGCGCTAGACCAGGAGTGGTAGCCATTCAGATCACTAAATTAATACCCCACCACCTGGTAGTGGGTTATTTTCTCACCACTTATACCGAGCCACACTGCCGCAGGAATTAGTAATCTTTCTGCGTTCCTGCACGGATTTTTGCAGAAATCGTAACAGACCACTAAGAATATAAACGTAACAAACAGTTGCATACGTGAATTCTTAATCACTAATTATATATAGGTATAATTATTTATAAGCCACCTTGATGATGATTACGTATATATGGACGTAGATTTTTAATCTTTTTCTTCATATTTAGTAATGTGTAGTTTTGAATGTCGTGTAATTAGAATTTCCTGAAAAAAGAACATTATTATAATTATCTAGATTTTATAATGGACGACAAATGTAAGGAGATATGGTATGCGTAGATACTTCACTTTATTACGGGTACTAAAATGGAAAAGTAAAATTAAAACGAGTGATTCCAGGAATAATTTGTTAAAAACGTTTCAAGCTTAGCTTTGAAATAATGACAACCATTTATTTTAAAAGTCCTTACAGTGACGAAGAGAAGACTGGCTGTTTATTTCTGAGAAAAGCTGAAGGGTTGCATTTAGCAAAATTATTTTTATTGTGATGGGGTATAGTTGCTAAGTCACGGAAATTACATATAATAACAACTCATAAACGTCCCACTGTTAGGCTCGGACCTACCATTTATAGGGGAATGGACAGTATACCTGCCACGCTTGCTTAAGGCTGATCGAGGTTTTATCAAGATGTTGCCCTTTACCGTGGTAATTGTATTAATATATACATTGGGTCAGAAAACTGCGTAATTGGTGCATGCTTACCGGCCACGGTTCAAACCCGCGGTCTTTGAGTTTGAGACGGGAATGCGCTAACCAGTAAGCTTTACACACAGGTTACGAAATTTCATGAACCCATTTATTTGGCAATTCACGGCTCTATGCATTTTGGAATTCTTTTATTAAGTTTGCTAATGGGCAAACTGGAAAACGGACCAGCTGGTGGTAGGTGGATACCGTCGCCCATGGACATCTATCTGCAACACTAAGGGAGCCGAATGCGTTACCTACTACGTTTAGACTTTAAGTATCTGTTTATGCTCTTTTTGAAGAGCTTCATATTGTAGCCCTCTGGGTTCACCTAAAAGTATAAATGAACCCTTATGGCGTCACTCGCATATCTGTCAGTTGCACAGCTGATTATCTAAAAAACTACTAAGGCTAAATATATGAAAGGCACATAAAATATGTAGAAGTCACACGTAGGTACACAATATAAAAATATATAGCAAAGGGCGCCCGAGAAAATTTTTTTTTTTAATCAAAACCATATTAGTGAGGTATAAATTTTGAGAGGGATCTATATTTTGAACGAGAAAGAACTGTTTTCTTTGTATGGTTAGGGAAATTTGGATAAATATGAATAATATTTATACCGTTTTAAGTAGACCAATTTCGAGTATATTTCTGCAGCGGCTGAACGGTAAGTCTCGTAGTGATTGTAACCAAAATTGTATAAAAAAATCTATTTTGCAAAAAGGATGAATACTGTTGCGAGTACTGTTACGACTCGAATTAAAATGCACTGTACATTAAACTGTACAAGCATGTATAAAACAGGTACAAATATAACTGGATACAACCAGAACAAACTGCACGATTAAATAACACGCGCAAAGTCCGTCACTATATCGCTTATCGAATGTA
Organism: Dendrolimus houi; assembly: GCA_039645545.1. NCBI lineage: Eukaryota > Metazoa > Arthropoda > Insecta > Lepidoptera > Lasiocampidae > Dendrolimus > Dendrolimus houi. The sequence continues at coordinate 11,810,531 of CM077127.1, read as the reverse complement.
CCTCTTGCTCGTATCGTAATCCTCGGTTGACTGCCCCACCCCTCCGTTCGGGCATTGTTTTATACTGCACGGTGCAATGTGTCTTCCTCATCGCGTGCACCCGATTTCCCGGATTCACACCTGGCCACCGCCTACCGGAACAGATTACAATACACAATAGCCGGCTTTTCTAATTACAAAGAAAACAAAAGAAGTGTAAGTGGTATTAAACTCGGGGTTTATGGCCTTAGGTGCTCATTCGCATTTGTTTGTTGTGCTTCGTGGAATTTTGGCTAAGTCGTAACAATACGACATGTAATAATTAGTTGGCCGAGAAAAACAAGCTATATTATGCATTTATTTGTTTTAATAGATACTAATAGGCTAAAATCTAGTCTGCCAATTCGTTACTGCAATGTAAATATAGTATCGTTACTTTTAAGGTACGTCACATCAATAGCACGAAGTGCAAAATGAATTGGTCAAAGCAGTCGACACTAATGAAATATGGACACGATTCATCGTTATGACTTTTATAGCGGCGATAAATCTAGAACATTTTCATGAAAGTGATTTATTTATTAATTTGATGCTTTTGATAAATTCAAACATGATAATAACATGGCTCTAACAAAAGCATACCCTGTTTTTTACAATATCATGTGACAAAAAACATAAAAGCCTATAAATTAATTAAAATGGAGTTCGTAAAGCTACGAACATAAATTACCTAATTAACAATGCTTGGGATAAAAAAATTACATAATTCGAACTGTTTTAGTGGGTATTAAAATAAACAGAGGTATTTTGCCGAATGATTCGCGTAAAAATTAAACAAGGGAGGTATATACATACGTGACCCACATCCGAATGTGAGTTGTAAACTATGAAACGAGTTAAAGGTTTAATTAGGTTTATAACAGCCGACTTTGCCTCACCTCATTTTTTATTGCTGTTGCTATTGATCATTGTATTACTTGGGAAAATTTAAATGAAATTTTATTTTTATTCCCTACATAGGTTTAATATACGCCTTTGTATGTGAGGATTAAAATCAATACATTATACAGAAATGTTAATAAACAACTAGTATCTTCTTGGTAGAATACTTAGTTCTCGTAATTTATGTAAGTTTTTTATTTTCATAGCTGCTAGATATTATTCGAAATAAGCACATTAAGTTTTAGGGATGTCCCGACTAGTGGAGGAGGGAGACGGAATGCTCCTCCGTTTCAAAGGAAGATCTTCCAGCGAGGCTAGCTAGTGTTGTTCGCAGGCCTAGGCCTATCTGTCATTGTTGAAAATTTGTATATATTCTTTGTACGTTTCGGGAAACGTTTGAGACTTTAATTTTTGCACAGCGCCATCTATTGGCTCATAAGTGTTCCACTACAAGTACCTTATTTCAGTACTTTAAAGAAACCCACAAACTTAACTCAATATGAATAAGACCATAAATATTCAATGTTACTAGAATATTTTTTATTATTAATTACTTTATTACAAAGCCTGTCACGAATAACGGGTGATTTGGACTCTTCCAAATCGCCCGTTACTCTCGACAGGCTTTGCAAAACCATGTAAGTGGTATGTTAAAGTAAGTGGTTTTAACTTTTAGATATTGATACTGTGATTCTGAATTAAAGTGGTAGGCTTAAGTTATTATATACTTTGTTACTTGGCACATTGGTAATATAAATATGCGAAAGTGGCAATCACAAACATGTCCTTTTGTTTTTTATTTCTATGTTAAAATCATGGAAGTATGGAATATATTCTTTTTTAAATGGTTAAAATTAAATTTTCATTATTTCTGGTAAATAATAATAAGTTGCTTGAGTATAGGTATTACTTCTTCTTACATGGTACTTATCTATATGTTTTAGAACATAATATCACATTTTCTAACATACACCTTTAATTTTATTCCATATGTGTATGTATCACCAAAGCTGTTGGTGCTATGAATGCTTATGGCATTAATATGTAGGTCACTTCACATTGACAGCATAACACTACCAAAAGGCACGGTAAGGTATATTACTGAACTCATTTTGAAGCCTCTATGTAAAGATGAAATGCGCACCCGGAAACAAAGTTAGTATAGTTTTCTGCAAATGTTGGATCAAATACTTCGACAAATTAATTCGTCTGTGACCTATTTCTACTGAGCCATTAATTAGGGAAATTGTTTCCCGGAGTAACAATCAGGAGCCACGCTTGTTCGATCTTTTTATCATAGTGAAATAATTTTCCTGTTATTGTAGTATTAGGTACATGTTACATAAATAATTTTATTCGTAGGGACGTCCGTTTGATAGAATGTCACAGTTATTTTAACAAAAATCTGGTGGGTTCATATGTACCAAATTTACCGTAAAGGATGGTTTTGTATGCTGCTAGACAATAATATAAAGAAATCGTGAAATAAATGTTAGAGGTGATAGTCATACATATATATAACTGAAGATATCGTCTTCAAAGTCTTAAGAAGTTTCTCTCGCATCTAACTTTTAAACTATGAAGTGTATGTAGTCTGAAAAAGTATAACTTATTGGATATTTTTGTAGAAATTCTATTTAATACTAGCTGACCCGGTGAACTTCGTACTGCCATATTTTCTGAATTCCTAAAAGACTTTGTTTCATGACATAAAAACAAAATCACCAAAATCGGTCTAGGTGATTAGGAGAATTCTAGAACCCGATCTCAGCGCTACCTACCGGTTCTAATTGTGAATCTAAACCATCCCGGAACCCACTCAAACACACAAAAACAAAATCGGTCCAGGTGATTAGGAGGATTCTAGAACCCGATCTCAGCACCACCTACCGGTTCCAATTGTGAATATAAACCATCCGGGGACCCATTCAAACACACTAAACAAATATCATCAAAATCGGTCCAGCCGTTTAGGAGGAGTTCACTGTCAACACACGTACAGAAGAATTATATCTATATAGATATACCCATTCAATACTTTTTGAAATATTTTAGATTCATTGCTCTATTTAGGCTTACGTAACAAAGTGATAAAACAGTGCTTATCACCTCTGTTGAACATTTTGCTGTGCTGTGGACTGACATGCACTTGAACGGATTTTATAAGTATTTTATTAAGGATATAGAAGAGAAATCAATTTTCCTCTCCAAAAAAATCCTGAAGCTCAGGCAGGCGACGCCAGGAAAAATAAAAAGATAGGTACCGCGGTTTAATTAAAATGTATATGGGTTGTGTTCTTAATGTCGCGATTTAACTTAGCAAAGTTTTTTGTGCACAGTCCTAATTTAAAGATGATGGATTAGGTGTATAATTGTACCAGTCTCGTGACATTGATTTTGATGTAGCACTTAAGCAAATTACGAGTTGGCTGGCAAAGTCGGCAGTCATCCATTTGGTTTTGCTGCTATTTGAAACGTACTAATTCATTGTGTATACCTTTCCATTTGTTTACAGAAAGGAAATTAAAAGCACAAATGGCCGGCCTAATGGAGTAGAGGCGCATTAACGTATTAAATGTTTAGTAACATAGTTTTGGGTATGTCCGGATTTGTTTACCCTTGCGTACGAATAAGGCTTTCTAGGTAAACTACTGGCATCGTGTCGTAAAAGTTTTTAGTAATCGATTAGCACAATTTCGAGGTCAAACGCAAAGTGTTGTCGCTCGTAAAATTGTGATTCATAAACCTAACGTCATTATAATATAGGTGTCAACTACGTATTATAACGACGCGACGTTAGGTTTATGAACGCATTACTGTTTACTTACTTTATTACTTACTTATTCTTATTTTACCTATTTAATATGCTATTATACACTATACGTCACATCGATCGATTAAACAAATCTACACGTCCCGTTAATCAACAGTTCAATCTCAAGCGTGTGCAGAAGGAATTAACATTTATTTATTTATTTATTTATTAACTTACAAACATCGCTATCATTACAGTTGTCACCAATACGATAGCGTGGTACACATAATACATTATAGATAAATATATATACACATTCAGTTGTCATAACATATAATATGATACGCAGTTCTTGTGAATTCAGTCACAGTGCAGATAAAAATGTCAATTTGTTGACATATCTTGTTCAATGTTCGCAAGGCCTGTGCCATCGGCGCCTTATTAAGTAAGTTGGTCCTGCCGTACGGTACTGCGAAAATTGGTGGCTGCCTACGTCTCATCATAAAATTTGCTGGAACGTTCAGTTTCATTTCAGCTAATACTTCTGGGTTAAATAATTTACCTGTTAACAATTTAAATAAGTAGGACACCAATGCAAACTTTCTTCTGGATGCCAAATTATTATACCCAACCATGCCTAAGACAAACAAGGTGGGGTACATCAAAGGATAAAATGGGTAAACACCATAAAGTCTTAGGTATAAAAATCTAGTAAATTTATTTTGTATGCGCTCCAACATGAGACTATATTTAGTTTCATGTGGAGCCCAGATGATTGCGTTGCTTTCTAAGTGGCTTCTTACTAAAGCTTTAAATAATGTTTTAACGACATAAATACTATTAATACGTTCTACTCGACGTAATACAAACCCTAAATTTCGATAAGCTTTCTTACAAATGTTAATTATGTGATGTCGAAAAGTTAGCTGTGTATTAAGACATACTCCAAGATCCCGCACCGTTTCAACTCTTTTAATTGCTGCGTTAACCAAGAAATAGTTGTAATGGGGAAGCCGCTTGTTTCTGCTAAAGGAAATGAGAGAGCATTTTATGGTGTTAAAAAATAAATTATTTTTTCACTCCAATCTGCTACTTTATCCACGTCCTTCTGGAGCAGTTCACAATCCGATTTATCTTTGACCGCAAGTAACAACTTTAAATCATCCGCAAACAAAAGGCATTTGGAATTTTTCACCACCCTGGGCAAATCATTAATCATGATAATAAACTGGAGTGGTCCCAGGTTACTTCCCTGACTAATTGCTGATCGGGTATAGTATGGCTCTGATTTAAAACCAGCATAGTCGACAAACTGTTGACGATCTCTCATGTAATTAGCAAAAAAGTTTAATAGCTTAGGAGTACATCCTACTGCTGCCAATTTCGTCAACAATATATCATAGTCTACCAAATCAAAGGTCTTTTTGAAATCAAAATAGGCAGCATCGACCTGGACCCCAGCATCAACCAACGGAATAATATATGACATAAAGTTAAGAAGATTGGTGTTTGTACTACGATCTGGTCTAAAACCATGTTGAGCTTCCGATAACTGACAAGTTACCTGATCTAAAATACACTTATGGATTATCGACTCGAACATTTTTGCGGGTGCTGATAATATCGCCACAGACCTGAAGTTAGTAATATCCGATCCGGCATCTCCCTTGGGCACTGGAACCACTCTAGTAACTCTCCAACATTCAGGAAAGAAAGAGAAATCAATAAACAGGTTAAATAAATGTAGTAGAGGTTCAGTTAGGATCGCCTGACAATCCTTCATAATAAATGCAGGTATTCCATCCGGTCCAGCTGAATGCTTAGGTTTGAGTCATGCTAGTGCTTTGGACACCTGCGATAACTTCAACCGGTCTACATGCACCCTCATACTGCTACCACCCCCTGCTGCAATTGCATTGTCAACTTTGAGTTTTGCTTTTTGAGTGCTATAGACCGAATGAAAAAAACAAGCCAATTGACGAGCACAATCAGCCTCCGGTATTATATTCCCATCCTTTGTTATCTTTTTTTTCTTAGTTATACCCCTTTTTGTATTTAAAAATCGCCATAAAGATTTAGGGTCCTCCTTAACACACATCTCAATCCGCTGCTTGTGCCTATCGTATGCTGCTGCGATCATCACCTTAACCCTTGTCCTACACTGAGCAAACGCTGCGTAGTCATTTTGTGAACTGCTTATGAAATCTCGCCTTTTCTCTAATGTTGCGAATTACATCTCTTGTGTACCACTCAGGATAACTATATCTTGAGTTTACACAGTTTCGCTTTTTTCTAGGTACGCAATCATCTAGTAATGAATAAAATGTATTATAAAAAAAATTTAATGCCTCCGCTGGATCTTTTATACTATACAACAGGCTCCAGTCCACTGATGATATTGAAGAATACAATAAGTTAAAGTTGGCTTTTCTAAAATTCCATTGTGGCCATTTATTATTGTTACTATTTATTCCCTGAGGTACAAAAGAACTATCTACTTCTTCTCCAGTTAGTGAACAATCATGTGTGCTAGCCAAGCAACCACCAATGCGCGTGATAGTGATAGCCAACGGAGGATGATGGTTATCCACCGGTACTAAAGCTTCATCAGACTCGCTTACGGCAATTGTCTCACAACATATAAAAATCCGTTCTAAGATTAGAATTATAAAACAGAACAGGATATAATTTATTCATCGATTGTAACAAAATCGTTTCCCTAATCTTGTAGGAGATCCATAGTCGTCGTCACCATTGATTAAATTAAGTATCTTATTGACAAGCACCACGAAACAGAAGGCACAAGCAATCTCGCTATTAAATTGCCGTGAAATTGACATTCAAGGCAATAGGAAAAGTAAGCGACAGACACTTATAAATATTTTCATAACTTTCCGGCTAATTGTAGGTATTTTTAACAGGCTTCAAAAAAGGAAAAGGTATAAAGTAAAACACAAAAAACAACAATAAATCTAGTATTTTCTTAAGTTTCGGCGAGTAGTTCACATAATAAAACTACGTTTGAACGATTTTAAGCGCAGTATTTAATTTGATTTTAATTACGACGTTTCGGCCACTTTTCAGTAGCCGCGATTATGGAAGACAAAGATGTCAAGTGCCATTGAGTAATTTTAAAAAAATTATTTAGCTTAACGCCAACTTGTTTATTTTAATTATTTAGTTTTAATTTTTGTTTATGGTTATTATTTAACTTAAATTAGATTAGGCTCTCATAGAGTATATAGATCTATCTACAAGATGTAGAAAATATTTTATTTTTTGCTTTTTAGTAATTCCTCAATTTCGTTTTTGCTAGAAATCTTTTATTATCACACAATAAAAGAAACACTGATTCAATGTCTATTGTTTGTATTGTTTTTCGGGAAATCCGAGTGCTAGAGTTAACAATGCTACATTTTTTTTTGCCGATCTCCTCTGTCATTATGCAAGACAGAGATTTTCTTTTTCATGTCTGTTTTAATTCTTAATTTACTACTTTTGGGAAAATAAATGGAGAGTCTTTTCTTTTATTATCTTTTTGTGTTTTTCTTTCTTTTTATACTTAATATCTATTACATTTTTACTATACTAGTTTACAAAATTTTGTTATATTTATATGTTTAGTGTATAGTTCTTATACATTTACTCTTATTTCTTACAATGCTACATTTAGCTTATGTAATGATATTTTTTTATAAATCGGCAGACAAACAAACACACACACTGTATATCCCCAAATTAAGTAATTTACGCTTGTGTTATGAGTAATATACAACGGACCATTCTGGGGCCGATCCCAGACACCCAGACCATAGTAAATAACGGAGAAAATATGTTTACGAAATTTACTATACCAGGAATCGAACCCGAAGCCTCTGCGTTGCAGTGAGGTAAGCCGGCAAGGGCTTAGCCCGCTCAACCACAGAGGTGGTCATAATGATAAAAATATAAATTTCCAAAAATATTATTATTAATAGCGATATTATGATAATGTGTCACGTACTTTTAAATTATGTTAAATATACATTAAAAGAATGAATCAAGACGCTAATTAAGATTTTAGGAAACGTGTTTCACTTTTTTTAAGTTGGACTAGGTAGTTTAAACTAAACAAGGTAACTTAAATATCATAACAATGTAGGGTATTTATTACTCTTTTATATTTATATTTTGATTTGTTGTATGCATTGGAAAATAATCCATTTTCTGGTACTAAAAATCATGATGCTTATAACTAATATAAAAAATCTCAGTAAAAGATTTAATAGTGGTATTACTTAAAGTAGCCCATATCTAGCCTTCATTAGGTCTCCTAAAATACTAGTGGCGCCACTCATACCAACACTTTTGTACGAATTTGTTGCCAAGTGTACCGATAGCCCATTGAGAAGAGATGTTTTAAACATGACAATAGATGGCGTTGACGTTTCCTTTTGAAATGAAATTACAGGCGGCGCTCATTGTATTGCAACCAATATAATTTTTTAGAAGAGGATATATTAAAGGTGCATGTCTAGAGTATAAGGTTATCTACCCATTTGTTATGACGCTGGGCGAATTCATTTACGCATCCCTTTGGACCGCGGGGAAGGTCTCCGAGGGTATGTGGGGCTGCCGGGGGCCGGCTCTACACACATTCATTAAGGATGGAGTTATGAGATGCCGACCGCCAGACTACCCACTAAACCTACCAGTGTCCCTCCACGTCTTTGTGAGGTGCCAGGATCTGAGTTAGGCAGATCGCCGCGTAAAAACCTATTACTTAGGTACCTCAACTGTCTTATTTATTTATTCTGTCCGATTAGTAAATAATACTTCATGTGTCAGTTTATTTAATAGAACGCTCTAGTTAGAATAGAACTGCACACCCACGAGGCTTATAGATTTACGGGCTAATATTATATTGTATATTATACAGGTACATAACATGTGGGTATGAATGTAATGTATCTCTTATTATATATACAATTAACTGTTCATCACGTGTGACATAGGTTTCGTAATCCCATAGATCTACCTATAACAAAAGCAAACAAGTTCATAAATCCATAGCAATTGAAATAACAAAAGGTAGTTGACGATTGTGACTAAAAAGAATGTTTACTTGATTCCTTTGTAAAGAAAAAACAAAACCATTATGATTTCATTAGGATTTTCTATTTATATTTTTTCTGTTTTGTTCGGAAAACGAAAGAAGTAAGAAGCTTATTTATACCGTCGTTCGTTGAACAATTTTCCTTTTGAGATTTTTTATAGGAATTACTACGAAATTTCTTTCATTTGAATGAAAATATGTTTTTCATTTAAGTATCTATTGTATTTCTTAACAAGAAATTGGAGCTCGAACGATTAATAATTTTTTCTCAACAGCAATTAGTTTATTATAAGATAATCCAAATAAAATTAGATATTTATCATATATTGTTGTGTATAGTTTTGAGTAAGTTGTACTTCGAAATTGTATTTACATATTAATTAATGAAGCCACCGCGCGGGAGGGAAAAGTGGAGAAAAAATGTGGAAAAGCGGTAACCGTATTTCGAAGCGGATCTTTTGAATATAATATTATAATACATCAACTGTAAACTCGAGATATACGTAATCTATTAAAGTATAACAAAGCTTTACGAAAGAAGCTTTACGCTCTAAGAAAGGAAAAAACAATTACAGAAATATCTCAACAAATTCACCATCGCATTCGTTTATTAAAATTAATGAATAGAAACGTGGCAAAATGGTAGGTATTGTTACATTTTCAACCCCATTTTTGTTCAAACATTATTCGAGTGTTAAGTTATCATGTAACTTTTGTTTATTATACACATTATTTCAATAATTTCCTTTCATAAATAATTCCTTTATAAAATTTTAAGGTCATGTATATTTTATGCGACATTGTTAAGTATACAAAAAGGTGTTGTATAGGATGTTCAAAAGGTTCACTGTTACCGTTCCAATTACCATATGGGCTGGGAGTCAGGAGTGTTTCTAACTTATTTAAAGACCCTTAGTTCTGTTTTAGACATGAAACAGAACTAAGTGATTTTAAATATAACAATAGGTACTTGTTAATGTCGGGTTTCTATATTGTACGACTATTTATTCATTTTCCATACTAGACATAAGCTTTATACAAGTGTAAGAAGCAAGTTTCAGCATTTTAAATGAACACGCGCGAAGATTGCTTTTAACATTAGTACGAATGTCGCTCATCAAGGTAGCGTACGCGCGTGTTCACCGGTCCATATCTCAGTCCATATCAAGGATGAAATAAATCAAGTATATAAAGTGTGTAGTTTCAGTTAAGGCTCCTATGCACTTTTATGGTCATTCGAGCTGGATTATCAAGGTAGATTACGCGCGTGCTCACCTAAAATGCTGAGTCGGAAAAATGTACGTACTTTCTTCGTACAACAAGTAATATTGTTTTTTTACTATTGGTAAAATAAAACAATGAATAGTAGTTATGACAAACCTCTTAATCCGGCATATTTCTCCTTATTGTATAGGTACTTGTATTGTTGGAATTATGTCAATTTATTAAAAAATCTAAATATTTTTATTTCAGTTGTTAAAAATAAGGTTTTAATATTTTATCAAGTTTTCGCGACTAGAATACATAATAAAACTACTTTTTAACGGTTTTAAGGTTTTAAGGTACGGTTTCAAAACAGTTAAAACGTAGTTTTATTAAAAATAAAATTTATCTTACCTTACCTTACTATTTTGAAAAATTTGCATTTTAGCCATGTATGATACCTATTTACCACGAGTTAATATAATTTCAAAATATATTGGGTCCATGTTTATAAATGAATATTATGTACATATACAAAAGTAAAATTGACTTGGTTAATGCCTTCTTCCTGTCCTTAATTGTTTTCTAACATCCTACACGATGATAAATAATGGAAAGTGGAAAAAAGAAGTAGGAAAGCAGATCCCGACCTCCTAAGCAGACGCTTCGAATGCAACCAAGATTTTACCCTAATAAGATAATGATGATGGCGTACGTTATAGAAAGTGATTACCTTCGCCTATGGACGTTTATAAAAGGTACTAGGTGCAATGTACTTATGATAACCAGGATGAACATAGAAATTTTAAAGTTCTTTAGACAAATGACAATAAAAGAAGAAGTCCATAAGACCTAACGAAGACACATCACTGCCTATTTGTGGGATAGGTAAGTAGTTTTAGTTTGAGTTGGAAATATTGTTTTGTTCCCTTTGTTTTTTTGTCAAAGCGGACTATATCGCGTAATTAGAAAGTCAAATGAGTCGATGACTAAACCGCATGGGACACGTGGGCACGTAGGGGCAGTTTCCATGATTCAGCATTCCTGTCTATGTAAATATTTAATTGTTGCAAATTCTGCATGAAATAATTTTTGGTATAAGGGAAAATGAATTCAACTGCGTTGTTTTTGTATTTGGCCACGTAATCCTTGAAGTGTGTAATGCGAAATATCTTATATCACAACAACTACTCGATGTATATTGTCTGAACTAGATTTGCTTGAAAATATTTTAATTTCTCATATTTATACCTCCTCAGACATATCTGCATGCTGAATTATGCTTATTCTTTGTAAACATACGTATATTTGATTCCACTCTGCACTACACCTATGTATAGTGAGCGGCATTTGAAGTACAATTTCTTTCAAATTTATATACATATTTCCAATAGTTTTCGAGTAAAATAAATCCAACATACATACAGACATGCTGTTTGCTGTTTGCCCGCGGAACCCTAAAGAGTATTTCTTTCGATAAATCTGTTGTTCTAACTTCAGACAAAACAAACACAGCAAAAGATTTCATATTAGTTTTCTTTCTGGTTCGCATTATTTTTTATAGAAACTAAGCCATTTAGAAGAATCACTTTTAAATTTTGAGTATATTCAAACTTTCGAAGAGACATTCTCTTAAGGTTAAAACAAAGATTACCTGAAATGTAATAAAATCGTTTCAAAGTTCTGCAAAGTAAGGTATTTAAGGTGTTCCAAGCTGTTACTAAAAGTCAACGTTGGTAATGTAAAAAGTTGGAGATTTTTCATTATACAAAAAAGTTTGATGAATGAAATATTCGTTATTAAAATAAATACGATTACGTGATAGGCCCTCATTATCTATACGTCGCGAAGGTTTTCTTTTTAATTTTAAAATATCAAACTATTGACGCTTATAATACGTACTTAGAGATGGTTGTTGTAACCGAAATCGATCCCCAATATTATAATATCAGGTCGTAAACGGCTCATTTTTGGGGTCAAATCTTCCAATTTTAAAGGAACGGGCAGTAACCCACTACGCTTCACAAGATTGATTGGCGGGTTTTACATATTGGCCATCTCAGTGTGCAGGTGTTTCGGTTTTTCCTCAGCACGTGGTCCTTGTAGCAATGACTCTGAAACTGATTATACTACTCTGATTTTTAATTACCTGGACTAAAATGACAGTTGCAAGCTTGGGGCAACACCACGGTGAAGTTGCATCCTATAGAATTTCTATAGAAATTCTGTAGGATTCAATTCACAGTGGTGATTTGTTGATTCAACTCACACAAGTTACTTATGAATCATAGAAAAGATCGATCGCAGCTGTCATTTTAGTACAGGTAATTAAAAATCAGAGTATAGGCGATGCATGCTCCCTGGTCAATCTTCAAACACACGTTGTGTATAGTAGGTATAGGGGAAGACGGCGTAATGAGCCTCACTGGGATGATTATAATGCTCATAAGAACCATCAGCATTTTTGTATTTAAATAAAGGATTGTTTATATTGAAATCAATACACGAAAATAAGATCAATTTATGTCATTGCATCGCTTATTGCACTCTTACTTTAGAAACTACAAACGTGCTGGTTTATATTGTAACTCTCTAGTTAAGCCTTTGCTTAATTCATGTAAAATGAAAGAATAAAGATTACCCTTCCACCAGTATAATTGCTCACCAGTAACCATGGTTTTAGTTTAGTATTGCGTAAAGGGATAATCCCAAATGGACAAAAATTCCGTAAAAAATAAAGAGAAAAACATACATGTAGTTTTATTGCGAGTCTACGTCATATCACAACGTCATTGGAATGAGACGCAAGTGCCTTAGCCACTAAGCTCCCATGTCTAGCTACGGGGTTGTCTGGAAGAGAATAGGTGATGAATATTCATTGTTTTTATCATTTTATATAGACAGATCTCTATCGGCCGGACATAAACTTTTTATAGGGTTTCCCTAAAAGAGAAAGAAGAAGAGAAAATGATTATTAACAAAGAAAATTAAAGCAAACACATTATTCTGATAATTTTACAAATAAAGTAGGTAGATTTCTATTAAAATGAAGATATTTTCAATTACTTACAAAGCGGTGGCGCAAGGAATTCCAGTGATGAGTTTCGAAGTACATTATTTGCCTCGCTGCAAACTTTTCTCAGCAAAAGTTGTGTAGGTGGAAATCAATTTCGAACAAACTATTAATATGGTACTTAAAGCAATAATTTATGGGTGATCAATCGAAATCATTTATTGGTTTCAACAGAAGAAGTAAACAAGTAAAAAACCAAATTAATTGTCCAGATGCACGTAGGCAATATGTGAGTTACGATAACTTGTGGTAAGCAGCTCAGAGATGCCATTAATTAAATGCCTGTTTTCAGTGTATTTTGAAACACACACCTACAGTTTATTCTTAGCTTTTATAAAATTTCCGTTTGTCTATGGCACGGCTTACAATACCAATACAATTTGAAAACATATTCACCATCTGAGGAATAGTAAATATATCCAAAATACAGATTTTTTATCTGTATCAAGAATCTGCATTTTTCATTACCTGAATCAGGTTCAGGTAATTTAAAATTAATGATATTTCTTCTACAAATGTGCAAGCAGTAGCTTAACAAAACAGTAGATCCTATAAAGTACTTTAATAATCAGCACAAACTTCGTTTACAATTAGTATATAATTCCGTTGAAAATGAACTCAAAAAGATGAAGATATTTTTATTTATTTACTAGCTGTACCTGGCACACGTTGTCTTGCCCTTAAAAAATAAAAATCTAGAAACCGATTGCAGCGCCATCAAGCGGGACCAATTGTTAATCTAAACCATTCTCGAATCTACTTCAAAAAACACAAAAAAGTCATCAAAATCGGTTCCAACGTTAAAGAGGCTGTTCAGCGGCGCCACCTGCCGGGTCCAATCGTGTATCTAAACCATCCCGGGATCCACTTGAACACACACAAAAATAATTTTACCTAAATCCTGGAACCTGATTGCAGCGCCATCTACCTGGTTCAAATTTGAATCTAAACCATCCCGGGACCCATTTGAACACACACAAAAATAATTCACCTAAATCAGACAAACGAAAATGAGTTTGAATGCAGTCACCATTGCCGAAATCGGCTGGGAAAGATCATAGCAAATGAATGGCTAGACTGATGTTGTGACTGATGTTTTTTTATTGATAAATAATATATTTTAATACTTATTATCCCATTCCGGACAAAGACAATTCTAAAAACACAAAAATCATAAAAATTGATCTAGCCGTTTTTGAGTTATAAATGGTGTAACTAACACGACTTTCTTTTATATATATAGATTTATAACAAAAGCAAACAGATACAATATATATTTTATAAATAATGTTATATTCTATATGTTATTAATATGGTATCCAACAGCACTTTTCACATTTTATTTTAGGATATGCATTTTTTGTTACCGATAACGGTGCAACTTACATGTAGTAAAAGAAATAATAAAAAATATAAAACAAATGTAGAATTAAGGTGGAGACGACGTACTTAAAAGTTTGTTTAGTACATTATATTTGAATTTGCCAATGGCCATAGAAATATGTCAATTTCATTGAAGTGTATGAATCTACCATTCGACGAAGAGGTGCGCGTAATCCAGTATTAGTACGACAATTGTGCAAAGAAAATAAGTGACATTTGCGAACCTCCCGTTTTATTACAGTTCTAGGTACAGCAAAACATGTGTGTCTCACAAGATTTATACAAAAGCAGTTGTTGACTATCTTATAAAGAGTTGTAACTTCTAAATACCGTCGTCTAGATTCGAGTGTTAGCATTTTATATTTATCAAGTAGTAAAGTGTATGTTAGATATCTTTTTTACACCTGTAGTGCATTACACGTAGGAATTTTTTATGAACATTCTCAATGCTCTCTCTATATTTATGATAATAAGTGTACATATATGACATATTCCAGTTGACATCGAACTATATATATATCAATATATATCATCATCTTTTTAGTTCCTTCTCCAAGGAATTAAATACAGTGCAGATTATTAAAGTTCTTCATAAAAACGATGGATGGATTGTGTGAAGGATGATACGATGATATGTGGTGTGACAGAAAATGTATGTCAGAGTAGGGGAGTGTGGAAGGAAAAGATATATAGTGCCGATCCCAAATAATTGGGATATGGTGAAACAAAAGAGAGATAGGATCTACTTTTTTACAAGCTATAGAGTACTTCGGTGTTCAGACATAACGGCTGATCGAGGTAGGAGTCAACAAACTTAAAATCTCAACGGGTTATGAAGCGAGGTGTCTGATAAAATCAGAAAGTAGGATATTCGTAAGAGAACTAAAGTTAGCGATATAGCTCGCAATATTGGTATCCTGTAGTAGCTGTGGGCTGATCTCACCTTTCGCTGGATCGGAGGCTGATTGATTAGATTAGTAGAAACGTAGTGTAGGACTGGCTCAGTGAATTGATGATTTGCACAAGTTCACCAGTGCAGGCTAAATAAGGAAAGCAGAGGACCGGGATTGGTCGGCAAAAATTGTGAATAATTACCTATAGCAGTAAATTGCGGTTGGCTGACCTCTGAGATCTAGAGTGAATCATTAATATTATAAAAAAGATTAAAATAGTGAAGAAAGTTAAACGGGGCGGCATTAAGAGTTTGAGAAGACTCTAGATGGCAAGACACAGATTTGTTATAACTTAGATACTTCTGTTTAAGTTTGCACTAGATGGTTCATTTCTGTATATTTTCATGTGATGTTCGGTCAGAGACACAGACAGACAGATGTTCCTGGGACTGTCTTTTGGAGTTTGCTGGTCTAAATTGGTCCTTCTCATCTTTTCTCTTTTTTAAAGTTATTATACAGACTTATTCCTTATACTTTACTTTATATTTATCAGACAGCCTCTCTACAGATTTATTATATAAAACCAATATCAGACGGTTCATTTCTGTCTATTAATTTGGATGAATCGATCAAAGTGATCCATGTAAACTTCAATTTGAATTATGCCATTGTATTCTCTCAGTTTTGTGCTTTTCAACCAAACTGATTCAATTTGATCGATTCGTCTAATGTCAGTCAGCATTAGGCATTAAATTATGAATCAAATTAGGTGGCAGTTTAATACTATTGTAATCGTCTTCAATTTATCAGGGTACTTATCACAAGTATTCCTTTAAACAACGTGTAGTGATAAAATGTGTATGCTTTAGGCTTTACAGTTAGAGCAAAATATGTAGGTATGTACATACTATAATACACTAAAGAAATTAAATATGTTTTAACATTCTTTTGTTTATGATATTGAACAACTTTCAACGTATAAAGTTTTGCAAGTGTAGTCACCTCAGAGGCGTTGCACGTTTCAGTCTTAAATCAATAACGAAGTTTATCGGTAAACAAAAACGTATAAAGTTTAAAGAATATTTGAGCGAGCAATGAGTTCATACAGCTCTCTCACGTATTTTAATTATGTTATTTGATATTCTTTAGTAAATAAAAATAATTTTCTTAGGTTCTGACTACAGTGTGGGTTTGCCACGACGTATGACTAAGCAAAAGTGTGTTCCAGTATCTAAAGTTAAAAAGTAGCTCCCAAACTTCCTGAAAGTAAAATTTCAGAAAATATCTTTAGGTTATGGTAAAAGCTTTAGTAGTTGAGGAATAGTATCGAGAAAAATATCTTGGGAGTGTCAAATGAAAGGCCTTTTTAAGCATATTGATATAATATCCAAAAAAGTTGAAAACGTTCCTTTTCATCTCTGGCTTGAAAAAGTAGAACTATTTTATTTATATTTTAAAGGAAAAATCAATGTGTGGCTAAATTAAATTATTGTATATCCGGCTATTAGAAAGACTTCATTTATATATATATATATATATATATAATATTCTTAGTTTCACATTATTATAAGCGTTTGAGTAAATATCGTCACTTCCCTGGGCCCCGGAGCGAGCGTGCTGTAACAGCCGCCGGTGAGTACCGAATACCAACTGTGTCGATCAATTATAATAATAATAATTTCATACCCACAACTTTTATAAAAACAATTATGTATAATAACAGCCCATAAATATCCCACTGCTGGGCTCGGGCCTCCCATTAGAGTGCAAGTCATTACGCTATAACGACTTTTTTAGATTTACAGCTCAATATTAGTTATTTACAGTCAAATAACTTTTAACTCCTTTTAATTTTTAACACTAAAAAACTATACTTAGCTTAAATAATTGAGAATAAATATACATACAAGTTAACACGAAATATTATATGTCTATGAGATAGCGTAAATGTTTTACCTGCATACCGAAATGAACTTTATTTAACTAAACTTGGCTCAATATTATCGAGATGAAATGAGTATACTGTATTGGTCAAAGCACCTAAGCATAATAAGGAAAGTAAAACTGTGTATAAGTAAGTATATAAAAGATTTAATACAAAAAAATTTCATTGTAGTGTAGTGAAGGCGTTCCCTCCCGCCTATCACAATTTTCTGTAAAGCCTAAAGTTGAATGACCTCCACCTTATAATGACACCAAGTTACAAATTACCTACCTGCAGAGCAAAAGAAGTACTTCGGTTCCCGGTCTACAAGTCCTCAGGTATTTGTGGTCCTGTAGCCGTTTTACCACAAACCCTTATGAAATTGTCATATCCATCCGTGTATTTGAAGTCACTTCTCTCAGAAACTACTGGGCCTACATGAATGAAATTTTTCAGTAAGGTCTATGCGGTCTATATACTGCTACAAAGTTATATAATAACTTAAATGTAATGCAGTTAATTCTTGGAAAAGTAATTCTGTAACATTTCTGCATATATTTTTTTTTTTTAAAGTTTGAGTTAATCATTTTTTAGCTAGACGTGTTGCTGGGGAGTTTCTTGCCGCTTCTTCTCCTTAACAGTAGTTGCGAAGCAGAGTAAATGGACTAAGAAGTAAAATTAAATTTTAACTTTTATGTATGACGTTCAAAAAGTGTTCTCCAGTGAAACTTATTTGAAATAAAAACATTTGAATTTGAATTTATAACCTTATAGAGCTACCGAGCTTTATTACGTTTAGTAGTTTTTTAAGAAAAACATTTTTGTGGGTATTTTCGATTGAATACTAATGTATAGTCCGTAGGCAAATGTGTGCGTACTAAGCACTTACCACTGGGTAAGTGCTCAGTACGCGCACATTTGCCTTTGCATTTACTATGAGCTTATTGTAATGTGAAATTAACGTAAAACAGCAAGATTTTATTGTAATTTCAATACTTAACCTAAAAAATTGTGATCACGTGCACGTGCGTCGACACGTGCACTGAGCCTTATAAATATGGCCGCACAGTCGTCACTCAATCATTATTTAACCCGGGTTTCGCCACAGTCTGTGAAGCCTGACCGGCCTTTGACCACGATCTTTTTCGCCGGTGCCGATCGGTATTCACAAGCCTGGAAAACCGGCTAATAAACCGTCCAGCTACCGTCCAATCAGCCTGCTGAGCACACTCAGCAAGCTTTACGAGAGGGTCATCCTCTCTAGACTTAGAGATTTTGCCATCAGCAAACATCTACTACCCGATGAGCAGTTTGGATTCCGTGCCAGACACTCATGCGTCCAACAGGTGCACCGCATCACGGAGCACATACTATCCCACTTTGCCCATCGCCCTCGCCCTATAGGAACAGCCGCACTGTTTCTTGACGTAGCTAAGGCCTTCGACAAGGTCTGGCATAACGGTTTGATTTACAAGCTGTACCAGTTCGGTGTGCCAGACAGACTCGTGCTCATCTTGCGAGACTTCCTCCTAGGCCGTAGCTTCCGTTTTCGAGTGGAGGGAACACGCTCGTCCCCTCACCCACTCACAGCCGGTGTACCACAGGGCTCGGCCCTGTCTCCACTACTCTTCACGCTGTACACCAGCGACATCCCAAAAACTCCAGATGTAGAGTTGGCCCTCTTCGCGGATGACACCGCACTCTATACATCAGATCACAACCGACAAATGGCTTGCGTCCGGCTACAGGCAGCTATAACAGAGCTGGGCGAATGGTTTCGTAAATGGAGGATAGAGGTAAACCCGGAGAAAAGCGCAGCAATGTTCTTTTCCCCGGGCACGCTTCGCTCTCCCAAACGCGCTTGTCTTCGCTTAAAAGCCATCTCGCTCTACGAACAAGAGATCCCTGGGCAAAGTACACCAAATACCTGGGTGTCACCTAGATCAGAACTTGCGCTTCAACGAGCATATCACTATAGTCCGGAATAGAGCGCGATTTGTGATGGGTCGTCTAGCACCCATGATAGATAAACGAAGCAAAATGTCCCTCAGACACAAGCTTACTCTATATAAAACATGCATCCGCCCGATCATGACGTACGCGAGTGTGGTATTCGGCCATGCCAAGCCTTCCCTTTTAAAGAAACTGCAAATCGTTCAGAATAAATTCATGCGCAGAGCCGTCGGTGCTACCCTCTATATGCGTAACGTCGACATCCACCGCGATCTGGAGCTTCCCTCCATTAAAAACTACATTACGTCGCTCTCGCGTAAGTATTTCGATCTAGCGCCGCACCATCGAAATCCCCTCGTCGTGTCCGCGTCCGATTATAAGCCTCGACGAAAGGCTCTCGTGCGACGACCGCGTAACATCCTCACGGACAAGGTCGACGATATCACAAAACGGCTGGCTCGAATCAGCCCGCCCGCGGTTAGGACGGCAGGCTGGCAGGCACCGACAGACAGACACAGACGGCGGCGTCGACGCCGCCAATCACGTCCCCGCGAGGGACGCCAGGAGACAGAGCCCCCCCATAGGATAGACTAGGCGTGTTGCTGGGAAGTTTCTTTCGCAGTTTCTTCTCTCCCAACCATAACACGTTGCGAAACGGCAGTAAGATAGTATAGGCCACCGCGAACCGCCGATCCCGGTCCGCCGGGATCCTTCCTCTCGGGCTTTATATTACCCGTCGCCTGCTCTCAATTAGTGCATTGTGTCGCCCTATGGTGGGCATCATTAGATTCATCCCCCTCTCATGGCAACAGTCCAGCCGAGGTGAAACTCCATAGGGAGCCCCCTCGAGCAAGTTGCCTCCCGGGCTCGAGCGCCTTCGCTTCGCAAAGGCACTCGCCCCGAAAACCCCGGTAAAATTGTGAGGTCTTCGGACCAACAACATAAAGTCAAGTCCAATAAAAAAACTCAATCATTATTGCTCGAGCCGCCGAACGGGACGGACCTCTCTGGAACGTCGTAACGCTCTTGAAATATACTGCACGAGTACTCTTGAAATTCTATTTCGAGGACTCGAATATGGGTCGTCACCAAGAAACCAGCAATCGTGACGTTGTCACACTCTCTAATAACACCAAGGCGGTCCCTCTTGCGTCATTACACACGCACGCGCACGCGCACACACACGCACACTATATATATATATATATATATATATATATATATATATATATATATATGTGTATAAATAATTGGTTGATAAAACTTTGGTAGAGTATCCAGAGGGTTTCTTGCCCAGAAAACAGAATATACATACAAACAATCCTTTACGTGGCATTGCGACGCATGCCGGGGGTAGCTAGTTTATTGTAAAGGTGACGGCACGTACGTCGTACATATGTACGACATACGTTCCGTCACCTTAACATATAAGGTGATATATATATAACCCGCTAATATTAGCGGGTGTAAGTCTGTTTGTTGAATTCCTTATATTTGTACTATATAAAACTTTAACAACTTTGTTCGGTCAAAAGCATCGTATAATTAAAGAAAGAAAGAAAAAGATTTATTGACTTAAAAAATACGACGCTATACATAAAAGACAATACATTCACAGAATGTTTACACAAAACACAATAACATATATAATAAATAAATAAGGCTTGAGGTTGACAACTGAGCATTGTTGTCAAGGACCTAAAATTACTCTAAACATATTAGTATGCGTGTATTGTTGTTTCTGGGGTCGCTATTGCGTGACTGAAGACAATCAAAATTGACAACATTCTTAGCATATTCTTATTGTACTAAAATATATCGAGATATGACTATATAAAGATTTGCAGATAGATTCTGTATAGTAGGTACTCTTTAAACGATAGACGAAATAAATATGTATCTATAACAGACCATTATCTTCTACAAATTAAAACAAACATGTTTAATCAATAAAACTAAATATATTGTTATTGTTATATTCGCCTAATATCAAAGGTGAGTTTTGTCAGATATAGTAATTTCCGTTACAGTTCAGGCAAATTTTAATTGACTCCAAATAAAAATTTCTTGTAGCTTGAAAATGTACATTTTACAAAAGTCGAGTTTTAAGAGACACATAAAATAGTCGCTGCTCTGCTTCAAGTCAATGTGGTCCATTTAACACATTTAATTAAACATTGGACAAAACTAAATCGTGACAATCCTATCTTAATATTGTACTATAATAGTAAGTAATGCAACTTTGTAATTTATTATACACTCAGTCTGGATTATGTAAATAAATATTAATATTATAATTCTGAGTGCACACACCTTCATGTTGGAGATACACTGTATAAAGGTGCGAGCAAATTCAAATACCTGGCATGTACGATCACAGACACAAACTCCCGAGAGGAAGAAATACACATCCGTGTTTAAAACGCTCTCGGGTGCAGTGGTGCCTTACATAAGGTGTTAGTGTCCAGGCTCCTAAGCAGGAAACTAAAATTTCGAGGAGGGTCCGAACCAACTCCGAATTAGAAGACCCCATGGCCGAGCCCAATATAATTGGGAAAATAACATCTCATCGTCTCCGCTGGCTCTGTCATGTAGAGCGGATGGAGGAGGATCGGGGAGTGAAGAAAGCATACTTGAGGCGACCAGTCGGTCGGCGACAGCTTGGTCGTCCCAAGTATCGCTGGCAGGATAGAGTGGAAGCTGAACTGATCGCACTACAAGCCCACAACTGGTAAGACACTGCGCAGGGCAGAGGAAGCGGCGTACTCTCGTTTCGGAGACCAAGACTCACTATGGGTCGCTGAGCCAACAGAGATAGTTAGTTATAATTCTGATTAAATATAATCAATATTCTACTCTTGTTATTTTTAAACCCGTGTTACAATTTTTTTGTAAATAAAACTATTTAACAAAATACCACCCTCCAAGATCACGACAAAAACAGCAATATAAAAAAACGCATTTAGATAAAAAATATATAAACTTTGTAGCAGATAATCTTTAAAACTATTTTAGACTATTGTAGCTTATCGAAAATGAGATATAATCAATTTAATGAATTACAACAGCGCTTCGATCACTGAACAACGACTAGTAATGATGAACGATACGTGTAGATATTTGAACATAAAAATATTGTTTACTCACGAAAAATGAGGAATTAAAGAAGTACCACACGTGTGCTCTCTTTTAATTTCTGTTTCATTTAACCAGACAGTTACAGTAACGAGAGACCTCTCGTTGCTGTAACTGTCTGTAACAGACAAATACATAGTGTTAGTGCGGGATTTATACATCAAAACACAGAACTTGGAGAACTGTTTAATTCGGCTTCCGAACGGAGAATGTTGATCTAAAGCAATTATTAATCATAAGTTATGATTCGCGCACAATAATTAGTCATCCTAGAGCGCTACTATGACATGTGCATCCGACATAAGTCGAAGTGAGAATGATCTTTAGTTACTACGCCCGCTCGCTTTTATATCCGTTTAGTAAACACAGCTACCCGCAAATATTTAAATAGTACATAATAGGTGGCACTACTTAAAACTAATGCTATTAGTAGTCCTTATTAATGTTAGAAATGCCAAAGTAACTCTGTCTATTTGTCTGATACGCTTTCACGGAAAAACTACTGGACCGATTTGGCTGAAACTCGGTATATATGTAAGTTCAATATCTAGGATGGACAGATATATCTAGAAAAGGGATAGATTTATCTAAAGGAAAGTAGGATAGGTCTTGTTTTTTTTGTGATGTGTCATTTTAGTTATTTTGGTCATTTTCATAATTTTCGATATTTTCGTCATATTTGTAATTAAAAGATGATAGACGGGACTTGACATACAGGCTACTAATTTTTATCGAAAAAATAAAACTAAAACGGGTTGAATTAGGGGGAATGAACGTTTGTATGGGAGACCAATCACTTAAATTATTAAAAACAGTAAAGTATTTGCTGAATAAAGAGATGACAAAATTTATTATCGCACTTCAAACGAACACTAGTGAACGATCACTTTGTAATTACATTTAATTAAGAGAATTTAGATGAACGTTATCTATATGTAAATGTAAAATAACAAATCACATGCCACGGCAGTGATAGGGTTGAACCAATGAAAAAAAATATAGGATAATTGTTTTTATGCTATTTGAATTGAGACAAGCTTTGAGATATAGAATGTATGATTAATATGACACATCGTAACAACGGTGGAAAAAGATACGAAGGTAAATTATTTATGAAGCAGACAAATCTCAGCAATCCATTTAGGTAGACCACTGGTTTATGCGGAACACGTACCAAACATCCCGCTCAATAACGTAAGATAGAGTATACTTACTTAAGCCTCACCACGGATATATGTGAGTCTGACTCAAAGTAGTATTTGTATAGGTTGTGTCGTCTTGTCACGTAAGGACGGCTAACGGTCATATAAAGTTTAACCTAAACTTCATTATTTCAAGAAAAGATAAAGATTTCATAATATTATCAAACAGACTTTGGAAGTGACTCAAGGTGGCGGTTGAAAAATTGTCTTGAAAATTATATTCTGATTTTATTTCTCTTTTTTATTTTTTTGTACTCTGTAGCTTTGCAATTGTTTTATATTTAAGCTAAAGTATTGTTTCACTTTGAAACTATGTCTCGTAAAAACTATCCCACTTTCCGGAACATGATCTCCTATACACAGTACAGTTGTAATAACTACAATAAAACATTATGGCGGCGGTAACAAGACTTATTCTTATTATGTTAAATATACAAAACTACCCACAATGTATATATATATATATATACACACCTATTAAATGTTGTTAAAATACGTCCAGTGGTTTCATACATTGTTTTAAGGTTATTTTGTAATATTTTTGGAATTTATTAATTTGTTTATGATTTCAGGGACAACTTATACATACAAGTACATAGGGCGAATAATCTCCAAGTAAAATGACTTAACATCGGACAGATTTGACATTTATTTATTTATAGATATAGATTATAAATTATGCCATTAGCTAAAGAACCCTAAAAGATATTTATGGTATACCTGTACTGTATAGCTCAGAAATATAACCCGTATTTTGTGCTGTAAATTACTGAATATTTCGTTCCTGACATTAATCTTAGTAGCCTTTTAGTAATCGGGCGGACGCTTTGTATTTAATCGACTATAGTACTAGGATTAACATTTCTAATAGATAGTTAATTCCTTCTAATTGTCAGAAGCTATTGTTAAGTGTAAATGTAGATCATTAGGGTAGCCATTGTGGCGTTACTCGATCATTAATTATATTATAAAAACACTTCAATTGAATTAATTCATTGTAAGGACCCGTGCTCATGGTGGCTCAATGGTTAAAACAAGCGTGTCTGATTAAAATAACATGAGTGCGGAGATTTGCAGAGACCTAGTTTTTAGGGTTCCCGAACTGTTTTGTGAAAAATGAATCCTAATAAAATCGTCATATTCATCCGTTTGTCCGTTTGTTCTGTCCTTCTGTCTCTCATAACCATTTTTCCTGTAAACTACTGGATTCCTAAGGAAGCAAGTAGTTATTCTTTTGGCGGTTGCATAACAGTGTAGTGAAATCGTTAAAAACAAGGACGGTAATCATGGATATAACTAAGGAATAAAAAAAGTGTGCATAGACCTGTATGATATCATTAGGCAGGTTTTCAAAGATCATAACGATATTTCTGTATGACTTTTTATTTGTCAATAGATATTCGTATTAATAGTTGTAAAAAGTATTTTTCTTTTACTTTTAAATTTTGAACTAATGGTGCTTTGGTACAAGATCAAATTTAGTAGTTTTCAACTAAATAGTTTTTTTTGACGTACTGTAGCCACATAGCAAAAAAAGTGGACGTTCGTCATTTCTACGGAACTCTTCGCTGTGCCCGAACTGAGGCAAACTAGACCCAGGTTTTGGTTTAATATATTGTATAAGATTACAATCCCACGCGTTAACAACTAAATTTTCTAAAGATACGTGCTTATCGAAATTAACAAGGTGTATGTAAAATTGGTAGAGTTTCCACCTCACTAATTTGGGCGGGTATAGCATGAAGTCCCTTGAAGCCAGAAAGCCCTGTTCAACAGTTTATGTGCTGCATTAGTAATATATGAAACTATGGATAGTTCTACTAGCCATTCAAAAGATATAGAGTAAAATTCTGTGAACTATTGTAATTTATTGTGATAGAAATATTTAGCTACATTATTGGAGGATTTCTTGTGACAATTAAATTTGATCGGGTTACTTTTTAGGACCACGAACGATTCATAACTGAGGATCATTGATTCAAGCCTCAGGCAACCAATATCTTTGGGTAAAAGGCTTTTATTTTATAAAGAAAAGGAAGGGTTTTTGTTACAACAAAACCACTATTTTTATTAAACCGTTTTGATATAATAAATACAAGTATTTATGGAATTTATGTAATCAAAATTCAAGTGCAATAGTTTATAATACATAGAATAAAATTAAATAAATCACGAACATATTAATGTATACTAACTTCCGTGGTCAAAGTAGAATCTAGACCAGCAATTCAATTTTTCTCTAAGTTAACTATTCTTGAGTACGCCTATAATCAATTTGTAACAGAATATATTTGAATTCTTGTCTTTCTTTTTCACGTCATTTATAACATCCGATTTTTATGAAAGGTTAGTTATTTCTTACAAACCATCATTGCATATAAAATACTTATGCGGAAAATTCAAAAATACCACCGATAATCAAGTAATCTAGAAGAATTTTAGAGACAAAGATTTAAGTTACAACTAATAAAAGAAAATAAGGTAACTCTGAAAGCTACTGGAGTTATTTCTACTCCGAAATGTTGTCAGTACATGAGATTACCATTTGTGCTTTTCCTCTCGACGCTGTCCGCCATCATTTTAACAAGCTTCAGAGTTACTTCTGGGTTTAATATACTTTATTGCAGTTGAAATATATCCGGAGCTATTTTGTACGTAAATGTAATTCACATGTAACTTTCTTGAAAGAAAAAGTTAAACCGCTCCCAAAAGTGTATTTTTTGCAATCTCTTAGAATCATTAGCTTTTCGGAGATCCGTAACGAAATACTGAACATTTTCGTCATGTGCCTTTGTCCATGTCTATGTCGTTTTTCTCAAAAACTGTATTGATACAATAAAAAGGAGATAGGTACGCTTTCATACATTTGTGGGCCCAGATTGTAAAAAGATGAGAGTGATTTTGAGATTTCTTTTTATTATTTTGATATTTTTTATAATTGTAGTGGATTTAGTTATTTTGAATGAATTAATCGTGAGGTGTACGCGAGTGTTTTCATATATATATATATATATGTAATAGAACCTCTTTAAGTCGAACCTCGATAAGTTGAAAATTTCCCAAACTTGAAAAAGTTTTGTGTTCCCTTCCCTTCCTTCCCTTCAACCCCCAAAACCTCCGTTGCTCGAAATCTAAATCCCTATCCCTATTAATATTATAAATGCGAAAGTAACTCTGTCTATCTGTCTATCTGTTCCGTTTTCACGGAAAAACCCCTGGACCGATTTGGCTGAAACTCATATATATATTCGATGCCGAGGATGAACATAGGATACTTTTTATCCCGAAAAATAGGATAGTTTCCGGGATAAAAATATATTTATTTCTCTGTTTGTTATCCTTTTATGGAAAGACTATAGGATCGATTTGACTGAAACTCGGTGCATATGTAATTTTAATACCGAGGGTGGCTAAGGGATACTTTTCATGCCGGATAATGGGATAGATTTTGGGACAGACTTATGTAAAGGTTATCCCGGAAACTAGGATAGATTTGGTGATTTTGTCCATTTCGTCCACTTGGTCCGCTGGGTCCGCTTGAGCCACTTGGGCCACTTGGTCCAAGTTGTCTATTTTGTCCAGTTCTGACATTTATGTAGTTTACAGATAGACGGGGGATGGTATAGTTTGGGATATAAAATGAAGTGAATCTTCCGGGGGCAAATACATAAAAATGTAATACAATGTAACCTGTACACCTGCTCTTTATACAAGAGATATGCACTAGAGAATGACCCGCGGCGCAGCCGCGGGGTATACTCCAGTCCTCTATATAAGCAAATTCAGTACTTATTTTCCCTCTATAACTCGAAAAAATAAATTAGACCTCTGTATCTCGAACATAGCAATATTTGATTTTATAACCTCTATAAATATAAATATAATATAAATCTTAACCTCTAGTCGAAGTCGAAGGTTTACTTAAAAAAATAGCTTAAGTCTAAATCGTCCATAAGTTGAAAACTCGACCTATAATTCGAATGTTTTGGCGTGTCTCTTGAAGTTCGACTGCTCTGTAAGTCGAACTTCAAGGGACTTTTACTGTAATTAATTATTCGATTTCGATTATATATCGATTTTGGTAATCGATAACTTATTTTATTTGTGACCTTATTTTTAAGATTTCTTGTCTTCCAGATAGTATTTGGGGCTGATGTTTTCCATTTTGTAATAGAAAATTATGACGCTTTTTTAAAGCCATATTTCAACTCATAACTCTTTGAGCCGAAAGTTACGTCGCCTTTGGAACAAAGATCTCGTATTTTTGCCCCTATATAATAACGTAGTGAACTTGTAAAGAAACTAAAAATTAGGAGTGGCTATCACATTACTCAGGTCTCAAGAATCATAATGCATTTTTATAAAACGTAATGTGGGTATTCTGGATATATAAATCTCTATGTGAAAAGTGTGTGTGTATCCTTCTAAGTTTTGAACGATGTAAATTAAAAAAACTTAATGTAGTTGAATTTGAAATACACTCTCAATGAAAATCGATTTCAACTAAATACGAAGAAATTAAGTTTTTGGGAATCCGTAGTCCAGTGATACAATATGTGGACGTTCGTTACTACCATAAAACCCATGCACTTGAATGATTTAAAAAAAATAGTCGCGTTTTGCGTAGTCTGCTCCAGCTTCTGTTTGTTTGTTGGAGCTCTGCGGCGATTAGTCAGTCACTGCTTTTGGGACATCTTTTGGATATGTAAGTAACGGGACTTGTACAAATTACGATAACGAATAGGGTGACAGAGTATGTCTTTAAGAGTTTCATTTTTTTGAGAATTTTGACCCATGTATATTTAAAACATTTTTCTTATTATAGATTATAGCTGAAATCAGCTAACAGAAAAATGACACAATTGTAGTGCGTAATGCTTAATAGCCGGTTCCTATATTCATTTACTTGCCTTACCATTGGTTGAATTATCATATTACTTGCATAGAGTATGTCAAGTTTTAATCGATAGCATAAAAGAAGAACCGATAATAAGGAAAATGAACGGTCGGTAAGATATAGGAACCGACCATGAGTCATCTTCATCAATATTGTTAATTATCAGTTGTGTCCGGAGCTTCGGCCTCGTAACCCAGAATTCCTTCTCGTGCTTTTTTTCTCTCCTTTGCAAGGTCTTACGTATCACATATTGTGAAATCAAGGTATATACAATAATTTTAACGTAAGTTATACGACGCATGAGAAATAAAAGTATTTTTCTTTGTAAACGTAGTTATTTATTTATTTTAGAATAATCGGAAATTATTTAATGAGTAGAGTATATTGCCTATTGTCCAAGGCTACGTTACACATGAGGCTCACAACGATCACACTCACCGAGGTTTTTCCGTTCCACTTGCTTGCGGGCGTTACAATCGTAAAGTTAAATGAAACAGATTATTCGACCAACCTTTTGATATGGGTTGTTGTGAGCGCTGCGAGAGCGAAAATTATGACGTCATTAGTGAAATTTTTGCGGGGACCATATCCACCGTGGTCGTTGGACGTCGTGGAGCACCTTGGACGTTGTGAGCTACAAGTGGACCGCACCTTATGTTGTACTAAATCTCTATGGTTGGCTAAAATGCCTAGTTGCCAAGCCATAAACATCAAAAAAATAACTCTATGGTTGTTCTCAGGATGTCTATTGGGCCATTAGCTAGTTGCAACTTCACTTTGCGGTTTTGATGGGCAGGATTGGTCTGTTTAAATCAAGCGTTAAAATAAAATAGATTGTGTGTTGAAAACTGTCGACCAATCAATACACAGCTATGAAGTTGGAACATGTCGCTGGGTCTGTGATAAAAAATGGATTATTGTTGTGTGGACACCGAAAGAAAACAAGCAAGTTAATTAATTACTGTAACGACAATCTTCCTTGTATCATAATTTGTGTAATTAATAAGATATCCTTTATAATGTTATAGGACGTTACTCTTGTGTGTCTAAACTGATTCTATAAATGCTAATTAACATCGTACAAGATCATACATCATACAAAATATGTGTAATTAATATCATAAACGTGATATATTGATTAATGTAATTGCAAAATTCAAGTGATGCCATTTGTTTCCTTTATTACCTTACTACACTATTTTAATATATTAATAAATACATTAATTCAGCTAGCAATTTCTCTAGTAGCTTGAGATAATGTTATGGAAGTAAAGAGTATAATCATTATTATCAAGTCTATTTGCCTACCCTCATATACAATATTACATTAATTATAGATTTTGTGAGAAAAATTCTAAGATGCGCAACAAAAGAATGTAACTATCTAGTCATCGGACTGCAAAATCCACTTTATTTGTGTAAATAAGAAGACAGTTAGATAAGATTTGTAGTATGTTCAGTTAATGACGTTTAAGATTTCCACCCAGGAAGTACTGTTTTTCCTATCAGAAGAATAATTAGATGGGTTTGCAAGAAAACATCAGTTTCGCTCAATCAAGCAAGCATTTATTAAGGTTTTTTACAAACACTGACAAAAGCAATAGTTATAATCTTACAACAATATTTTTTAAGCGGTATCTTAAATTATCTGAGAAAAAAACAAGCCTTTATAAGTTTGTATTTCATATGTGTATTACTAAATATAGTAAAAGTACATCAAAACATTTTATTGCAAAATATTTGAACAACCAAAGAGTAAAGTAATTGCTTCGGAGCTCATTTACGCATATTGAGAACTGTATGGCCTTTGAAATTCCAGGCGGCCCGTGGCTGTTGAAATAAAAAGACTTCTCTACGGGCGTTTTAAAGGGATTTCATTTTGAATATATCACTATGGAACCAACAACAACATAGAGATATTTTATTTTAGAGCGCGTCCTTTGTACCTTCCTAAATTAAATGATGTTGGCTCGGGATCATTTTCAATAAACGTAGTTGATAAGTGCCAAACGGACTTCCACATGCATTCTTAAAGACTTGCGGAATAATTATAGCTTCTTTAAGAACTTTAAAGAAGCCTATAAAACTTAATCTAATTCAATATGAATAAGACCGTTAGGATGTGCTATTTAATTATTTAGTAAATTATAAAGAGCACATTTTTTTAAATAAAAACTTCTTGTTTATTTATTTGAAAATTATTCGAGGCTACAAAATCTGTATAAACTCTTCACCTTTATTGTGTTAATAAATGGCTTTTCAAGCGAGTCGCCTACACAAAATTTGGGGTATAATAAATATCTTATCTTACGTTCAACTTCCTTATTGAAAATACATACATACCAAATTTCACAAGAGTCGTTTCATTCAGAAGGTCTTTCATATTTTGTTAGTTATTTATCTTTAATAACATTGTATATTCTAGATTAGAGTAAATAACAAAAAAATCGTTTAGATTTATTTTGGAGTCAAACCTGGCACAACATTTGTTGGACCAACACTTAAACCAGTAGATCATAGATGCATTTATTCACAGTAGAATATCAGAAATAACACGATATTTTGTAAAGCTGCTGAATATCCCGAGGCACTACATAATTTGGTACCACCTATATGCTGACGATTTACAAATTTGCACACAAAGTGCAACTGATGCACTAAATGCTGCAATTAATAAAATCAACACTGACCTGGACCACATATTAAGATGGAGCAAAAAGTTTGGTCTTGACGTAAACCCTCAGAAAACTCAATTGTTAATCGTCGGTAGCCCTAAGACGAATGCTAAAGTTAACTGACCTTAACACAGGTTATTTTTGACGTCACACATATTCCTCTTAGCGATACTGTCAAAAATCTCAGCATAATCATCGATAGGGATCTGTCTTGGCGGCTTCACACCACCGATTTAAGTTGCAGAGTCTTCTTATCTTCTAGATCCCTCAGAAGATTAAGAAACTTTTGCCCACTGCTACCAAGTTTACACTTGCTGAATCTCTCTTGCTTCCCATGCTTGATTACGCTGACGCCTGCTATCTAGATTAAACCTTAGAACAGCTGAACAAGCTTGCGGCTTCAGAATTTTTGTATCAGGTTTATATAACTATGTTTTCGAATATCGTAAAAAACTCTAGTGGCTTCCTATTCATTTTCGCCGGAATACTCACATTCTCACTCTCTTTAATATATTATTCACTCCTAATAGTCCTCAGTACCTTAAGGAACGTTTTAAATTCCTTCGCCTATTCACTGCTCATAATTTGCACTCTGATACGTATCGAAAACATAAGACATCTGCACACACTTCATCTTATTATGATAATTCTATCTTTATTATGATATTATGATAATTTTATCCGTGCAGGAACGGAGAAAGAATACAAATTCCTGCGGCCCGGCGGCCTGTCGTAAGAGGCGACTAAACAACCCACAGCCAGGTGGTAGGGCATTTGCCCAACTGGATGGCTACCACCCCTGCTCTAGAGTATGCAGCCATAACAACCTTGAGTTGTGTTCCGGCATTAGTGGCCAGGTTCCAGTCTCCCTTAAGAGGGCAGCAGCGCATTTGTAGCACCTTTTGGTGTTGCAAATGTTCATAGGCGATGGTAACCGCTTTCCATCAAGTGGGCCGTCTGCCTGTCTGCTGAACCCATGCAATAAAAATAATAATTTAAAAAAACATTCTTCATGCCTCTTACTGTCAGAGATGGAAAATCCTTATCAAAATTTAAAAATTTACTCAGGAAACACCATTTCTCCACAAATAGCTGTCTGATTAACACAATATAATCATGCTAATACATTTATTATAACTTATGTATTTTGCAATATATTATTGGTATATATATATATATATATATATATATATATATATAAATAAGGTTGGGGAAAAAGTTTCTTCGCATTTTATATAAAAATTCAAAAGGTTTTTTTATAAAGTTTATTTACATTTGACTAAAGTATGTAGGTGCCATTTTGTTAGATAACTTTTTGCCATCTTGTAGGTAGGGACGTGATCCCATTGTTATAAAAATTTTGGGGCTTCTGATCAAAAATCTGTGACACTGCCTGAAGAATTCTGCAGAGACCGGAACAGGTGAAAATCTGAAGGTGCAAGGTCGGTCAGGACTATACGGCGGATGCATTAACACCTCCCAGTCAAACTCTCGTAATTTTTGCTGAGTGGCTAAAGATGTGTGAGGTCTAGTGTTATCATGGTGAAAAACCACACCCCTTCTGTTGATTAATTCCGGCTGCTTTCTCTCAACTTTTTGCTTTAATCTCATCACTTGTTCGAGTACAGTTCACAATCGATGGTCCTGCCTGGCGGTAACAGCTCATAATGAATAATGTCCTTCCAATCCCACCATACACACAGCATCACCTTGTTGCGAGTTAACCCGGGTTTCGCCACAGTCTGTGAAGCCTGACCGGCCTTTGACCACAATCATTTTCGCACGTTCTTGTCGCACGTGATCCACTTTTCATCACCAGTTATCAGCTTCTTCAAAAATGGTTCGGTTTCATTACGTCGTAATAAAAAATCACAAATCATTACACGGTTTATTAGGTTTATTTTGTGTACCCAGCTTTTTTCAAATGCGCCAAAACCGTTTTATGGTCAATCCAGTTCTCCAGCTACATCGTAACTACTAATATGCCGATCTTGCTCCACTTTTTCAAAAATGGCATCAATTTTGTCCGTAACAGGGCGACCAGAGCGATGTGCATCTTTGATATCAAAATTTCCGGATTGAAAACGCTTAAACCTAATTTGCGCTACTCTCACAGATACTGCATTAGGTCCATAAACATCACAATTTTTTTCGCGGCTTGTGTTGCATATTTTTACCTTTTATGTAGTAAAATTTTAAAATGTATCGAATTTCTCCATTAGATTCACTCATTTTAACAATAAGAAAAACAAATGAAAGTGACACATTTTCCTAATCCGAATTTGGAACTGTCTTCTTTAAAATTAAAACTTTTTAGTGATAACAAAACCAGCCAGATACAAATGGTATAGCCAAAGAGATCTTATTACAAGTTCATACATACTATATGCGAAAAGACTTTTTCCCCAACCTATTATATATATATATATATATGTATATATATGTATATATGTGTATATATATATATATATATATATATATATATATATATATATATATATATATATATATATATATATGTATTCATATATTTTTTCTTAAATTATTTTTGAGTATTTATGTATTGTCACGTTGTATTTCGCGCCCTCTGCCGCGCAAACGCGCAAGGCGGCCTTCTTAAATTTGTCACTAAATATCATACGATAATTGTCGAGAGACTCTTTAATTTAGTTAAGTAAAATCACGCCACTTTTTAAAATGGCTTCTCCCCGGCACGGAACGGGTGGAGGGCCGACCTGCCCCCGCCCCCCGCGTCTCTTACCTAGGCTTTAAAAGCCAGAGCGACCCCTGCGAGGCCCATTTATTCGCCGAGCAGTCGTCGCACTCTTTTTGTTGAAATAATTTAAAAAATTGAGTTGAAGCAGTGACGTTAATAAAAATAAGGTACGTAGAATTCTTATTAGAATCTCTCTCTCTCTCTCTCTCTCTCTCTCTCTCTCTCTCTCTCTCTTCTTCTTCTTCTCCATGTTAGTGAGGTCTTGTTTACCTTTACAGACATGGCTTTACTCCGGTCATGACAGGCAAAGGGATAGACTGCCAGATGAACCGGGAGGGTCATCCTTAAAATATTAAAACCAGGACTTCTTCACTTCCCTTTTTAGGTGAGTGCTTTTTAACCCTCCCCAGAATTAGGTCTGTCCAATATTTAGTAGTAGGCTGTAGGACGTTCTTCGTATCCATACGCCCTTCGAGCTCGGTCTCGAAGCCTGCCATCACCGGAAGGGTTAGCTGACTAGCTTACCCTTAACCATATTTAATTCTCCTCATCTCCCCCAAAGCAGTGACAATAAATCAGCGACACCTCCTTCGTAAGAATTACTTATACCCATTATTCACTGGAATCCGTTCTCGAATTCCAGGGGGTCACGTTCAGACGAGAACAGCCTCTCGTAATCTACGTGGTCGACCAGCAGTTGAGTCGACCCACCGACACACATTCGACATCACATCACACCTTCGTTATCAACGTTTTCCACGTGCTTCCGACGCCTGGCGGCTGCGTGACGAAGGTCTCGTCGGGCAGCGCCGCCTGGGGTAGCGTCGGAGCAGACAATTCCCGCAATACGTGGACGGGATGGCGCCCTTTTTAAAAACTACTTAAATCAAATTTTATCTACGACTATGCTAATATTTACAACGTAACTTTATGGTATATTTCACGGTTAGGAACCGTCTAGATCCCCACGCCTTTATAATTCTCCAGAACGGTAGTCCGTTGGTTTCAGAGCAGGTGACCAGGAAGACCCGCGAGTCTTCCCTATTTTTTAGAATAGATTAATGCTTAATCTAGATCATATGTTATATTAATTCAGTGCGTTGCCTGACTCCCTAAGGAGGTAATTTAAAGAGAAGAAGCCTCAGCTCTGGTTGTTTGATTTGTGTCTTCCCTTGTATGGAAATCGACGGCCTATTCCCGGCCGCCGATTCCCATCCCGCTAGCCGTGGTTATAAAACAAATTTCAAATCTTACACTCGCGTTGTTATATATAGCCCAGTTATATACATATATAACCCAATTTTATATATAACAGTATCTATTGCATTTTTCCTGTATCACCTGATTCAAATTTCTTTGATTTAGGTTGCCGGGAAGACATCGCTTTGAGCGATAAGGCCGCCTATTGTATTTTCTAGAAAATATTGTTACTTAAAGATAAGCGCACAGCTGTCTGTCGTAAGCACTGTTTATTATCTTCCGGATTAAGGAATTCTTTTGTGTTTTGAATTTGTAATTAAGAAAAACATGCTATTGTTTTTCTACTTGTTTTATAACCATCATTAGCGTCGAACGAATCCTTATTGTTATTGTTTTCGACTTTGTAGCCGTTCGCAGGTGTGCAAATTACTATTTTTCGGAAACTCAGTGCGCGCGGCCAATTTCTTTGTACTGTATAGTGAGTATAAGACAATGCCCGAATGGAGGGGTGGGCAGTCAAGCGACAACTACGAAACGAGTAAGACGTTTTCGAGTACTCTCGATTAGTGATATAGATGACGGACTTTACGCGTGTCGAATTGTATTGAATCGTGCAGTGTGAACTGGTTGCATCCAGTTTTATTTGTATTTGTTTTATACGTGTTTGTACAGTTCTAATAAATTCTATAGTAGTTCCAACGGCATTGTTAATTCGAGTCCTGTAGCTCGTAAGAATATGGTCTGTTTTTTGTAATTGCATATTTTGGTGTGCAATAAAGTGTTATCTCTCTTTCTCTCTCTCTCTCTAATGTGGATAAGAAAAATATGTGTGTCGTTACAAATGCAATATTCGAATATCATTTCAGAAAATTCTTCTAAGGTTATATTTTCGTGTAATATAAAATCTAATAAAACGTGCAACATACTTGTAGCTGGAAATTTTCGATAAAACGTAAATAAAGTTGTTTAAAAATATGTATATTACTTGAGCTTACAGAATGTACGTAAGTCTGATCCAGAATTTTCTTAATCGTGTAAAACTGGTGACGTGGAATAAAAATTCAAACGCAAAATAACTTTTCTTATTAACAGATACCGATTTTATGGTGAGGAGCAAATATTTCTTTCAATGCTTTGGCTTTGATCATGTAAATTTTAGACTTGTATGCGGTAAGAGTTTGTAATTCCATTTGATCTACTGGATCAGAAATTACTACAAACTTTACTGCGAACAATGCTATAGTTTCCCTAATCAAAATTAGTTTGGAGTATGGAGCATAATAAGACTTCAAAGGATTATATGGTGTTGGTTGTATGGATAGCTTGGAACGCCAGTCTCACCCAGAGAGCCAAGATAATTTAAGCCAGTTTAAATTATTGTTTATACTAGCATTGATGAAAAATATGAGGCTATTACAATCGCCTAGTAAAATTTAAAAAAAACTCGTAAATCACTCTGCAGCCACTCTTATCACACACAAATCACAATTAAAACTTTCAATCGTCCTTCAACGTCTTATTATTTAAAACATGTTTTAAATTTAAATCGTATAAAATTGAGTCTTAATTTAGTTGATATAAGACGATTCATTTCTGACTTTCAATTTGGATGAATTAACTAAAGTGATCCATATAAGTAAAATATACATGAATCGTTCAATGTTATGGAATACCGTTATATGAACTTAGATACTGATGGTAAAATCCCAAATTTTGCCACTGGTTACGTTTCCTGCGAAATATAATAAAGAATTCAACTGAAAAGATTTTTTAAATTCTTTATAAATAATATTTTAATTGTTTACCTCATTTTACGAAAAAAATCCCGGGTCTTAAATTTTTTCAATTTAGTTGTACCGTCTAATATCCGCATTAGTACATTTCAATTTCGTAAATTTCAAGAAGGAAACTAAATAGAATGAATATCAATTCTCATTTAATTTTTCCTTCTTTTACATCTGTAAAATCAAATAGTCCAATAAACATGCTTTACGTATGCATAAATGTGAACGTAACTCGTTTATTATCTTTTCATCAACAAACAGCTAAACGGATTTTTAATTTGGCAAGGATTTAGATATATCCTGGGAAAGAACAATACCTGTTAACTAATACCTTTTGTCTCAAAAACTATTTTGAAATATGTAAAACAGGGGATCAAGATTTGTATGACGAACTGATAATTTGTTAAATAATTTCTATTATTAGGAATTTATGATTAGATTATAATTTTAGTTTGTTGTTGTACACCACCAATGCATTGTTTCATTTATATTTTTCTCCTTGCCAACGGCCTCGTGCCTGGAAGAGATCGCTATTTGCGATAAGGCCACCCAATGTTCAATAGTATGAATCATATTCATAGTGAGTTAGAGTAAGTTTTTAGGCTTCTTTAAGAACCCTAAACTTACTGTAACGCAATGTGACTAAGGTCGTAATTGTTCAATTTTAAGTTTATGCTGAACAATAAAAAAAATATTTCTTAAAGGTATACGAAAATTCATATATTCAGGCTTATGTTAAGAAATAAAGAAATACCTGTTTCAGCGTTACAGTTGCGTTCTTACTTCACTCAGAATGTAAAAGAATAAGTAAGTTTTAGTAAATCATGGACAGCTAGTTGTACAATAAAAGATACAGTTAACAAAGGCGTAGCCTACGCTAATAGCAATTTAATCCCGTCAATCTTTGGATGGAAAATGATATTATTTTTAGTAACACGTTTGATATAAAAGCCATTTTCATCTAAACGTAATATAGAGAGAATATAGAGCTGAATGGAATTGCGATATAAGTACAAACGACAGGCGTTTTATTATGTTGACCACCACGAACTGTTTGCAAAACGAGCTCGACCGAAGATTAAACGACTTTAGGAGATTAATCCGATACCACTGTTTGTAAACTCTTTGTTCACTTAATGTAAGTGACCCACCCTCACGAGAACCAGTCTGTTAAACTTTTAGCGTTGAAGTTTGCGGTGATCTTGATAACTTTGGGATATTTGCTTGTCAGCTCAAACGCCCTGCGATAAAGATGTCTGTTATCTCTTAATAAAAAATAAATGTTCTCTTTTAAGTGCATGGAAATTTCTGTGCGACTTAAAGGTTCTTTTAAAATACTGAAAAGTGTATATCTTAAAATTGCTTTTAAGGAAGGATTGTGTTTATGTTGGAAATGTGAACTGTTTAGTGAAATATGCCTTTTTAAATTGCCATTGGAACTTCCTCGATGGGCATCAAGCAAACATCTACAACTTGGCTGAAACTCCTATTACTTATGTCCGACCACGGATCACTTACCTAAGGGTCCGACTTATACCTGGCGTCTATTTGCTCTCGATATTCGCTTATTAAACTTCAGATATTTTCTTTGTATAATAGTTATATAACTATTTTTTGACTTTCACTTTTCACGACACTTCACCTATGTAACAGTAGAAATTGTATAATGCAAAAAATATATTTTATAATGTTGTGATCTAAAATTAGGATAGGTTCATTTATATACATAACCAAATGTTTAGTTAAGTTTATTTAAACCAGATTTTAACGTATCGGTCGGTTAGTTCTCAGTCTCGAAGAAAGAACAAACGTACATAAAAATCATTATTAAT
The DNA here is from genome assembly GCA_039645545.1 of Dendrolimus houi. Lineage (NCBI taxonomy): Eukaryota > Metazoa > Arthropoda > Insecta > Lepidoptera > Lasiocampidae > Dendrolimus > Dendrolimus houi. The sequence goes on along the minus strand of CM077127.1, from coordinate 11,771,890 downwards.
AGTAATAAACAATACTGTTTAAGAAAAAACATACGTACCTATGCGTGTCTAAAGACTGCGCTTATGTCTACTATATTATATTATAGTATATATTTAGATAGTTCGGAGGCATTCCGTAACACCATCATGATCGATTGACTCTGTTTAGGTATCAGTATCTAATATCGTAATGTCTTACCATGTGATGCCAGCAGTGTAGGCACTGAACTGTGCAATATATCCTTAGGCAACATTATACTGGGTTGCTATGTTTCAAGTCTAAGGCGAACTTTTTATTTAGACCATATTTTTTGTTACTTAATTACTGTTTTCAGTTGTTTTCATCTTTAATTGCTTTGTAATACACTTGCAGTCGGATAACAGCCGTGTGGGGTCCTATGGTAGAACATGATGTTAGGGGTTGTTGAGGAATTAATATATAGCGATATTTCACCTACCTTATTCTATGCCCGGATTGAATAAGAATTCGAGTTGCATAGATCACTTGGAATAATTTTAAGTGACTAAAATATAAATGTTTGTAAGTTAGACAATAAATATTAAATGCTAATAAGATAATCGTTTTTCTAGCTCTCAGAATACGGTTATAACAGTACTACTGTATATTTAGCTAATGTGCTCCTTGAAAAATTATGTCAATGCTTCTCTTACATTGTTAAAAGAAAGATTGCATGTTAGACCATGAGTTTAAAAGCAAAGTACAAAGTGGTCGTCTCATGCTTTGCACATTCACTATATAAACTTTATAAGTTACCAGGATATGTCCCCGACTTCGTTTATGCTTGACTTGAAATTCCCGCGACACAAAATACCGCAGTGTTTGAAAAATAATGTAAGCTATCGTTTTATGCCTAGTTTCTATATTGCAAAAAGGATTCGTTTTTGTTACCGACGGTTAGAATAATACCAATATTTAATAATACCAATTTCTATAATGAACTGTTCGTAGCTAGTTACACATGGAACTACCAATTACCGATGGGAGGGATTTTCTAACCGATCGCTAGACTTTTTGTATGGAAACGACAGATGAAGTGTTTCTATATTATAACCGCTGGTTGTCAACACTACTATTCGTAGGAATTTTATTACCACCCGATTTCGGCCAGCTGTCGGTTTTTTGTCGTTATTAATACGTGATTTTAAATTAAATTAAACTCATTTTTTTACTTCTTCTTTTGACTTGGATTTAATTCTTATTTTTATCTTTCAAATTTACTATTTATATCTCTGTTAATATTATAAATGCGAAAGTAGCTTTATCTGTCTGTTACCCTTTCACGGAAAATTACTAGACCTATTTGGTTGAAACTCAGTATATATATTTTTTTTGCTACTGAGGATGAACATAGCATATATAAAATTGCATACCTAGTTTCCGGGATAAAAGTATATTTTTCTGTTTGCCTGTAATACTTTTACGGAAAACTAGTGGACCGATTTGGCTGTAACTTAGTATATATGTAAGTTCAATATCTAGGACGGATATAGGATACTTTTCATTTGGGGAAAAGAGAGTTTGGGATAGATTTATGTAAAGGTTATCCCAGAAAGTAGGATAGGTTTTATTTTTTCGTGATGTAATTTTTGTCAATTTGGTCAGTTTGGTTATTTTGGTCATTTTCGTCACTTTCGTCATTTTCATAATTTTTGTTAGTTTGGTCATTTTCGTTATTTTAATCACTTTGGTTATCTTCATCATTTTAATCATTTTCGTAATGTTCGTAATTTTCGTCGACAAATATTTAAAACAACAACAAAGTTCTCAGTTCTCAATTATTGCCAGCACAAATAAAACTTATATGGTTAATGTCACCTTTCTAATAATAAGTTCAAAGGTTCGAAAATCATTAGACTACAGTTTTTTGTTATTCTTGCACTTCCCCTGCGATAACGTTATAATTATCGATTGTGACCTAATGCGTCTTAAATATAGAGTTAAAAAGAACACTGTGAATGAATATAACATTATTGGTAGATAACGTATTAGTACGTACTAACTGTCAATATTTAACGTCATTAAAAATAAATAACAACATCGCTTCAAATAACACATTAAGTCCATCGCTACACCTGTCTCAAACGGTCAATAACTATTACATTACCCCAAAAGAAGCAGTAGCATTACAAAAAGTTCCTTAAAACAATTAAATGAAAAAAAAAATCATTTGACTCTGGAACCATAAAAACCGCTGTTTTAAGTCTTAATTTATTTAAAAAAAATTGCGATCAAAAACCACAAATCACTAAAACTTGCGAAAAATTTCTGAAGTGACAACACTGTTTAATCTTTTTTTTCCAACAACTCCAATGTCATTAGAACAATCATCATTTAAAAAGTTTATATGTTGTTTACATTACGGCGTTTTGTTCATGCAACATTAATATAAAATGGCTCTGTAATTGTAAGTATTTCTAAAGCATATCGATTGAAATCTTGATTTTTAATGACAATCGTATATCACAAAAGATATCTTCTTTTCAAAACGTTTTTATTTTATAGTTATACCTCAACTCATTGAATTAAGTTGCGTAGTACGACTACAACTACGTTGCGTTAGCAAAACGCTTGGGAGGGAATTAGTTGCTGATAACCGACAGTATTACTAATTATCAATGCGCTTGTGAAACGCTCGTGTAGCTCTCTTAACCATCGGTTATTGGTAGCTTCAAAATCAATCAGTTACTATTATAGACAATCGTCGGTAAAATATAAAAACCGGGGGTTAGTGAAAACTGTGTCGGAATAAGCTAATTTTTCCGTACTCGAACAATTATAAACCGCTCCCGGGATAAGAAAATTATATTACATTAAATTTCCCAACGATCAATAAAAAATCACACTGGAATTCGTTTTTTTTTAATCTGGCCATTTTAAATCATTCCCAGAAAAATTCCCGCTGAATTCTCAGGATAAAAAGTAGCGCAGAGTTGAAGCCTAAGAATTAGCTGTCGATCAGCGAAAACTGTATTGAAATCGGCTCAGTAGTTTTTACGTGAATCCCGAAGAAACAGATGAGAAATCTAAAAAAAAATATATTGTGTTTCCTATCGTTTATAATTATTATAGTCTATTCCAGTTGTTATGTTTAAATAGCTTCAATGAACAGACACCGCATGTTTAGAATTTTATAATATTATAGATGCAAGATGGGTGGTTGGCTAACAACGGGTTGTTTATCAATGGATTGTCAGACGAGTATTTTAATGTTTCTTTGCTTTATTATGTTTTAATTAGTATCCGAGTTTGAAGATTGATAAATCATTTATTTACTATCCTACATAGATATGGTATGATATATGATACCTACTATAATTATACACGATGCATTGTTGAAGAATATCTTCTCGGTCTACTGTATGTAGATGAGTCGAACATAAGTACTTATTCGTACGTTACAGCGTTCTAAGTATATTGAACATCCGTGTGTTGAGTGTCATTAGTTGATCTAACTTTTTCAACAAATATGTATAGCACATAATATATGTAAAAAAAATTACATTGTAAATTGATATACAGTAAAGTAAACTTGGGAAATTAGTTTATTCATACAGAGTAAGTTACGTGTGAATAAATAAAGCACATTGACCGTATTAAGAATAATACAGCGATTATTCTTGTACAAGAATGGAATACATCGGTCCATTTTCTAAGCAAATAATAGGCTACGCTAAAAGCAAATTATTTAACAAAGGAATCAAGTTACATGATACAAAGGAATTGTTGCACAAAGGTATATTTAATGATAAGTGAGTGCCTATAAAAAATTAATAAATAGTACAAGTCATATCTTTTTAAATACCTTACTATTTTTTAATCAATAAAACGTCCAAAACGAGACCAAAATAATGGTGACCTGTGACGTCATCTAGTTTCTGTACAATTTGTTTTGCAGAATGATTTATTTATCAGAATATTACTATTCTTAATATAAATCTAGGTTTCAGGAATTTGCCGTTATCACAATAAAGATAATACTATTTTAATTATTAAACAAATTTAATTATAATATGTTAATTAATTCGTTAATTCGGGTAAAACTGCAGTGAGTGACTAGTACTTCCATTTTACCATCGCTATATTAAAACCTGCAATGTCGGCGACACATCCATCCATTTCGTGACCTTTTTAGCTGCACTCATGTTGCGTTCCCACTGTTGGGCAGTGGAAAATCCCGAATTTTGCCACTGGTTACGTTTCCTGTAAAAATATAATGAAGAATACAACTGAAAAGATTTTAATTAATTTTTTTGTAAATTATATTTTTTATTGTTTACCTCATTTTATGAAAAAAAGTCTAGCCTTCTAGGGCAAATGAGATATCAACACACCGCGATTATATTTCAGAGCAGAAAAAGATCAAATATTATATTCGTATACGCCTCTAATGACGTGGTGAACAGACAGGAGAGAGTATCAAGTAGATGTATGCTTACGTCACTTTGCATCAGAGTTAATTTACATTGTTAATGAATTGGGTTTCCTGAATTAGGAGGTAGTATGACATTATGTAGGTAAGTAAGGCATTAATTAATTTCTTTTATAGAATTGTTGTCCTAGTCCGTAGACCGAATAAGTAGAAAAAGATCAAAAAATGTTTAACTGATAAACAATATACATACACTTATTTTCTTTTTAATATGGAAAATGAGATTTTTTAAACCTACCTTTTTGAACTTAACGTCTAATCTTTCTCAATCTAAGTAAATTTAATGCAATAACAACAATAATTAGGTATAGTTTTAGCCTGTAATTTTATTTTTGTATTGGTGTATAATAAAGAAAGAGTCATCTATCTATCTAACAATGATGAACTAGTAAGTAGGTAATACAAATTATAGGGAAATTTCAACAAAGTAAATAATTATGTAAGTACTATACTAACTATAGGTCCAAATAATAATTAATACTAGTGGTCGCTGTTGGTCGAAATTCGACCATAATAATTAATGTCAAAGACTATAATACTTTTATAATAACAGATTTCTCCAAGGCTACACTGTTAATTTGACTTGAACAATAAACAAAAGAGTATATATGCCTGTGTGTGTCAAATACATGGCAGTGTGTGTAATGTTTTTTTATTGATTTAATGTAGTTTTTATGCATAATTAAAAAAAAAATTAGCATTCGTCGCTTCTTCTCTATATAAACTATAGGTGTGCGAAATTTCATACTCCACGTATTAATATTTATATAATATATAAGACGTAATCATTTGAAAAATATATATCATGGAATAAGAATTATAAATAAAAATATAAACATACAATATAATAATTAGAGTTTTCCAAAATGTTTAAGGCGTGTGTACATCTCTTATAAACTATCTTTCAAATCGCTATTGAATTCCTTAAACCTGCTCTATTTTGGTAATAATACCAAAATCACGAGACAACACTTTTAAAACATTTAAGTTTGTTTCAATTTATTGGATTATTTAAAACTATTTCTAAAATATATTTTCAAATATTTGGTGCATAAGGGGCTGCTTCAAGAATGTTTACTTCGCATATAACGAACTTCCCGCCGTGCACGGCGACGTTTTTCTTCTACGCTAGGCATGAGGTTGTATAAAATTGCTTCGTGGGCAACAACACGTCAGCAACGCCTTTGGTGTTTCCATCAGGTAGGCTGTCTGCATGTTCGGTAACAATAAAAATCTTTGGCCATACAGTGCGTGAGTTACATAACGATTTCGCGGATGTTTATTGGGTACGGCCACAATGATAATCCACTCGCGTCCGAACTTTCAATAACTTTATTAATTGTGCTCCTCGCTTGGGCGCGAAAAGCACTATTAATTAAATACCACCTTATCATCGCAACTACAGTATATAAGGTATAAAACGGTAATAAGAAGGGCAATGTCTACGTTTCAAGAACGACTCAAAAGACAGATTAAAAATTATGACCTTAACTTACAGAAATGGGAATCAATAGCCACCATTATAATTGTGGTGGACGCATTTAACAATATATCCACAGATTTAAAGCGAAAAAAGGAGTTTGATGCCAGACGTGGTGGAAAGAAGGACAGCACTCCTATAATTATAATTACAACTGGTATAACTATGTATGGTAACGGGTAGCTCTTTAGCCTGTTGCGATCACACACCGTATATTCCTTGCCAAAATAAGTATACCTATATTTATTTTATTGCATGTGTTCAGCAGAGAGACAGACGGCCTACCTGATAGAAAGCGGTTATCATTGCCTATGGACATTTGCAACACCCGAGGTGTTACTAATGTGCTACCGCTCTCTAAAGAGGGACTGGAACCTGGCCACTAATGCCGAAACACCACTCAAAGTTGTTATGGCGACATACTCTAGGTTAGGGTTGGTAACCATCCAGATGGACAAATACCATACCACCTGGCTGTGGGTTTTGTCGCCTCTTACGACAGGCCGGTCCAAGAAGATTGTATTCTTTCTCCGTTCCTGCACAGTTAAGTCACATAAGACCACATGATCGACTCGAAAATAAAATCTTTCATTTCCATAATACATAGTGGTCATAGTAACCGAAATTGGTTTATGGCCGGTTCCCATATCTTACTATTCATTCGCTTGTCCTGCCATCGGTTGAATTTTGACATTAGATGTATGGAGCGGTTTCCCGCGATACAGGCTGAGCCTAGTGCGGGAACCAACGTAACTGACATTGTTATGAATGTAAACTCTTGAAAATAAATTATTTTGTGTTTGTAAAGCAATATGAACATTTTTAACCAATAGTAAGGCAAATGAATGGTCGGTAAGATATAGGAGCCAGGCCTTAGACATTATCTACAACATAACAATACCATCCAAATACGTTAAGCATTCAATACTTATTAGTTTAATCACGCTTTCGACATGCTGCTATCAGTGCACGCAAACGCAATCTAAAATTGACACGAAATGGGCGGAGACTATTTGTAATATTGGAAAACACCGGAAAGTTTTAATTAAATTATCTAAGTTATCTGTTTTTACCGAACTCTCTCTGTTGTTACTCTACGTAAGTCACGCAGAACTTTTCAGCTAGACATCAAAATATTACTAGATTAAATATGTATTTGTTTATATTCTAGCCCCGCTTTTAATTATTTACTATCTATGTTACATACAAACATTACAACATGATGTACATGCCTGTTTGATTAATAACACTGGCTATGAAATTTGGGAGAACCAATTAAAACAAGAAAAATGTTGTGCGAGTCGGACACGCGCATGGAGGGTTCTTCAATAAATAAATATATAATGTCAAAATAGAGGAAAACACTTTTTAGTATTTTTTGAATATTAAACTATTTGATTACACCACTCTACGGCTTATCAGGGCACACATACCTCTAATGCGGTTACCATAGACTATACACTACGGTTACTGCTCCATTTTTAATTTCATAGTATTTTTATCTAAACTCCATAAATAATTATATTCATTCTACTAAAGATCGTAAAATTTTAATTTGTACTTGGAGCGGGATAAATGATAATAAATGCGGTGTCTCTGAAATTGAAAAGATTTCATTTTAAGAGATTTAAGAAATTTATTTTTAAGAAATTCATTTTTGTTTTAAATATAGAACAAGTAAGAATAAAAATAAACCGTCGGTACCATTTGAAGAAGAACTTTAATAATACTATGAAACTGTATAAAATGAGCTCTTCCGTTTGAGACCACATTGGATTATTCTCCTTAGCTTTTAAATGTCAACTTCCTACTGTGTCTTAAAATATAATTACACATTAAGGTTTCCGATTTTCAATCTCTCGCCTTATTATTCTCTGACATATTCAACCGTCCCATAAAGATAAAAATAAACATCAGGATGTAGTAGTGATAATTTAAGACATCGGAACCCTGAAAATAAACTTCCCGCTGTTCTTGTGAAATATAATTATAGATTGTAAATACATCGAATTGATAGCACTCGCCTCGCTCATGTAGATAGAATAGATAGAGTATACCGAAATTAATAATTAGCATCGTGTATAAACTTTAATAGTTTCTCGAAATGTATTCTTAATTAGATATTTAAAATATTTGGTTTTTTCAATTCTTCATAAATACATTCCGTGTCGCTTCACACTTCTCCCGTGACCTGTGTATTAGCGCAGAACTCCTGCAGATGCCTATCCTACTTGTAACTGATTTGATTAATAGGATATTTATTTATCTGTTCAGTCAAAGATTATTTTGGCACAGTTCGTTAAAGAGGGATCCGGAGCTCCGAGAGAGTTTCAAATGTGTTCAATTAATATTTTTCCATTTCTTTTCAAAAGAAACAATCTAGAATAATGTCAACGGAGAGTTTAACCAGCGGAGCTCAAGAAAAATGTTATTTCAAGCGATGCGAATGTGGGAAAGTAGCCATCTGTTACAATGATCGTTCGTTTTTTTACGTGTAAAAATTACTAACACTTTTCTCACGAAAACTAGTGGTCATTTTATAAGTTAATTCAAATACAAGAAATACATAGTATATTTATAATATACAACAAATTAATTAAGAAGTTTGCCCTAAGGTGTCTTAGTGTTGGTGTTTCGAAAAATGTCCGCAAATCAAATATAGCTCTTATTTATGAGTAGAAGTCGATAATTCCGTAACAGGCGGCTTAAAATCGCTTAGTCTTATAAGAAATTTAGAGAAACAAGGGCGTCATAAACTTAAAAACACGTCTGCGATGTCTCCGGTATTGCAAACGTCTATATTAGATGAATCAACCAAATTGAATCAATTTGGTCGAAAGGTATGGATCTGAAAAAATACGACGGTATTCGATAACATTGAATGATTCAAGTTTATGTTTATATGGAGTCACTTTGGTTAGTTCACCCAAGTTGAAAGACAGAAATGAACTCTCTAATTCTAATAATATTGGTTTGAGCGATATATTTAAGAATAATAAGAACTTCTATTAATTTAAATTTGGATTTAATATAAATTACAACTAGCAAAACTATAATAATCTCGTTTAATATATAGAAAAATGCAGCTGAACAGCTGAAATCTAATACAGTAGCAGACATTTATGCATAAGTAAACGTTTTGAACAACAAAAGCTAATTTGGTGCTTCCTAACATATTTTATCGTTAACTAGATAATCTAGTAATACCAGCCAGCCCTATCTTGGACCCCGTTTCTTCAAGATGGGCTGGTTGGTTGGTGCGTTTCACAATTTTCAAGTACAGTTTTCCTAATAACGTCTTTTCAGTAGTAGGCGTAGTTATACTGTTTTGCCAGTGGCAAAATCATCGGATGGGATTCAATCCGCAATATGAAGAAACTCAAAGTTGTAGTTTCTATTTAATAACTACGTAAAACGTAAATCACTACGTGAAATATTATGGATATAAAAATTAATTTCAAGTATTATTATATGCAGTTTATTATGGGTATGTACTGTAGTAAGTAACTTAATTAAGAGGGTTCATTCGATTGAAATAAGAATTTAACGCTCTATTTTTTTCAAATGCTTTCCAATTTGGTTTAATTTTTTTGTATTTTAAGAAATAATTTTGAATACACAACTAATAATTATACTAAATTTTTTATCAGATTACATTACTGGCGGTCATAGCGGGCTAGGGGTCCTCGAAAGGGCAGTCGTATGACCGAGATATGTTGGAATTTTCCTTCCTGTCACCCTATTATTTGGCTGTTTACGCCTTGTTTTTTTTTGACAGTCAACACATGGTTATTGTGTTTCGTGCAGAAACGAAGAAAGAATACAATTTCCTGCGGCCGGGCGGCCTGTCGTAAAAGGCGACAAAACAACCCACAGCCAGGGTATCTGCCCGTCTGGATGGCATCCCTGGTCTAAGGTATGCCGCCATAACAACCTTGAGTTGTGTTCCGGTATTAGTAGCCAGGTTCCAGACTCCCTCAAGAGACCAGCGACGGATTTGTAGCGCCTTTGGTGTTGCAAATGTTCATAGGCGATGGTAACCGCTTACCATTAGGTGGGCCGTCTGTCTGCTGAACTCATGCAATAAAAAATAAAATATATATATATATATATACAGATATGCGTGTTTACAGTCTACTCAGTGAGAATAAGAAACCATGTCGTTGAATAATACGCAGGTCTTAAACCACTGAGGTAATAAGACTTTTTATCATCACTTAAAATATAGCACAAATAATTTATTTTAAAAATTTACGGTCTCTGTTGTTAAGTGGGCTAAACCCGTGCTTGTAAAACTCACTGGAATCCAGAGGTTCCGTGTTCAATTCCTGTCATGATAAAGTTTCTAAATAATCTGTCTGTTATTTTTTATGATATATTTGTCTGGGATCAGAGTGGTCCTTTGCATATTACCCATAAGACAATCGTAATGTACTTAGTTTGAAGATATACTGTGCGTAATCTTCGAGCTAAGCACAAAAAATAATTCAAGAACGTGAAACTACTATTTAAACACTTACGTCTATTAGTCAGAAATAACTATGTATTTAGGTGTCGTATGAAGTACAATTTAACAATGAAAAAACTATAAATATTTGAGGAAAATCACCTGCTGCCAACGTAATAAATAAATGGCTTTCACCGATGCCAAAAATATAAGATGAAGGGCAGCCTAAAATAACTATATAATCTACTTTTTAAATTTCACAATGATTTTCTTTCAATTTTTACTGCTGAACAATAGTGTAATGAAACTGTAGAAAGATAAATATTAAGGGTGACCTCTATAGATGCAAATGAATGTTCTAAATTTGTTTTTAATATACATGGTCATGTGGAAATTATGCGTCAGATATATCTTCAATTACCTACTGTTTTATTTAAGCTAGGACGCAGCGAACTATTTGTCTCAAAGGGTATGAAAAAGGTCCTGGCCTCTAATTTCAGAACAAAGGTAGAAAACATTGAAAAATTCAAGGTGTTAACACTTAAAAAGACTGTCAACCCAATATGCAACATATGTTTTATGGTTCCATAGCCAGTGAGATAAAAAGTGGATGCTCGTTACCGCTATATAATCATTCCCTATGCGTGGCTTGATGTACATTTGTCCAATTATTAGGGTTTGTAACCTTTACCTTCTACCCTTCCTTGTGCGTGGTCTGACAAACACTTACCCGTTTTATTAATTAAGCTTTTTGATGTTATCATTTTGTAATTTTGCGACATCATTAATTTTAGTTCCAAATACGACATACTCGGTGACTAGCATTTCTGACAAAAAAACAGTTTGTCTGAGTTTGAGGTAGGCACAAAAAGACAACACAATGTCATTATAATGTTATATATTGAGTTTGTATTAACATAATGGTGCGGCTTCATCTGCGATAGTGTAAAAGATTTAGGCTGTGGCTGAATCCGTCTTATTTAAAGCGTTAAAAAATAGCCACATTAGTGTATATGTTATAGTCAATCGAAGTTCATCATCGAAGTTGTGGCGCTCCTAGGTTTGACTAGTCAACCTCAGGTCTGACATAAAGTTTTAGTCAAAGTCCAAATAAATCAGGTTTTTCTGCGAAGAAGAAATTTTTGTCTAACCTAGGAGAGACTAATTTATACAGTCAAACGCCGAAACTCAATTTCATGAAATCGGGGTTTGACCAGTCAGGCGTCAGTTAGGTATTACAAACTAATACATTCCGTATTAGTTTGTAAGATTAGGTATAATAAAACGTTCAATCCATTTTAATTGATTCACTGGGGTTTAAAAAAGTGTCAGCAAGATGGGTGCCACGAGTGTTAACCGACAAAAATAAAAAGCGACGTTTGAACATTTCTAAGCGTAATATCGAAATGTTTAAGCGGATAATTTTTGCCGTCGCCTTATCATTATGGATGAAACGTGGGTCCACCATTTCGATCATGAAACTAAGAGACAAAGCATGTCTTGGAAAAGACCATCCTCTCCATCCATTAAGAAATTTCGAGTTGCTCCTACCGTTGACAAAGTTATGGTCTCAGTGTTTTGGGATAGTGAAGAAATCATTTTTATTAATTACATACCTAAAGGCCAGACGTTTCCTGAACCCTGTAATGCAAATTTATTTCCGAAAGTGCGTGAAGCGATTAAAGAAAAACGACGCTACGCGACGTTGGGCGTGTAGTTTCTTCACTACAACGCTCATCAATCACAAGTTGCACTCAATGCAATCCGCTATGACGGTTTTAATCTCCTTGACCACTCTCCATATTCTCCGGACTTAGCCCCAAGTGATATTCACTTATTCCCAAAATTAAAAGAGGAAATTCATGGAACTAAATTTTAAGATAATGACGCGGTTATGGCTTCCGTAGAGGTGTGTTTGCATTTTTTATATTGATTCCAAGAACTTTTTGATTCATTCTCGCGAGTAAAGGTGAGATTATTAATAGCATCAATAGCAATGTGTATATGTATGTATCTACCTTTTCAAATAATAATTGTTAAATAGATAATGTAACAACAAAGGTACTCTTTTATTAATATAATATTCTTCAAGATCAAAGTCTCTACTCAAAGCCGTAGAATTAATTTTGAGAGTTCGGCTTTTCAACGCTTTCACTACAACTGAAATATAATCAATGTATAAGGTTTCGTGAAAGTCTAAAGCACAACCCTTATGTTATGAAATGTGATCGTAATATTATATTCTAGATAGTAATAGTTTATGATATTGCTATATATTATTTTACACCTAATTTAATACTACTACTAACGCAAGAGCCAAATAACCTACGTATTATGTTATAAAGTGAATATTTTAAATGTTGTAGGGGATGCAATGTTCTCAGATGCAAACTACTAATTTACGAACTATGAATGGTTCTGTACAGGTGTCAAATGTATAAAATCCGGAGATAGTTTGTATAATCAAACGGTTATGAGTCAAAAACAATTTAAAAATAAGTTAGGCTGGTGTAAGAAGAATCAAGAGGATATTAAATTAAATATTTTAGCCTTACATACATCAGTCAATTTTTTTTTAATTAAATTTTTGAATGCATCAAACACATGAATTATGAAACTAGTAAGCCCGTTAGTATTAAATGGATATGTGACCCTGTGTCAATTTCTTAATCCCTCTATGACTGTTTTCAGAAATAGTTTAAACAAATTGCCATCTAAATACAGTTCGTATGAGTTTAGTGCTGAAGATGTCGCTAAAGCTGTTCGTGAAATGAAACATGGATAATCACCGGGATGGGATGGCTTAAGTATTGCACATATTTTACAAGCAGGGCCTGATATATATTACGTCTTAGTTAATTTATTTAGTATATTCCATTGCACTAATCAACTGCCTAAGGACTTGTAAAGTCTGTGGTTGTGCTAGTTCCTAAAAATAAAACGGGTGACCTTTCCAGTTTAAAAAATTATAGATCAGTTTCGCTTGGTATCATTTTAGGAAAAATCCTGGAAAGGTTACTTCATCCAGATCTTAATTGCTCTTTAGAAATTGACGATGCACAGTTTGATTTCGTCCTGGTCTCTCAACAGACTCAGCCAGTTTTGAGTGTTTGCTACAATTAGGCATTATGTTGATAGAAAAACTACAGTTTATGCATGTTTTCTTGATTTGAGTCGGGATTTTGATTTAGTAAACTATGACGTACCCTAGAAAAACCAGGCCGGGCCAATATTCCAGAAGAAAACGGTGAGTTTGTTGAAATACTAGTACGAAAATAAAACAACCATGTGAGATGGGGCGACACCGTCTCTAATGATTACGGACAGTGTAGTATACGTCAAGGAGGGCTGACGTCTCCGGACTTTTTTAACCTTTATATTAACGATCTGATTATGGAACTGAGAAGCACTAGAATTGGTTGTCATATTGGAGGCATATGCTTAAACAATATTAGTGATACTGATGATATCATGCCCTTGAGCCTCTCAATCAGTGCGTTAAGAAAGCTGCTATGCATTTGGGAACGCTATGCTGATAAGCATGACCTAAAATAAAATGTTAATAAGACACAGCTAACGGGTTTTCGAGTAAGAAAGGGTCCGTAGATTATATTGCCTGTAGGATTGGGCGGGACTGAGCTCAAATACGTGAGCCAGTTTAAGTATTTGGGATACATACTTGTGGAGAGTCTCAGTGACGATTTAGACATAAAGCGCGAGAGTAGATCTCTGATTGTTAGGTGCAACATGATCTCGTGCAGATTCTCGCGATGCTCAGAACAAGTAAAAGTGACACTATTTAGAGCATTTTGTCAAAGTTTGTACATTTGTCAGCTCTGGATGAAATGCACCGAGTCTAGAATTTTAAACTAATTTCATCATTTTACTTTTGATTTCTGATTGTAATTTTATGTAGTTATTTAATTGCCTGAAATAAAGATTTACTCTATTTCATTATTTGGTTACAGAACCATAAAAATTAATCCAAAATATCCTACTTCATAAAATAGTCACTAGCATTGTTTTAAATTGGTTTTCACAAACGAGTAAGCACATATAAGCCCAAAATGAAGTCGAGGGCTAACCATAGTCACGAGTGTCTAAAAACTAACTTCCGCACGTGTGTCATGCAACGTATTTCAACATATTTGCGAGAAAACAGTACAATAGGTATGAAACAAACATCAGTCTGAAAGTCGCAACAATCTTTGACGTTTCTAATATGAAAATGGCGCGTAGTGAAAATTAGAACTACATCTTTCGTCTCATTGTCTTCATAGTATTAAAGTAGTATTAGTATTGGTCAAAGGCGCTTCCAAGGAGGTTCGATTATTCAGCTTTTTTATTTTCGTAATGTGAAACTCCTTGGTGGAATTCTTATATATTTTTATGGAAATTAAAAAAAGTCATAAAAGATACGCACGGCGGGCGGTAAAATAGGTATTTAGATGTCAGTATCTATTTTATTGCACGTACCGTCGCATGATGCGTAATTTTTAACTTACGAACAATGTATACAGGTTTCATAAATACATTTTTTTAAATGTTGAAAAAGTATTTAAAGCCGCGTACTCACCTGCGCGTCGTAACCGTAACCGTTGCAGTTATTGTAACCAATAATCATAGTGTATATACGTGGCCCGCGATATCGAAGCGAGCGGCATACGGCTCGATCGCAACAAGCCGACAATGCGAAGATGTTGGCGGACACATTAGATAGAGAGCACGTCAATGTATGAGTATGCGGTTTAAATAACTTTTTTTATAAAATTGTGAATTTTATAAACGTTTTGGTTTAAAAAAGCCGTTCCTGAGCTGAAGTAGTAATAAGCTAGTCATATCTGCAGAATGACTGATGGCCGAAGTAGCAGACGAGACTTGGAGACAAAACATATTATGTATATATAGCGATTTTGACATATTATTATGATAATAAATGTTTTTCATGTTTTGTTTCTTGCTTAAATTGATGTTATTTATTTAGCATACGCAGTCAGTTTGTTGAGCCGTCAATGTGCGTACCGGTAGTAATATCTCAGCGGTATATTTATTTCACATACTATATGCTCGCTAATTCGTAGTTTAGTGTTGAAAGTCTGGTTTTGGTGACGAAATACACATAGAGGATGACGATAGATAAAATACACATTACGTAAAAAATAGTGGAAGAAATTTAATTAGTTCATTCTTTAGAAATGAAGACATCAACACTTATTTTTCTTAAAAATTCACATATATAGTAGCTTTCATAAATTAGGTCTCGATCTAATATAGAAACTCTAAACATTTGTATTTACCTTTATTATCAAGCAAGGATATGTCGAGAAAACATTCTGATAAAATCTCTTATAATCTTTAATATTAAGTATTATATAAATAATACATTATAACTATAAAATAGTACAGTGAAGAAAGCTTAACTTATATTGTATTCTACCTATAATCCCTTAAGACTAAGTAGAATACTGAGTCCAGGTCATCGAAGTCAATGGGTAAGGTCTCTAGAAGGCTGGCTACGTTACCTCGCTGGATCGCTATACTGATCCGTTGGCCGAGGTAGGAACCAGCCCTCTGATCTCCCGAAGAGTCAATAAGTAATTTTGAAATATCTTTGTAGAGGCTCATGGCCTCAGGACCCCACGCTCCTAGCGTTTCAACAGCAAATAGTATAAACATATAACTCTCACCGAGAGTTTCATATTTCCGCTGCTTGAGTGATGTGGCTATTTCCGCCGCCGAACCTTATTTAAATTACGTTTGAAATGCAATAAACGTTTGTCATCCTGCTGATAAAAATTTACAGTGAATTTTTTAAATGTATGTTATCATAGACAAGGCATAGCCAACATAATGCTATAAGTACTATAATCTAATAAAACTAAAATAAAAACACAAAATAATTTTAAAAATCATAACTTATCTCATTAAATGTTTTTTGATGAAAGATAAATTCGTGGTTGAAAAGAATGTGTTATTTTTTACTATTGCTAGGAAAATATTCGGTATTCAATACATTACTCTTTCCATGACAAAAGTTACTTTATCTATTTTTATACTTGAATGATTTAGGGTACAATCCTCGTTATTTAACTCTCCGTTACACAGTTTAGGACTTCATTTATAATTCCGTCCCTACAAAGTATAATAATATGATTTTGATATATGTACATAGATATGTTTTAAATCGTTTTGTTTTAATTGTTTTATTCTAAGTTGGAACTTTATTAAGCCATTTGTCTTGCCCAAACGAGGACATTTTTGCCCTTACAATTTTTGAAAGATTGGGTGGTTTTCGATATGTAGTTCTAGCCTTGAATATTTAATTTAGTATCAGTTATTGTTGAAAATACTAAGAAATAAGACATTTACAATACTTATTTTATTTTATACTGAATCCTATGCACGAGTCTGACTTGCACACGGCCACCTGTTCATGGATAGCACGAATTTATATATCATGAATGTAAATAAATAGGTATACAGATGAAAATATCAGCTTTTAAACATCCCACTGTTGGCATCAGGCATATCTATATCTTAAACTCCTTACAGCATACAACCCATATATGGCTTTTAAAATTTGCGATTTTTTTGAATATTTGTTATAGGCTCGAATGTTAAATAAACGATTAAATAATATTAACCATTTCTTCCTAAAACCGACCTTATACTTTATTTATCGTATGTTTAATATTAATTAATATCTATTTGAATTTATTTGCAGCGCGTCCGGCCAGTCAAGTAAAACGAAATTTGTGCACATCTTGTCAGTAAAAAAAATATATAAAACATTAAGCAAGGTACCAAAAAAATAATATGCACTCCTTGAATCGTTTATTATACAAATGACAATTTGTACGAATTTATGTTTTAGTTGTTTTTTGACCCGATTTTTGCAAATGTCATATATGGCTTTGTATGCCTTAAGGTATGTTTCGTTACAAATATTTTTTAAGCTCTACCACCTTGACTTTTTTAGTCCCTAATCTTGAGGAATAAAAAAGACTTTTTCATTTCATCCTTTTCTCATATTCTGAAAATACGCTTGGAGTTGCCTGATCACAGGAATGAAAACAATATTTTTCGTCCCTAGGAAAGGATTCTCCCTGCTCTCAATAAATGTAGAAACAATGCGAACCATAGATAATAATGACTCATTTCCCAACTTTTTTTGCAGCCACTGTTAAATCGCGGCCTAAATTGTAATAAAAAATATCAACAATTTTGTAACATAATGTTACGACCTACACGCCGAAAAAAGTAGATTCACACCTGCATACCTGTGTTGCGCATTTTATTACCGTTCCGCATTTGGACTTCTTTTGTTTACTTGGTGTTTAAAAATTTGTAATTAGAAAACAGCCCATTGTGTATTGTAATCTTCTATGTCAGTCATTAGCCAAGTGTGTCGAACTGATTCTAAGAAATTCGTTCTACGCGGTCGGGCAGCCACATTGTATCGGTGCAGTATAAAGCAATGGCCCAATGGAGAAAACGTTAGTCTAATCAGTTTATTTCTGTTTGTGTCAGTTTTATTGTTTTTTAAAAATAAAGAAACGTTTCTTTGGAGTAAAATTTGCTATCTCTATTATTTAGAGTACTTTCCCTCCAGGTGGCATTAAAAAATTCCACCCTGTATAATTACACTAAAAGGTTTACGTAGACCACTTAATACAACACACAAACTACATAAATACATCAAACCAAATATTTGACACAAGTAGATTGTTTTGGGCGTATCTTGGGCGCCTACTACCTATATATTGTAACGTGGCGAAGATATCAAATATGTATTATAACTCGCTTTTGAAATAACTAGTAGTATAATATCCCTGGATTTCTTAAGACACGATTAGGTTGTAATATCCCAACACAACATGTATTTAATATTAATATTAATGTAGAGAAAATAGAATATTTTGTTCAAACACAACCATTTCCCTTGGTTTGACATTCTTTCACGGAAATTGATCCTTACAAGCTAGAGTATGACTTGCTATAATACAGGTGTGTTTATTTTTTTCAAAATCATCCGATTCGATTCCTCAGATGGGTAATTGTTTTTTTAAAAATCTATAATTATACCACTTTAGTTTTCGTCAAAATCGGCCTTGAGGTTCCTTTGTATGTTTTGCGCTATTTAGTATATAGTTTAGAATTTGGCCCTGAAGGCCCATTTAAAAATTAATTCTGTGTATAAGATAGCTTTGTGTCGAGTTTCATTTAACTCCGTTCAGTGGGTTTCACGTGATGCTCTAGGAGACAAACAGACAAAAAATCTAAAAATTGTCTTTTAAAAATCTACTGGTATGACTTAGCCCTTTTAATTTATTCCCTTCTTTAAATCCACTGTACAAACTTGACTCCGCTGCAGATTTATACTATGAATAGTTAGATACGATATGTAGATTTTATACTTCCTTCCGCTTCTTTTTGAAAATTATTTAGTAAATAGTGTCTATAAACACACACACACACACACACATAATTTAGGAATTATCATTAACAGAGGAACTTTTCGCGTCATCTGCTTCACTAAGAAGACTGAAGAATTTCCTACCTACTGTTACTACCTACTGCTTGCTCAATCTTTGCTTCTTCTCCTACTTGATTATGCTGATGCTTGCTATCTAGTCATCACCCAAGAACAACTAGATAAGCTTGTTATATTTATTATATTATATATAAATATATTATATTTGGGTTGTGTAAATATGACCATATCTCCAAATTTCGTAATAAGCTTAAATGGTGGCCAATTCACCTTTGCCGGAATGTTCACTTACTCTCACTTCTGCACAATACCCTTTTCAATTCCTGTATTCCCCATATTTAAAAGAACTTTTTAGTTTCCTCTCTCAATCTCATTCCTGTAATTTGCGCTCAAATGAAAATCTTCTGTTAACAATACCAAAACACACTTCGTCCTTTGTAGGACACTCTTTTGCCGTACAGGCTGTTCGCCTGTGGAACTCCCTCCCCTTGAAAATCAGACAAGCTACATCCATTTCTACATTCAAACACTTGATCACTGACCATTATTTGTCCATTAAATAATATTTGTGCAGTAAATGGAATTGTATTATTGTTCGCATCTAAGTATATGTAATTTATATTATTATAATCTATTTAATTATGTATATCTATATTAGTTTATTATTGTTATTTTTTTGTTTTTTCTGTAATTACGATTGAATTAGTTTTAATTTAGTTAAACCACCAAATATTATTTAATTTTTCTTGTCATGTCTCTTTGGACACCGGGTTGCCTGGAACAGATCGCTATAAGCAATAAGGCCACCCATTCTTCTAATGGAAATGTATTTATATTAAATGTCTAGGTTTAAATTATGGTGAACAATAAAGAGTTTTCATTCATTCATTTCGTTTGAAACTCCGCCTTCTTTCGCTATTGGCAGCTTACGTCACGCAAGCTTACAGCATTTTTTGTGTGTGTTTGAGTGCGTGGGTTTCCGGATAGTATATATCCATAATTGGAATCGGTAGTTGGCGCTAGAATCGGGTTCTAAGATTCTCCTAAATCCCTAGGCCGATTATGATGAAATTTTTTGGGTGTGTTTCAGTGGAATCCGGGATAGTTTAGATTCACAATTGGATCCAGAATGTGGCACTGGAATCGGGTTCTAGATTTTCATTTTTTCAGAGCTGGATAACGTCTGCTAGGCCCGCGAGTTACCCATAATTTTAGACTTAACATAACATAATAATAGGTACTTAAATCACAAATATAATAAAAAGAAAAATAAGACGATGACAAGCATCTTTTATATACCTTCATTTAAAAACATTAACTAATAAACCCTTTCTAAAGTTTTAAAGGTATTTCGAAATCAGTTTAAATAATTGGGGTAAATGTGGGTAACAGCTCAGAATTTCAGTATAAGTAAATGGTTACGGGGTAACGTTCATTTGTAGTCTAAATTGAGTGTTATCCAAACTCTGTAGACAATTAACATAATTCGAGAGATTTCACTGAAGTAATATTTGGAACTGGAAATATACCGAAATATGCATTAAAGCTCCAAGAAATTAAGGACTTTTAAAGTTTATAGTCGGAACTTAAACAATACATGGTTCAGATTAATTATTATATTGATCATAAGACAACGTAAACACTAGATTAGTATGTAGTATAAAATAAACAGTATTAAGATGTTGTACTTGAAAAGAAAGAAAACAATCAAGACTAAAAATACAAGATATATAAATGAATAAAAATGCAAATATAAAATTGTGTCAAAAACAAGCTCTGACCAGGGGCTCAATTCTGCTATTACTATCTCGTCAAAATCGCCGAAGACTATCGTCTCAATGGTAGTTTGCTTGATTGAGGTATTCTGTCAATTCCAATGACCTGCTTATGGGACGCCACTCTATCTTTATAAAATATTTATCAGCGAAAACTCGCGAAATAAATGTTTAAAATTATTGGTAGCTTTTCAATATCCATTTCGGCTAAAGCCATTTCTGCTAATGCTAATGCCAATTTTTTCTACTGTTATCCCACCGCGACGATATCGAGAAGATATTAAGGATTTAGTATAATACGAATGTTTGTTACTATCGCAATGTAATCGTACTTTGAATATCTTCGCAACGCCAAGATATTGAAGTGGCAGAATTGGGCCCCAGTCTGCAAGCCAAAGGGAGTATATTTATTTTAAAAAATCTTAACATAACGCAATCTCTCTTTCTCTCTCTTTTCTTTCACCATATCCCAATTATTTGGGGTCGCCACAATATGTCTTTTCCGTTCACACTCCTCTACTCTGACATACATCTTCTGTCACACTACATATCATCATATCATCCTTCACACAATCAATAAGCTTAAAATTAATTAATAAAAACCTATAATAAGGTTTTACATATAACAAACAAACTAAACAATCTTCTTAGACAAAGCAGAATATCAAACAACTTAGAATCATCCTTCACACAATCCATCAATCTTTTTTTTGGTCTACCTTTCCATTTGTACCCATATATCTTGAAGTTTAACATTCTTTTTGTCACGTGACTTTCATCCCTCCTCATTATATTTTAACATTATTACTTAACATAACGCGATAGTCTTAACAAATTAGTCAAGTGCATGTTAGTACAAGCACAATGAAGATTTACACTGTTTTCATCTTTTGGTCGATTGGATCAAAAATATCGCATATATATCTTAAAAACTATTCAACATGTCTTTTTGAAATCAACTTTCGTTGAAAGTAATTTTAGAGATACATTTTCGCAAATCGCTGTGACGTACATAGGCAGACGGACAAACGAATATAATTGTTATATGAGGGTTCCATTTTTACCAAAACAGCTCAGAAACCTTAAAAAGAAAATTTTATTGTAATATTGGGTTATTAAGGAATTAGTAAAACTATGTTACAGATTAAACTACATCATTATACAAATGTTTACTGCTTATCGAGACTTAGGAATCGCTGTACATGATTAAACATTTACGTACTATATACAAACTATAAGCATATTAAATGTCTCACTGCTTTGTCATGCTAACTCATTTCAGGGGAATAGACGAAATATCCGCAACGCTTTTCTAACCCGCTTACGGTTTAAAACGTTGGTAATCTCATTGTGCAAATTTTCGTTCATTACGACGTTTTCCCACAACATCAATATGTGGTAACTGGAACAGTTAGCGCATTAGTCCACAAAACTGCTTGGTGCATGCCTCCCGTAAAGCATTCTAATCTACGTCATTGGAAGAGGACGCGATCGTAAACATGTGATGATAATAATATTAATACATCTTTTTTATCTAAAGAAACACCTGTTGACATAATAACAAACAGTTCGTTGCACTGCACAAGATTAAACTGTGCTGCAGGGACAATTAATTATCATGTAACGGTTATGAAAAAGTTTTATAATCTGTAATTATTAAAAAACAATAAGATAATGTATTTGCCCTTCTTTATTGAGAATAATTAGGTACTTATTCACCTCTGCCGCCTCACTAATTTCCATTGTAACAAATACATTTAATCTGTACCCAAATAAAATATACAAGCTAAGTACTTTGTAAAAACGACATTGTGAAAAGCTGATTAGATTGAAGAAGCGCTGAGAATGATAATTACAGTACATTAACAGGTTGTCTTGAGAGTTAGTTTCATTTTCTTAGCTAGGTATTACTACGATAGTATTGATTCACTGTAGTTTCATTCATTAATTTAAGCAGGTATCTAAGGAAAGTTATTATAATTCAGTTCACAGTTCTGGTACCCTGTTTAAAAATGAAATTTAAAAGAAGCTTATTAAGGTTTTCAATTTTTGATTGATTTAGTTAAAGTTCTTTGAATAATTGTCGATTAAAAGCGAAGCAATCAATCAAAAGCAGGAGAATGTAGAATTTACGAACTATTACAAAGTTCCATTTTATTGGGCGATAATCATTTCATGGCAGAGTGATACTGAAGTATATATTTGAATTGTAATTAGCATGCTTACGCGTTTCACAACTGTTAACATAACGTACAACCATCAAACGTCATCAATGTTTGAAGTTGTTCTTTAAAATGTTGTAATTCTAATAGCATCATAATCAGTAACATAATCAATAATATAACCAATAATATAATCATCACATCTATATGTAGTCATAAGGACTACAAACGGCTTGTAACCAAAACTACAAAAAATAAATTGAATGCTTGTCAAGGCGAAACATGCAATTTGACACTTAACATAACATCTGCAAAAATGTCCATGTTTCAAAGAAATAATTTACTTTCACTTTGACTTTGAAAAAACAATTCTTATAATATTTGTAACAACCGAATAAAAACATCCTGTAAAGCTATCAGAGACCTTATATTATCATGATAAGCAGTTTTGTTTGTTTAAGGTACAGGTTTTCATTGAATAAAAAAAATATCGACCCAATATATCTCAGTCTGTACACAATGAAGGGTTTCGTTCGTAGGTAACGCATATCCTCTATTCATATTGGGTGGCTGCGGAACCCTAAAGAACATTTAAGAAGAGATATCTATCTTAGAATTTACTCAACTCAAGATGAGTTCGGACTAATTTGTTACGAAAATATCTTCAGGACCTACCTTCTCGAACGTTATTATAATTTTCCAGCCCATATTCCAAAGTAATAACCAGGGGGCACAATTTTAATGATTTTGGGAGCATATGTCTTTTCACTTAAGAAGTCCTGTCTAACGATACTCTACACTTGCCTGTATAGACTGATTCCTTTTTAACCCTCAATTATATTATGTATAGTGGCTGTGAAAAACTTCCTTACTTATTTGATAATATATTAACACTTCCTTACTTAATAACTTAGGGAATCGTATTTCACTTTAATTTAAAAATTAAAAACTGCTAGTGCATATATTATAACGAATTTAATATGAGATAAAAAAAACAAAAGAAGATCTATGTTCTAAATTCAAACGTTATACATATGTATTTGGTGGAAAGTCCTAACCCTTATTAATGAAAATAAAAACTCTTTGTTGGAGATTCCAAGAATATAGTGGCCACCCCTAATATTTAGTTTACTCTGAATTTCACTACATCAATACATAGCAGTATATAAAATTCTAGCTGACCCGAGCCTACTTCGCTGAGTGTCATTAAAAAAATATACAAAATCACAATCAAATATAGCCTTTGTTAATCAGGAATAATGTAGGTTTCTACTGGTGAAAGAATTTTGAAAATCGGTTCAGTAGTTCACGAGATTACTTCCTACAAATAAACTCACAAACTTTACTTTTTTATAACATAATGTAAATAGTTCTGTGCCAAAATACATACAGGCACAGTAGTTTTGTATAAAAATGGCTATAACATGAATTCAGACTTTGTCAGAATTACAACTCTAATAAGTAACCAGGAATCATTTCTGTTAATAAGTAACCAGGAATCATTTCTGTTATCAGTAAAAAGGTTTCTATGCTAGCAAATCTCTGATGGAATTGCAGTATAGTGCTCGCCAGCGGCAGATTAAAAGGCAAGGCCCGCAAGACAAGTCAGCTAAGCCCAGAGCAAGCAGTGCGTATTCGTTTGCCGGCAGTGTGGCACGTAGCTATCCGCTCTTCTTGTCAAACCGTTTTCCGATTTTCCAAAGCGTTGAAAGTGGTATTTTATTTTTTCTAACTCAAAATTAACTTCATCAATTTTCTTTTGATTCAGTGTGAATGATGTAACAACAATGGAAGTTACCATCATCGAGCTAAATACTGGGTATGTAGATATTTATTATTTACTATAATAACATTAATAGATACCTCAATAAAAATTAAGTGTTATTAGACAATGCTGAGAAAATCACAGCCAAATTACTATGATAACTGTGATATAAATAACTATAATATAAGTAACTATTTTATAGTCTCAAATTTAATATGTATGAAATTTGTTTTAACAAAAATTTAAGTATACAAGAATATATGTTTTTTCTACCTATTATTAAATACTAAGTATGTGTAAATTAAGTTTTATACACGTATCAAAATATTTACTGAACTGAAATCCACTGCTGAAAATACTAATGGTAGTTACGATAAATATATTCAATTGTTATTAATTGGCTTATAGTTATTAGATAATGCCTACTAGGCGATATGTTTTATAGGTATATCTGCGCCATAGATATGTGTATTTCTCTGTGTTGATTTTATAAACGTAGTGTTTGATTATTATACTCCTCCTGAAGTTATGGCGGCTGACGCACCTGCGTCACATTTTAATTTCGTGATCTCGAATCTTAGCCATAAAACATGTATTATTTATGCCGTTCTTTTTCATTTAACGTGCATATTGTTATAATTACGACGTGAAGGACAACATCGTCATCAAAACCTGTACATCGAGATAATAGATATATTTTTTAATTATTTTATTGCTGGATTATAGCAGACAGGCTGACGACCCAACTGTGATGGAAAGTGGTTACCGTCCCCTATGAACATTATTTGTAATATTAAAGGTATATCAATTTGCTGCCGGACTCGTAGATGGGACTGGCGGCATGCTCTAGATCTGTGGTGGTAGCCATCCAGACGCCCACCAGACCCTACCACCTGATTCTGGGTTGTTTTGTCGCTTCTTACGACAGGCCGCCTGGCTGCAGAAATTATCTTTTTTTCGCCGTTCCTGCACGGATAGAGATATATGAACCCCGCCAACCCACATTTGACAAGCGTGGTGGGTATATTGAAATTATATTAAAATAGCAGAATCACATTATCTAAACCCGTCTCTTAGTGGTAAAGACAACTCTTGCATTGTTAAATAAACTAAAAATATGCGCATTGATATTTCTAATGTGCGAAACTCTCGGTGCTTTCCGGGTTGTAAATTTTCAAAATTCTATAAGTGTTCCTAATTTAATTAGAAAGTTAATTTAGTACCTTTCATATATCTAATTATCTGTATATTACATCTAACTAACGCTATACTAGCTGACCTGCCTAGCAAATCCGAAAGTCGTAGGTTGAGGAAAGGTAACAAGCGCACAACAGAGGACAGCGGCAGTTTAGGACACTGACGAAATGAATGATAAAAAAATGACTTTATTACATTTTTTAAAAACATTTTTGTTACTAACATATCCATACATATCTATCACTAATCATATCCTGCGGTGTCAATTGTTAATTTAAAGTCTTGTCATTCATTTTGGTAAATATTCGTAAACGTTAGTATTTTTAATAAAAGTCACAAAGTATTACAAGATTTCAAAAAGAATGTAACCCATTGTTCGAGTTCAAGCCACTCCCGGGATAAATATCCGCGGGATTCCCGGGGTAAAAAGTATCACACATTTTATTACATAAAATTTGCTATCAAGCAGTGAAAAAATCTCATTGGAATTCCAAATTTTAGTTCCATCTGGTCATTTTAAATAATTTCCAGAAAAATTTCCGCGGGATTCACAGGATAAAAAGTAGCGCAGATTTTAAGTCTAAGAATTTGCTGTAGATCAGCAAAAATGGCATCGAAAGTAGTAGTTTTTAGGTGCAGCCCGAACAAACAGGCAAACCGACAAACACAAGAAATAAAAAAATGCATCGTATTCTCCATCGTTTATATAGTCTATTCCAGATGTTTTTTTTGTTAGTAGCTTCAATGTACAAAACATGGCATATTTAGAATTTTATATTATTGTAGATAGATATAGATTATACTAGTTCAGATAACATATTTTTTTTATTTTAACAATCTAAATGTAATATTTCCAATAAGATTTATCAATTTCTTTTCTCAAGAAATGCTTGCCTGGGGCAAAATTGACAAAATTTATGGGGTATATTAGGACAAGTCCTAAATTGCCTTTATGTGTTTTTGTTATAAACAAAGTTTTATAATACTATGCAAAAATAACAAATACAAGGTTTAAAAAAACAGAGTCCTCTCACTATTTTATCTTTCTGCAATGGTTATTAGTGCCGAAGTTTTATCATTTGGCCGTATATAATAAAACTCGTTATGGTAAATATTACGAAATACTAGTATATCTTTATTTCCCACGATAAGATTGTATTATGTTGCGGGTATTGTCTAATTAAAGGCTACATCGTTAACAAATATAAAGTTATACCTATTACTTAAAAGATGCTCAACTCTTATAAACTATCTTAATCCGTTTGTTTGCCTGGCTTTTTTTTAATTAACAGGTATGTATATATTTTTTAAAAGGTGTATTTTATTGTATGCCGCTATATAAGGGTGGAGTGAAACTGCAAAAAAAATGTTGACTATTATAATCTATGTGTCTCTTAGCTCTTACTTATAGGGTGGAAAGATCTGACAACAATTTTTATTTCCAACGAAAATTGTTATTTTTTTTAAAGTCAATTAAGTAGGTGCGGTGATTTTGCAATTAAATGTTTTTTTAGATTTACATAATGAAGTAAGAATGGGTGTTCGTTACCTCAACGGGTCCTTTCACACTGCATTGACTGACACATATTTTGCTGATTTTGTGTCTATATTCGCGTCATGTCACTGTTGCTCAAACTCGAAGTCTTCTATGTATCTGCAATATCAGAGGATTGATCCCTGATATTACAAGTGCCACAGCTATAGCCTCTTGGCGACTTATTATTTCTGAAAAGTATAATATTAAAAGTACGGATTGATCCGTACTTAAGTACTCATAATATTGGTCGGATTCTGGGTTAACTTGAAATTCTCAGTTAAGAAACCAACTGTTAATTATCGCTATTTCGGACAATGGTTACTGATATAAATTACATTACTTACAAAGGATCCATCTGTTATCCCCTTATAAATTAAGCACCGAAGTGGTCATTGCACTTGGCCTTAGTAACAAATGGTTGCTCACATTTGAGAACAATCTACCGCCGACTTGGGGAGGCCTACGTCCAGCAGTGGACTGCGAATGGCTGACGACGACGACGAGAACAATCTAAGAGAACATTAATTACAACCTTTAACGTGATTGTTGTTATCTCTTGCTTATTACTTTTTACATACATATTACATACCTACTTAATTATTCTCATGAATTAACAATAGCGACTTTTAAACGTCGTACTGTTGGGTCCAGACTACCTGATTTTAGCGGAACAGACTGTATATTCGTCATGTTTGTCACATAATAAGTGTTGCATATTTTTTTAATAGAAATCCTAGCTATTTTATTGAAATATGACGCATTAGCTGTTAAGCTATTATTACTAAAAACTTATTTGAACATCTTATAGATATTTTACAACATTTAAGAATATTACTAGAATATTTAAAGCAACTAAAATATAAATTGCAACTTAGATTGTCAGCAGTATTTATTCCCTTCTTTATGCTTGATAGAATTTTTGATGTTCAATGAGAAATTCTAAGGACTAGTTAATGCTAATACTAATTACGACAATATATTTGCCAATATTTTAATCAAAACAAATTAATAGTAAATTTAAAAAAAAACTGCATAATTTCGTTCTATTATCATTTTTCTAAGGTTATAGCTGGGCTATATTTATTAAATAAAACACTAAACGATAACAACTAAATTAGGCGCTATGAAAAGCAAAACATTGAGAACATTCGCTAAACACTTTCATTATAAATTTTGATTAATAATTTCCCAACACATAAACGTATAATGTATTGTCTAATTATCTTTAGTACAGTATTAGGATCTAATCCATAGATTCATTCCAGTATACGAGTAGATAATGTAATTACGAAATGCAAGTGATTTTATCTGTTAGGATTTTGTAGTCAAAAGTTTAAAAACGGAACTCCTATAATTTCATCATGTACGTACTCATATGTTCATGTATGTACGTTACAGGAATTTTCTTCAAAGGCTTATTAATTTTATAAGTGCAAAAATTCAAAGGAAATAATCTTGATGGTGAATGACGAAAAAACAAAAGTTTATGGGTGACCACCTGATGGGTGAAACGAAATCATTGAACATACAGACATGTGCAGTATGTGTGCATATCTAAACATACAATAACAATGTTTTACTGCCGTTTTTGTTTTCGTTCCCCACACATCTAAATTTTGAACTATGTTGTGGAAAATTCAAGGCCTCCAAAAGAAATACTAATTATAAATTTTCGTAATTTATTTCGAGAATCATTGAGTACTTACAATGTATATTTTTAAATTATTTTATAGTTTATAGTATCCTTTAACTGATTGATCAAAACAATAAACTATAGACCGTTTGTCTTTGCTTTATGGTTTGTAATATAAACATATTTACATAAATTTATATATTGTAATAATTTATGTTCCTTTTGTGTACTGGAAATATCACTTTTTATATAACAGTTTCTCCTGTACAAAAGACGAAACTTTAATTAAAAGGATTCTGAGACAATAAAGATAACATATAACTTTACTACTCACAAAAATACAAAATTACAACAATTTCTTAGCATTTTTTTAAATTCAAAATTTCTTAATACCTGGTATGATAGAAGCCTAAGAGGTTTTAAGAGGCCAAAGTGACGATTACAATCTTATCAGACAAAAGGATGCTCATCAGGGATGAGAATCTTTTCGCTCTATAAGAAATGTAATCATTAATTTTCCACGAGGACATCGTCGCGTTTCGGTGTCGTTATTCACACGCCATTTAATTCTATTTCCGCTACCTAACTTTGTCAATCATCTATATATCAATACGTGAAGCAAAAACTTTGTACCCCTTTTTACGAAAATTACGCGGAGGGTGAAGTATGAAATTTCAGACACTTATAGTTTTAATAGAGAAGAATGCTATTTTTTTTAAATTATGCATACAAATTACATTAAATCAATAAAAAAAAACATTACACACACTACCAAGTATTTCACACACACACACACGCATATATACTCTTTTGTTTATTGTTCAAGTCAAATTAACAGTGTAGCCTTGGCGAATTCTGTGATTATGGAAGTATAGTCATTGTCATTAATTATTATGGTTACAAGTTATAACAAATTCGTCTTTACACGAGTAAGTTAGAAAACCATCTACCATGTAAGTGAATTAAGTACCTATATGTACCTAAGTGAATGGACAGATAATAGTAATATTAACATTATGAGATTATTGACAGTTAAGACTGAAACAAAAAGTATTTAATTTAAATAGTCAAAGCCGAATAATTTACGAATTTGAGTCAAAGCATGTATCGTTTGAATTTCAAAAAGAAAAGTCAAAAATAAAAATTTATTTAGAAAAGTACACTGTATAAAGTGAAATAAACAAAGAAAGAAAGAAAAGCACTTTATTTGAAGAAATAGTGACGTAATTACATTACTTGGATACAAATTATTAAGTATTGGCTTCCCAAATTGGTTTAGGTTCAGCAGATTGCCATTTGAGCTGACTTACGGACGTAGCCATGAATATGGTAAAAATACCATACTGATTTTCTAATAATTAAAAACATCTTTTTAAAGCTGAAAATAACTTACAAAGTAAACTAACTTAGGAAATACACATAAAACGCAATTAAACACTATGTACGATCTGCTTAAGATGAAAATAATAAATTGTGTGAAAAACAAAATATAAGAATCAATTGGATAAAAATTTAGCAGTCTTTGGACAACAGCGGGTTCCGTAGACGTCTCGTGTTTTCATTAATTGCCCATAGAAACATTCTAACCAACCAATAATTCAATCGACAATACCTCAATCTTAAAAAGTAATGAGGTGTCTTTGGGACACCTGACTGGAAGAAAGTTTTGAATACCATCGAAGACTATCGACGAAATTATATAGCAATAAGGGCAATTACAAGACCTGCTAATTTTAAAACACCATATACTGATGGATATTATTTTATTTTAGATCTTGTTTCTTTGCATTAACTTACGAAATTGTATAATAATAATAAGCCGCGATCAGCATTTTCCCGTTCGGTTACACTTTTTTCGTCTAGCTCCCATCCGCTGAGTAACGTGCGACAAGGATATTTTCGCCTCAAAAACTACTCAACGGGTATTATTAAATACAATATTTGGGGAATGTATTTTTAAAAGTCTACAACCTTTTTTCAGAATTTTCTATCTCATAATTTGTACGGTTATAACCGTACAGACCGCACAATTAGCACTTACGCAAGCCCACGATTTTAGCAATCATACTAATCAGTTCACGCAACGACACCGCAGCTCGCGTTCGTGTACTCATATCTATCTAGTATGAAGTTAATTAAATATCTTATCTTTAATCAATTACTATCTAACATTAAATCTATCCTCAGATGTGCGAACCGTACATAATTTAAAAGTTAGAGCGTCTGAGACACAATTTTTACGACTTTGAGAGCTTATACCTTACACTATCTGTAAGGTCAAAGAAAAAATTGATTAAGGAACATATTTCAAGATCTCACTAAAGATATCCCACACGACTATGTATACTGAAAACATTTTTTCAACCCTTACTTACAAGTATGTATTATAGTATGGAAACCACACCCGATCTTCATTTTTTAGCCATTTCACTTGATAACTTTGTAGCTTTATACAGACACCTTCACCTACACCTTCCAAGTCTTTGATCCACGTAAACATGGTAATTTCTAAAACAATGACTATGATAGACGGACGGACGGATAGATTCAGAGAGATAAACAGCCACGACGACTTCATAAGGTCTTCGTTTTTATTTTTCAAAATGGTTACGGAACCCTAAAAATTCTAAAATATGAAAATCGATATTAACTTAGATTTTACTCAATTTGATAACTGTGCCCGCCACTTTATTGACGCGTGATTTTATACTCATATTGACATAAACACACAGACAGAATGGTAAATTAGAAACGGCCATTTATGATTGCATCGCATAAATAGCACTTAAATTCCGGGATGTTTTTTAAATCACAGACAGACCCTTCAATTTTATTTATTGTTTTGGATTAGTACTAAACGCGATTGAAATTGAGCTACTTGATTGTATCTACAGTTTATAAATTTTAGGTTATGTATAAACACTATAAACATCCTTTCCCTTTGCTATAAGTATTTATATGACTGAGTTTCGTTTATCTGCGTCTTAAATGGATCCAGGATACCATGGCCGTTCTAGGCGGCATAGTGTTAGAAGTTAGTCTAAATACATCGTCTACATTACCACTTATGGAAGGCACCTATTATCACTAACGTCTCTGCACTTGAGCTGAAATGTTATTGTGCGTAACGAAGGCAAGCGTCCCGATAGATAGAATCTCTTTGATTGTCTGGCAGTGTTGCAACCCACAGTAGTTGCTTGCAACGCTTTTACAGAATTCAGCTAGATCAGCTGATTCGGAATGAAAACATTAGTCACTGAAGTGGCGCAGCTATAGATGCAACCCTCTTTGGGAATTTCCTTTTTGTACTGTTTCGTCTTGAGATGCTCGGACCGTGGGATTATAAGACTGGAGCCTATGAAGAGCTTATCAACTTCGCGAGTGGTCAGAGTATTGATGGCCTTTGTCAAAAAAGATAGATAGTGATAGAACATTATGATCAGTAGGTACACGAGACGAACAATCCGTAGGTAAAATGCGGAACTAAAACTAATCCCTATTAATATTATAAATGCGTTTTCACGGAAAAACTACTGGACCGATGGCCGTGCATCGAATATATATATATATATATATATATATATATTCAATACCGACGATGAACATAGGATACTTTTTGTCCCGAAGAATGGAATAGTTTTCGGGATAAAAATATATTTGTTTGTTATACTTTTACGAAAATACTACTTACTGGACCGATTTGGCTGAAATTTGGTATAATAGGTTGGTGAAAAAGTCTTTTCGCATATAGTATGTATGAACTTGTAATAAGATCTTTTTGGCTATACCATTTTTATCTGGCTGGTTTTGGTATCCATTAAAAAATTTAATTTTAAAGAAGACAATTCCAAATTCAAATTAGGAAAATGAGTGATTTTCATTTGTTTTTCTTATTGTTAAAATGAGTGAATCTAATGAAGAAATTCGATACATTTTAAAATTTTACTACAAAAAAGGTAAAAACACAACACAAGCCGCGAAAAAATTTTGTGATGTTTATGGGCCTAATGCAGTATCTGTGAGAGTAGCGCAAATTTGGTTTAAGCGTTTTCAATCCGGGAATTTTGATATCAAAGATAGTCGCTTTCAATTCAATAGTCAAGTCGCTCTGGTCGCCCTGTTACGGACAAAATTGATGCCACTTTTGAAAAAGTGGAGCAAGATCGACATATTAGTAGTTACGATGTAGCTGGAGAGCTGGGTATTGACCACAAAACGGTTTTGGCGCATTTGAAAAAAGCTGGGTACACAAAAAGCTCGATATTTGGGTGCCTCATGAGCTCACTGTAAGAAACCTAATGAACCGTGTACTCATTTGTGATTCTTTATTATGACGTAATGAAACCGAACCATTTTTGAAGAAGCCGATAACTGATGACTATGGTATATATGGTATATATTATTAACTTTAATATCGAGAGTGGACAAGGGTTCCTTTTTATCCCGGATAATGGGATAGATTTTGGGATAGATTTATGTCAAGGTTATCCCAGAAAGTGGGATAGGTTTTTTTGTGATTTACCATTTTGTTTATTTTGATCATTTTGGTCATTTTGATCATTTTGGCCATTTTGGTACTTTTGATCAATTTGGTCAGTTTGGTCATTTTGGACAATTTGATCATTTTGGCAACTTTGGTCATTATAGTCAATTTAAGCATTTTGGTCGTTTTGGTCTTTTAGGTCGTTTTGGCCATTTTGGTTATCTTGGTCATTTTCGCCATTTTGGTCTTTTTGGTCAATTTGGTCAGTTTGGTCATTTTGGTCAATTTGGTCATTTTGGTCACTTTGGTCAATTTTGGCTATTCTGGTCTTCTTCTTCTTCTTCTTCTTCAGCCAATCTCAGTCCACTGCTGGACGTAGGCCTCCCCAAGTACGCGCCACATATCCCGATCTCCCGTCTTCCTCATCCAGCCCCTGCCGGCGGTCTTACGCAGATTGTCAGTCCACCGGGCTGGCGGGCGTCCTACACTACGTTTGCCGAGACGTGGTCTCCACTCCAGGACTCGTTTGCTCCATCTGCCGTCGGTCCTGCGACAGACGTGACCGGCCCACTGCCACTTCAACTTGCTAATTTTGCGAGCTATGTCGGTTACCTTCGTTCTCTTACGGATGTCCTCATTTCTGATTTTATCCATAAGAGAAACACCTAACATAGCTCGTTCCATAGCCCGTTGAGTGACTTTGAATTTGTGGACCAGTCCCACGGTCAGTGTCCATGTCTCGGCACCGTATGTCATGATGGGTAGGACGCACTGCTCGAAGACTTTCGTCTTCAAGCATTGCGGAATGGTCGACGAGAAGACCTGTCGAAGCTTACCGAATGCTGCCCAAGCCTAACTGGATCCTCCTATTGGCTTCCCTCTTGAAGCCGTGTCTGCCTACCTGGATCTTTTGTTCAAGGTAGACATATTCCTGCACAACCTCAAGGGGGGAACCATCGATGTTTACCGGCCGCGGCATGACATGTTCGTTGAACATGACTTTCGTCTTGTCCAAATTCATGCCGAGACCGACCCATCGGGAGGATTCATTCAGGCTGTTCAGCATGTCGGCAAGTTTCTCCAACGTCTCTGCGAAGATGACAATATCATCAGCGAAACGGAGGTGAGAGATGCGCTCGCCGTTAATGTTGATGCCCCGTTCATTCCATTCCAGAGTTTTGAAGACATCTTCCATCGCGTTGGTGAACAGTTTCGGGGATATGACATCACCGTGTCTCACCCCGCGACGTAGAGGTATAGGCTTCGCCCTCCGGTTCTGGATCTGAACGGTCATCGTTACGGCGTCATACAGACATCTCAACACCTCGATGTATCGCCAATCGATACGGACCTCTGCAGAGACTCCAGAACAGCCCAAGTTTCAATAGAGTCGAAGGCTTTCTCGTAGTCCACAAATGCCATACACAGCGGCTGATTATACTCCTCGGTCTTCTGTATAATCTGCCGAACAGTATGGATGTGGTCTACGGTGCTGTAGCCTTTTCGAGCTCAGTTGTAATACCGTCGTCCCCCGGAGCCCTGCCATTCTTAAGTTGCCCGAGTGCCGTCCTAATTTCGCCAATGTCGACCTCCGGGATATCTTCCGTATAGTGGCGCATGAGTGGTGCACGTGGATCATTAGCACCTTGAATCGTAGGTATTTCCGCCTGCGAAGAATACAATTGACCGTAGAACCGTTCCACCTTTACCAGGATCTCAGAGTGAGACTTAAGCTCCCTGCCATCTATTTTTCTCACTTTTGCAAGATGGCTTCTCCCCATTCTGGTCATTTTGGTATTTTTGGTCAATTTGGTCAGTTTGGCCATTTTGGACAATTTGGTCATTTTGGCCACTTTGGTCAATTTTGGGCATTCTGGTCATTTTAGTCAATTTAAGCATTTTGGTCGTTTTGGTCTTTTAGGCTGTTTTGGCCATTTTGGTTATCTTCGTCATTTTGGCCATTTTGGTCTTTTTGGTCAATTTGGTCAGTTTAGTCATTTTGGTTAATTTGGTCAATTTGGTCATTTTGGTCACTGGTCAATTTTGGCCATTCTGGTCATTTTGGTCAATTTGCATTTTGGTCGTTTTGGTCTTTTAGGTCATTTTGGCCATTTTGATCATTTTGGTTATCTTGGTCAGTTTGGCCATTTTGGACAATTTGGTCATTTTGGCTACTTTGGTCAATTTTGGGCATTCTGGTCATTTTAGTCAATTTAAGCATTTTGGTCGTTTTGGTCTTTTAGGTTGTTTTGGCCATTTTGGTTATCTTTGTCATTTTGGCCATTTTGGTCTTTTTGGTCAATTTGGTCAGTTTAGTCATTTTGGTTAATTTGGTCAATTTGGTCATTTTGGTCACTGGTCAATTTTGGCCATTCTGGTCATTTTGGTCAATTTGCATTTTGGTCGTTTTGGTCTTTTAGGTCATTTTGGCCATTTTGATCATTTTGGTTATCTTGGTCATTTTGGCAACTTTGGTCATTATAGTCAATTTAAGCATTTTGGTCGTTTTGGTCTTTTAGGCTGTTTTGGCCATTTTGGTTATCTTTGTCATTTTGGCCATTTTGGTCTTTTTGGTCAATTTGGTCAGTTTAGTCATTTTGGTCAATTTGGTCATTTTGGTCACTGGTCAATTTTGGCCATTCTGGTCATTTTGGTCAATTTGCATTTTGGTCGTTTTGGTCTTTTAGGTCATTTTGGCCATTTTGATCATTTTGGTTATCTTGGTCATTTTAGTCAATTTGGGCATTTTGATCATTTGTTTAATTTGGGCAATAATGGTCATTTTGATCATTTTAGTCGTTTATGTAATTTACAGATAGATAAACGGGGGATAGATAAATAAAACTAAAACGGATTGAAATAGAGGATGAAAATTTGTATGGGAGACCAATCATTTCTCAAGTTTATAGATACAAAATTCATCATCTATAAAAAATGCGATAGTACCTTCATCTGTCTAGCTGTTAAACTTTCACAGAAAAATTACTAGGACTATTGGATCGGTTTTGCTCTAACTTTGTTTAAATGTAGTTTTAATCCCGAAAATGGACATAAATACTTTTCATGGCGGAGATGGGATAGTTTGCGAAATTAAATGAAGTGAATCTTCCAGGGGCAAATAGTACTAACATAAAAATTGAGTACAGTGTAACCTGTATTAACGCCTGCTCTTTAAACAAGAGGTACGCATATAATAGTAACAGCCCATAAACGTCTCAATACAGGGCCCGAGCTTCCCATTTATCGGAAAACGGACAGTACAACTGCCAAGATAGTCTAATGCCCGGTTTCTGAGGTACTTTTAACTGTAGTTTATCTGTTAGTGCTATCGGTTCAATAACTTATAAAATTGCATTTTTGAACACACCATCGTACGATAGTTAAACTAGGTTCAACTTAACTGACCAATATTAGGCGATTAAGATATTCCATATCTTTTGTTTGACGTTTTGTTGTTGACTTTTTTGTTATATGTAAATAAATATTAAATATTCCTTCTTAAATAGATCCATCTAGAGGCGAGTTTTGGTACTAGTTGTAGGTCAACAGTTAACCTAAGTTTATCTATTACATAACTTTATGGAATCAATTGTTATTGAATTCATAACTGGGAACCTCAGAAACCGGGCATAAAGCGGCTTGGCGGATTTGTCACATCGGTTATCTCAATATGCAGATTTCATCATGATGTTTTCCTTCACCATTAGCACGTGTCAATTATAATAATATGCACACCAGGTCCAAAAATTGCCTAAGTGTTGCATGGTTTCTGGCTAAGATACCCCTCTTCCTTCGAGATTGACATGCGTGCGCTAAGCACTAAGCTACCACGACTTACCAAAACTAGTGTAATTAGATATTAATTAGGTTTTGTTAAGTTCATTTTTTATTGTATTATATTAGTATTTATGTTATTCTAATGTATAGTTACTACTATTTTCATAATATATTTGTAAACATTTGATTTTATTTTTAGATGGGCAATCTTGGTTAACACCTAGACTTTGTAAAAAGTAAATATTTAATAAACATGTCTCTTATACCCTGTTTGCAATTTTAATGGTTATACAAAGGAGTGGGCGCATTTTCTGAAAAAAGATCGCAGCTATACCATTAATCAAATACTAGTAAATAGTTGCCAAATACATATGTATATGTACGTCTTAAAATGAGATTATAAGCTTTTTTCGATGTCGATGTTCGATCACTCAGCCGGTTTCATTGAAAGCAAATCTTTCACAGATGAATCATAGGCTTGGTACTTACTTGAAGAATTCACAAATCTTTCTTTGTTAAAAATATGTTTTAGCGTTATAGTTATAGTTTATAGTAATATTACGAAATAATGTTGATGTTTATGGTTATTTAAACATATATCATTACTTGATCTCACTGATTGTCTGACTGACTGACATATTATGGCACAGCCCAAAGTACTGGGGCTAGGTCCTTGAAAAGTTGGATGTGGGATTTTCTGTACTGTAGGTGCGTCCTAAGGGGGTGAAAAAGAAGATGAAAGTTTTTTCAAACTGATTATTTTTAGTCTACGCCATAGAAGCCGCGAGCAACAGCTCGTTAATTCATATATTTGATATTTATTTTTTTAGTTGTTCATACGAATGTTGTACTATTACAAATCTTTAAACTCTTCTAAGTTTCAAAAGTTCTATACAAGCAATAAATTTTGGTCCCACATGCAGAATTAGTCACAAGAAGATTTAAAATTTTAATTTTCAGATATAGATTACTAAGGGATTTCACTTTGTCGAGGCTGTTACAAAATTATTATTCTCATAAATCTTGACACAAGATAAATCTTAAAGTACTTTTTATTCATAAAACAAATTAAAAAATTGTTTTTTGTTTTCAAAAACCACAATAATCCAATTGTAATCTAAGTTTAAAATAGTCAAAGGAGATTTTTATATAAACACCTATCTCTGTGTCTTTTAAGTACCATAGTTAGTTAGTATCGTATGTAGGTTAATATTTTAGAGTTGTAAAGCCATTTTTCTAAAACGGAACCCTTAAAAAAGCCCTTTCCATTTGCCTATTTATTTTACTACTACTGGTTACAAAATATATTGGGTTGGCTAACCTACATATTAATAATTGAAGGAATACAAATCATTTACAATCGAAATAAGACAACTAGCGTTGAATAAGAAAATACAAAAATATTTATAACTAGAATTTGCCCTTAGGCGGTAGGTAGTTTATTTTATTTACATAAAAACTTAGTTTGATTTTTTAATATAGTAATAACAAAGAAACTAAGTGCATTAGTCTACTAGGCTTTGTTAGTGAATTGAATAACACGATTGCAGCGCCATCTTTTTCGTTATTTTCCCCCATCTATCGGAAACGACGTCATTTATCGGGATAAAAGTACCCTAAGTTTCGACCTGGGATATAAGCTAGCTCTGTATCTAATTTCATTTCAATCCGTTCAGTAGTTTTCAGGTGATGCTCTAACAGCCAGACAGACAGATAGTCAGACACAAAAATTCTAAAAATTGCATTTTTGGAATCTCCTGGTCCGAATTAAGTAATAACCTCGAAAGGTATAAACTCGAACTATTACAGATCTATTATAGTATAGATAGAAGATACATAGATTTGTAATTACAGATGAAATTAAAAACGGGTTTTCGATAAAAGGCTTCCCAACTTTGCATTTCAAACCACGACGGGTACGACCGTATTCGCCAATACTTCATTGGAAATCACCATCATAATCAGCTAATAGTAGTCCACTGCTGGACATAGGCCTTCCTAAGTTTATACCACACATCTCGGTCGTTAAGGTTACTTACATTTGCTTTATATTATTTTGTAATATTTTATTACTGATTTACAAAGCGTTTTAGAAAATAAAGCTCTGATAGACCTGTGAAATGTAACCTTGTGAAATTTTATAAACGGTTAATAAAAAAATACGCAGACTTTGCTTTGTTTAAGCTCTCAGATACATTACTCGTATCATGGCCAGAGGTGAACACGCTACACGAACCTTTAGCCTATGCTATTTTACTAAATTACAATTAATTTTATCGAACTTATAAAATATGATTGAATGAAAACACGTTATTGTTCACCAAAGATGAAAATTACGTTCTTAAGAAGTAGGTGCAATTAATGTTGAGCAAAGGATGGAAAAAATTAAAATCGGTTTTGTTACGCAAATACCATGTATAGAAATTATTTCTCTCAAATGTAAGCAAATAGTATTTTGGTATGAATGTAATTGTTTAGAGAGCCGCTAACCTAGAGACTGTTATGATGGATAGTCAATGAATAAACAATTGTGATGCTATTTTAATCGACGTTGAACGTTTTATGTTAGACATTTGGGTTGTTTTCATAGAACTAAAAGTGTTTAGTTTGCTTTCTCATAAATTAATACTCATAGCAATTTAGTAAACACCTTAAGTAAGTTCCGGTCGTAGCATGTTGAATAGAGTTGATAGATGTTTAGTTTTCAACACTAATGTTCAATCCTTTGTTTTATTGGTCGGTATGACAGAAATAACAAAATATGACAGTTTGGTAAAACATAGACATAGCCGACATTTTATTGTTCCCCAAAAACAAAATGTACAACAAGACAATATTTACTTGGTAAAACAAGAGGCGGCCTTGTCACTGAAAGCGATCTCTTCCAGGCTCCAACTCCAACCTAACTAGAAGGAAATTCTTAAATTATCTGTAATTAGTATATAATAAAGAAAAAAATAAATTTTCATTTACAACAACATCAATAAACAATTGCTTTCATAAGGATACTGCAAACAATCCTGCATTAAAGGAAATGTCGAGTTTCTTCGTTCGCCAATACGTTTTTAAAGGCAAAGTAAACCTCACAAATAAAGTATGTAAATTACCAACAGGAGAAAGGTAGTTCCGATCATTCAGGTTTAATATATTATTCTATCTATTTTAGATTTCTTTAAGGCTATTTCGTAACCCGTTATATAAATTTTATACGTATAAAATATGAATAAATTTTATAGGGATTAGTAGAACTCTTGTCGGTGTTTAAGGCAAAGTAATAGCATATTGAAGATTCTTTTATGAAGTTTTATAAATACTAATCGGCTTAATAAATTTAGCAGATGTGTGTGTTTTATTTTCTAACTATATATTATCTTAGAGTTTACCCCGCGTCAAACCCAAATGACTACCTTTGCTTTATTTATATAAAAAAATAATTAGGTCTTTTGTATATAGGTATCGTAAGCAAAGCCGCGGGCATAAGTTAGTGCATATATAAACCTTTGAAATTTATTATCTAAGTGATGGTGAAAACTGATTGAGTATTTTAGGGGGAATTAGCGGGATATACAGACAGACAAAGAGCAACAACACGGATAGCGACTTTGTTCTATGCATGTAAAGATATTCAATATTTTATTTACATGTATAAACAATCTTAAAAGAGTATATACCTACCTTAATTTTTGTAGTATTATTCTCTTATCACTATCATATTTATATCTAAGTCAAAGTAAGCTTACCGAGATTTCATTTAATGATAATTTTTAATTAAGTAATGTTTGCTCACAAAAATCGTCAATAGGAATCTTGATAAAAATTCATAGAGTCACGTTTTATTCGAGGCCAAATTCTCTCCACGTATGTAAAATAATATCATTGGAATTATAATACTGCGGGACGACGAACAGGGGGTTTGTGTTTGTTTATACATATATTTGACTGAAAAATTTCAGAAGTATTTACATTTAGACGATTTTTCGTAATACATTACACTCACACAACACAAAGTGACTATTTTGTGTATTATTTTCAATGACACTACATAAGAATTATGGAACAAAAATCGGCCAAGTGCGCGTTGCACTAGACATAGTCGAGGTCCATAGCGGCGATAAACATCCACTGTTCTTATCATTTAGCTACGAAACCCTAAAATAAGCTTTTAATCAAAAATACCCCTTGTTTAAAAAACTACTTAATATATCTTATTCAAAACAATTTTCGTTGTTATGTTTATTTTTAAGTTTTCTACTACTTGGTTTCAATAGTTAAAGGGAAGGGAGAAAGTCTTAAGATTTGGCGTCAGTTACTTATACGAGTATATAACTACGGGCGGCCTCTCCTAATTTTCACGCAATTTTATTACAGCTTGTATAATGGCATAAAAATGATATATTTATACTAAATTTCGTCCATATGTTCAAATAGATCCCGTAGTTTCTGAGAAAATGACTGTAACATACAAAGACAGACTGGCATAACAATTTTATAAGGGTAGTTATAGTTTTTGATAAAATGGCTGCGGATCCCTAAAAAGGTTTAGTATGTCCTTGTAAAAGGATATCATAGTGAATATTTTGTATAACATGACATTTTGCTATTTGATATCTCTAACAAAGCAACTGACCTTACCCCGGACTCTCTATACGCCCTTCCGGGTTGTTCTCGTAGTGATATGCCTTTATATCATTTATAATAGCTCCAAATTCATTTATACTGAGTGATATTAAAGTTTCATATTTTCATCTTCGGTTATAAGCAGTTCTGACGATTATTTAAATAAAAACACTAACACTCTTTAGCAGTTGTAATACCAGGCCACTCAGAAAGTATTGCGAAAAAAAGTTTTTATTTATGAGTGACCTGTATGTATAACTGACCAGTTATAAACTATTTTGAAAATATGATTATTTATAACTAAAAATAGGTACGTTCCAATTTCAAAATTTCTCTCCAAATTGTTTGCGAGCTAATTTAAATTATCATGTCTCATTGAAAAATGGATCTGCGCCGGGAACATTTTCATGCTATAATTTTTTACGATATCAAGTGTCGCCTGAAACTGGACGAATCGTACGATAGATTTCAGATGGCATTCATGGATGAAGGCCCTCCTAAGGTAACCGTGTATCGTTAGTACAACGAATTCAAGCGCGGTCGACTAACTTTGAGGGATGAAGAAAGAAGTGGTCGCCCTTTGACAGCTGTTACGGAAGAAAACGTGCTAGCAGTGAAAAATTTAGTCCAAGACGATAGGCGAGTTACGTATCAAGAGATTTAGCACGTACTGCAGATTGTATCGGGAAGTCTTCACGAGATTCTACACGTGCATCTTGCACGTGCATCAGGCTTGTCTCGGCGTGTTTACGACATCATTACAGGTGATGAGTTCTGGATTTATGAAACGATTCAAAAACGAAGCTCTAGTCGACGGTTTGGGTGTTTCAAAACGAATCAACGCCTACCAAAGTGAAGCGTTCTAGAAGCGGGGGAGATTTATTTGCAGAATTTTTTCAATTTGATTGGCTACTTGGTGTCAATTCCTTTATGGAACCAAAGAAGCATCAACGCCGAATAGTATACCACCAAATGCTTGGATAAAGTTTTTTCTGTTATGAGCAACAAGCGACCAAACATAGGGCTCCGCGGGCTACAGCTCCACCACTACAACGAGCCCGCCCATACCGCGCTCAAAACGAGGGATTTGCTAGACAGCACGCCGGTCAAAATCCTGGGTCACCGTCCTTACAGCTTTGACCTAGGACTGTGTGACTTCTTTTTATTTCCGAAAATAAAAAATCAGCTCAAAGGGATACAATTTACGTCACCGGAAGATGCGCTATCAACGTTCGAGCAAGCTGTAAACGAGGTGTCTGCGGCGGACTGGAAAAAGTGTTTCGAAAATTGGTTCAGACGCATGAAACTTTGTATAGAGACTGGTGGAGAGAATTTTGAAAAAATTAAATAAAAAATATTTACCTATAGAACATTTTTTTTATTTCCGCAAAACTTTCTGAGTGTCCCACGTATTAAAGTAAGAACAAAGAATGTCTCCTAATATATGCGTGGGCATATTTCTGTGTAGGATTTTAAACGATTTTAAACAAAATTTATAAGCATAAAATAGGCGTAATTTATCAAAACTTGATTTACGATGACTGTTTGATAAATATTTTTATAGCTCATACTTCCCCATCCATATGTGACGCACATGTTCGGCATTCGGTGGTTTATCAACGTTTTACGCATGATTTTGGGAGAACACTGTCGCGAGATTCCGTGCTCCCGACCTTGAATCTATTGTAGTATATCAACACGACGTAATATTGTTCCCTCGTAAAACTAATAAAACCAAATGAAATACGAATACGTACATCTACATATAACGTACTATCTACGATGTCACCTTGCCAATCATTCAATAGAACTTGAAACGCGGTCTTTGTTAACTAAGTTGACGTAACAATGGCCGAATGTTCAATGAACATCAATCTCAATTGGATCTGACAATAGAATGCCTAATAAAAATAGTCTACACTTGCTGCTACATTGACCTTTTATTATTTTCACAGATTATGACGAAGAAGTTGGATACAAAAAGATTACGAGATCAACGACATCGACACCCCAGCGCCGATGACAGACCATAGGGGTGCCAGATTAGAGTTTAAGCATGGCAAACAAGACCGACGCATACTGCGTGCCCGGCGCCACAAACTTCAACAAGGCCTACAGCAGACTCCACGGATACATCGCATTGGTGATTTGCATTGTCGGATCGGCCACCAATTCCATAAACATAGCAGTGCTCAGTCGACGGGAAATGACCAGCTCCACGAACTCCATCCTCACCGGACTTGCTGTCGCCGACCTCCTAGTGATGTTAGAGTACATACCATACGCTTTACATATGAACATCAAAATCGGACCACAAATCAACAAAAATACTTACGCGTGGACAGTTTTCGTTTATTTCCACTCCATATTTAGCCAAACGTTCCACACAATTTCTATTTGGCTTGCCGTCACTTTGGCGGTGTGGCGATATGTCGCCATTGCTTTCCCGCAAAGAAACATAACATGGTGTAACAAGAAGAATACTACTATAGCCATCGTGAGCGCGTATGTCATATGCC
The DNA here is from genome assembly GCA_039645545.1 of Dendrolimus houi. Classification (NCBI taxonomy): domain Eukaryota; kingdom Metazoa; phylum Arthropoda; class Insecta; order Lepidoptera; family Lasiocampidae; genus Dendrolimus; species Dendrolimus houi. Next base: position 11,727,574 of record CM077127.1, on the reverse strand, counting down.
CGTTCGTTTGTCTTCCCATTTATTTCGCAATGAATATTGTGCCCAGTGAAGTGACGCCGCAAAATAATTCTGAGTTTGCCGAGGATCTTTCGTTGCCTTACAACCGGACCGTTTACGTTTTGGAAATGTCTAAAAATGTGGAATTAGTTACAGCAATTATGTGGATATACAGTGTCATATTAAAACTAGTCCCGAGCATAGCCCTGTCAATTTTAAGTACGTGTTTGATATCGAAGTTAACCACGACCGAAAGAAGACGGCAAATACTGCTAAAACGATCTACCATTGGGCCAAATGAGGTAAGTTAAACTAAATTTTTATTTCTAAAACTTTTTTACTAATTAACTGAAGCACGAAAATTATGAGACGTTTGCAGTGAAATTACCTTTTTTAATTAATAGATGGCGAGATATTCGCTTCCAAAGTCGTAAAAAATATGTCTCTAATGCCCCTCTTCTGACTTTTAAGATAGTACAGCTTGAAACTACTTTTGATGAAAATTAATTACTTAAGATCTTTTAGGTAGCGTTTTTATTTTAAGGATTTTTGATTAAATGCTTTTTGGGGATTTATATCTAGATACAAAAACGTGTGCGTCTCGGGACGCTCGACAGAAGTGATAACTTAAACTAATCTAAGTTGAACTATTTCATATTGAATTGTTTAAATTGTTTAACTTTAGGTTATTACTTAAATTTTATGTATATAGCGCGTGGTATAGAGTGAGAGAGGAAGAGCCAACCTACCTCTGCCGTATGCGTGTGAGAAAGGGAAGCCTGACAGACTGGTGCCGTAACGCGTTACGCAACGAAGCGGTTTACCCTCTCTCATAAGAAGTTATCACTTCAAAAAAACGAATCCAATAAATTCTCCAGGCAACCTTTAATAGTGCGTTGACAGCCATGCACTTGGCAATTCAGTAATTTAGACTCAGGCTATTATTAATAACCAGTTTATAAAAATAAATATTGATATTTATTATTTTAAAATAAATTAAACATATGATTTAATTTTTTGATGTTTAGCAACTATAATCTTAGTTAGGTACCTACTAAGATTATATTAGAATATAAATAAATTTGTATGAAAACATTTTGATTAATTATTCAAAATAAACTGCATTTATTTTCAAACTGTATTATTGTATTATAATAAGTAAGCATCGAAAAAACATATTTGATATGATTTTTTGCGTTATAATATTTAAGCTGTCACCAATAGATAGCAAGAAACAGTATGAAAATTAACACTAGCACATGATAGCTAAACGTATAAAGTAACTCGATAAATTGGTTAAACCATAAACAATACAAATAAAATAAGAAGAGCCTGCTACATGTACAAAACGAGCCTATGTACCCCAATGTTACATGATGTTATCTCTCGTATAGACGTATAATTAGATACGATGTTCAACGCCGTTTTCGAAGACTGAAGCCACAACTCGGCGCGAACCTTATCATCCCTGTAAAATTCTCATTAATGTTCTCGACATGTAATTTGTTTAAATTTACCGCTTCAAGTAAGTATTTCAGAAATGTATCTTAAAAGCTATAATGAATCTAAAACTTTTTAAATACTCATTCATCATTGAATTCTAATATAGACTTAACTGCATTAACTGTTATGTTTGATGCTCAGTCACGCCAAAAGAGTTGAACGGATCTAGATGAAATTTGTCACAGGGATAGATTATAGTCTGGAATAGCATAATTTTTTTTATTTTATTCCAGAAAAGTATACGGTTCCCGTGAGACAACATTAACACGAATGAAGCCGCTGGCAAAAACTAGTAAGAAATATGCAGGTATACGTGCAGTGGCGGATTTACAGATTTGCCTCCAGAAAACTCTTTCAATTTTTCTCTACAATTCGATATCCTAGTTCACATTTACAATAGTTTAAAATTTTTTTTAATGAAATTATAACTTTATGATTTGTAGACTAGTGTAATAATTAACCATATTTTTCCCGTCAAAATTTAACAAGTGGGGAAACATAACGTTACACTTTGAATTTTTTGTGGACCCAATAACGTAGATAGCATAGATGGATAATTGGTCTAACGCTGTTGTGCATAGACATTTAATCGACGGTTAAAATAAAATAATCACTGTTTAGCCATTTAGTTTTAGCGATTATTTTATTTTAACCATCGATTAAATGTCTATGCACGTTAGCCTAAGATCAATATGATTCTTTTAATTTTTGTAACAAATTCTGGCACCTTTAGGTTTAGGCTACTTAACGTAGCCTAAACCTAACGTAGGAGTAGTCATTTTGGGTAAAACGAAACACTTAGAAATCATCTTGTCTATCAGTCTGTCTTTTTATGTCGCAGTCATTTTGCTCAGTCACTACAGGCTTTATATAGACGAAATTTATGATTACAGGACATAATATAATAAATATCACTTACTGTAATCATCATTATATACACTTATCAAATTCAATTTACTTTGGCAGTGACCGTGCTAATGTACATAATAATATTCCACAACAAACGCTTCGATGGTACCCACCCACCCCCAAGGTATTTCAATTTTAATAATGTGTATTTTTATAAGTTTTCGCGGCTAGTATACATAATAAAACTACGTCTTAACGGTTTTAAGCGCGGTAATTTATTTAATTTTTATTATTCCGACTTTTTGGCCACTTTTCAGTAACCGTGATCACGTAAGACAAAGATGTCAAGTGTCAATGAGTATTGTTAAAGTTTCATTTAGCGTACCGTCTACTTGTTTATGTTATTTATTTAGTTTTCATTTTGTTTACGGTTATTATTTACTCTATGGGAGCCTAATCTAATTTACTACCGCTTCGCAACATGTTGTGGCTTGAAGAGAAGAAGCGGCGCAAGATACTTTTCAGCAAACATGTCTAGGTCTACTAATTTTATATAATATTAAAAATGGGGGGGGGTAAAATAAAAAGAAATTGTCAATCAAGTTAAAGAGCTCCCAGCTAAGGTTTTCCCTGAGTACTACGTACGGTATGGGGTTTTTTGAAAAATTTATTAAAATTATTGTTTTGCAAATGTCCATATGCGTCAGTAACCACCTTCCATCAGGTAAGTCGTTAGCCTGTACAGTAATAAAGAAATTGGAGATTTTTGCTCAAGGCCAAACAACCGAGTTTTTGTGACAGCTCGAAAAAGAATGAAATTTTGTACGTAATTAATATTCACCGAAAACAAAGCTTATCAACTTCCCAATAAAAATACAAAATACCGTTTAATATGTTATTTTGTTATCTAATTTGAGAATTTCATTTTAAGAAAAATCAATAGATGTAAAAATAAATGACATCGCTTGTAATTTTTTTTAAATAAACATTAACAATGTGTTGAACTCTTAAGTTATATTGACAAAAGTATTAATGTACATGACCTACGAGCCGAGGCAAGCAAGTCAAACATGCTATTTTGGAATTTAAATTTACAGTTAGCATCGCTTGTAGTGTTTATCTTTTAAGTTGACGTCATTTGAATAATATTTTACAAATATTATATGTAATACTAAGAGCTTTCCTTGCGACTTCGCTTGCGTAAACGAAATTCTCATATCCCGCCGATATTATCCTGTATTCCAGGATAAAAAGTGTTTTATGGCTGCAATAGTTTTATCCACAACGATACAGACGTTTTAATGTTCAAACCAATTAACTTTCATAAAAATACGTATATATTATATATATATATATATATATATATATATATATATATATATATATATATATATATATATATATATATATATATATATACTAAATCCCCGCTCCCGCTTCGCTGGGCGAATTTTCAAAGGAAATAAATTAAATTTTATTCATAATTTTTGTTTTTTATTCATATTTTTTTGCTTTTTTGTTAATTTTTTTCTGAAATTTAAAATATTTTTCAAAGAAGAGTCAAATTCACTTAAAATAAAATTTATTGATATAATAAATTATTATTATAATTATTATTATAATAAAAATAAATGTTGATGAACAACAAAACAAAGAATAAATGGAGAAATTAGTGAATAGAAATGGTCCGATTCATGGAGAAATGAGTATTAATCTTCCTCCATCTCACATTCGACGACTCGTCGCTCGTAAGTTGAGTTTGCCGGGACGTAAGACATACTCGTTAACATAACGAAGTTGAAACTAAAAACTCTACATTCAAACGGCGAGTCATTTTGATCAGATGGCATCTGTAACGCGATATGATATTTGAAAAAGAAATATCATAAAATGTTTTAATGGAAATGGTTAAACGTATGACCACTGCGGACCAATACGGCGAGCAGAGAGTACGTTTAACCACAACCTTTTCGATAATCGACTCAAGCTCATGTTGATAATCGACAATCATTATAACATGATCCCCAGACCGATCACGGATACCAAATGAAAAATTGTCGGTAAAGAGTAATTCACGGTACCCGCAAAGCTCCTGAACGTACCCAGTGAATCAGAAAAAAAATAATCAATAATTTATAAAATAAACAAAAAAGATTTTAAATTAAATTAATAATTACAAAAAAGACATACTCATAACGACGCCCTTGCCGGAAAAATGGTGGCCGTTGAAAATTCATGAAGTTGATGTTGATAGTAGCGTTGATGACAGATGAATGGTCTAAATGTTTATTTCCTTATTTTTTTTTAATAGCAAAAAACAATGAACCTAGTAACCATTCAATTTTTTTTGTTGTTTATTTATTAACTTCATGTTTATCGTTGCAACGAACATTGTAAACGTATAACTAAGTATTAGTAAACGTTATTTCTTCTTTATCAACATGTCATGTACATATTCACTCTATCTCATCGAATTATGAAACGGATTACTTTGCCAGGCGAAGGACATAGATTTATTTAACCTTTTTTTAATTATTATTATTTTGGAAAGGTAATCTTTTCTTAGCACTTTGGCTAGTTTGAACCACATCCACGGGCCTAAACCAAGTGAATGCAGCGTCTAGTGAGGAAAATTTATGTTGACGGTATTTTATTATGAGGGGCAATTTCGTTTTCGTCTATCTGCAAGAATTTTCTAACTATTCTACATGTATTCAAGAATAGGGCTGTATCTGAGTTTAGGGAGTTTTGGTCGAGCGGCTGGGTCCATACCAGAGTATTGTGTCAGGGTTGTTGTAAATTTGTCATGTATTTCTTGGGTATAGGTGCTGGTTGTTAAATTCTGATCTGCGATGACTAAGGTCTCAATATCATTTTCTAACATAAAGGTTAAATTTTCAGTTTGTGAGGATGTATGTGATGTCCGTGTGTATGCTTGCGATTGATGGAGTGGGTGGGATTGTAAAATTGGAGATTGAGTGTAAGATTGTGGTTGTTCTTGTATAGTATTTTCGTCTGCGTCTTGTAATAATGTCATAGTATTAGAGCCTATATTATCTTCAGATTCTTCTTGTAACTGTAAGCGGACTTCTTCTCTCAGTTGGTCTAGTATTTCTTGAGAGAGAAGTTTATGTCGTACTATAACTCTCCGCTGGTCTGATATTCTTTGTTCTGAAACGGTTACTTCCGGATATTGTTGGGAAAGAAGTTGATGTAATTGTTGCCTATATGTGGTCATGTCGGTCTCTAATTTGGTTATGTGAAGATAAGTACGCATGATAAATGTATTCACATCTTTGCTCCATTTCATGCGTACTCGTGATTTCCCAGCCTTGGTGGACACGGATAAGAAGGAACTTGCCTCCCGTGCAACATTCAAGACTGGTATGGGTGGATCTGGGATAAAGAGAGTGTTTGGGGTGACGATGATACGGAAGGTGAAGATGATCTGGAGGGTGTGTACGATACAGTACTTGGGCTATATGGTTCTATTGGAGTGTTTGTTCTGACTGTTAAACTATCACCATCGTCACGGATTTCGGCTGTAGCATCTTTGTCGGTGGGAGCCCGCCTGTTCAACTCCTCACCGCTGACAATTCGCATGCTGAAACACCCAGCGTCAGCTCCAGGTGTGCCCCGGCGATCGCCCCCGGGCAGCGGTCCTATACGTTTACGTTTAGATCGTAGCTCCATTTTTGATGGGTTTCCAGAGCCACGTTAGCCACGCCACTAATTTCTCATTCGTGTGTCCGCCTCCCACGTGATTAGGTTTTCAATCAGGACGTGTGGTTGTATTAGGGGGCGCAATCCCTATTGGAAATAGAATTACGTAAAATCCTATTTGAGATGATTTCTGCATGACAAATAAAAGGTTACTACCAAATTTAGAGTCTATAGAGGTTACAGTTTGGAAATAGAAATTTCACATTTTAACACCCACTACCGCAATCTTTTTCGGCGGTGGGCTGTTGTAAAATCCGCTCTTAAATCATTTCTGCATCACATATAGACGACTCTAGCTAAATTTGGAGTCTGTAGGAGCTACGGCTTAAAAAATAAAAATTTTCATTGTTAAACCACCCCCGCAACCCCCTGTGGGGTGAGCTACCGTAAAATTCGTTCATAGACTATTTCTACATCTCTTACAGAAGATTCCTACCAAATTTGGAATTTATAGGAGCTATAGTTTAAAAACAGGAATTGTTCATTGTTAACGCCCCCGCAATCCCCTTTTGGGGAAGAATTTCTTAAAAACCGTTTTTAGTTGACCTCTACATAACGAAAGTAATATTCCTACCAAGTTTCACATTTCTAAGTCTTATAGTTCCCGAGATTTGGTGATGAGTAACTATAGAAATTGTAATACTTCGATTATCATTGAAATTTTTAACGTTTTAGCAGACTTTTTAAAATTTTCTTACATATAAACCTTCTCCTGACAATTCTGAAGACAACAAAAAAAAAATTAACCCAATCGGTCCAGCCGTTCTCAAGTGATACTCGATCATAGATACGGCATTTTATTTTTATCAAAAAATGAGAGTGGGTGTGCAGGGGTGCGTGGGAGTTGGTGGGTGGATGCGTGGAAGTTTGTAAGTAGATTCTTAGCTGAATGTAAAAGAACATAATCCGTTTAGTAAACTCCGTTGAAATCCATGAAAACAAAAGAATCAAGAGAAAACGCTTGTTTTTTGTTCTTATTAGGATAAATGTTCATGAAAGTAAAACAGCAATAAAAAAATGAAGGAACGTCAGAATTCGAAAAATAAATAGCCATAAACCATCTAGGAAAAATTTTGCATCGAATGGTGGTAGTTTCATGTCGATACAATCAGTGGTTTAGGCGTGATTGAGCCTCAAGCGAAGGCCATTTTCATTATATATATATAGATTATATATATATATACATATATATTATTTATATATATATATATACATATATATTATTTATTTATATATATATATATATATATATATATATATTAGATTGGGGAAAAAGTTTCTTCGCATTTTATATAAAAATTCAAAAGGTTTTTTTATAAAGTTTATTTACATTTGACTAAAGTATGTAGGTGCCATTTTGTTGGATAACTTTTTGCCATCTTCTAGGTAGGGACGTGATGCCATTGCTATAAAAATTTTAGGGCTTCTGATCAAAAAACTGCGACAAGAGGTTTTGGCAGTCCTCTCGTGATGTTAACCTGACCCTGCCTAAGGAATTCTGCAGAGACCGAAACAGGTGAAAATCTGAAGTTGCAAGGTCAGGACTATACGGCGGATGCATTAACACCTCCCAGCCAAACTCTCGTAATTTTTGCTGAATGGCTAAAGATGTGTGAGGTCTAGCGTTATCATGGTGAAAAACCACATCCCTTCTGTTGATTAATTCCGGCCGCTTTCTCTCAACTTTTTGCTTTAATCTCATCAGTTGTTCGCAGTACAGTTCAGAATCGATGGTCCTGCCTGGCGGTAACAGCTCATAATGAATAATGCCCTTCCAATCCCACCATACACACAGCATCACCTTGTTGCGAGTTAACCCGGGTTTCGCCACAGTCGGTGTTCCACAGGGATCGGTATTAGGCCCTTTGCTGTGGAACATCGCATACGATTGGACTTTACGGTGTCGGGTACTCCCCGGCGTCAGTGTCGTCTGCTACGCAGATGACACGCTGATCGCTGCTCGCGGGAGGACCCATAGGCAGGCGTGCATCCTGAGCACGGCTGGGGTGTCACAAATAGTAGGCAGGATTCGGCGGCTAGGTCTGGAGGTGGCTCTGCAGAAGACCGAGGCTGTGATTTTTCACCGCCCTCGCAATCGACCACCTCCGGACACTAACATCGTTGTAGGAGGTGTCCGCATCGGCATCGGGGAAACCATGAAGTACCTGGGATTGGTTCTCGATAGTCGATGGGACTTTTCGGCACATTTTCGGCAATTGGCCCCCAAACTCAAGAAGACGGCGGGAGCGCTATCGCGTCTGCTGCCCAACATTGAGGGGCCTGAAGCCACGTGCCGAAAATTATTCGAAGGCATCGTGCGGTTTATGGCCCTATACGGAGCCCCCGTTTGGGCAGACCGCCTGACGGCCAGAAACGTAGCTCTGCTGCGACAAGTGCAGCGAGTGCTGGCTGTCAGGGCGATATGAGGATACCGTACGGTGTCCTTCGAAGCGGCCTCGCTACTCGCCGGATCTTCACCGTCGGACCTCGAAGCCAGGGTCCTCGCGTCGCTGTACCAGTGGCGCAAGGAGGCCCTGGCGAGGGGCACGAGACCGGCGCCTCAGGAAACAGAGGCCAGCCGGTCGGAGCTCCGCGACGTCGCCTTGGTGGTTTGGGAAAAGCGCCTCAGACACCCCAGCGCGGGTCTCGCCATCATAGAGGCAGTGAGGCCCGTCCTGCAGGACTGGAAACGAAACAAAACGAAGACACGGCACCCTGACGTTCCGGCTGACACAGGTCCTTTCGGGGCACGGCTGCTTCGGAAGGTACCTGTGTCGCCTAGGCCGCGAGCCAACGTCAGGGTGCCATCATTGCGACACCGGCGACGAGGATACGGCGCTGCACACCCTCCAGGTATGTCCTGCCTGGACAGAGCAGCGCCAAGACCTAGTCGCCATTACTGGATTAGACCTCTCGCTCCCGGCCGTGGTGCGCACCATGGTCGGGAGCCGTACCGGATGGGACGCCGTCTCCTCCTTCTGCGAGCGCGTTATGCTTGCGAAGGAGGAGGCGGAGCGGGAGCGTGAGCACACATCACTGCTCCGCTCCCGCCAAAGGAGGACGCGTCGGCGGCGGAGGGCCAGTCAGGACCTTCGGCCACCGTAAGCGGGCGGCGCGGGTGGGGCCTCTTGGGGTATAGAGGTTCTCACTCACCTGCACATGCCGTCGAGATGGGGGTGCGGCGTGTTCTGCGCGCGCTCAACTCTCCTCCCGTGGGGCGAGTTACAGACCGCCCCACACCAAGAGAGCTTGAAGATGCCGGGGGTAAAAGTAGTCCCCCGGCAGTGGAAGAAGCCTCGTGAGGCTCACACCTGCCAGGGCTGCGGAGAGGCTAGGTCATATACCCGTAGCCCTGGCATAAGGCGAAGGACGGAACACCCAGGGGTTTTAGTGGGTATTCCTAGCTGGGGAGTGGTAATAGCATGGCACCAGTTCTGACTGGGCATGCTAGTGCCACCCCCAATCTGGCGAATCCCACGCTAGGTCACGAACTATCCCCCCAAGGTTCTGTCGCGGCTTAGTCCTCAAACGGATTTCCCCTGGATAAAAAAAAAGGGTTTCGCCACAGTCTGTGAAGCCTGACCGGCCTTTGATCACGATCTTTTTCGCACGTTCTTGTCGTACGTGATCAACTTTTCATCGCCAGTTATCAGCTTCTTCAAAAATGGTTCGGTTTCATTACGTCGTAATAAAGACACACAAATGAGTACACGGTTCATTAGGTTTCTTTCAGTGAGCTCACAAGGCACCCAAATATCGAGCTTTTTTGTGTACCCAGCTTTTTTCAAATGCGCCAAAACCGTTTTGTGGTCAATTCCCAGTTCTCCAGCTACATCGTAACTACTAATATGCCGATCTTGCTCCACTTTTTCAAAAATGGCATCAATTACCCTGTCCGTAACAGGGCGACCAGAGCGACGTGCATCTTTGATATTAAAATTTCCGGATTGATAACGCTTAAACCAAATTTACGCTACTCTCACAGATACTGTATTAGGTCTGTAAACATCACAAATTTTTTTCGCGGCTTGTGTTGTATTTTTACCTTTTTTGTAGTAAAATTTGAAAATGTATCGAATTTCTTCATTAGATTCACTCATTTTAACAATAAGAAAAACAAATGAAAATCACACATTTTCCTAATTTGAATTTGGAATTGTCTTCTTTAAAATTAAAACTTTTTAATGATACCAAAACCAGCCAGATACAAATGGTATGGCCAAAGAGATCTTATTACAAGTTCATACATACTATATGCGAAAAGACTTTTTCCAACCTATTATATATATATATATATATACCAGGCCACTCAGAAAATGTTGCGAACAAAGTTTTTTTATATGACAGACTAGCCAGTTATAATCTATTTTGAAAATATGATCATCATCCGAGCGTTAATCCCGGTTGCGTTCGGAGCATTCACTCCTGCGCCCAGGGTCCGCTTTTCTACTTTTTCTACTCCACTTCGCGCTGAGCATCTCCCGTTTTGAGACCATTGGTACGCATGTCATCGTTGACAACGTCAAGCTAACATTTCGTGGGCCTTCCCTTTCGACCGGGACCTAGCGGAGGCGGCATGGCTAGACGTTTGTTCCCCACATAATTAGCCAGTCTCCGTAAAACGTTGCTGTACCAGCGTAAGCGACACTCTTGCAGTTTGTTTCCTATGTCACGGACATGAAGACTGCCGCGGATGCGGGAGTTCTTGACACTGTGATTCCGCGTCACTCCATACGTCCATCGCTGCTTATGCATCTCCGTGACACGCAGTTCTGGCTTTTGTCGCTCAAGTACAGGCCACGCTTCACTGCCATACAGAAGAACAGGTCTAATGATGGATTTATAGACCAGTACTTTTAATTTAACCGGCATTTTGGGGTCACAAATGACACCTGTTACCTTACGCCACCTAGCCCAAGCTGCTGTAATACGGGCCTTGACGTCGTGGTCGATATCCCCGGGCGATATCCTGGGTTTGAAAATAAGATTATTTATAACTAAAACTAGGTACGTTACAATTTCAAAATTTCCCTCCACATTGTTTGCGAGCTAATAGACGCTTGAAACTTTGTATAGAGGCTGGTGGAAGTACTTTGAAAAGACTTAATAAAAAAATATTTGCCTATAGAACATTTTTTTTATTTTCGCAAAACTTTCTGAATACCCCACGTATATAGCATACATGCACACAACTTTAAAACAAAACTATAGGTTACCAATAGTATAATATAATTATTGACGGTATTGTCGCTGTTATCCATTTCTAATATTCCTATATTAGATATTTCTTATGTGACATTTCAAACATTCTGATTAAAATGTAAATAGATGATAAATCGGTCTACTCTTCCATACTACATTACAGGTTAAATACATACATACACAACAATATACATTAACTACATATTTATCACGGATTAACTTTGGCCTCCACTTCCTTTATGCGGGGCTTGGACTTTATATTGATAAAATAGTTCCTGAAATTTTCATTGAAACCGATCGACCATCTCGGACTCTACTCAAGAAAATAATACAGAGCAACTGGTAGAAAAATATTTTTAAAACAGTCATTTATGATTAGATTTAAATGTTGCCATTCGTTTTAAATTTTTATTAGTATAGACAGAAGATATAGCAAGGTAAAAATATTTAGCTTTTAACAATTCAAAGTAGTAAATAACAAGATGAAACTAAACAACAAAACATTTTTTAATACTGAATATTTTTCCAGCCAGAGAAACAATGCCTCGCAGAAGAGCCTTGTACTCGTCGGTCCAGCCGCACGGATCGTACAACCCGGATGCTTCTCGCAGTTTTAGGTCTTTTTCTTTCCACGGAAGTCCCTCAAGGCCTTCTGGGCCTGGCAAGCGCACTGGCACCGGAGTTTTTCAAAAACTGTTACAACATGTTTGGTAAGCAGTCATTGTGCTTTTTTTTATTATTTTATCAATATTTTAAATGGAAATTTAATATTGTCTATAGTAGTTTTGCCAGTTTTAGCGAAACTTGGTAAACAAGCTAGTGTAAGAGAGGTGGGCATTACCTTAACAAAGATAAACACTTACATACGATACTTTTTGTTTGCTCGAATTAGGGGTGGTTTCAAAGATAACAACAAAACGATTTTGAATTACGCTTGTACGTTATTATTTCTTCTCATAAAATTTCCATACCGGGTGCCTTATATGAATATCGATTCTTAAGCAGTAAACTCCAAAAATTTAATAAAACATTTGTAAAACACAAAGAAAAAACAATCAAAAACAAATATCCAAATCAAAATGAGACTTGCAACATTAATATCATTTTGGCAGGACCGACGAGAAATATGGTGACGGTTGAAAATATTTGCTTCATCTATACTATAATAAATCTGCAAATGGTTCGAGTTTGCACAAAGCGTTTATAAATTTAAAAATATCAGGGGGATAATTTGGACCAGGAGATTGCGAAAACGATATTTTTAGAATTTTTGTCTGTCTGTCTGTCATCTATTAGAGCATCACATGAAAACTACTGAACGGATGTAAACGAAACCCGACATAGAGTTAGCTTATATCCCGATACGTAACTTAGGATACTTTCTATCCCGATAAATGACGTCGTTTTCGTGTGATAGACGAAAATAGCGAAAAAGATGACGCTGCGATTGCATTTTTTTGGAAACTACTAAATGTATATTATTGATATTTGACACAGCGCTGGCTTATAACCCGAGTTTACACTTAGGATACATTTTATCCTGACAAATTACGTCATTTTCATTGAACAAACAGATTAGCAAAATAAATGACGCTGCAATCGCGTTTTTTCAATTTACTAACAAATACCTACGTCGTCATAAACAACATCTCATTCATTGTATTACTTCAAATCAGTTTGGTTGCGACTCGCCTCTATGTTTCGCTACGCAGTTGTGTAGACTATATGGACTTAGTTTCTTTGTTATTGTAGTGAATTTACCAAGAAACAGTTAAGTTTTAGGTAAAATACCTAATTACATTTGTATATATGTAACATAGAGCTAATACCTAGGGTTTTTACGCGGCATAGCCGCGGGGAAAACACGTGAATAAATAATTTATTCAGCACATTGATCGAATAAAATTGATAGGTAAAATATTTTTGCTTATATGCATTTACTAAGAAAGTTGATTTGTTACAAGAAAAATACTGATACTAGATATTTGTAGCTATAGATTTAATAAAATGATTTACTAATATAAAACCTTACTGGGTAGAACTAACTTTAAAGGACGTTAATAAAATAAAATGTTCTTAAATCAAATAACAGCACTTAGTTAGATCTAAACTTTTGCGTTAATTCAACTACTCTTTCAACATTTACGTTATGCAGAACTAGTTAGGTTCAGTGCTTAAGTTAGGAGTTTAACACAGGGTATTAATGCCTGTTTCGCTAAACGAGAGGGAGGGAAGTGACAGTTAGGGAATGGTTAATGGTATGCAAGTTTAAATGGCTTATAGAAAAAATTAAACTTTCAGCCGGTTACTTACATAGTTTATCGCGTGTACCGTCCCAGTAAAAATACCAAAATATTTAAACTTTTTTGCCAGGTGGTAGGGCATTTGCACGACTGGATGGCTACCACCTCTGGTCTAAAGTATGTCGCCATAGCAACCTTGAGTTGTGTTCCGGCATTAGTGACCAGGTTCCAGTCTCCCCTAAGAGAGCAGCAGCAGCGCATTTGTAACATCTTTGGTGTTGCAAATGTCCATAGACGATGGTAACCGTTTTGAATCAAGTGGGCCCTCTCCCTGTCTGCTGAACTCCTGCAATAAAAAAAACTAAAAAAAGAACTGGCTTTTAGGTATTTTATTATATTTCGGTAAATAATAACTATCTACTACAAGTGGCACTGATCTACCAATGCTAATACCTATACGTGCTGTCTTACGCGGTTATAGTCGGCGTAGACAGTTCTACCATGGAAGTACTCTTTCTTGTATGGGTGTACTGAGACACACACAAGACACTGATATTGAACCAGCATTGATAAGCGTCGAAAAAGTCTAATATGCACGCACTGACGGCAATGAAGGATAGGCGTAGACTATCTGCTTTACAAAAATAAATACGCGCCATATTGATTAATGTTGCTGTTTAGCTCAATATCTGTTTGAATAGACCAAAATCTTACGAGCACACGCTCCACGAATTACGTCAGGTGGTGTGCAGTATGAGGTCGCACGTTGTCGTGCAGAAACAGCAGAGATGAGCAATTGACCAAGGCTGGTTGGAGACGCGCGAGCTTCTCCATCATTGTGTTCAATGCTTCATAGTACACGTCTCTAGTAATGCTCATCCCGTTTGATAAGAAGTTGTGATTAATCACACCGGCACTAGCCCACCAAACAGTGACCATCACTTTTCTATGTGTTCGGTGTGAACCTTTGATGATATAACCTCTAGGTTTGGCATGATGGCGCAAAGACGTAGATAAAAATATCAGGTCATTGTTACCTCATAAGCTGCGCGCCGTCCCGCAGTGTCAATTGTGTTGCCGCGGTGAATGGTCATATCACGTATCAACATTCAATGACCTAAAATGTCGTTTTACGCAATAAAAGTGTGCAGAAATTACAAAAGACGAATAAAAACGACGAGTGACGTCACCTACCATAGGTAAGTAATTATTCAGAACTCGGTATTTCGTAAAAGCAATTTATTTATTAGGTAAAATCAGTATGACGCGTACTTGACGTTTTTGTCGGTGTTGCCAGTTTTACGAAAGCAAAATGCCCTAAGTGAGCGCCGAATTAATAATACCTGTGATGGACACGAATTGGGATAAAAAGAAAATTAAGTTTTGTCATACAAACTACATGGACAGATAATGTACACTTTTACTATAAAGTGGTTTGGGAGTGGTTTGTTTGTTTGTATTATTAATGGGAATGGGCGCGAACGTAGTGATGTCCCTCAACGTCACAGGACGAGTTCGCGAGTCCGGCGGCCAAAGGTTCCATGCTGGCGACTTTATACTGGAAATGTGCTTCACACTAGGGATATCCTACACACTAGGGATGTACCTCACATTATGGATATGCTCCATACTAGAGATATCCCTCATATTTCATTCGCGCGTATCTCTGGAGCGGCAAGTTCTACACTTCTGGGGATGGGATTGTAGTTTATTGGCTTGACCTACACTTTTGGGGATTGGAATGCAATGCGAAAAAAGTTTTTTCGCCCCAAAACTTCTTTCAGCCTTATCTCTGGAATGGTTGGTTCTAGAACCTTCATATTTGAACTGTAGGTGTCAAAAATGCTTATTTTTTTCTCGAATGTCAAAACTTTCACGACTTCTAAACGGCTGAAACTAGACCCATGTTCACGGTACTCTAACAAAAAAGCTTGACTAGATCTATACAACGAAAAAAAGAGAGAATTATTTTTTGTGCAAAATTTTGTTTGGCTATATTTCCAGAACGACTGGTGCTAGAACCTCCGAGTTTAAACTTTAGTGAATAGTTGGGTATATGAGGTGATTTTTTAAATATTACTATTATTATTATTTCATTAGTTCAATCAAACTCAATCTAGATTGATCGTATTTTATGGGTTCTTTGTATTAATAAAAATATTATGAGTATTATATTTTTATATGATTTAACTATCTACTCATATTTTATTTATTTAAGAATACCTAGTGATCCTGTAATGAGAAGTCGATGGGTAGAAATTAGAAGAAAAAGCCGCGGTGAAGAATTCTGGAAACTTACTAAAATATCTATCGTGTGCTCTGATCATTTCCATGCAAAATACTTGTATTTAATAAATATGTTTATAGTTGTCTCTTTTTTTCTTTACACTTTTTCGTTTCATAAAACCCAATTCACATCTTTCCAAAAGAAGTTTCACTTTAAAATACACTTTACCACTATTTATGTTAGATATTTGAATTCAATTATATAACTTTCTTGAACAATCCTGGAGTAGACCTTAACAAGATCAATCAATTTTTCTCAAAAATATTGGAAATTGTCTTTAGCTGGCATCTCTATATACGCTCACAGAGACAAATGAAATGGACGGGGCGTGAGTGTAAGACAATGCTCTAACGCACACAAGCATTCATTGGCCAGTTTTTATAGTAAGGATTATACAGCGATGCCAAATCTAAAGGTGTGAACGAGGATCCAACCAACTTGCTTTATTACCTTACCAATTTGACGCAAATGGTCCAATATTGTTTAGATGCTAACGTTAAAAACTGCTGCTAATTGAGCCCTAGATTGAGTATCATTAGCTCCCAGAATCGTCTTTAATTCGTCATTGTCAAGAATTGCATGTTTTTTAAATAAACTTAATTTAAAATTATAATTCTTAGGCAAACACAAAATTATTTTGATTTGGCCAGTACTGCAGATCGGCAATTTCATTGGTAAAGACTTATTTATAAAGCAATGTAAAGGGTGACATAGTTCGAACCCCACTAACATACTGATATCTCAAACGTACGATGAGACTCCAATTTACATAATTATTAGATACTCGTATTTTCGAGATCAAAGGTGTTGCGCTGTTCGTAGAAATCACAGTATAAAACGAACACAATTTGATATTGTATTTAACAAACACGCCCTTTTATTTTCAAGGAATAGCTTTTAGATGGTATAATATGTATTTATAACTTGGCGGGATTATCACAAAATTATATGCAATAAGAAATTATCCAATTCTCCTCCGTCATAGTGAATTAAAATTAAATTTCCTAAGCAATCAAATTAAAATTCTTTAAGTGTATATTTAACTTCTATTTTATGACAATAATATTTTTCTTCTTTCTTATTATTTAGGTACTTGGCTTAGGTTACTAAAAGCTGGAATAATATTGTATATAGTGTCAATAAACGGCCTGTCATACACACGACATGGACAGCAGACACTTCAAGTCGGATACTTTACGTCCCCTTTTAGATTAATTGTTAGGATTTTCGAGGATGACGGTTCCTAACATTAGAGGGAGTATGACCTAAAAATGTTTTGTATATTATTTCATATCGAATCGTTGAATTTATATGCACTATAGTGGGAGATTTTATATAATATAAAAAAGAATGGTAAAAAAAAACTAGAATACTGGTCTAGTAAAAAAAGTAATATTCGTCTAGTAAAAGATCTACTGGTGAAATACATCTAAGTCATTTCTTCTCTCCATATTTTATATTTTATTAGGTAAAATGTATTTTTTTAAACGAAGTAAGTAAAAAATTTAGAAGAATTTCATTACGTATGGCTTTTAATGAGTTGTCCTAAAAATATCATGTTTTCAATAATAAAAATTAGGGGTAAAAAATACAATTCTCAGATTTATGAATTATCCATGATATCAGTCAATAATTGTTTGAGAAAAAAAGACCGAACGGTTTTGCCAATAAATTACTGCTATGAATGCAGACTATGATTAAATGCTTCGTCTTTTTGAATCGCTTGAAAAATCACGATCACGTAATTACGTAGCGATTTTTTACCAAGGCTTTAAGTGGATGAATTTATCATTCCATATTATATAATTTACATAAACGTAAAAGTTACTTTTTGGGTACATGTGTGTTTTTATTTCTTAAGTTCCTTCCACGCAGCATTGTAAAGGAAACAATTATCATGAAATTTGTTACAAAATATTAATTATTACATCTGATAACGGGATTGAATATAAAATCTTTTCTTTCGCGAAATCTTGCAAAATGGTACAGTTATCGCGGGATACCAAATACGGGACACTTTTATGTGCATAGCTACGCACAGTGTCCCGAAAGCTATACTAATTTATAAATTCACACATTCTTCAAAATAATAACCTACATAAGTATGTTTAATTGTTGTTTTTTGTATAATTAATATTTTAATACTAGCTGACCCGGCAAACTTCGTACCGCCTCAGAATCATTTTTTTCATATTTACTCACCTTTTAAACCTTCACTGGACTTCTACAAATAATTCGTAACCAAAATTAGCCAAATCAGTCTAACCGTTCTCGAGTTTTAGCGAGACTAACGAACAGCAATTGATTTTTATATATAAGATATGCAAAACAACCAAATTTAACTTTTTAATTGACATTTTATAAAATATGACATAATGCATGATGTGACCAACTATATATAATTGGGAGTATATTCATATTCTTTTTCCTTTTTCTTTGTTGCATAATAATTACAGATAATGTAAGAATTTCCTTTGAGTCAGGTTGCCTGGAAGATCGCTTTTATCGATAAGGCCGCCTTTTATTTCACCAAGTAACTATTGTCTTGTTGTGCATTTTTGTAATTTTTGTTTTGGTGAACAATAAAGTGTTGTCTATGTCTATGTCTCTCTATATTTAGTATAAGCATTGTTTAAATTTAAGTAGGATGTAAATGATGTATCTCCTATTGATGGTCCATAATAAATAAAAAAATTTAAAAATCATTAAAAAGTAGCTTAAGATAACAACCTTGACCTATTATTATTCAGAGTTTAATGAAATAGATTTTTTTATATACACTTTGCGTGGATAAGATCTAGTGTAGACTCATTTTATGGTAAGGCCGAAGACACAAGATTTTTCTTAGGTTCGGTTTTATTTACTAATATGCAAATATATACCAACTTTGTATGAAACCTAAAATGACTGTGACCTTGCTGTTATTATTTGAAATAAAGTTTATTTATATTAAAATAAATCTAATGATGTGTGAAAACAGAATACTTTTCATCCTGAAAAATGATTATAATATACGAATCGTTGTAGTAATTGGCCCGGACTTTTGGAGGATCTGCGCGCCGGGGGCAACACGTAGAGGCCCCTTAACAAATTTAATGTAAATGTGGCGTGACACCTATAGGCGATTATCCCTATCTACACTATATAAAAATGCACCCAAGGAAAATGCCCCGGTCAGTGTAGGACTATTGTAGGAAATGAGAAGAAAAGGTACCGGCTATTGGGATGAACTGCTAGTGGAACTAGGGATCTGGGCTATGGGGACTATGGTGCCTGCCGGTCGCTATGTTCGGGGTAGTAATATTTAACTACTAATAAGCAATAAAAAATTATTCTTATTACAATAATACTTATAGAAGTAATTTTTATGTGTTGACAAGCTTCTGCCCGCGACTTCGTCCGCGTGGAATGTGTTTTTAACTATCCCACGAGAACTCTTTTATTTTTCGGGATCAAAAGTATTCTATATGTTGATCAGGGATATAAGCTTCCACCATACAAAATTTCGTTTAAATCGGACCAGTCGTTTCGGAGATTAGTCGGTACAAACAGACAGACAAACAGATAAACAGATATATCTGTGTGTATGAGAGTGTGTGCGTGTGTTTCTAAGTGTTTTTGTGTATGTTTACAAACTGGAATTACTATATAATACACACTAATAAAAATTCACATTCTTTGTATATTTTCAGTAATCACCACTTTGTAACAATTTTCTTACAGTCGTAATGTTAGAATTACTTTATTAATTTAATTAAATATATGTTTGGAATGCATTTTATATTGGTGACTTGCAAATAATGTTATAACCCTGTGTGCTGGTTTTTAAAGATTAAAAACAATTATACACACCTGAGTAGGTGTTTCGAATATTATTCAAATGGAAATTTGTTCTATTAGCAAAAGTTGCTTTAGATTAATCCTGATTTTCGCTCCCAAGCAATTTGTGAGATTCACGGTTGCCGGACTGCTTTATACTGGTAATTCTGTATGGAAATCTTTTATGTTATAAAATTCTAAAACTGCCGTGTTTGTACAGTGGAGAAATGAAAATGTTCGCTAGTTTACAAATTTATTCATTTAACGTTCCGGGAGCACATGTTAACTTTTCAAACTTCCACAGAAAATTATGTTTAACTGTTTGACAATAAAGTATAAAATTATTCAGATCAAAGTTTTTAATTTTATATCTTGTCTAAGAAGACTGTTAGGAGATGTAAAACTTTTTATTCATTTTAATATTTATGTTAAACGTAATGATTATATCCTTTTTGTTTCTGATGATTAAAACTATTGTTAATCTGAGTGTGTCATTGTCACCATTGCAATATTCTTTTTTCACGTTTTTATCTATATATACAAATAAATCAAATTAAGTGTCTGTTTGTAACATCAGATTAACAGCTTCTTACTAAATGCATTTTTTAAAATTATTATCCAGTGTGCTTACATTCATATACATTAGAAACACATTTGAACTGTGGCACAGAAACCTCATGGGTTTATTTGTCCCGCAGGAAGTCGTGTACACAATATTGTTATATCAAAAATAGGAGCAGAGGCGAGTAATTGTTATCATCATTCCAGTGTTTAGATTTGATTTCATAATAAAGCAGGGTTATCATCATTCTAGTATATGGTTCTCATTTTAGTTCCAGGTCTGCACATGTGAGCATGATGGTCCGCTTTGGGAATCAATATAGAATCTTTTCAGATTATATTTGATTGATTTGTGGTTATTTTTGTACTTGGATTGCAGGTCCTCTGGGAGATCATTTATAATGTTTGGTATCATGTATTCCTCGCGCCTTGTCCCATACACATTATTATATTTAGGAATAATATATTTACATGAGTCAGATCTCGGTCACATGTAGTGAGGTCTAGTCTTCTTAACTAATAGTTCTGGTTTGTTACATTCAGTTAGTATTGAAAATTTAACCTTGTCAAATATACTCATAACTTCACAATATTTGGATAATTCTTTATAATTATCTTTATGTTTAGATTTAATATTCTTGGGTAGTATTGTTTTTAATAAACGTAACTGAAGTTTGTACATATCTATTAGATATGTTTTATATGCTCTACCATAACTACTTAGACCGTAATTAAGAACCGAACCTGCTAGAGCTAGGTAAAGTACGCGTAATATTTTATAGGGTAATTTGTATTTTAGTATGATCATCCTACTCAATACTGATCTCAACTTTTTACAAACATGATCTACATGCGCGCCCCAGTAGAATCGGCTGTCAACTACGAGACCTATATACTTATATGTATGCTCAGAAACAACATCTAAAGTAGGACAATTGCAGTTAATTTTCTTGTGAAAACAAGCATGGTTATGAGCTATTATACAAGGCTTAGATAATTTTTTGTTGTGACTGGAGTGAATATAAACAATTGTTGTTTTTTGAGCGTTTATTGCTAAGCCTACATCATGTGCCCATTTGCATAATTGGTCAAAGTTGTGTTGCAGTAATTTTTGGGCGCTTAGAAATTTTTTATTACCTTAATTAGAATTAAACACGTGTCGGCAGCAAATTGGTATACGGAACCCTCCGTTATTAGTTTACACATGTCGTTAACATAAATCAAGTATTCTAATGGGCCAATTATTGACCCTGGGCCGTGCCCTTTAGAATCATTTTTTGTGTACTGAATTGATTATGTAGTTTTACTGTTGTGAATCTATTCGTGTGATAATTTTTAAGAAGTTCTAGGATCGGACCTTGTATGCCATTACGAGATAGTTTGTCATATAGTACATCATATTGTAACATATCAAAAGCTTTGCTAAAATCAATAAAAAGCGCCATAACGTGCATTTTATTATCTAGGTAACCATTAACTTTATTAGTAAATTTACGTAAAAGTTGTGTTGTGCTTTTATTTTTTTGGAATCCATATTGTTGAGGATTTATAATGTTATAAATTCGAAGATGATAGATTATTTCGTTACTAATACATCTTTCAATAATTTTGTCTAAACAAGATAAGATAGCAATGGGGCGATAGTTATTATAGTCATTATATTATATTAGCCTTTTTTGTGTATCGATCTTATTACACCAATTTTTAAAAGATCGGGATAAATTGAAGTTTTAAGGCAGCTATTTATTAGATGAGTGATTACCGGCACTAGTTTACTACAGTTCTTTATATCTATAGCACGTAGGTCATCGAAACCGGGACTTTTTTTTGCATTAATTTGTTTAACAATACGAAGAATCTTTTCTTCGTGAGCTGGTTTAAATCTCATTGATTTATCGGGTGTAATCTTATATTCGGATTTATCTAGTAAGGTAGTAAGTAACACGACAGAGACTGATGATTAGTACTATTATGAAATTCTATAATAATAATAATTTGCTAAAGGCAGCGCCTTCATCTTAAATACTTGAACCAATTTATCATCAATACATTGCATAATTTTTCCTGTTAAACTATTTATAATACTCCAGATTATTCTTCTATTATTATTAAAAAATTCGATATCGACTACATAATATGTTTATTTTTAATATATTGCGCATTTTAAAATTTCTTAGAGGTCGGCAACGCTCTGGCGACACCCCTGGTGTTGCAAACGTCTATAGGCGACGGTAAACACTTTCCATCAGCCGGGACGTCTGCCTGTTTGCCTACTGTTATTGCCTGAAGCAATAAAAAAAGAGTGTTTTATTTCTATATTTATTATATAAAAGTCTTTTACTAGGGTTACATTCGTCTTTTTGCCATATAAGGTGAAGTTCATCAAGTTTTTTACACATGTATTTTAGCCGTTCATCAGCCGAAATACAATTATTACGTTTGAATGATTTTACGTATGAAAGTATATACGGTACTGTAACAGCCTCTTTGGGGTTCGGACGCCATATAGCGTCCCAGGCGAGGCTCGCTTTGCAGGTACACAAGAGTCGTACAGACGAAGGAAAAAAGTAAAAATATTTAAATTCGTATAGTATGCGGCTTACAGAATATATTTTTTCAATATATTACGTCTCTAGGCTTAACAATGGTTGCTTCATTCTGTATTTGAAAATATTAGGCATCCTTTTCATAAAGAAAACTTCTGATTCCCAAAGAGACTATTACAGTGCCTATAAAAAAAAATATATTTTTGTCTGTCTGGATGTTCCGGGTAATATCTGAAAAGGCTGGACCGATTTTGACGGGACTTTCACTGGCAGATAGCTGATGTTATAAGTAGTAACTTAGGCAAAATTTTTTTAGGCTTCCAAGAAAAAAGTCCACGCAGATGAAGTCGCGGGTACAGATAGTATTTTATAAACGTAACATTTATTATAATGTTGACAGTACTGTTTCTTGTACTTGTGCAAGCAAAGTCGGCTTTAAGTTGACGAACATTTTAATTCCAGGAGGGTCCATTAAAGCCATTAAAAAACAACTGGAATACCCTATATAACGATGGAGAACACGATGCAATTTTTTTGTTTCTAGTCTGTTTGTCTGTTTGTTCGGGATCTACTGGGCCGATTTCGATGCGGTTTTCGTTGATCGACAGCAAATTATTAGACTTAAATTCTACGCTACATTTTATCCTAGCAAACCCGCAGGAATTTCAAGTCAAGCGTGAACGAAGTCGCGGGCATATCCAGTATATCCATATAGTACAGAAACAATATCCGCGGGACGTGCTTGATATAGTGTAAATCAGATTTTATTTCGTTAGTTTTATCACGTTTATATCGAACATTCTCCGTGATCATACTAAAAAAAAATGTCCCAGGAGCCTAGCCTAGCTTGGGCTAGTAATTTGAGTTACTCTATTTATATCAATAATAAATCCACTGGCCTTTCAAGAAGCTTTGCTCCAGTCATTCAAAACAAACTCAAACATACAAGTGGGTAGATATTTTTTTAGATTTCCTAGCTAAATGCAAAGAACAGATTTACTTGCATATTTAACGTAATAAAATGTGTGATATTTTTATCCCAGGAATCCCGCGGGAATTTTTCCGGGAGCGGTTTGAAGTTGTTCAGGTGCATAAAAATTAACTAATTCCGACAGTTTCCAATAAAACGATAGCTTACATTCTTTTTTAAATGCTACGATATTTACTGTCCCGGAATTCCTGCGGGAAATGCAAGTCAAGCGAGGAAGAAGTCGTGGGCATATCCTAGTAATGTATATAATATTTATACATATATAAGGGCTGATAGTCTTATTATTATTCAAAGTTAACAATTAAATATCAACCTTACTTATTCTTCATTCAATTCATTCAAGTCACATCTCTTGATACAAGTTTTATAAAAAATAATTTTAATTGAATTTCATTACAATCCATTTAGGCGATATTATTCCGTTTTATGAACTTGAAGCCGGTTAATATACGTTTTACGTTTCATTAGTAAAATGTGGTTGTCATAATGCGTAGAATGTAAATCGTAGACACATTATTAAAGCAACAAGTGTATAATAATGAAAGCAGAATTCTTTTAAATATAATGAAAACAAATAAAAAATTGTGTATAGTAATAATTTTTTATTAAATCCCAAAGTAGACGGGTAAATAACACGACGAAAATATAAGAGATGTGTGTTGAAAATTCGAGTTATTTTCATACTGAATTACATTTGGATACATGTCCCGGTGGAAAAACAATAACCCCGTTTCAGCTATGTAATCCATGCCACATAATCTTAGTGGTTCGGACGGCTTATAGCGAAAATAACTATTTACTATTATTTGTCTCGAGGCTTCACTTGCGTAGATTCAATATCTAATTATCAGGGTAAGAATATATAGAAAGTGCATATAAATATATCAAGCTTGCTGAGACGTGCCACTTCGTCCGCTCAATAAGAATGTAACTTTTAAAAGTTCTTAAAATCTAAATGGCGGTACAGATATTGTTATCTTACATTTTAACCTTTTATTCAAAATATATTTTTTTTAGTTTTTACATCAAATACATTAAAAAACTGATTCTTAATATTTTTTTAACTATTTATAATTTGGTCTAAAAATTTGTTGTAAATAATAAAACGACAAAAGGCAAGAGAAGAATAACCTCTGGTAAGCACTAGAAGTTATGAAGAATTTTGGAGATTTTTAAAGTTAAGTTCTTCGTCTTCCATGATATTAGTATGGACATACACAGTTCGTAACTTTATATGAAATTGTTTAGAAAAGCCCGAAACGAAATCTTTGTTTCTGTCTAGAAGGTATTTGAGTAGGTGGACATAGCATGAATGTTTACTCTCACAGTCAACACTCAACCCTCAAGTGTCAGCTCATTCTATGACGTGCATCTTGACTTAAACGCGCGGCCTTTTCAAAAGGCCGTGCGTTGTGCGTTGTATTCTGCAGTTTAATATAATAGTGAGTCGGTAAGACCCTATTTCAAAACATAAAAAATTAACTACCTATTTAATAATATAGTAGCTATACTTTAGAGCGAATGATCATAATTATGAATTATAAAAGTTGTAGGACATTAACTGTGATTAAGAAACTTTGCGTGTTTACGGAATGTGCCTTACCGAGTTGCCGCAAGAAAGCACTTGTTTTGTGCCAGTCAAAGACCCACAAATTGTCCGAGGCTTCTGTTATACATGAGCCCAACTTGTGCCTATTTCAAAATATTCATGAATACCACTGGATACTCAAATCTTGCCATATCACAATTAAGAAGAAAATCTTATAAATTAAGTCATGTACAAAGTTTATACCTATAAGTATATACAAATTATATATATATATATATATATATATATATATATATATATATATATATATATACCATACAATACTCCTTCAAGTGTGAAACAGCTGAAACTGTAACAGATGGCTCATGCTCACCTTGTATTATGTTAATGTCTACGGGACGGCACGTTGGGATTTAATATCTCCAGCACTGGAAAATCATTTAAGAAATAGAATTTATACCTTCATTTTGTGAAATAAATTATTCAGATTATTGTAATTCTTTTAGTGACCAACATTTTTCTGCCGACAATAATTATTATGCGAATGTGAAAGTGAGGCTGATTGATTCTTCTTCTTCTCGGACGTCTAAAAGTGTATACTAGTTGTTACCTGCGACTTCGTTGACTTTTTTTATACTTTCTAAATGAAGTAAAAATCCAACTGTAGTGACAGAATATTTTAATACCCTAACTTGATTATGGTTTCTTGCAAATTTTCATTTATCTAACCTATTCAAGATATTTTGTTAAGACAATATTTTGCCTATTTACTCTACGAACACGGGATTTTGCGTGAGTGTGTGCAGTGACAGCGGCCAAGATTTATGCAAAACGGTTAATTAAAAAGAAAACAGGGATATAGCCTACTCTTTCACTCTAAAGATATATATCACTCCTTTAGCTCACTTAGCTAGAAAGAGCTAGAGCGAGCGAAACTTCAATACATATTTCCCACTTATGTAAACATTTTATAAATATTTCAGCTTCGAGGTTAGGAGATAGAGTGGCAGACCTCGGTCAAATACCTCGGGGTTCACATAGACAGGTCGTTGAGCATGGGGCCCCATGTCACACACGCCACCTTAAACTTGACATACACTGCAAAAGCCCTGATCCAACCTGTCCTGTCGTCCAAACTGCCTCTGAGGTCGAAGATCAGGGTCTACAAGACCTATCCCCGCTCGAGGCTAACCTACGCTGCTCCAGCATGGTATGCGCTGTGCTCGGCCACCACAAAGAAGTAGTTACAAACTCAGCAAAACATCGCCTTGCGTATATATATGCACCGGCGCGGGTCGGTATGTCCGCAATGACGTTATCGCCCGCGACCTCGGAATCGACAGTGTGGGTGACTTTGTGGCGATGTCGGCGCGTCGAACGTTTGACCGCACCGACAACGGCAGCCACACTCACCTGCATGGTATCGCTCCGCTGCACGCGAGTCCACCGGACCACGAGATACGAGGCCCCTGGAAACCGACCCCCCGTGATCTTATACCCCCGGATTAGGGCGATGTTGTGAGGTCGCGAACAACTACAATGTCGCAGACAGGCCACCAGACGCCTCAGATAGCCACCCAAAGCCCGCGATGGCCATCGGAACATGCCGCTGAAGGAGCCGACGCGAAGCCCGCGATGGCCACCGGAAGCCGCTGAAAGGCCATGCAAGCTGCCGATCATTACGACGGCTCCAAAACACCAACTACCGTAAGATAGTTATCCTACGAGCGAATGCCGGAGTAAAGAGCCTAGGCTCGACACTCCTTACCGCTTTGCCACCCCAACCTTACAGGGGTCGGCGAAGTCGCAGATCTCGAAACATTTTATTTATCTTACTACAAAGGAAATACAGATGACTATGCAATATTTGTTATATGAACAGAAAAATATTCTTAACTTTAGTTTTAGGCACAAAGATCTGGTTGCACTGTACATATATTATTATCGACATTGTGCTTTATTTTGGTAACCGAGCTCTTTGAGCCGGTGAGCCGATTGAGTTGTTGAGCTATACATATTATATGTTTACTAACTGAGCGAATAAGAGATAAGTTTTAAAAAGGGATATACGTCATTTTCATCTCTCATTCGCGAGCTACCAAAGACTACAGCGACCGGTCGGCAAGAACTTAAAAATGTATTAAAAACTAAATGTATTTTTAAAGTTCAATTGAATAAGACTTTTAATATTGTATTAGAACCATGCTCGACACAGGGCTACTAGTTTAATTTAAGAGTTATTTAATATATGGAATTAGATAGTTACGTTTGCCACTGGCTCCGAAGCAGGTGCCACTAGGATTTATGGCTAGAATTATGAAGACCTGTTTAGGTGCATATATCACGTACTTTAAACTAATAAAGAAATAATTGCCGCCAGGTGACTTGATGGATGTGCTGGCCTTATTCACATCATCAGTAAACTTCGTATTGTACTGCAGTATGCGCCGGCAGTTCCGTTGTACATTCGCCCGACTGGCGCGACGGATGTTGTCGGCGACGGAAGAGCCGGCAAAATTTGCTACTAAGTTAGAGCCTACTACACAAGTAAGTTGAAATGTAACTTAATGTTCCTTATATTATACATAATCTCATAGTTGTGTAGTAACTTTCACATCGAATCGGTTAGATTTAATTTGTGGGTATCGCTTTGTTTTAAGTTAAATTTAAAGCATACACGTATAAGGAAAGTAGTAACTTTGCTTATACGTGTTTGCTTAACAAATTTAAAAATTAAGCTGGTAAATATTTAGGCTGTTTTTGTAAAGAACAAACGACGGAGTGAAATTATTATAAGCGTCTGTTATCAGGCGAAACGAAAGAGGACAAAAATGGATTACAATTAGAATATGACAATTGATAATATTTTAGTGTTACTAGTTACAAAAACTAATACAGAAAAAAATAATGTTGTCAGACAAAGAAGGATAATGCAACTAAATGCAACTATTCGAAATTAGTTATAGGCTTGTAGATACACATACGTTTGTATAAATTGCTACAACAGTTTTGTTGACATTTGCCTACGTTTTTCTTGATACTAAAAATTAAAAACCTTTAAAATAAGTAATGAATAAAAATAACACTACAATAGTCAACTTTTGTCAGAAAATATGAATTAAAAATTAAAAAACATTTTAAACAAAAACTAAACCGACTTCAAATTAAAAAAAACAAAAAATAAATATTTAACCGCCTTCTTTCTACATCTTGAAGGCGGTGCCAAGTAAAAAGTTGAAAAAAAACAACAACAAATGTGCAAAATCTCGCTCTTCGGTGTTGACGCTCGTCAACAAGGGTTGTTCTAGATTTCCCTGCGATCCGCTCATCAGATCCTGACTTGGTAATCATGGGAAGACCTCGGGTGTGTAGACTTACTAGTAAAGAAAAAAATTGAAAATCGATTTAGGATTGACGGAGGTATCGTGTTACGACGAAATCTGTTACCAATTTTCGGAGGTTTCTCTTATTCGTTGGAATTCACTCATCAGATCCAGACACGGGTACAATGGGACCAATACGGGGGTATAACCTTTCGATTAAAAAACTTTTGAAAATTGGTTCAAAATTGACGGAGAAATCGAGTAACGAATATACAAAAAATATATACATATATATATACAGACGAATTGAGAACCTTCTCGTTTTTGAAGTCAGTTAAAAAGTAATTAAACATCACCATCCAGGTCAACTACATTCATAAAAAGTTTAGTCCATACATATATATATATATATACATGAAAAAAAAACAGATTCACGTTATCTATAGTGCAGTAGACGAAACGTTCTTTAGAGCCCTTACACCCAGGTTTAATAATACGAAAATAATGCAATAGATGCTGCGGGAATCGCCAAAAACAAATTGAAATCGAAAGAAGTAAATCTCCTTACTGAGAATGAAAATGAGTATTTTCGAGTATTTAATTTAAAATATCACTAAAAGCCCATTTCGCAAAGCTACCAACATTTTTATTATACAATTTATTTTGTTCGAATGTTTCACATACATGTTATTTACATTATTGTCAAGAGAGTCATAATTAATTACTGTGTAGAATTTGTTAGTACGGACTACATTTTGAATTGAACGTAGTATGTTAACTACGTTTCCATGTCGCCCCGTTGTTAATTATGAATATGTTTTAATTGTAAAATAAATATATTGCGTTGTTTTCAATACAGCAATGTAACTTAATATTTAATAATAAAAAAAGTTATTTCAGTAATTATTATTAGAAGAATTTGCAGAAGTGTAACATGCGAACTGTAATGTTATTAATATTAAATAAAGTATATTTGTGACAGGTTACAGGCCCACTATAGCGCCAGATCCCCGCCCTCATAAGGGTGGCAGAGGAGAGTATTATCTAATTTATAAGGTGAGCTTACAAAAGACTATTTATATTTGTATATATTTGTATACGTTCCGCCGTAGTAGTAGCTTACTGGTTAGCGCACGCGTCACAAACTGAAGGAGCGCGGGTTCGAATCGTAACTGGAAAGCATGCACCGCTTAGGCAGTTTTCTGACGTAATCTGCATATAGCTACCACGTACTAACGCTGAAGGAATACATTGTGATGAAACCTGCACATCGAGATAACCGTTGTGTCAAATCCGCCAATCCGCCTTGGACAAGTGTTGCGGGTATACTATCGGTTCCCCTATAGAAATGGGAAGCCCGAGCCCAGGGACGTTTATGGGCTGTTATAATAATTATTATTATGCAGAATATAGCCATACAATACATATAAATAACATACATATGTACATTCATATAAATAGCATAGAAACGCCTTTCTTTCTTTGATTTCCTCTCCTTGATGTTTTTCAAGGCCTCATAACAATAGAAACCACTTCACTCAGCCTCGGTAGCGAAAATGGGTTTACTCGTAAGGTGTCCCTGAATACCACGAAGCCCTAAATTCTATACATAAATTAATTAAACTTTTCTATTTCTAGTTGTTGACAAAACCTGTATAGCAATAAAACTCCCGTGACCGTTGTGAAATGCACAATGACCTTGGTAGCTACTACATTAGATACTAATATTAATGCACATTTGAAAATGCATTTATAATCATAATCAAAGAGCATACACCATCACCAGAACTTTTTTTTTGATGAAGAAGGAAACCATTGTGAGGAAGAAGTCTGCACATCGTTATTAACAATCTGTCGAACTTGTTTTTTCTCTTCTATTTAGGAGCCCTGAGCCTAACAGAGGGCTGCTTATGAGTTGAGTCAAAACTTTTTAGGTTGCGTAGCCATTTTGGCAAAGACGGAACCCTTATGTTATCGCCCTGTTCGGTTGTCCGTCTGATCATGTCACAGTCATGTATCTCGGATATTAATCGGTCTACGTAGATGAAATTTGACAGGAAGATATAGTTTATTTAGCGGTACTAAGTTTTTTTTTTCATAAATGGATTTTTCGTGTCATATACGTCTAGCAGAAACTTTTTGCCGTTTGAATTATAATGAAAACATCGGCTAGCAATCCGTAGTCAATAATGTTGGGAATGAGGAATGACAACTATATAATTTTTCTCGTTTGGCTATAGAACCCTAACAGGTATTTAATCAAAAATATGTAACCTCATATATCTCAAAAACTATATATTTCAAACCAATTTTCATTTAAAATATCTTTAACCTTCTATCTTCTACCCGCATATTTTCTTTTTAATTTTATAGTTCTTATCTCTCTCTCTCCTTTGGAAGTGAATATCCCGCCCTACGATTTATTAAAATTTTAAAAAAAATTAAAGAACATCGCTATGATTTTTTTAGTGTGAATAACGATAGTTACACGCTTCTTGTATACTAAAAAAATCTTACACACGAATTACATGTTTGGAAGCCACCCTTATTTGTTAGTTTTTTTTATCTAAAACATTATATAACGGTATATATGTTTTGTACTTAATGAAAATTAAGTACATTAACTATTCTTAATTATTACAATACATATAGATATAATGCAATATTTTAATATCATTATTATGTTCTCTACAGCATGTAAACATTTAGTAACTATTTTTAAATACAATACTATGTAAATATTTATGTTATGAAAGAGCGGGATCTTCTGATACAAATATAATTTGACTAGAAAAAGATCTCAACACTAGACTACAAATTGCGCAAGTTTCTTAAAATAAATATTTTCACTTTCATATAGCTTAGACCTTCCTGTTAAATTTCATTCATATAGACTCGGTATTTCTAAGATAATTTGCTGTGACCTTCATAGATAACCAGACTGACGTAGATGACGCTGTACACTGGAAAATATACTTTCATACGTTTGTTTGTACCTTTACGTACGAAAACAAACCATTAAGTATTACAATAATAAATGGACAAATGCGCTAATAGGGGTAAATGTGTATTAAATGTAACTAGTTATTTCTCTGTAAGTGAATTGCAAATTCTTTTGAAAAATAAATGTCTTAAACCTTAATCGTCCGTTTAAATCGGTTTTGGATTGGATTAATTTGAACTTTTTAAAGCGTTCGTTTCTCAAACAAGGTTTATTACTATATTACTTACATACAAACAGCTTCATGACATGGAAAAGTAAACTGCCAGACATGGTTTTACTTCTGATATTCTCCTAAAATTCTTTATTTCTATATTTTTTCACTTAATATAAAATATATAGGTAATGAATTAAAATATAATAATAGGTACTTATACTATCTTTACATTTGAGAAAATCTCTAAACTCATGTAGAAAAAATATGGTTTTGAATGTTACGTTGATTATAGACTAGCATATATAAAATGGCCATACCTAATTCTTACTTTTATGTTACAACGCATTGTCACTATGTATGTCTACTGTTTAAAAATGATGTATTTAAACTATTTTCATTTTCCTGCCAGCTAGCTAGCTCCGGGTTTCGAAGAGAAAACTGCCCCCGCGGCGTTTTCTATTTTTATTATGAGGATCGTAAATAAAAATCTTTAATCTTTTTAATTTAAAAATTCCCATTAGTTTTTGGGATATTAAAATATTGTGATTGTGATATTGGCAGACGAAGAAACGAACAGATGGATAGTGCGAATTTATTTGGGTTAAGTCTGTACAAAAATGGTTACGAAACCATCAAAATATTTCGCCCGACATTAAGATCTTCCTCCTTTTGTCCTTTTCCTGCGTCTAATAAATAATTTCTGGACTGAAAAATTATTTACGTTGTGTAAATTTACTTACCTACTATTTAGTAGGTAAGTAAATTTGTATTGTTTTGTTTCGTTGCTTTGTGTCTTTGTAGAAAAGAAAAGGATCTTTCCCTTTTCTTGTTAGGAAATAATTCATTAATAATTCATTGCTTTCTTTTTCAGGTAACTTCGCTCTCTAAATTATTTGGATAGTATATTATGATTAAAGCAATTTGTAATTATTACATGTAATGATTGAAATTATAGATTATAGACTTTATATTACGATGTTTATTAATAAGTTTTAGAGGTAAATTTGCTTTATTAGTGTAACTATTAATAGTTTTTGCGTCTTTGAGCCATGACGCAAAAACTAATTGTTTTAAACGTATTAAATACTTGTAGTATATTTCTTATATAGCTAAATATAATAATTTGAATTGTTGTCATTAATTTACATAGGGTCCAAAAGTCAAATATTATATAATGGAATATATGCACGTGTATAGTTTTTATTAAAACATTTGCTTTTCTAATAATAATTAATAAATATAATTCATACGACCCAACTTTAATGTTGTCTTAGTGTTATGAATTTATGATTTTTTTATATTTTGCAGTGTAATACACTTGTTGAAGACATGACAGTGTAATAAACTGGATGTGATTTTGTAAACTATTGTGTCTGTATACTCTGTTCCTTCTTTCGAAGTAATGTAAATTGTTACCAAAAAATTATAACGTGTCATAATTTGCACGGGTAATAAAACAACATTAATTATTAATTTTAACTAAAAATTTGTTTTATTTCACAACCCTTTTCTGCTTTGATGTGTGCTTCGAAAACTAAAGGCGGAATTATATTACCGTGATGTGTCTCAAAGTGCAGAAGTGTATCGATTTCGTACACTTAATACGAACAGAGTTAAATTATATATGATATCGTATGTTGGCAATTAGCATAAGAGTATTTTTGTGATATAATTCTAGTCATTATGCATTTCTGGCGCATTACATCAAAATAAGGCATAATTTTCGCTAGATGGTAAAACCCACATGTGAAGTGCAGGAGATTTTTATTCACTCATGCTATTGGACTTGTATGCTGGAACCGTATTTATTATTCGATGGAGCTCGTGCGTAGTGCTGTGCGTGTCCCTACACCTGGATGTACATTGCTGGCGGGGAGTACGAGCTGGCGGTGTAACTTGTCTCAAATACGATTGTATAGCTGATACGTCCCATAGAACGTAACTTGTAGCCATATCTCATACTTGACCTATGAATTAGATATAGGGAATTGATCTTGCCCTTAGTAAGTATGTAAGTTTTACGTTCGATAAATAAAAAAATGCATGATACATGAAAATTACGTAAATAAAGAGGGAAATACATCGTAAATTTCATTTTTACATAATTTTCAAACATTAGGAATTATAATTTCTATGTAATAAATAACAGTTGTATCTGATTCATAGGCCAAGTATAATATATTGCTACAAGTTACTTTCTATGGGATGTGTTAGCAATACTGTCCTTTTTGCGATAGACAGTATTGACTTTTATTTGTTGCTGGAAGTTCTCGCATGGTGTTTTCGGCTGATTGACCAATGAAAGTGACTCTCATAATATGATTTCTCTTTCAAGACTATATTCTACATAAACCGTATTATGTAAATTGACTTACATTATACGGTGGACATCTCTACCAGAGCACTTATCTGCAACCTACATTCATTCGATGTGCACCCAGTTCGCCAGCTGAGGCTATAATTTCATGAATACTTAAACCTTAACTGCCATAAAACGCAATCATAACTAAGTACTTACGTTTGTAACTTTGAGCTTCATTTCGACCCCTTTTATTTCTAATAAAAAGAGTTTTACAAAGTTGGGTAGCAATAAGAGATTTCTTTAAGAAATATTATCATAAGCGCGTTTATTCATTTTATGGCCAGCAACAACCAATAATTAATTTTCATAAATATATCTATTGATACTGATTGTAAGTATTATAATATAGTACGTACGTATAGTGATAAAGGCTGATGATATCTGCGTACCTATGACATATACGATTATTTTTAATTAATAAATAAATTTATTTATGTATGTAATTGTGTATTGTAACACGAATATATAATATTATTTTATATAGCTTTTTATATTCGTATTATTGTATTACATACATTACACATTAAATTTATATGATTAGTTTTTACGCATGTCGTGGTCTCCAGTAATTGGAGGAGCACAATGATTAAAAATTAAAGGTTATGTATATTTTACAAATGTGTTATGTGTATCCTTTGTTAGAGATTCTCATAATAATAAATAACAATAAATAATAAAATAAATACATGGTAGAGACATGTTGGAATCGTTATCTTGATTACAGTTCTTAGGGCCGGCTTGAAACTGCTACATTTAAGCTTATCCCTAATTATTAATTAGATTTAAGCTGTTTGATTGTAACTTTGTAGCACTTTCTGTTATCGTTGTTACAAAAAAATCGTGTTAGTTAGACTTCCGATAGCCTACTCTCGCCTCCTTCTGTCCCATCTTCCCCATTCCCTATCCCAAACCTCCTGTCTGATGCCTCTATCGCATCTTCTTATTCAATACCTTCTATCCCATACCCATTATCCTATCCCAAGCTCAAAGCTGGCAATGCGTTGGCTTCACCATGGTGTTGCAAACGTCTATTACCATTAACTGGTCGGTCTGTTTACCACCTTCGCCATAAAAAAGTATACATAGATTTCTATATAGGCGCGCTGACACATAAGTGCTTACATTTAGGTTCACATAAACTGCATTAGAACCTGCCAAGCCGCCTTGGACAAGCGTGGCGGTTATATTGTCCGTTCCCCAATAGTGGGAGGCCCGAGCCCAACAGGGACGTTTATGGGCGGTTATTGTTAAACTGAATTAGTAATTTGTTAAATACTTAAAGTAACCAAAGAAAAAAGAAACCTAAGCCCGTAATAGTTCACGCGCAATGGAAAGTTCCGTAAAGTTGATAATATCTACTATTTTGTTTTTTGGTAATGGGATAATTATAGTATTAAGGATAAATCATAAATAATTTTATTGGTAACATTGTTATACGTCAAGTTTTTGTATAATTTAAATGTATGTCATAAATTCATCATATGTGTAAAAGGTGCGCTGGACTAACCACCCCATGAGCCGTATTTTCAACAAATTGACAGATGGTGAGTCTGTTATGTTTATCGGGAGTTTATTATGTATTATCGGTCCCATGACACCTTGTCGTTGTGTGGTGTTCGTTGTGTTAATCTATCTGACTTCCCAAGATTTCATTTCATATCCCTCATATTCTAGTAATGCGAATGCACGTGCTTCGCATAGAAAATCGAAATGAGTCGCGCATACACGGCGACCTGGTATATTAGTATACAGGGTAAGGTAAGTAGGTATATGAATGAATGAAAACTCTTTATGGTTCATCATAATTTAAACATAAAATTTAATATGAATACATTTCCATTAAAACAATGGGCGGCCTTATCGCTTATAGCGATCTCT
This sequence comes from Dendrolimus houi, assembly GCA_039645545.1. NCBI lineage: Eukaryota > Metazoa > Arthropoda > Insecta > Lepidoptera > Lasiocampidae > Dendrolimus > Dendrolimus houi. The sequence continues at coordinate 11,691,583 of CM077127.1, read as the reverse complement.
TCCAGGCAACCCAGTGTCCAAGGAGACATTAAAAGAAAAATTTAATAATATTTGGCGGTTTAACTAAATTAAAACTAATTCAATCGTAATTAAATATAATTATAGAAAAAAATAATAAACTACTATAGATATACATAGTTAAATAGATTATAATGACATAAATTACATATACCTCCTACATGTGAACAATAATATAATTCTATTTACTGCAACAAATTTTATTTAATGGACAAATAATAGTCAGTGAACAAGTGTTTGAATATAGAAATGGATGTAGTTTGTCTGATTTTCAAGGGGAGGGAGAGTTGCACAGGCAAAAAGCCTGTACGGCAAAAGAATTTCCTACGAAGGATTCGGATATATGGTCACATTTGCGCAACCCAAATATGAACCGGATACAAAATTATCCACTTGTTTTTGGGTTATGTCTAGATAGCAAGCATCAGCACAATCAAATAGGGCGAGAAGCAAGGATTGATCAAGCACAATCTTAGTAGCAGTAGGTAGGAAATTCTTCAGTCTTCTTAGTGAAACGGATGCCGCGAAAAGTTTCCGACTGATTTCAGTCAGGTGAGGCCGCCAAGATAGTTCTCTGTCACTGATAATTCCTAAACACAACGTGGGGAAGCGAAAGGTATACCTAGTTTTTTAAATTGCAGTCGTACCGATTCGGTGGTCATTTTTACAAGAATACGAGCAAGAGCCGTGCGCGCAATAGTGCGTGCACGGCGCACGGCTCTTGCTCGTATTCTTGTAAAAATGACATTGAAATTGAATTAACGAATTGGTAAACTGATAACAGGGTATAATAATATAGACAACCTAAATGTTTAAACAAATGTTTACTTATCTAGAAATCGTTTAAAATGGGTTTACAGTATAATAAATAACAATAAAACTTGTACTCAAAATACAATCGTTAAAGTTCAAAAACTATTACGCAAAAATAACAAAGTGGTAACATTCTTTTGACGTTATGACATCGTGTAGTTATCGAATAACGTTCAATCACCTTCTTTGTATACTTCGACTTTGAAAAGCACATTATTACATACATTATATTTATTTGTAACTCGCATATAATTTATGTGACCTAGCAGATGTTTGACTTTTGCAATAAATAAGATATTACTCAACAATAGTCAGTTAATATCCAGACTTTTTATCCATACAGGAAAAAAGGTAATAGCTACCAATTTATTGGTATGTCTGAGATATATTTAACTCGATAACAAAAACAAAACAGCAATTAATCTTGTACAGCATTTATACTCTCAATTTGCTACGTTATTGTCACAAGCCTTTCGCTTCAGCTTTCATTAATCTCTTCATACATATAATATTACATACGTCCAATTCAGGTGTTCTTTAGCAGTCTTTTCTGGTCTTTGTTCAAAATGTCTGCAGTTTGGCCATGGTAAGTCCTTATCACATCGTGATTAATTTGAGTTATTACCAACGCGCTACCAGCCTTAAATAAACATTATGGCACATTTTTCAGAATTATCTATATCTCATCACCGTGGAAAAATATTAGAGGTTATAGATTCCAAACACAAAATGTTTGATTTTGTGACAATATTGGCAATGCTGGTTTGTTGAAATAAAACACTGTTAGGAGTAGCAGGACTCGAATTAAAATGGCGTTGGAATTATTATAGAGTTTATTAGAACTATACAAACACGTATAACACAGGTACAAATATAACCGAACGTAATAAGTCCAAACGTAATGCAGAAAATCGTAATTCAAATACACGCGCAAAGTCCGTCACTAAATAGATTACTGAATGTACACAAGTCTTGCTTCGCTCGTGGTTATCGCTCGACTGCCTCTTCCTCAATCGAGCCATTGCTTTATACTGCACAAATGCAAGTTTGTCTGCCCGGCAAGCGTCGACGCAATTTCCTAGAAATCGTAATCCGCACACCTGGCTAATGACTGCCATAAAAGATTACAATACACAATAGTATGTTTTATAATCACAAATTTTAAACACAAAGGAAACAAAAAGAATTCCATATGCCGAAAGATAATTTAAAATTTAAAGTTAAAATTTAAACAGTATAATATATTTGGTTGCATATATAGAAATATAACTATTAAGAATTATACACCATTACTTCACCACACACCTGCATATTCTTAAATTTAAAATCTTAATAGTAGTATCAGTACGATATCCTGTCGCTAACAGCGATTTCTTCTAGATAACCTTTGGATGAACAATTAACACAAAACCTTATCTATAGATGTGATAATTTCTATATGAGTTATGTATTTTTTGGGAAATTGCATTTGCATACAAATTAATATCGATTTTCTCACACTCTTTCATTCTGACTTGTTTTTGCCCTATTCATTCATTATCTTTCATTACAATCGAAGGCTAAACACTGTCATGTCGCCACACCCGCATTCCCTTGTGACTGTTGTTTTTCATGCATCCACACTAATATAATTGAGAAAGTGACTTTGTTAGTGTTTTGTTGTTCCTTTTATATTGTTTCCATGAAATTCGGTATGTACTATTATTAACTATAAACGCTATTATATTATAGTATATATTATTATAGCGTTTTCTATTATATTATATACTATATAATATAATAGAAAACGCTTTATTGTTCACCACATACACACTAATTCAACAATTTACAGTAATCATATTAAATAGTAAAGGCAAGAACAATGGGCGGTCTTATCGCTTTAGACTTTAGAGCGATCTCTGCCAAACAACCCGGGCTATGGATTTTATAAACGGAATCACAAGTGTATGACGGTGGTGTGCATATATACATAATACACACATATATAAATAAGATTTATGAATATTACACAATACATATACTACCTAAAATAAATAAAAAATAACACATATAAAAATAATATATATACTAATATACACATTATTAATATGTATATCATGTATTATGTATTTTCGTCAGCTGGAAAGGACGTAGGATACTTTTATCCTGGAAAAGGGAATCATTATTAGAGGAGTATTATTAATTATGATATTATATATATGAGCAATTATTATTATGATAATATTTTTATACGCGTACTTTCAATAACGAGGATGAATATGAGATGAGAGTTTTTATATTTTGAAAAATTGAAACGTTATTGTGGGTACAAAATCTGTTTCACATATTAGCTATATAGGTATGCAGGTTTGGTCAGGATTTTTTTTTATGTTTGCTTATAGGCAAGCTGGCAGACGGGTCCACTTGATTGCAAGTGGCTACCGTCGCCCATGGACATCTGCAACACTAAGGGAGCCGATGCATTGCCTACCTCGTTGAGACTTTAAATATCTGTTTACGCCCTTTTTGAAGAGCCCCATATTGTAGCGTCTAGGGTCAACCGCGGTAGCGTATTCCACAGCTTGCTCACGTATGGCATAAAGGAGCGACCGTCACGGACAGTGGATTACTTCCAGGTGTCAAGGAAGTGTGGATGAACTTCCAGTCGCCGGCCGGCGAGCAGTGCGGTAGTAAAATGGCGATGTAGGTACCAAACCAAACAGCTCGTCAGAACACTCCCCACTGTACAGACGGTAGAACGCGCTTAGAGCGCCAACGTCTCTTCTGAGACTTAAAGGTTCTAAACGGTCTGTAAGTTCAGGATCGTCGACAATCCGGACCGCTCGGCGCTGCAAGGTGTCAGGTGAGAGCAGCTGGTAATGAGGTGCCCTAACCCAGAGATGGGACAAGTACTCCACATGAGGACGGACTTGAGCCTTATTAATAAAAGCCTTATATAATATATTTACATCATGATATGCAAATTAGGCCCAAAATATTGCCTAGGTCCTGTACGCTTCCCAACTGGGAATCGAATCATCGTCACTGAAATTAGACGCGGCCACGTTATTTATTAAACTACTGAATTGGTCTTCAATTTATAGGAGCACAAGCCTGTGAAAAGTTCAGAAATAAATATGTCTATTCATTTCTATAAAAATAAAACATGAAAGCATCGCATTCATTCAACCTATCAAGCTTTCACTGGTGAACAACGCTCATTCGATTTGCCTTTAATTTCCTAAAGTGAACTAAGTTGATGATATAACACTTTATGCTTTTAGGTTATGAGTACTTTTAACAGACACAAAGCTATGAATTTTATACTTCATTATACAAATGAAAGAGCTTTTAAGCATAAAAAGCCTTTATATCGGTTAAGTGTGTGCTGAACCACGCACGGTGAAATTTTGTTATTTGGCTACGAGAGCCTGAAAAATAACCGAAGATTGCGTCTGTAATATATATATATATATATATATATATATCGATTGTCTTCGTTGACACACTTTTTCAGGATTTCAATACATACCTACTACTAATACCTGCGTAAAATATATTCATTCAATATCTCTTTCTATGAAATTATTTTTAAATTCTTCTATTCTCTTAATCTTTATGTATGTGAAATAATATACAGAGCCTTGAATAAAAAGAAATCATTAAAATGACACACTTTCACATTCATGTATGTTCAATTTTACTCTACATGTACTTTTGGCAAAAGAAATAATCATATACCAATGATCCTTTTACCCGATTTACGTACGCGAGCTAAGTCGCAAGAATAACAATCAAATCATTAAATACCTAGGTGAATCAAAGTTCTTGGAATCAATATTAAAAATGCAAAAATTTAAACAAAAATTATTTATTTTTCTACATAATCTCTCTTCAATGCAATGCATCTAGAATAACCGCGTTTCTAACTTCCTTATTCCTTGCGAAAAAAAATGTTTTTCTTAAGTCTCGAAAAACTCCTCCACGGCAGCCATAACCGCGTCATTATCGTGAAATTTAGTTCCACGAAATTCCTCTTTTAATTTTGGGAATAAGTGAAAATCACTTGGGGCTAAGTCCGGAGAATATGGTGGGTTCAAGGAGATTGAAGCCAGCACAGCGGATGGCGTTGAGCGCAACTTCCGATCCGAGCGTTATCGTGAAGTAACTACACGCCCAACGACAGTTTTTCACGACGTTTTGCTTTAATCGCTTCACGCACTTTCGAAATTTAATTTGTATAATATGGTCCAGTAACCGCCTGGCCTTTTGGCATGTAATCAATAAAAAGGATTCCTTCACTATCCCAAAACACTGAGGTCGTAACTTTACCAGCGGTAGGAGCAACTCGAAATTTCTTAATGCATGGAGAAGATGGTCGTTTCCAAGACATGCTATGTTTCTTAGTTTCAGGATCAAAATGGTGGACCCACGTTTCATCCATCGTTATAAGACGTCGGAAAAAATATCCAAATCCCGCTGAAACATTTCGAGATTACGTGGCACCCATCTTGCTGACATTTTTTTGAACCCCAGTGAATCAAATAAAATGGATTGAATGCTATCAAAAGATATGTTTAGGATCTCAGCCACCCAGTACGCAACCGTAGAATTGGGTACAGCATCATTCCCTGAATGTCCGAAAAAATTCTTTCATTGAATTTTTTTCAAGCTGAGATTTTTTATCACTGCACGTAACTCATTTTTATTCATAATTTTGCGTTTTTAGCAACTCGTTGCACAAAACAATTTATTACGTACGAACAAGTTATGTAACCAAAACAAGTGACAGTTGTCATAAATATTATGTATTGACACTTTTTAATTTGAATATCAAACTTCTCCCAAAAAGGTTTTATATATATGCACTTCTACGAACTTTTTGATTCACCCTTGTACATTATTCATTTATAAAAAGGCACTAAGGGAACGTCAGAATAAACAACACAAAGGATTCATAAAAAGGGAAGATTTGATGAATTAATGATGTGTAGAGGCCAGTAAAATGAATAGCGATCTTTTCTTTTCAAATTATTTTTAGATTTCATGGAATACGTTTATACGCGTACTAACTTTCAAATTCAAAAGCTTTTATTCAAACCGAGTTCCACTGGAGAATATTTTTTTGCAGGTCACATATATAAGTCAAACTCTAAGTCTACTTCCCATTCTATGTACACCGCTTCGCAACGTGTAGCAGCAATAAGCTCCTCAGAAACTCTATCTCGAGTTCTTTTTTATACAAGAACAAAAGTATGTTATACAATGATTTTTCGAAGAATCAATGGAGTTGTAGCAATCAGTGCACAACAAGAGAATATGTTTTGCATACAAATACATATCTATAAGAAGTATTATATTAATGTAACAAGAATATTAGGAATCGTCCAGTACAAAACATGCTTATAAAAATGCTCCAATATAGCGAGATATATTAGGAAAACACTGGATGGAACAATATGGATGGGTACAAAGAAAAAGAAGAAGAAGAAATCTTTTGTTAACAATACCTGTATACACTTCTTTCTTCGTAGGAAATTCTTATGCCGTACAGGCTGTCCGACTGTGAAACATCCTCCCCTTACCAATCAGACAAGCTAAATTATGGTCACTGACCATATTTATTAAATAAAATTGTTGCATTACATGAATGTATCTATTGTTCGAATGTATATATATTTAATTTATAATATCATATTTATCTAATTATATATGTATATATAGTAGTATATTTATATTTTATTATATTTTTAATAGTATTTGATTGTTATTTTATTACTTCTATTTTAGTTTAGTACACCACCAAAAATGTTTTGAAATTTCCCTTAAAATCTCCTTAGACACTGGGTTGCCTGGAAGAGATCGCTATAAGCGATAAGCCCGCCCATTGTTCTAATGCAAATGTAGCCATATCAATTGTCTAGATTTAAGTATATGGTGAACAATAAAGAGTTTTCATTCATTCAAAAGAAGTTAATAAAAATTTCATCAAATTACAAAGAAGTAACAGCTTCTAAATTCCAAATGAGCTAGATTGCGCCAGTATAGGGCCGATTTTTCAATCACTAGATAACAGATATCCATAAGAATAGAATACAACTTGGGAAAATTAAAAATTACAGTTGTATAATTGTAATAACTTTTATCTGATGATTGAAAATTACATACGTTCTCTCAGAAGCTCTGCATGTTGCCTGGTTATTTATTATATTTAGAGTTTAGATTTGAATGGATTATAAATTCTAAAGAACATATTTTTCAAATAAATAAGTTAAGACAAAAATGCAGCGACGATAAGCGACAATCTTTATATTAATAGATATTAAAAGGGAGCGCTTTTCAGTATTAAGACACCAGCCAAGCAATATTAGTCCTTTGTCTGCACAAAGGCTCCACCTGTTACAGAGTGCATTAACCTTTTTTGTTAATGGGAAAATGTACATTATATAATAATTTTTCTTTTTTATGACAGTAGACAAGTCTATTCACATTGTGGAAATAATCACATTTTATTTAAACATTATATCAAATATTTCTTTCCAAGACCGTTTTTTTGCCGTTAACAAAACTACGCAAGTATAAAACAAAAGGCACGCTGAATTTTTATCTGCAAATAGGAATAAATTACTTAGAAATACAGAAAGTTACATTTGATATTATAATTAGAATGCTTTACGAATAAGTTTTCCGATCTCAAGGTATGCAGCGGTAAGTATAATGTAAAATTTATTTTGTAGTAGTCTGTACATTAAAGCTATTTAAAAAACTGGAAAACACTTTATAAACGGAGAACACGATGTATTTTTTTAAATTTCTTGTCTGTTTATTCGGGATGCACATAAAAACTACTGGGCCGGTTTCGACGCGGTTTTCGCTAATCAACAGCAAAATAATAGACAAAATCTGCGCTACTATACCTATAATGCGACAAACATACTACTTTTATATAAATTACTAGGATATGCACGCGACTTCATCCATGCTTGATTTGAAATTCCCACAGGATTCCCGGGACACAAAGTATCACAGCATTTAAAAAATAATGTAACCTATTGTATTAGTGAAACATGTATCGGTTAAAGCCAATTTTTGTGCTCCCGAACAGCTTTAAACCGCTCCCGGAAAAAATCCCGCGGGATTTCCGGGATAAAAAGTATCACACGTTTAATTACATAAAATTTGCTATCGATCGGTGAAAAATACGCTTTGGAATTCCATTTTTTTTTTCAATCAGGTCATTTTAAATGATTTCCATAAAATTTCCGCGGCATTCCCAGGATAAAAAATAGCGCAGATTTTAAGTTTAAGAATTTGCAGTCGATCAGCGAAAACTGTATCAAATCCGTTTTTATATGAATCCCGAACAAACTGATAAACAGACAAGAAATCTATAAAAAATGCATCGTGTTCTTCATTGTTTATATAGTGTATTCCAGTTGTTATTTTTTAATAGCATCAATTTACAGACACGGTGTGTTTAGAATTTTACAATATTATATAAATTATTAGTATATTACGCAAATGGAAATTGTAAAAAAGCGTGTTACAAACAAATACACTTTACCAAAATATTAAGTCATCTTAATTGCATAATATGAGCATTGAGCATATTGATTTTAATGTTGATAACCCCTGCTTTACCAAATATTTCCCCTTTTATGATTTTATCACAATAAATTGTATCTGCTGCGTTGTACCATGATACTTATAACATACGTACGATTAAATTTAATTAATTATTAGTTATTATATACGGGTTATGCTTAAATCTATTATATTCCATGATATCAATGCTTATGACGGAATTGCCCCCAATATTCGGGGAAGCCCGTCCACTGACTACTTTTTAAAAATCGAGTTTCTACTAATTATCACGACAGTCACGTGCACGTTCGTAAAAGTAATCGATAAGTAAAGAATTTTTAATCATCATCAATATTAAAAACATGGATTTAAGTTAAAAATCGGCTGTAAGATGTTTATCCTTATATGACCTTATAGGAAAAGATTTTTGCGTTTTAGTACTCCAGCGAGGGTTGGTCTAATAGAAGTTTTTTATCTGTATTATAGAAACAGGATTGATTGACATAAATTTTTTTGTATATTTTTATACAGAATGTATACGGCAAATTTTTTTTGCAATCTGACTTTTCTAGTACTGGAGTACTAGAAAAGTCAGAAATTGCAAAAAACTTCGGAACCTGGGTTTTCCCAGAGAAGTTTTTGATTGTTATCAGAAACAGGATCAATCGGCATCAATGTTTTTTGTGTAGAATGGCCATTTTCTTCCTAATTGTATGTACACTTTTTGAAAATCGGTGAATGGGGATCAATATTTCACGTAAAATTATGGATTTATTTCAAAACCATTTTCGTGTAGCTGCAACGGTTAAGGTACTTCTCCGTACTGTCCTGCTGAAAGTTTCCACTCTGTATAACTGTAAAAAGTAGTATATGTGTATCTATAAAGTGGATATATTTTACAACACAATAAATGCAGAATGTTATATCAAATTCTACTGACATTTGTTTTAAGGTTTCTTCATTATTTTGTTAAAAACAGTATCGTCGACGTCAATACAGGTCCTTGTAACTACATTTTTTGGTGAAATATTTTTTTTCCTTAAAATTGTTACATATCGTTGGCGTCAGTGCAGAACCTTGTAAAATTTAGTTACAAAATGTAGTTATAAGGCGGTATGTCAATGTCACGCACGATATGATTTCGTCAAGTCCGGTCTATCTTTGCATGTCATAGTCATTTTGCTCGGACACTTCTAGACACTACTACTACTATACACTATCATTTTAGCAGCATATAGATTATACAATATTCCTACTAAATTTCGTTCATATAGTGTATAGTACGTGCAATATTCATAAAAGATAATATTTTCTTAAGTTTTGCGACTAGTATACATAATAAAACTACGATTTATCGGTTTTAAGCGCGATAATTTATTTGATTTTTTTTTTCGACCAGTTTTCAATAGCCTTGATTACGGAAGACAAAGATGTCAAGTGTCAATGAGTATTGTTAAAGTTTAATTTAGCCTACCGCCAACTTGTTCATTTTAATTATTTAGTTTTAATTTTGTTTATGGTTATTATTTACACTATGGGAGCCAAATCTAATTTGCCACCGCTTCGCAATATCGTCGCTTGAAGAGAAGAAGCGGCGCAAGAAACTCTTCAGCAAACATGCCTAGCTCTAATAATCTTATATCATTTTCCCAATCATTTTAATATTCAGTTTCAGACATCCTTTTTACTATTTGTGATTCTACGGATTAGTTAGATGCTTCGATAATATGTTTATGGCTAGTAGGTATTACCATGGTATTGGTATTTCACCAATGAATGCTGTCTTTATGCGTCAACCTACGTTCAAAGCATTAAGCACGATAATTTATTTCGTCGGATTACACCTGTCGTCGGCTAAAAGCTTTTAAGTTTATTTAAAGGAACATGACAGAAAGCGTTACTAGCGGTACTGTTATCGATTTTATTGAACTATTTATTCTCAGAAAACATTTTAAAATACAAGAACATCTACACTAATATACAAATGAGAAAGCAATTTTGTTGGATTGTTACCATGACTAAACAGCAGAATCCGTGTTAATGAAATTTAGATTTGTAACGACATAGATTGTTTCTTGAAAAATTACATAAGTTTAATTTTGAATCAAAGAACGGTCTTAGAAGGAATGAAATAGGGTCTTAGAATTTGTAGGAACAAACTATTATTCTTTAAGATAGAAACATGGACAGTTCAGTTTAGATTTTCATAAATACAATAAAAAATCGGTGTTTCAGGGTTAAAGTTGTTTTTTTTTAAATTCAGACTGAGAGTAAAATAAATAAATGTTAATTGTATGAAGAGACTAATGAAAGTAGATGAAGTAAAAGATGTATAATAATAATAATAAATCTTTAGTGCCAAACAATCTGATACAATAACTTATGGAAGGCCCAACTCCCGAGCTAGGCATGGAGCCTGTGTTTCGGGAGTCAGTGCCCTCTCACATTAGTATATAGTTTTAAACACAAAAAATACAAATCGTTAACAGAGTATTTTAATGTGTAGTGGGTAAGCGTATGGATGTGCGTGAGCGCGCGCCCACGCGCTCAATGTATTAGGTTGGGGAAAAGTTTCTTTGCATTTTATATAAAAATTCAAAAGGTTTTTTTTATAAAGTTTATTTACATTTGACTAAAGTATGTGGGTGCCATTTTGTTGGATAACTTTTTGCCATCTTGTAGGTAGGGACGTGATCCCATTGCTATAAAAATTTTGGGGCTTCTGATCAAAAAACTGCGACAAGTGGTTTTGGCAGTCCTCTCGTGATATTAACCTGACACTGCCTAAGGAATTCTGCAAAGACCGAAACAGGTTAAAATCTGAAGGTGCAAGGTCAGGGCTATACGGCGGATGCATTAACACCTCCCAGCCAAACTCTCGTAATTTTTGCTGAGTGGCTAAAGATGTGTGAGGTCTAGCGTTGTCATGGTTAAAAACTACACCCCTTCTTTTGATTAATTCCGGCCGCTTTCTCTCAACTTTTTACTTTAATCTCATCAGTTGTTCGCAGTACATTTCAGAATTGATGGTCCTGCCTGGCGGTAATAGCTCATAATGAATAATGCCCTTCCAATCCCACCATACATACAGCATCACCTTGTTGCGAGTCAGCCCGAGTTTCGCCACAGTCCGTGAAGCCTGACCGGCCTTTGACCACGACCTTTTTTGCACGTTATTGTCGTACATGATCCACTTTTCATCACCAGTTATCAGCTTCTTCAGAAATGGTTCGGTTTCATTACTTCGTAATAAAGAATCACAAATGAGTACACGGTTCATTAGGTTTCTTTCAGTGAGCTCATGAGGCACCCAAATATCGAGCTTTTTTGTGTACCCAGCTTTTTTCAAATGCGCCAAAACCGTTTTGTGGTCAATTCCCAGTTCTCCAGCTACACCGTGAATACTAATATGCCGATCTTGCTCCACTTTTTCAAAAATGGCATCAATTTTATCCGTAACAGGGCGATCAGAGCGACGTGCATCTTTGATATAAAAATTTCCGGATTGAAAACGCTTAAACCAAATGTGCGCTACTCTTACAGATTCTGCATTAGGTCCATAAACATCACAATTTTTTTTCACGGCTTGTGTTGCATTTTTACCTTTTTTGTAGTAAAATTTTAAAATGTATCGAATTCTTCATTAGATTCACTCATTTTAACAATAAGAAAAACTACTGAAAATCACACATTTTCCTAATTTGAATTTGGAATTGTCTTCTTTAAAATTAAAACTTTTTAATGATACCAAAACCAGCCAGATACAAATGGTATAGCCAAAGAGATCTTATTACAAGTTCATACATACTATATGCGAAATGACTTAAAATGACTTTTTCCTCAACCTATTATAATATGTATGTATGTGTGCGTGTGTATGTATGTGTGTAATTATGTATGTACTATATGGTTTCTATTAAATAAATAGATTAAATCAGTGCTTCGGTGGTAGCATAGTCAAGGGTAACTAGCCAATTTTTAGTTTAATTTTAACTTCTTCTCGACTAGTGAGTTCATGTACATAGATTTGTTTATTGTTATATAGTGTCAAAAACATACAGCATTGCTGCCGTCTTGCAAGGCCTGTACGGTACATTGGAGTTGGCAATATGTTGGTTACAGCACGTCAATTATCGCTAATATTGTCACGTTTTGGTGTAATTTTATGTTGTTTTAGAGTTATATTGTATATATATATATATATATATATATATATATATATATATATATATATATATATATATATATATATATATATATATATATATATATACACGTTACTTATCTTGTACAAGAATTTTGTGGGGAAGCGATAGGGACTAAATGTTAATGTTTTTAATAATGATTTTTGAGCCCTTTCTAGTTGATCATATATGATTTAAAAACGCGGTCCCAAATCACAATACAGTTACCCTATAACTGACTCCACCAATGCAAAATAGACTATACGTAAAATATTGAAGTCTGCAGCATATCTTAATTTTTTGAATACCCAAACAAGTTTTCTGACACGTGCTATTAGATTATCAATATGAGCATACTTTTCATAATTTTCATCTACGACTACTCCTAAGTATTAATGTTGTCTGTTTTAGATATAAAACAGACAGCTTCCCATGTATCAGCTTGAAATATAAGCGCAGTATCATCTGCTTAGGAATTTTTTTCCATTAGCAAGTGGTAAGTTACACAAGTCATTCAAGTACAACAAGAACAGGCTTGGGCCAAAAATACTGCCCTGTGGCACCCTGTGCCCTGTAAGTGACTTCAACTTCGTCGCTTGTGAACTGTCCTATTTTAACACGTTGAGTCCTTTCTATTAAAAAGTATTTAAAGATATCAAGAGCATATCCTCTTGTGCCAAGGTTATTTAATTTATCTAATAGTATTGGTACTGCAACAGTACCAAAAGCCTTGGCTAAGTCGAGTAATACGCCAATACATTTTTGTTTAGAGTGTATCTGTAGAGCGACATGATTTATAACTGACTGGCGGCATCTTCCGAACTTTTAGATGATCTAAAACCAAATTGATTTTGGGATAAAATATCATTCCAAAAATTTCATTAGTCTACTATTCAGTGTCTTTTCCAAGAATTTCGATAATGCTGTGAGAACAGATATGGGACGATAATTTGTAATTTGTTGACGGTTACCACTTTTGTGAACAGATGTTATAAGTGATTTTTTTTAAATGATAGGAAATACTTCTTGATTATAACACATATCTATGAACTTAGTAAGAGGAGATACAATGACATATTTGGGTAACTTTAGTAATTTAGCAGGAATACAGTCCCATCCTGTAGCACAGCTAAATTTTAAATTATTTATTATAGATTCGACCTCAAACATATCAGAAGACAATAAAACAAATGAATCAGGGTGAAAAGGAATTTCAAAATCAAAATCGGAAGGGTTATAAGGCTTATTAATAGCGTTGTTAGTAATTGAATCTACTAGCCTCTTACCTACACTGGAAAAATATATATAAATATAATTTATCGCAGATGTTCTATCACCTGTATTTTAATAAGATCTTCCGCGGAATTTTTAGTCTTTGTGTAAGTAATAATACTTTTTATTGCATTCCACTTATCTTTGTTCGATTTTGCACAGGTAAGCAAAGATTTTTCATAAATTGATTTAGTTTTATTTAATAGGTTATTACAAAAATTATGATAACGTTTATATGTAATTTGTAGAATAATATTGTTAGGATCCTTATTCAAAGATTTATCAAGTTTATGCCTGTGCCCGATACAGCGTAATACACCAGGTGTCATCCAAGGCTTAGTGACCCTTTTCCTACAAGGTGCTTTAATAATGTCAGTTTTACTTTTGATAATAGATGAATTGTTAGAAACAAAGATGGAGGCAGCCTAATTAGCATCTGAGTCAGGTGTTATAAAAGAGAAGTATGTTTGTTCTAATAAGTTAACTATGCCATCATAGTCAATTTTAATAAAATTTAATTCATTGGACGTATATTTAGAAAAAGTCAAATCAAGGTTTAACTATACAAGACTATGATCGGTTACAGTTGAGTCAACAACAAAAACAGAAGCCGGAAGAGCTGATCTTAACATTATATGATTTAGGCAGTTATTGAATCTCGTAGGAAATGAATAATATTCCTAGTTCAGCAAGTAAATTTAAATAAGAAAAAATATTAATATCTTTACTACCTGATTTTATACCAATGTTGATATCTCCAGTCAATATAAAATTAGAGTAAATGGATTTTAGAGGGGAGATAATTAGTTCGAATGAATTAAGAAAGCTATCAACACATTGTATAGACGGTGACCTATATATAGTTAAAATAGCTATATCGGGATCAATTTTTATCAACATAAAATTTGCACCTTGTAAGTCTGGCTCAAATATTATGTTTTTTAATATAAATGACAATACCATAATTTTGGTTAAACTGTCTATGAGATTGAAACGAATTGTAATCCTTGATAATTGGTATAAGTTTATGATCAACTAACCAACATTCCGTCAAAATAATAATATCAATAGCAAATTTAAATCCCGATAATTGTAAAATAAGCTGTCCATATTTTTATAAATGCTGCGTATATTTTGATTTACAACCGGAATCCGTGGACCTCGCCAATGCCGGGTTGGCGATCATGGTCCTGAGAATAGTAGGCTGGGCTTGAAGGTCTCCCCCGCGAAAACGGAGGCCGTCATGTTCCATGGGCAGTTTAGTAATCCCCTTGCGGACTTGAACGTTACAGTTCAAGGGGTGGATATTTGCGTAGGTCACCAGCTGAAATATCTGGGGCTCATTTTCGACGGGAAATGGCTGTTTAAAGCGCACTTTGAGCAGCTAGTTCCCAAACTCGTGAGCGTAGAACTTTAGTGCATGAAAGTCCTATCGGGAGCGCAAGGAACGTGGATGCGGTGCGGGAGGCAAGGGTTCCCGCGTCCCGCTTGACAAACAAAGAGACCTTAAAAACGACTTTTATGCATCTTGCGACTCTGGCAAGTTACGCTCCGGGGATTATAGCAAGTGGAAATCCATCGTCTCTGCCTCTATGGGAAACAGGCGTGATAATATGTATGTTGTAATACTACATATCTACATATATTCATATTAACTTCATTTCTATATGATTAGCATGGATATAACATTTTCTTTTAAAAATCCTGTTCTGGTTTATATCTAAGGTTTAACCAAAAAATGCGTTTTAAGAGTATTATACGATTTTATCATTTAAAAATTCATCACGTTTTAATTTCTTACGGTTGGAGCGGAGCATGCGAAACTGAGCCACAAATCATAAATCAAAATTTTTGCTTACAGGGCACGATTTAATCTACATCTCCACTGCGCGAGTTATAATTTCGGTTTTATGGTTATCTTTATTTAGTTATTTAGTAGTTTCAGATATTTAGTTTTAGCCACAAATTAAAAACGAACTAACGAACTGGTGTTTCACAGAATGTTAATAAAAAGACACAATAAATAATATCGTTGTTCTAAGCAGATTATTTAAACTTTTAAAACTAAAAAAGAAAATAAATCTTAAACTTTGTCTTCTGTCTGCTTCTCTTCTTTTTTGTGCCGAGTCAGTTTAGTTACTCCACTCTTTAAATTATACGTACTACGTCATTAAACCTTATTGACTCCACTATACGTGATCCTGACTTCCAGACATCAAGTGGTAGTATATTGGCTCGTATACTACGACCGTCCAGCTAACGCTTTCTTTGGTACAAATCAGGTTTAAAATGGGGGAGAAAGGTAAGAATAGAAATGTAAAAAGGGGCTGTCGCAGTCTATTTTGTACTTATCGTTTGTGAAATAGTTCTATTTTAAAAGTATTAATTATATTTTAGAGTTGGATAATGCTTGGTTTGCTTTAAATAAATTTAACATTATTTTCTACTGTTACTACAACTAAATAAATTGTTTTCGATGTTTGTTATTCTCTAATTCCAATGCAGTTTGAAGGCTTCATGGTTTATGTAGATATGAATAGTTTATCAAATTAAGCAAAGAAAACACATTGTATTTCTTTGGTTTTATGTTAGGTGTCGGTGTGGTTCGCTAATTTATATGCTTTTGTATTAATGCTTCAAATATTTTTTCTTTCTTCACTAACCTAACCTAGCTCCTAGTAATAAGCACGCATGTCTGGCGTGAACGTTGCACTCATCTAAAAGGCTTTTTTTAAAGCCACTTATATCATACTAGCTTCTGCCCGCGACTTCGTCCGCGTGGAATAGTTAATTAAAAAATCCCCCGATTTTGAAACATTCTTCATTAATGCTCCACTCCTATTGGTCTTGGCGTGATGATATATAGCCTATAGCCTTCCTAGATAAATGGGCAATCTAACACTGAAAGAATTTTTCAAATCAGATCAGTAGTTCCTGAGATTAGCAGGTTCAAGGAAACAAACAAACAAACAAACTCTTCAGCTTAATATATTAGTATAAGATATTAAAATAACTGTCATCGAATCGTTAGTGCTTTTTGGTATGGTGAAAGTGTGGCCTTAACTCATAGAAGAAATGTCGTAGACTACGCATCATACGGTGCTTTCTTTTCTGATCTACGTCGTCATAATATAACAACCTATAATAACTACGCATCGTACCGAGTATACCTCGATGTATAGCCATACTGATTCATTGTCCGAGGTAAGCACTAGCCCTCTGATCACCCAAACAATTGATCAGTCGTTTTGATAGCTCTTTTTACACAGTATAAAATAAAATGCTTTCCGCGTCTGCCGAGCTGTCTGTATACCCATTAACTACTCCTAAACCACGTAATGGATTTTAAGCGGTTTTTACCATCAGTTAAATAATTTTTTAAAGACATTGTACTAGTGTTTGCCCGCGAATCTCCTCGCGATATATACAAACCTAATTAAGTTTTTATGTAAGTAAAATGGAGCTACTCACTCACGCTACGCAATATAAAAGAACAAGCAAAAGAAGTTCTAAAATATATAAAACGAAAAGGTATATACAATGAAAGACGATTAAGAATAAAACCTCCGATGTGAATGAAACTTAAGATATAGTTCTCTTAAAGGCCCCCATATACGGAACGATTTGTCGTTACGATACGTCGTTTCAGACCGATCGCAATGATGAATCGATGGTGTATGTTCAAATCGTTTACGATTTACTTGATCAAAGACGATATCGTGATTACAATAGAAACTAATACAGTCATGAATATCTAAGGTCCCTATATACGAAACGATTCGTCGTTACGATGGATCTGAAGAAAATCGTGACGATCTATCGCGTCGAATTGCCGCTCAACACACGATCGGTCGTTGCGATCGTTCGTTTACGATCATTCGTATCCGAAAAAAGACGTGTCATCACAGAAATTCAATACGGCACGTATTGAATCTCTTTGAAGATGGATAACGTACTTCTGTTCATTACCTTTGTAGCGGTAAGTTTAATCGGGGTACAGAAGAAAAAAAAATCTAGAAAAGTGTGGCTAGTAAAGCGAAATCAATATTCACATGTAAATATTTTAAACGAATTAAGATTCCATCCAAAAGACTGGCACAACTACATGAGACCGAATGTGTATGACTGAACCCAACCATATACATTCGATGTATCGTCACGATATTCATGATTGTATTGGTTTCTTTTGTGATCACGATATCGTCTTCGATCAAGTAAATCGTCAACAATTTGCAAATACACCATCGATTCGTCGTTGCGATCGGCCTGAAACGACGATTCGTTACGTATATGGAGGCCTTTTAGACAAACAGCCCATTACATCATGATGAAGCCTTTATTTCCTTCAATATCGTCTGGGCGACAGTTGACCGATTTTTACGACGTCGTTCACAAAGATTACAAGAGATTAAAATCAATTAGGCAAGAACGTCGATGGGGTTTGCTGTTACGAAAATGAAATTCGAATGAGACGATAAAGCTAAATTAACAACAAAGTTATCATTAATTGTAAATAAATACCTTCCTTGACTTATGAATGTTATTATTATTATTACTATTATTTTTTGACATTTATCAGCATTTTTTTTTACATACGTTTCATTTAACATTATATAATTTAATAAAATTTATTATAAATATTTGTATGCTCCTATGTGAGCAAAACATGTGTACACTATAACATATATGCCAACTGTTTAACCATGTTTTGAGAAATAACTTTGATTTGATTTGATTAAAAAGTTATCACGTACGATATACGTAACACTTTTCCTTCATTATGCTACACACGTTTATTTCACGTGTGTTCTACAAAAGCCAAATAACCTATTTTAGCTTGAATTCATACATGTAGAGATTGTTACAAATATATCTGTTGAAGTAATTATAGCTATACTGTATAGCTGTAACTTTTTACCTGGAACAGACGGGAAATAAATCAACTCATACACTGTATGTACATATTTATACTATAATAAATATGTAAATGGTTCGAGTTTGTACATTGCGTTTAAAAATGTGAAAAAAAATGACGGAAGTAAATTCGGACCAGGAAATTCCGAAAATGTAGTTTTTAGAATTTTAATCTGTCTGTCTGTTAGAGCATCACGTAAAAACTACTGAACGGATTTAAATGAAATTCGACCCAGGGCTAACTTACATAGTATATCACGGGGCGGATACTTTTTATCCCGATAGATAATGTCGTTTCCGTGGGATAGACGAAACTAGCGAAAAATATGGCGCTGCGATCGCATATTTTTTTGAAAACTACTGAACGTATATGAATGAAACTCGACATAATACTGGTTTATAACCCGAATCACCACTTAGGATACGTTTTATCCCGATAAAAGACGACGTTTATCTGGAATAGACGGATTAGTAAAATAGATGACACTACAATTTTCAATTCACTAATAAATATCTACGTAGTAAGTGAAAAGTGGGCAAAACGTCAGAATAATAAAAATCAAATAAATCACTGCGCTTAAAACCGTTAAAACGTAGTTTTATTATATAATATACCTAAGTAGTCACAAACAACACGTCATTCATTATATTACTTCAAATCAGGTTGGCTTCGACTCGTCTCTATGTTTTGCCGGGCAGTAATGTAGACTATGGACTTAGTTTCTTTGTTATTGTAGTGAATTTAACAAGAAACAGTAAAGTTTTAGGTCTAAAAAATTACAGAATTGTATTCTTCTTTAAACAAATATGTTATTTAGGATAATAATTATTGAGGTATAACATGTCTAGAGAAAGCATTACTAACAAACAACACCGCAAAAAACGACATCGAAAACGCGAAGCGTTGCTGTATTCACTCTCCAAAAACTATCAACGTGTGCGTGTTTTGGGGATATCGGCTAAAAATTATTACCCTAGTTTTAGTATATGTACTAATTTAATTTATATTAAAATGTCGGTACAAATTTTAGTATGTATAAGTCTGTGTACCAATACTAATGTAAAAATTATTTAAAAAACTATTCGTAATGAAAATAAAAATAAATAAATTTATGAGAAAAGTGTTAAACTTACCGATGAAATAATATCTTATTCTTATCCTTTCCTCTACGGCATAATGATTTTTTTGCGAGAACTAACCAGTAAAGTAGTTGAAACGACACTAACAGGCGTGGGGAGCAAGTGCACCAAATTTAGTGCACTTTCTGTGCAATTCATGCATTATCTAGGCGTTTATATGATCTAAGATAATAATATAAAAATCATAAATAATTATTCATATTTCATAATTTGTTTTTTTTTAGTTTAACATCCATAGTATATTATTTAGTTCCTGTACCTGTTTTTATACATATTTTAAAACATAAATATGACAGTTTATTTCACGAGCTTTTAGCCTATGCCACTCTTTCTTCTGAGATAATGTTATAGTTATTGACTGTTTCACGCAGATGCAGCTATGAGTTTAATGCGGTATTTGTGATGTGATATTGTTATTAATTGGTGATGACGTTAAATATTGACAGATAATGTATGTATATATAATAATGTAAGTATGTTTTTAAGCGATTTTCAACATCAATTAGATAAATTATCATTGAAGGTTAATATATATAAAAAAACCTAATTAAGTTTTTATGTAAGTAACATAAAGCAAGCTACTTACTACCTAGGATTTTTCACAAAACACTAGTAAAAGAATTAAAATAAATTGCAAATAAAAGAAACAGGACAATGTAGGTTGTCAAGTTCCACTCAAAATTTAACTAAAAGACATAATTATATATATTTGCCGAAGTTAGGTTACATGCCTAGCAATTTACATAGTCAGAAAAGTCTGAATATATAAATTGCTAGGGGCATTGAAGAGGACTGACCGCTAGTAACTAATGCGTGCAGGCCACAGACCACCTCCAATAGATACCGTATTCATCAAGGGTGCGGTGTCGGCTCGGCTAGGGTCCCGCGACCATAGCACGAGTACCAAAGTGACCCGTAGTTTTAATATATATTCCACGGTCGCCGTGAATACCACGCTATCTCACCGGGTAGTAGGGCATGCGTAAAATGTATTTTTTTTAAGTACTCCAATGTATATTAAAAAAAACAATAGTAGTAAGTTAACCCTTTTTGCATTATAAATTGTCAGAGTAAATTTTCTGGACACAAAAGCATTATTAACATTTCATAAACATTTTGTGATGTTCAAGTAAATAAAAACGACAGTTTTCCTTAACATTAATTATGTAAAGCATTTCTAATTACAACTTGTAAAGGAATACAGGATTATTAGTAGAAATTAATTTGAGAGTCAGTAAGGAGTTGTTCTTCTGTACATAATTAATTTAATTCGTTAGCTCTAGGTACGCTATACGCACTAAACTAATTATAATAAATTTTTAATTATTAGAAGACGACTACCTATCAGCCTTTACTTTATCAGTGCTAAAAAAAACCTACCTGTATCTATGGGTAAGAGGATAAAAATTCAACTTGAGCATGACAAAAATCGGCCGAATTCGTATCAATTCACGCACAAAGAAGGATTCCGTGGAGGTGATAAAGGTCCACTATTTTTGTCATTTGGCTACGAACCCTAAGAAAATAGTTCATTCAAAATACTCCGTATCTTTAAAACTACGCAACAGATCTTGTTCTGACGAAAGTACTTACATATTTTTTAAGTTCTGTTACCTTAAAGTCATTTATCATCACATAATTAGACCAATTCATTAGAGAAATACAATGTTATTAGATCCTAGGGCAGCTTCCCGATTTTGAAGAGTAATAAAAAGCAAAAACATATTGAGCAAAACTACACATATAATACCAGGGCCGGCCCCAGCTTAATTGCCGCCGTAGGCAAACTTTAAAAATGCCGCCCCCACCGAAGCGCAAGAAAACTTCGTTAACCGGAAAATTATATATAATTGAGTTTAGACATTATTATTAGTACAAATTTTATTAACGAACAATTGTTTTATTGAAAACCAAAGTTTACATTTCTTTTTTTTTTATGGCTTTAATAGTTCAAGCGTTTTTGCCGCCCCAAATTTTGCCGCCGTAAGCAGTTAGTTGCCTACCGTTTCGAGCCGCACCTGATTATACACACACAATACACATTCTTACCAAATTTATCTAGGTATATACAGGTAAATTAGTTTCGAGATGTTTTTACGTTTATAGTAAGTAGTATTTGTATATTTACCGGACTTCTAAACTTGAAAATTAAATTTCCTTGACATTTAGTATTAAAAATTGTGTTTAATATTAATATTTCTTATTTTAATGTCGTTTGATATTTTTCGTTTTCTATTAATTACCTGCCTTTAAAAATATATAAAAAGTATTAGTTTATATATTTATGTGCTGACAGTACACTACTACAAACGCAAAACGTCTCAAAGCTAATTTATCTGTACAACTAGTGATTTTGATGAATAACGGTTATAGTTGACATACGTAGACAGATAGTAACAACATTTTATGGCTGTTCCCTTTTTCACAATGATCACGGAACGTTATTAAACATAATTTTCATGTAATAATCGTGCTATTTACATAATAATAATTGTTCGTTTTAACTTTCCATTTCAAAATATACATTATTATCATGTATGAAAGCTTAAAGTATTTGTTGGAACATTCCCGTCTAACACCCGTATCGGCGTTGGAAACGCATCGATGTAACGCAGTGATATTGCAGATATTAAAATGTAATAAACGATTATCAATTTATACACTAAGTGATGAATTATGCTTCGGCAATTCCTCATTCATTACGTGGGCGATAACCCGGTAAGCAGTCGAACATCGCTATTACTCTGTCTAGTCATGCATGTGATGCCGGCTGACAACAAAATAAATGGAGAACCATTCATTGGCCAAGGGGCTCTTTCCAGTCCTATTTATCGGGCTATATCCCTTCATATTATCATATATGATTTTGATTTCAAATATACGGATCGATTTTAAAATCAAATGTAATAATAACGAACTACGTAAAGGTGCTCCCTCACCGCGAGCATTCGCCTGTAAAGTAACGTTACTGATCCGAGCTTTATATGAGTGAAGGAGGCGAACCGAGCATTACAGTGCTAAACTGTAATGTTACAGGTTCGAGTATTACATCGACGAGGAAGGAGAACCAAGCATTACATATAGTGCGCAACCTGTAATGGTACAATCTGTAATATTTTGATACAACGTGCAACACAACGACCGCTTCATCTAAGATTGTTGAATCAACTACCTAAATGCTCAAAATCGAATCATACATGTTTCGTTATACGTGAATGCTCGTCAGTCAGCATTACTGTAACGTAATGCTCAAAATCGAATCATAAATGTTACATTACAGGCGAATGCCCGCGGTGAGGGAGCAACTTAAAAATGTGCGGAATGTGTGGCGCAAAATACGGCTACGTCTTACGTACTTGGAAGAAATGCTTATAGTGGTAAGATCACCTAATGTTTTTATATTTACTAAAACACCAAAAGTGCTTCACGGTAAGTGGAGCTCCTTCGTGTCTAATGTGTTCAAGCTGTGGATTGAGCTGGTTTACCAGAGCGCTCTAATATGAGGCTCATGAAAAACGCAGTAAGCAAATTTCTAAAATCTCAACGAGACAAGTAACGCATCGGCTTCCTTGATATTGTGGATTCCATAAACGATGGCAACCACTAACCCCAAGTGGACCACCTGCCAGTTTACTTACCTACAAACATAAAAGACTATTATCTTAAAGATAGATACTGTTATATAAATCACTAGCTTTCCTCACGGCTACGCCGCGGGTCAAACCCTAGGGAGTAGCTCTATTTTACCTACATAAAACATAATTAGGTTTTTCATATTATAAAGCCTTCAGTGAAAAATTACCTAACAGACGGTAAAAACGGATTTAGAAATCCGTTCCCTGGTTTAGAAGGAGTTAGCGGATATATAGACAGACGTGGAAAGCGACTTTATTTTATACTACGTAAAAATATTATTGCAGTTTGTTTAAAAAAAAAGTAGACAGTACCCAATTAATCTTTTAAAAGGTAATCAAATTCAAGAAAGTTTAATGAGACTGCTTCTGTATTTTTAAATTCCTTTCCGAAAAAATACAGTTTTTATAAGTCTTAAAAACTGATATAAATTCAATTCCAGTTTTTAATTAATGGAGGAAACAAATGGCTACGAGAATCTGACAATTAAGTATCGTTTTGGGTTTATTTTTCAAAATATCCGTTTACAAAAGTTGAAAAATTACAATTTGAAACAAAATATCGCTTCATCTTCTTTCAAATAAAACTTCGTATAGTCTATGTATATAGCTGATATAAAAAAGTTCCAACTTTCAAGTAGGTTAAAAATATAATCAATTCGAATTGATACTGGATTAAAATAATATTTTAATCTAGTATCAATTGAATTTTAATTTACAAGCTTTACTCCAACGAAAATTCTTGTCTTAGAACCTTTTAACACAAACTTAATAAAGACTTGCAGAAAGATCAAACTTTAAACTTCCACAGTATAATGCTACAAATATCCGTAAGTAACAAGATATGGAAGATGAAAAACGAATATCTTTCAAGTATAGATGAAACGATAAAGTTTACTATTATAATGTAGACTGCATTATACATTTTTCAGCCAGTTATAATAATGAATTTGTATCAACGAAAGGAACTACTAAGACCGACCAAGAGCGTGATTTTTCGTAGTGGAGCCTTGCTGGGATCAATATCGTGATTATAGTTCGGTCTCACAGAATATCGGCAAGAAATGAGCCTTGAGCTAATTTCGTACTGGTACCGCCATGTAAACCTCCTTTCAACCTATTCAAATTATCTTCTAACATATTTAAATTCTCTCTTCAAATCTGACGGCGCGTTCTCCTTTCGCACGTTAGTCATTAATTGTCATGTCATCAAATAAATGAATTAAATCGCTCCGCTTTGTAAATAAGATAACATAAAATATATCGCACCCACAACAAACCATAAATGTGTATATTATGTAAATAACTCGATTCGCACCGCAGGTATAAAATATAATAAACATATAATAGGTTGGGGAAAAAGTCTTTTCGCATATAGTATGTATGAACTTGTAATAAGATCTCTTTGGCTATACCATTTGTATCTGGCTGGTTTTGGTATCATTAAGAAGTTTTAATTTTAAAGAAGACAATTCCAAATTCAAATTAGGAAAATGTGTGATTTTCATTTGTTTTTCTTATTGTTAAAATGAGTGAATCTAATGAAGAAATTCGATACATTTTTAAATTTTACTACAAAAAAGGTAAAAATGCAACACAAGCCGCGAAAAAAATTTGTGATGTTTATGGACCTAATGCAGTATCTGTGAGAGTAGCGCAAATTTGGTTTAAGCGTTTTCAATCAGGAAATTTTGATATCAAAGATGCACGTCGCTCTGGTTGCCCTGTTACGGACAAAATTGATGCCATTTTTGAAAAAGTGGAGCAAAATCGGCATATTAGTAGTTACGATCTAGCTGGAGAACTGGGAATTGACCACAAAATGGTTTTGGCACATTTGAAAAAAGCTGGGTACACAAAAAAACTCGATATTTGGGTGCCTCATGAACTCACTGAAAGAAACCTAATGAACCGTGTACTCATTTGTGATTCTTTATTACGACGTAATGAAACCGAACCATTTTTGAAGAAGCTGATAACTGGTGTTGAAAAGTGGATCACGTACGACAAGAAGTGCGAAAAAGATCGTGGTCAAAGGCCGGTCAGGCTTCACAGACTGTGGCGAAACCCGGGTTAACCCGCAACAAGGTGATGCTGTGTGTATGGTGGGATTGGAAGGGCATTATTCATTATGAGCTGTTACCGCCAGGCAGGACCATCGGTTCTGAACTGTACTGCGAACAACTGATGGGATTAAAGCAAAAAGTTGAGAGAAAGCGGCTGGGATTAATCAACAGAAGGGCTGTGGTTTTTCACCATGATAACGCTAGACCTCACACATCTTTAGCCACTCAGCAAAAATTACGAGTTTGGCTGGGAGGTGTTAATGCATCCGCTGTATAGTCCTGACCTTGCAACTTCATATTTTCACCTGTTTCGGTCTCTGCAGAATTCCTTAGGCATTGTCAGGTTAACATCACGAGAGGACTGCCAAAACCACTTGTTGCAGTTTTTTGATCAGAAGCCCCAAAATTTTTATAGCAATGGGATCACGTCCCTACCTACAAGATGGCAAAAAGTTATCCAACAAAATGGCACCTACATACTTTAGTCAAGTGTAAATAAACTTTATAAAAAAACCTTTTGAATTTTTATATAAAATGCGAAGAAACTTTTTCCCCAACCTAATATGATATAAAATAAAAATAGATACATACACAAAATAAAAGACATATCATAAACCACGTTTCGCCATTAAAATAAATATGTATGCAAGATAAAGAAACTAACAAGTGAACTGAAGTGAAGAAGTGAAAGTGAGGAGCAGCTGTATTTCATGCCCATTAATCAGGTACATGCGTGCCCCATCTCACATTCCCACCTAAATTACCCAACACTTCCTTTTCTACAAAATTCGCATAGTCCATTGTTATCATCAAATCCAGCGCCGCCGCAACACGTACAGTGAGTGAAAGTTCCTTTGGCACACTTTCCCCTCCCTTTATCCCATTTCCCTTATTATGTCGTCTGTATTCTCACCGCCTCTATCTATATCTCTCTTAAAGACTGACATCATGTTGACATTACCTCTGGTTCTGCAAACCTCTATAAGTATAACCTGTAACCACGTCTTGGTTTGTAGGCCGCTTGCCTGTTTACCTCCATCAGCCAACAAAAAAGTGCGTTCAGCACACATCAGACAGATAGATGAAATAATTAATTATTTTTTTTTATTTAGCTATAAACCCCTAAAAAGGCAAACGATATTATTGATATTAAAATCTTATTCTTTTTGTGTACACAATGGTTTTTGTATTTAATTAATAGCTTACATTTGTTAAACCATTAATGGGAATCGTTTTAATGCGAGTGTCGATTTTAAAATAAGGCTAGATTGAGTTTGTTAAAAGTACACCGCATATTTTAATTTTAATGATATACTTATTTATTTACAACTAAATATTAGTCTGTTTGGCTATGGTATACGGGATAAATGTACAATTATGATCGTAATTCTAAAAGTATCAGCCCATAAACGTCCGATTACTGCAAAATGGAGAATATGTTTACCGAATGCGGCAGTGG
The DNA here is from genome assembly GCA_039645545.1 of Dendrolimus houi. Classification (NCBI taxonomy): domain Eukaryota; kingdom Metazoa; phylum Arthropoda; class Insecta; order Lepidoptera; family Lasiocampidae; genus Dendrolimus; species Dendrolimus houi. Next base: position 11,664,522 of record CM077127.1, on the reverse strand, counting down.
TGTCATATGACTATACATCGGTGGTATAATGCCCGGTTCCTATATCTTACTATTCATTCACTTGCCTTACCATCGGTTGAATTTTGACATTGCTTGTTTATTGGAGCTTATGTCAAATTTTAACCGATGTATAACGAATGCAAGGTTGGTAAGATTTAGGAACGGGCCCACGATGATTGCCGTCAAATATAGTCTAAATGGTTTACATTCTCTGCCGGAATTAACATATATAATTATTGGGTTTTTTAATCATATTTTTAATTGATGCAAAAACCTAAATCACGTTTCGATTACTGAACCACCTTGATGTATTATATATACTATTAATTTATAATGCGAATGTAATGCAAATGGAAAAGTGCTAGAGGAAATGTAATAATTCATTTTAATACTAATATGTATTTTGTATACGTGAACTTATCCCTTTAATCTAAATTAGACTATCTAAGGACTATCTAAAAAATAATCTAAAGTACACTACATTTTTATTCCAGTTATATTGCAAAACCCACATGTTACACAATTTTTTCTAATCCATCCCAAGGTTGTGTGGAAGAAATTGCTTTTAGTGATAAGACCGCCTATTGTGTTCTGTACTTAAACTTCCTGAACCGTATCTTATAAGCATATTCTTTTCTATTCTAGACATAATCAGCTATATAACTTAAGCTTTACTTTAGTATTAGTTCGAAGTTGGTCTCATTATAAGGAATAAGATATAATGATTGTATTTTATTCCTTAACCTGAGAAATATCGTTCAGTAGTAAAAAACAATGTATTTTACAACGTGTGTTACTCTATTTTATGTTCATAACGCAATTTCTATCAAATGACCGGAAATCTTATGGGTGTTCATAAACTGAGATGTCTGCAACAAATGTATTTTATGGCATCACTTTTATTAAGTTAAATGTATGGCTTCAGCAAACATAATAATTGATACTAAAACTAGAAGGTCAAATATAATAAATCTTGGTTAACCATGAAGGGCTGCGACTGCAGCATAAATTTTATTTCAATCCTCTAGTTTGTGTCTCACCATTTCTGTATTCTGTCGTTATTTTTTTCAATTATAATCAGATCGCGTAGTTTTGAAAGTATCATAGTCAAAAGCCATAATGTAAAACCTTATAACTTCGCTATGTTATCTCGTTTATCTGTCCATCTCTTTGTATACATATATTATTATATTTGGAAACTATGACGCTACATAAATGAAAATTCAATTTTGGAACAAAACGTCGCACGTGCCTTGCCGGTATCTACGACTACGACAAGATCGGTAGATAAATAAATGTTTATTGTTCATCACGAGAACTTAAATTAACTTCTAACCAAAAACATTGTAGGATGAACAATGGGTTATATTATCACTTAAAACAATCTCTTATAGCCTCATTTTATTCCTGAAAAGTTTTTAGTTTCTAATTGAAATCTATGTATATTCTTCTTTTTCTATCATCGTACATTTTGTTAATTTAATTAACGTATTTTTAGGCTCATTTGAAACTCAAAAATTTTCTTTTGACAAAATTTAAATGTTACTTGAAAAATATCTCGGTTTGGAGTGAAACTAAAAAGTGGACTGATTAAAAACTAGATAAACATAAGCAAAACTATAGTTTTTATGTAATGATTCGCCTGAATATAGATGATGATTTGGGTTTATTTTTCAACTGTCATTAGCTTCTCTAATAGCGAGAGGAAGTAAATTAGGTTGAAGGGCAGCCTGAATTGTAAAGATCTAGTTGGCAAAAAAGAGGTATGACGGGTGTACGACTATTATAAGGAGAAATGATAATCAGGTAGCAAACCATGAAATTTAAAGCTTCCTAGAGGCAAGGCGAAGAGCGAGGATTAACGAGGATATTATAAACAAGAGAGAGCAAACAAACATTCCTGCCATTTCTACTTGCTACGAAACTGAGATACAACACGGTGTATTTGGCGGATATTTACTCAGGTTTAATATGAACACTATGAAAGTTTTGAAGACGTTCTTGCTTATTTAATAGTAATTGTTTTATGTTATGTCTAGATTGCTGTGGTCATTATAATAAAATAAGACCTCACACATGTAAGTTTAGCGGTAGTCGGTAGAGTGTTGTGTCTTCTAATGTCCAGTTTCTATATTGCAAAAACGATTCGTTTTTGTTACCGACGGTTAGAATATAACCGCCAGGTAACTCTACTGATGTTTCTATAATGAACTGTTAGTAGCTGGTTACACATGAAACTACCAATTACCGATGAGAGGGATTTTCTAACCGATCGGTTGATTTTTTGTATGGAAACGACAGATGAAATATTTCTGTATTACAACAACTAGTTGTCAACACTAACATTCGTAGAAATTTTATTACCACCCGATTTCAGCCAGTTTTGTTTGTTTGGCCAGGTTACCAGTTTATTTGTCATTATTAATAGGTGATTTTAAATTAAATTAAACTCTTAATTTTTTACTTCTTCTTTTGACTTGGATTTAATTCTTATTTATATCTTTCAAATTTGCTATTTCTGTCTTTAACAGTTTTAATTCCAATTGCAGTATTCACTATTCATCCCTATTAATATTATAAATGCGAAAGTAACTCTGTCTGTCTGTTACGCTTTCACGGATAACTAATGGGATAGTTTCCGGGATAAAAATATATTTTCCTGTTTCTCTTTAATGCCTTCACGGAAAAACTATTGACCTGATTTGGCTGAAACTCGTTATAAATGTAAGTTCAATATCTAGAAGGGACATAGGATGCTTTTAGAATTCACTACACTACTGTTTTTTGTTATGCTTGGGCATCACCTGCGATAATTTAATAGTTATTGATCTAATGCGTCTTAAATAAAGCGTTGAAAATAACACTGTGAATGAATATAACATTATTGACAGATAACGTATATATGTACATTATCTCTCAATATTTAACGCCATTAACAATAAATAATAATATTGCTTCAAATAACACATTAAATCCATCGCTGTATCTGTGTGAAACGGTCAATAACTATAACATTATCCCAAATGGAATAGTAGCATTACAAAAAGTTACACAAAACAACAATAAATTGGACAAGGTTCCCATAAAGATTTCGTCATTTGAACCTGGAACCATAAAAAACATAGTTTTTAGCCTTACCTTATTTAAAGAAAATTGCGATCGACAACCACAACTCACTAAAACTAGCGACAAATTGCTCAAGTGACAACACTGTTTCATCTTTTTTTTGTTACAATGACATTGGAACAATCATTATTTGAAAGTTTATATAACATCTCATGAATGCGTTTTGTTCATGCAACGTTCATATAAGATGGCTCTGTAATTGTAAGTATTTTTAAAGCAGATTAATTGAAAGCTTGATTTTTAATGACAATCGTATATCACAAAAGATTTCTTCCTTTTGTTACGATTGCGGGACTCGAATTAAAATGCCGTTGGAATTACTATAGAATTTATTAGAACTATACAACCACGTATAACATAGGTACAAATATAACCGGACGCAATAAGCCCTTATGTAATGCACAGTTAAATAACACGCGCAAAGTCCGTCACTATATCGCTATAGAATGTACACGTATTGCTAGTATCGTAATCGTCGCTAAACTGCTGCACCCCTCCGTTCGGGCATTGTTTTATAGTAAACTGTACAATATACAATCGATTGCGTGGGCTGGCTTCTTCCAAGAAAATGTAATTTGCATACCTGCGAACGGCGAACAAAGTCGAAAATAATAATAATAAGGATTAGTTCGACACTAATGATGGTCATAAAACAATAGCATGTGTTTCTTAATTACAAAGTAAATAAAAGAATTCCTAAATCCGGGGAGCAATGAACTGCGCTTTACGACAGGCAGCTGTGCATGTATCTTTAACGGCATGTAACATTTTTATAATGTATTTATTCTGTAGTTATACCTTAACTCATTGAATTACGTTGCGTGTACTACAACCTCACTATGTTGCGTTAGCAAAACGCTTGAAAGGGAATTGGTAACTGATAACCGACAGTATTACTAATTGTCAATGAGTTTGTGAAACATTCGTATAGCCCTCTTAACCATCGGTTATTGGTAGCTTCGAAATCAATCAGTTACTATTATAGACAATCGTCGGTAAAATATAGAAACCGGGTAAGTACAACAGATGACGCAGAGTCTTTGGCCAATTAGGGTATTAATTATCTTAATCATTTAACGTAGGTATGTGTTTCCTATCATAATGACTAGGTAAGTAAGTAGTGATATATCTATTATAATAAGTAATCTTTCTGCCGAATACACTGGTAGCCATATTTATAATAGAGATAAAGAACATTCTTAAATATAGATAAATTCAGATCAGATTTATAGAATAATATGTTGTGCATATTTTAAGTATTAAAGGCAAATTCACAGTCAGTTGAAATTGGCATTTTACTACGCCAAGTTGTTGAAAAATTCAACTGTATGAATCCTCATTCAAGTATATTTTAGAGTTCCTGAATCTTTCTGCTTCTAGATTTAATAGAATTATTCAAGTCACGCTACAAAAATGATGCAGGTAGAATATTAAATTCGAATTTATGAATCTGCTAACATAGTATTTTATGTAAAGACTAGGATATGCTCGCGACTTCGTCCACGCTTGACACGTAATGTACATTACAGTTATTTTCCCAGTTTTCAATTAAAAGGGTGTAACACGGAGGTTTCATTCTTCAGCGCCGACCTCTACCAACGTTTACGATATAATATACAATGGTCACGCCATGTAAGACAGACTTCGCTTATGTCTGCGATAATATAAGACTTTTCTGATGAATAGATAAATCCAAATTTAACTCTAACATCATTTACAGTTAGTTCTAGTAGCTTACAATATTTAAACTACTACAGTGACGCCCAACGTGAAACGTATTTTCAGCAGGGCAACGGATTTTTAGTATGAAAATACATGAATTGCGAATATTCCCGTAAAAACCCAGGGGATAAATAATGTTAGAAAATGCATTCATAACTACATCTTTTCTTCGCAAAATGTCTAATAAATATTGAATCTGTCATATTAAACAAGTCCTAATATCACGTGGTTTGGAAGTTAGGAAATTCCGGAAAATAAAAAGTCCCGGATTATATTGCTTTAAGATCAATTGGATCCGAATCAGGTAATTTTTATTTATACTACCCACTTTAAAACACTCCCGGAGAAATTTCCCCGGGATTCTCGGGATAATAATATCACACATATTATAGCATACAATTTGCTATCAATTAATGAAAAAATCACATAAGAATTTCATTTTTTTTATCTAAATATTTTTTAAATAATTCCCAGAAAAAATCACCCAGGCTTTCCAGGGTAAAAAGTAACGCAGATTTTAAGTCTAAGAATGTACTGTCGATCACCGAAAACCGCTTCAAAATGGAACCAGCAGTTTTTACGTGAATCCCGAACAAACAGACAAACAATCTAAAAAAATTGCATCGTGTTCTCCATCGCTAGTCTATTCCAGTTGTTTTTTAATTGCTTCAATGTATAGACACGGAATTTTTAGAATTTTATGATATTATAGATTGGAAATAAAAATAATCATTTTCTTTGTAGCGAAATAGCGAATAGGTAAAGTAGTTGAAATTTTTACTTAAATTATAATTCTGGATTTTTCTCTAGATGAAAGACATCTGTAAGGTATTGACTAACCCACGTCTCTATGCATAAATAAACGTATTATATAGATTTGGAGTATCTACATCACATGTCTAATAGTCTGATAGTAAGTAAACTCACTTTCGAATGTGTAACTTTTAGAAATAACTTTAATTTGTATTATTAATTTAAAGTAGTGTTATAAGAAAATTATAATTTCTTTAATAATTCGATATCATCCCTATTAATATTATAAATGAGAAAGCAACTCTGTCTGTCTGATTTAATTTTTTTAGTCAATTGGTCATTGTGGTCAATTTGGTCATTTTGGTCATTGTGGTCAATTTGGTCAATTTGGTCATTGTGGTCAATTTGGTAATTTTGGTCAATTTGGTCATTTTGTCGCATTTAAAGGGTGTCTGGCGCTGAATCATGGCGATAAAAAACTGAAAATATTGTCTTTTTACTATCTATATCACGTGAAAAATCCTATATATATTATTAATTAGAGTCAATAAACTGGTGAAACGTGGAGCCAAAGTTTATGTGGGCGAAGACATGGAGGAGGCTTTATTCTCTTAATAAAGACAATGTAATAACTTCGAAACCTATGAAGATTATTTTCTTTGGAGTAGGCGTGCAACCTGTTATTATTATTGCTCTAGATAATGAGTTTAATGAAGAGGTATTTCGTTTTTATGAGATACATGTAGCAACTTATACTGTTTATATAGGTAGGTAGTAACCTACCTACCTATATAAATATTCCGTACCGATTTTGCTTGCATAAACTTTACATCGGTGTCCCACGAAGATATCATTTTAGAGGTCCTTATGTCTGCTTACACAGTAACCTATGTTCATTGCAGAGCTATCAAAAATACAGCTATTATTACCATGGAACAAAATACAAAAATATACTTGAGAATCAGTATATTAAACTTCACTGTCGTAAACTTATGTTATATTTAATTACCACTCTTATGTATACCACTGTGAGTTATTACTGTGATGGTATGTATGATTCTCTTCGGACTCCAATTAGGCGTGTCGGGCAGATGGAGAGTAAATGAAATAAAAGGTTAAATTATATACTGTCTTTAATTTAGTCCGTACGTCTCACTCGGAAAGTGATGTGGGGCGACAAACGACAGCGCCACGAATATCCACACATTACAATTTTTGCTGAATTGCAACTGTCGCTAGCCGTCACAACTTACATTCAAAGTATCTATCGCGTACAACAACATGTGTCCCACGTTCACTTCCTTTATAGAAAATGCATATCTTTGTAACAAGTTTTATAATAATAGGGGAGCGGACAGTTAAATACACTGAGATACTTTTTATAAACTTCCAGAACGTTGCAGCCTCGTAGATTTTGTACGAGCGTTCCTATTTGAACGTCATAAGTAGGTACTAGTAAAGGAGTCAGATAGCGCATTAATTATTGTTTGAAAATGAATTAAAATTAGTTACCTATATATTTATGTTTAAAAGTTAGATGATTAGATATTATTTTAATGCCTGTTTTATATGTAAAAAATTAGGATATGCCCGCGACTTCGTCGACGCTTGACTTAAAATTCTCGCGGGATTTCCGGAACACAAAGTACCGTAGCTATCGTTTTAGTAAAAACCCTATCGGAATAAGCTAATTTTTATACACCCGAACAATTACAAATCGTTCCTGGGTAAATTTCCGCGGGTTTCCCAAAATAAGAAAAAATTACACATTTTGTTACATAAAATTTGCTATCGATCAGTGAAAAAATCACATTGGAATTGAATATTTTTATTAATCTGGCCATTTTAAATTATCCCAGAAAATTTCCTACGGGATTCCCAGGATAAAAAGCGTAGATTTTAAGTCTAAGAATTTGCTGTCGGTGAACAAAAACCATATCGAATATTATTATTATACATGTATCTCTCTGCAGAACACGGGCCATTAAAATGGCCCGGATTTTTGGAGGGCTTGCATGGGGCCATGGTAAGGCTAACACAAAGAGGCCCCTTGACAAATTTAATCTAAATGTGGCGTGACAAAACATACAATACTATTATTATGTTTATATAGGTATAGTGTATTTTAGTTTTTTTTTAATAGCTACAATGTACACACACAGAATTTTTGGAATTTGACAATATTATAGATATTAGAATTTATTGTAACGTTTGTCCGCATCCCTATTGGTGCATTCTCAAAACTGTGAAGACGAAACCAACGTATAAAGGTCCAATATCAGTTTCAGAATTAGTTAATACCTTTAGTATCGATTTCAATGGCACTGCTAGTTATTTTTATGAAATTTAGTTATAATAACAGAACAGCCCATAATTGTCCCACTGTTGGGCTCGGACAATACACCTACCGCCACGCTTGTTCAATGCGGCTTTTGGCAGGTGTCGACACATCGGTTATCTCGATGTGCAAAACTGCCTAAGTGGTACATGCGTTCTGGCCAGGATTCGAAACCGCGGCCTTTGGGTTCGGGACACGTGCGCTAGCCATTACGCTACCACGGATAATGATTGTTTGATAAAATTTAGTTTGTGATTTTAAATTTAATTAATTTAAGTGTGAATGTCATTTAAGTGAAAATTTCTATTTATGCATTACAAATACTAATCTTATATGACCGATTTTAAAAATGTTGTCTGTGTCTGTTTTGTCTCGTAAAAGTTCCAAGCCGGCCCAATTGATTTCAATGGATTTAAGAATTAAAACAAGAATTTTGTCTTATATTGTCGTGTATAAATAAATAATTTCGGTATTTTGCAGGGTATCTCGAAGATAAAAATAAATTTTATATTTATTTTTATCTTCAAGTCCAAGCCCCACGCGAATGTAGCGGAGGGAACAACTAGATAACAACAACAGCAATAAAGTTTTTATATAAATTTTAATTCATATAGATTTTTTTTATTGCCGAAGCACAGCAGACAGGTTGACGGCCCAACTGTGATGGAAAGTGGTTACCGTCACCTATAGATATTAGCCATATCAGAGGTGCAGCCAATGTGCTTCCGGCCTTGAAGGAGAAACTGGAACCTGGCCACTGATACCGGAACACAATCAACGTTGTTATGACGGCATACTCTAGACCAGGGGTGGTAGCCATACAGTCGGGTAAATGCCCTACTGCCTGGATGTGGGTGGTTTTGTCGGCTCTCACGACAGGCCGCCCGGCCGCAGCAATTAATATTCTTTTTCCTTTCCTGCACGGAGACATGTAGATAGATATATCCGTTTCATTGTAAAAGAAATGCCAACACGTTTTTCAGACAAAACAAATAGCAGGCGGTTTCATTAAATTAGACGAATACTAAAGTCAATAATGAGTGCCATGCGTGGATTAAAAACACTGACGAGTGGTCGTACAACGAATCTAATCACGTAATTTGAAATTAATAATATACTACAGCTTCTATTGTTTTACGATTACCAAATAAGGCAAATTGCTAATACCATTTAAATTTTAATAATCTTCATATAAATAAAAATCAATGTTTGTATGTTTGTCCTCTATTCGTTCCTAAACCATTGATCAGATTGTGATGAAACTTTGGTAGAGTGCTCTGAGGACGCTCGCGAGGGTTTCGGACCTAAAAATCTATTTATATCTATCTATCTATCTACCTATACATACACACACACACACACACATATATATATATATATAATTTTTATTATTATTGCAGGAGTTCAGCAGATAGGCAGGCGGCCCACTTGATGGAATGCGGTTACCATCGCCTATAGACATTTGCACAACCAAAGGTGCTACAAATGTGCTGCTGCTCTCTTCAGGGAGACTGGAACCTGGTCACTAATGCCAGAAAACAACTCAAGGTTGTTATGGCGGCATACTCAAGACCAGGGGTGGTGGCCATCTAGTCGGGCAAATCCCCTACCACCTAGCTGTGGGTTGTAAATTAGTTCTACTGGAGAACACTTTTTGAAAGTCATTCATATAAGTTAAAATTTAATTTTACTTCCTGTTCTGTGTACACCGCTTCGCAACGTGTTATTGATGTTAAGGAGAAGAAGCGGCGAGAAACTCCCCAGCAACACGTCTAGCTAAAAATTGTTTTTCTTTATATTTCTTATTCTATTTATAATTCTTCTGTTCATGTTTATATCACTGATCTCCTCCTAACTGGTGGGGGCCGATTTTGATGAAATTTTTTGTGTGTCTTCAAGTGGATTTATTAAGAATAGTTTAGAATGTTTAGATTAACAATTGGTGCCAGTCCGTCCTTCTGTACGTGTGTACTATGTCACTGAACTGCTCCTGCTGCAACGCTGAACCCATTTTGATAAACGTTATGTGTGTGTTTGAGCGTGTCCCGGGATTGTTTAGATTAACTGTTCGACCCGGTATAAGGCGCTGCAATCGGGTTCTAGATTTTTATTTTTTAAGGGACAGGACAAGGTCTGCTGGGTACGGCTAGTAATATTATGTAGGTAAATGTGTGGAAATATGTATATACTATTATTAAAATTTTATCATCTACACTATTGTAACGAGTAAGTGTCTACTTTTGATTTCTAAATAATTATCAAAATCATCAAAAGACTTGTTATTCATATGATAAATAACCATAAATAATCGTAACCATAAATGACCGTGTTTAGAAATTCTGTTTGTCTGGCTAAAAATTATGAGTAAAAATGTCAATGAAAATTTAGGCATTAAAAGATTTGTGTATTTTTAATTCGACATCTTACAAGGTTTAGAAAATATGAACAAAAATAACAGGCATTGCCATATGTTTGTAACAGTAAAACTTAAAACCACGCAAAAGTTGTGTTAAATATACGAGCAAATAACGCTAGCAGAAACTAATAAATATTTTAAAGAATTTATTTTCACCAGTAACTAAGTTGTTATGCCAAGAAAATATATCAAACATTCACGTAATAATTCAGTAGAGTTGTAGAAAACGGTTAATTTGAAATTTACCACGATAAATCATGCAAACAATCGAAATACATTTTAGTATCATATAGGAGAAACTCAGCACTGTATTGTAAAATACTAGAAAACTCAATAGGAGGGTTATACTAAACAAGCAGTTAACAGTTGACTAAAATCCTTAAAGTGTATGTTATAGTGATAACACTGTTGACAATAATGCAACACTTATTTATTTTAAAAACCACATTGATGATACCCACGACGTGACGGTTTTACCATTACGATAATATTCAATTTGTCAGAATTATAGAAATAGGGTCTATACTCGATACATCCTTGTTCGATATTTTAATCATCAGTATTATAATTATTACACAGCCCTTAACAAATATATGACGGACGCCGAACAATAAAATTCTTTGGTAGCTCGAAAGTCACATTTTCCTAACACTTGGACTTGCCACATAAACATTTTTATAACAATCGATATTCTGTAATTATGGTTAACTTTAATTTCATTAATTTAATTACATTTCATTTAAAATGATCCCTTAAACTAAGATTTATATTTAAAATCAATTTATTTTTCCATAGCAACACTTATTGCTAATAATGGAGGCGTAAAAGTGATATAAGGATACTCCTCGTTGATTTATAAGGGTACTGCGACGTAACAAATATAAGTCTATAAATACTTAATACTCTTACTCAAGAGTCGTTGAAGGAAACCAAAACGAAAAGTTTTTATCCTTTAGGGATCCTTTTACACCATTGACGAAAAAGTTCTTGCGGTATATTTAACATATTTAGTTGGATTTTAGGAAACTTTTTAGCCCTAAGTAAATGTTGATAAAAAGTATTTTATTCGATTACTTATTTTTTTATGTTTATAAGAAGCAAATTGTGGACTTGCTGGTAACTTGCTTAATTTGAGGATATACAATATGTGTTTGTCTAACGATTTTTTTTTTAAACGCCGCCTTTGGATTGCCAATCCCGTTATGACTCTCTCCGTGCAAGCACGGAAAACGAATATTTATTCCTGCGGCCAGGCGGCCTGTCGTAAGAGGCGACAAAACAACTCAAAACCGGTAAGGCATTTGCCCGACTGGATGGCTACCACCCCTAGTCTAGAGTATGCCGCCATAACTACTTTGAGTTGTGTTCCGGCATCAAGATCTAGGTTCCAGTTTCTCTTTCAAGGCCGGCAGCACCTCTAGTATTGCTAATGTCTATAGGTGACGGTAACAACTTTCCATCACAGTTGGACCATCTGCCTGTTTGCTGTACTTTAGGAAGAATTTTTTTAAATTCCTTTTACCTACTTTTTAAAAGAGTCCCATATTATATTGCTCTGGGAAATCTACAGCACTTCCTACGTGGTTGACAACTTGCACACGTATGGCATGAAAGAACAAGCGCCAATGTAGTTATGACTGTTAAACATCAATTAATAAATAAAATAAAATAATATTATTCTTCTACTACCTAACTTTTAACTACGAAGAAAACAAATATGGATACACTCTCAATCGCCGGTAACTTCTGCAATGGTAAAATGGCGATATAGGCACAAACCCAGCTAGAGTAAAACTCTCTAACGGTAGAAGACACTTAAAGAGGTCTGCTGACAGTTTTCTAAGAGATAAGAGTACTAGATTGCGTAAATTTAAACGGGTAAGAATTTTTTAAATTATTCTAATGCTGGTTTTCGTTATATCCATTAAAATCTAATAGTATTGTTACGAGTTACGGGACTCGAATTAAAATGCCGTTGGAATGATTATAGAGTTTATTAGAACTACACAAACACGTATAACACAGGTACAAATATAACCGAACACAACAAGTCCAAACGTAATGCAGAAGGTTGTAATTCAATAACACGCGCAAAGTCCGTCACTAAATAGATTACCGAATGTACACAAGTCTTGCTTCGCTCGTGGTTATCGCTCGACTGCCTCTTCCTCAATCGGGCCATTGCTTTATATCTCACAAATGCAACATTGCCGCCCGGCAGCATGGAACGAATTTCTTAGAATCGTAATCCGCACAATTGGCTAATTATGCCGACAAACGGCCAAAATGAGTACAATAGGCTGTTCTCCACAATAACCAATAAATAAGTAAACAAAAGAAGACAATCATAAAAGAATTACAATTAGTTCAAATGCCGACAGGTAATAAAATATGTTTAGATATGCAGGTGAGTTTTGTTTTTGTCGGAACTTAAGTTGTAGCACTATATTATTAGACACATAGGAATTAGACTTATTATTTCAAAAGAGTGCTGTTTTTGTATTAACTTGATTTCAAAGTATAATACTAGGAATATTGCATACCCTAGCTGATGATATATCTGATACAATTTGAAAACAGCAGTAAACTCCCAGCGATAAAAGTAAAAGTGGTCTCGTGTTTCATTTTCGACAAAGTTGATAGGTTACGTCTAATAAAGAGAAGTTATTTGAACAACATGTCATCGAAGTATTTAGAATCAAATGTTATGTTTATATTCTTGAACAAAATTAAAAACAATGATAAGATCAATTCTATGAAGTAATTTTAAATATCACCATTGTTGATTGATTTAGTTAGCTATTATTGATGAAAGTTCTAATGAAAAAAAAACAAACATATGGGTTTATTGTAAAAATTACATGGAAAGTATCCTAACTTATTTGTTTTTAAAAAACCGATATAATTAGAGACAGTACTTTTCAGAATGATAGAAACGCGATTGATGTCGTAGATACAGCCTTTTTTTCGCCAGGGGAAATCCGATTGACGACCACAAGCCGCGACAGGCACAAAAGCCTGGGGGGATAGTTCGCGACCCGTGTGTGGGATTCAACAGGTTGGGGTGGCACTAGCATGCCCAGTCAAAACTGGTGCCATGCTATTGTCACTCGCCAGTTAGGGATACTCATTAAAACCTCTGGGTTCCGTCCGCCTTATGCCAGGGTTACGGGGATACGGAAGCTTAACCAACTCCACGTGCACATCCACTACCGGGGGACTTCTTTTATCCTCCGGCATCGTCCATGTCTAATTCGGGGCGTGGGTCGGTTTGTAACGCGCCTCGCGAAGGAGAAATGAGCGCGCGCGGAACACTCGCGCTCTCATCTCGACGGCGCCATCGACCGTATGATGCCTTCAAAGAGTTTTCGGCACGTCGCGTTAGGCCCCCCGGGGTTGGGGTGCAATCACGAGAGCGAACCCGCCGCCCCCTTTAGTCTGGGGAGTAGTTGCCAAAAGTGTGTCGTAGGCACAGCCTACTTTAACCGTTATATTTGTAAATGTTAACGTGTTACCTATACGTTTATTAATTTATTTTTACTGTTTACTTAAACTCTTATTTGAGTACACACTAAAAATATACAAAATTAAAATAAATATTTAAATCTATTTACAAAATGGAATATATAACCAAAGAGGTTTAATGTACTGCGTACTAACTAGAGAAGCTGTCCGTAACTAGCTTATTTGAATACTCATTATGGTCCATGGACAAGAACTAGCTTAGTCTGCGCCGGGCTGCTGTCGATACTTTACATTTGAGTGAAAAGTAACTATTAAAAATATGCCTTTGTGAGTACCTACTAAGGTACTGTTCAAACCACTCAAGAAGCTCTAATAAAAGTCATGGAGTGACTTTTCACCGGTGAGTTTGTTGTATTCTCGATAAAACTTATTTCAATTAAATTTTATCCATTTGTCTCGTCTCGACCAGTCATCGCTGCGGCCATGTTCAGGAGAATTTAAACTATACTTTCTAAGCGATTCAGCGCTGCACGTCTTAGTAGTTTGGTTAGATGGCACAGTTACTGTAAGCGCTGCAGCAAATAATATGATCAGTCCCCGGCAAGCTCGCTCCGCGCAGGCCTCCGCTTTCATCAAGTTCGAACTTTTTTGTTTTGAATACTAGTACGTAGTACATATAATGAGTGTATGATATATAGCAAAATATGTAAAAAAAATACTTTCAGAACTTTGTTTCATTTTAATTTCCCTTAATTTTCCAGACAGAAAGTAGATAATCCACCTTATTTCTTTATAGAGTAGCGTAGAAATATATGCTCTTCAATAAGGGTTGCTCTCGATATCCTTGCGATCCACAAATCATATACCTAAGGGTAAATCTCGATTTCTCTGGGAGCCACTTATCAGATCCTGACTTGATGACCATGGAACCGCCTCGAGAGTATACATACTTATGAAAAAAGAAAAAAAAAATCGATCCACAATTGACGAAGAAAGTGCGTAACATGGGTATAAAAAATTAAACGCCTATAGAAAATGTAACAGCTACATGCATATATAAGATTTTTCCCAAGAATTTAGGCGCACGGCGTTCTTATATAAGTAATGGTTACTCTCGATTTCCATGGAATCCACTCACCAGATCGTAACTTGGTGATCATGGCACCACCTCGGAAGTATAGACTTACGAATAAAGAAAAAAATTGAAAATCGGTTTAGAATTAACATAGATATCGTGTTACGAAGACGTTGGCTAAGAATTTTCGCAACTTTTTCTAATTTCTTAGAATCCACTTATTAGATCCTGACATGTTGCAATGGAACCAATTCGGGAGTATAACCTTTCGATTAAAAGCAAAATTTTTAAAATCGGTCCACAATTGACGGAGAAATCGAGTAACGAATATACAAAAAAAACATACAGACGAATTGAGAACTTCCTTCTTTTTTAAAGTCGGTTAAATTATAGTATAGTTTCTCCTTTATACGTATTCCATATTTGAGCTGTTAAAGCTGTAAGCAAATAGGTATGCAAATAGAATCGAAAGTAGGGAACAAAAGTTCGAAATACTTTCATCCATAGATAAAACTTATATATAAAAAACTTTCATCATTCAATCGAACGATCTGTCTTTTAGATTAACTGTTCCACGTACAGAACAAAAGCTATTTCTGGTTAGTATTAAATGAATATTTTTCTGGAATTTAAGATATAATATGATTAAATATCTCTTTTCAGTTCATCCCGCAGGACTCTCCCTCTCTATCACGCAAACGATGTTAGATTATGCCGGAGATTTCCTCGGAGACGCAGCCAATGGTATCTACTTATTGAGCATAAAAGCCATTTAAAATGTTGTCCTGAGTTAATATAATTTTCTAAGATTTATCACTCTTGCTTAGTGGTTGGTATTTGGGCAGTTTAATTGGTTAAACATCCAGGTATTCAAAGTCCACAACTTACCTATGTGTGTTATTTTTTTAAGTGAGCCTAAAGAGCCAAATCTATGCTATGCTAAATATCGAAAAACAGTCAAAGGAGTCCTGAGGCTGATTTTGACGAAAACTAAAGTGGTATAAATTAGATTATTTAAACATCAATTACCTTATCGAGAATCGAATCGGCTGATTGTAAAAGAATTAATACACCTGCATTATTATTACCAACCGTAGTGTAGCTTGTAAGGATCAACTTTGTGAAAGAATGTCAAATGGCAAACCAAAGTAAAGGGTTTTTTAAAATAATTTTCTATTTTCCATACATCATAATAGGTTGGGGAAAAGGTCTTTTCGCATTTAGTATTCATGAACTTGTAATAAGATCTCTTTGGCTATACCATTTGTATCTGACTGGTTTTGGTATCATTAAAAAGGTTTAATTTTAAAGAAGACAATTCCAAATTCAAATTAGGAAAATGTGTGATTTTCAGTAGTTTTTCTTATTGTTAAAATGAGTGAATCTAATGAAGAAATTCGATATATTTTAAAATTTTACTACAAAAAAGGTAAAAATGCAACACAAGCCGCGAAAAAAATTTGAGATGTTTATGGACCTAAAGCAGTATCTGTGAGAGTAGCGCAAATTTGGTTAAATCGTTTTCAATCCGGAAATTTTGATATTAAAGATGCACGTCGCTCTGGTCGCCCTGTTACGGACAAAATTGATGCTGTTTTTGAAAAAGTGGAGCAAGATCGGCATATTAGTAGTTACGATGTAGCTGGAGAACTGGGAATTGACCACAAAACGGTTTTGGCGCATTTGAAAAAAGCTGGGTACACAAAAAAGCTCGATATTTGGGTGCCTCATGAGCTCACTGAGAGAAACCTAATGAACCGTGTACTCATTTGTGTGTCTTTATTACGACGTAATGAAACCGAACCATTTTTGAAGAAACTGATAACTGGTGATGAAAAGTGGATCACGTACGACAAGAACGTGCGAAAAAGATCGTGGTCAAAGGCCGGTCAGGCTTCACAGAGTGTGGCAAATCCCCGGGTTAACTCGCAACAAGGTGATGCTGTGTGTATGGTGGGATTGGAAGGGCATTATTTATTATGAGCTGTTACCGTTAGGCAGGACCATCGATTCTGTACTGCGAACAACTGATGAGATTAAAGCAAAAAGTTGAGAGAAAGCGGCGGGAATTAATCAACAGAAGGGGTGTGGTTTTTCACCATGATAACGCTAGACCTCACACATCTTTAGTCACTCAGCAAAAATTACGAGAGTTTGGCTGGGAGGTATTAATGCATCCGCCGTATAGTCCTGCCCTTGCACCTTCAGATTTTCACCTCTTTCGGTATCTGCAGAATTCCTTAGGCAGTGTCAGGTTAACATCACGAGAGGAATGCCAAAACCACTTGTCGCAATTTTTTGATCAGAAGCCCCAAAATTTTTATAGCAATGGAATCACGTCCCTACCTACAAGATAGCAAATAGTTATCCAACAAAATGGCACCTACATACTTTAGTCAAATGTAAATAAACTTTATAAAAAAACCATTTGAATTTTTATATAAAATGCGAAGAAACATATACATCTATCTGTACAGCAGGATCACTTTATTCAGTCTTTAGTTATCGGAATCATAAAAATATAAACAGCAACCACAGCTGCTATCTACAAAGTAAGCATTAAAATTACCATTACATCTTTATAGTATTACTAATACTGCAATACATGAAATTCAGATACAGTATAAATTATAAAAATAATTTCAGTTCCCTAAAGTGTTGTAGGGAACTAAAGTCCGTTTAGAGGAATATCATTCCAGATAATATCGATACTGTAATTTCAATTGTTGCAAGGAAATGAATCATCTATAATATTATTAAATTCTAAACATCCGTGTCTATAGATTGAAGCTATTTAAAAAGTACAACTGGAATACACTATACAAAAGAACACAATTCAATTTATTTTTTAAATTTCTCGTCTGTTTGTTTGGGATTCACGTAAAAACTACTGGGCTAGTTTCAATACAGTTTTCACTGATCGACAGTATATTCTTAAATTAAAATCTAAAATCTTCGCTACTTTTTATCCTGGGAATACCGCAGAATTTTTTCTGGGAAAGATTTAAAATGGCCTAATTGAAAAAAACCAATACCAATGCCATTTTTTTCACTGATCAATAGCAAATTTTATGTAATAAAATGTATGATATTTCTATCCTGGGTATCCCGCGGGAACTACCGAAAGCGTGGGCGAAGTCGCGAGCAAGTCCTAGTTATTTATAAGAATCTTTTGTTCTCATAATTCAAATTTTTCTATCCACTTCAAACGAACTCCATCACAAATAAAAAAGTTACTACAGTTATAAGAAGAATAAAAACTATTATTTTTTGAAAAATGTGGTTTTATCTTATAATAAATAAAATTAGAAGTATCCATAATTATGATAAATTAATTAAAGACTTGTCTATCTGAAAACGGAATTTCATATTAATCCTAAACGAACATATAATTGACGCAATGTTACCATTTACCAAATTTTACAGTCCAGACTAGTTACAGATTTTTCCGACACCTCAAACTGGGCTACCTATTTCAGTTTACAGAATATAGGTCAAAATGTAGCAATTTATACGCGCGGCTTTTACTCTTAATACGCCACATTTCCTTTCCATCTACAACTCCTAACCTACATTTACAAAAGTTCCCACTTTAGGATCGCTTAAAGGGTTTCACATTTTCACATAAAATACACGCGGATGAAATTTGCCAGGAAAGTGCAGACAGTATTCTATATGGCACTATGCGAAGTGTAGTATAACCGCAAAATTACTAAAAAGTAGGTTTAGCATATGACATATATATAACTGAAAGTATTTGTTTTTTCGGTATGCCTGTATATAGTGTGTTATTCCCACTTCCATGGCAGCAAGCAGGAAAGTGGCAAAATAAATTGGCAGCGCCAATGTGTATGTAAATCCAGGATGATTTTGTTGAACACGTCCTACTTGCACTACCCACTTCATTAATTAATTCCATTGCTGCCCTGCAAGTGAGCCTTGCCTGTACTTGCCAGGTACCTACACAAGAGTTTAGATGATGAAAAGTCGTAAGGAAGTTTCATGATAACTTTTTTATTTACTTCGATAGATGGAGAGATATTCGCTTCTATCATAAAGTGTCTTTGCCCTATTAACTTTTGAATTACGAGGTAGAAAACTCTAAACATTTTAAGTGGTAGAATTCAAAGATTACTTTCAATGAAAATTACTTTGAACACAATCCGATGCGTATTTTTTAAAGATATGGGATATTTTCGCTGAAATGCTTTTATAGAACGTGCATTTGTCAACTCTATGGAAACCTTGTGAACAGTGCAATGTACCTATATTTAGCCGGTTATTTTTGATTCTTATAAAACTTAAAATGACCATTTTGATCTGAACTTCTTGTGTATGAAAATCAAATAATACTTCGAGAGTTAGCGTCGGCCGCGGGGTAACCCTAGTATATTTAGAAAATTCATGTATCAAATTGTTGTTGTGTTGCCTCTCTCAGTGTATGTAAACAGACATGTTATGAATCTTAAAATTACTGCGTTATTTTTAGATAGCAATAAAAAGTACAATGAGTAACGAACGCGTGCGGCAGTAAACAACATGTAAAACCTCAATTATTTATGCGCTGAATGGCCAAACTCCGCAATTTATTTCCACATGCCTCACATTTGACGTTTGTGTTTAATTTTATATGTTGACTTTAGGTAGGCTTATGGTTAACTGCTAGGATTAGTAAATGTGAAATTACCCGCGTTATTTGTGGTTAGCGAAATAAAGTTTCTCTAAATAACAACAATTACATTACTTAGGTGACGGCACATTAGTTGTAATTTATTCTAGAACAGTAATTGCATTTTCTCATTTACTATTAAGTACTTTTTGGACGGCCGAGTGTGGTCTAGTCATCTAAGCGTTTGCCCACCTAATTACTGTTATTCAGGGTAGTATCCCTAAATTTCTGGAACGAATGTTCCGTTTTTTACTCTGGTCTATGTCTTGAGGATCATCAACAAACGTAATATGTTTTGCTTAAATATAAAATGTGTGTTTGTCAGTTGATGATTCTGATCAAAAATTGGCTTCTGATCAAAAAACTGCGACAAGTGGTTTTGGCAGTCCTCTCGTGATATTAACCTGACACTGCCTAAGGAATTCTGCAGAAACTGAAACAGGTTAAAATCTGAAGGTGCAAGGTCAGGGCTATACGGCGGATGCATTAACACCTCCCAGCCAAACTCTCGTAATTTTTGCTGAGTGGCTAAAGATGTGTGAGGTCTAGCGTTATCATGGTTAAAAACCACACCCCTTCTGTTGATTAATTACGGCCGCTTTCTCTCAACTTTTTGCTTTAATCTCATCAATTTTTCGCAGTACAGTTCAGAATCGATGGTCCTGCTTGGCGGTAACAGCTCATAATGAATAATGCCCTTCCAATCCCACCATACCCACTGCATCACCTTGTTGCGAGTTAACCCGGGTTTCGCCACAGTCTGTGAAGCCTGACCGGCCTTTGACCACGATCTTTTTCGCACGTTCTTATCGTACGTGATCCACTTTTCATCACCAGTTATCAGCTTCTTCAAAAATGGTTCGGTTTCATTACGTCGTAATAAAGAATCACAAATGAGTACGCGGTTCATTAGGTTTCTTTCAGTGAGCTCATGTGGCACCCAAATATCGAGCTTTTTTGTGTACCCAGCTTTTTTCCAAATGCGCCAAAACCATTTTGTGGTCAATTTCCAGTTCTCCAGCTACATCGTAACTACTAATATGCCGAACTTGCTCCACTTTTTCAAAAATGGCATCAATTTTGTCCGTAACAGGGCGACCAGAGAGACGTGCATCTTCGATATCAAAATTTCCGGATTGAAAACGCTTAAACCAAATTTGCGCTACTCTCACAGATACTGCATTAGGTCCATAAACATCACAATATTTTTTCGCGGCTTGTGTTGCATTTTTACCTTTTTTGTAGTAAAATTTTAAAATGTATCTAATTTCTTCATTAGATTCACTCATTTTAACAATAAGAGAAACAAATGAAATCACACGTTTTCCTAATTTCAATTTGGAATTATCTTTTTTAAAATTAAAACTTTAATGATAGTACAATCAACCAGATACAAATGATATAGCCAAAGAGATCTTATTACAAGTACATACATACTATATGCGAAAAGACTTTTTCCCCAACCTATTTTATAATTCCCACATATATCTATGTAATATGAATATATTTAACTACCTTTATAATAATTACATATTTTCAATATAAACATTTCTATATACAATATATTGTTATACATTACAATATACTAATACATACATATACATATATAATAACACATTTGATTTATTTAGTATTGTTTATTATATTTGTAGATTGGAAGACAATACTTTTTGGCAAACTCATTTTTGTAATACATGTAAGATAATGTTATTATTAGAAGTATTTAACACCGTTTTAAAATTACCTACATGAAGGTAAATAGTAGGATTTTTGGGTTGATACTGGTTTGATCGAGGCTGGAACTGAAAATCAGCGCTGTGTTAGCTCCTGACAGCATAATGCTGAGTTTCCAGCCTCATTGCCGTGAATTTTATGTACGTACAATTCTTAAACTGGATCTATTTATTAATAAAAATCCTTGCATTTTATGTGTGTGCATTTATTTGCGACAATCATTTTTTTTCTTTCTTTCTTTCATAAAAAAATGCTTTAATGATAACAAAGTCTATAAATTGTCTACTTTATATTATGGTTAACATGTTACAAACAGGTAAAAATTGTTATAAATTTAACTGACTGTAATTAATAGACATAGACATAAACAACACTTTATTGTTCACCAAAACAAAAATGCACAACAAGACAATAGTTATTTGGTAAAATAAAAGGCGGCCTTATCGCTAAAAGCGATCTATTCCAGGCAACCTGACTCAAAGGAAATTTTTAAATTATCTATAATTATTATGCAACAAAGAAAAGGTGAAAAAAATTGACATACATGGACAGCAGATTACAGTCTAAAGTATTGTAAACTGGCACATACATTATTGCGTAAGACTAACATAATAGTACATTTTAAAGCCTACCATAAAACATTGTGTACGGCTAATAGTAGACAAACATAAAACTGCACAAAACAGAGGCTCTCTCGCAAATTCAAGTTGCCAAATAAGCTTTTTTGTCTGTTTGGGATAATCCCAATTTGATTAGATGTTGTAATTGTCGGGGGAAAGGAAAGCCGGGTGTGGCCAGCGAGGGCTCTTGAATATTTTATTGTTATATTTGTGAGTATAAACATTTATTCGTTTAATTTATTGTAAATAACGTGATTATCATAGAGTTGTTGATATAAAATTAATCCCTAAGGCATCTTTTTTCAACCTGGGGTCGTGAGTCTTGGCGAGGTCGCGTTTGTAGTTAAAGGGAGTCGCATTCTGTTAAAAAATAAGATCTATATACAAAAGATTCAATTCAATAAAACGTATAATAAACTATTAATTTAAAAATTATTATAATTTTGTAGTGAAGGGGTCGCAAGACTTTTTACTTAACTTTTTGGTTTTTACTGGGTCGCCACATAAAGATCGTTGAGAAACAGTGCTCTAAGGTATCTTAAGCATTGTGGCAAAAACAGAATACTTACACGATCGTCACATTCGTCTACTGACCAGATACAGATAGATCCATAAAGATAAGAGAAGTTACTAAATTTTATCCATAGACGTAATTTTATCCACACTAAAATGTAATTTAGCTTTTATATGCCGCCAAGGTATTATGTAGTAAAATCACGAAAAATACAGATTAGAGGAGTCCGTTGTATTTACATTGAGGGTGGAAACATTTTATTCAATGGACGTAATCGTATTTTTATTAGACCCTTGAAAAACCGTAACGACTTTTTAGGTACGACGATTATTCCTGATTATTTTTCGCGATTTAACTAATATCAATGTATATGTAATAAAACTGTAACGGTATGTAAAATATATTTTGGTGCCTTTGTAACCTCTATGTAGTATATATGTGTGTGTGTGTGTGTGTGTGTGTGTGTGTGTGTGTGTGTGTGTGTGTGTGTGTGTGTGTGTGTGTGTGTGTGTGTGTGTGTGTGTGTGTGTGTGTGTGTGTGTGTGTGTGTGTGTGTGTGTGTGTGTGTGTGTGTGTGTGTGTGTGTGTGTAATATAGACCTAGTAAAAATGACTGTAACATACCTACATAGACAGACAAACGGATAAAGTTTGTCTAATATTATAAATATGCTTAAACTATTGAATACGTTATAGTAGTTGCGTACATTGGACTCATCCTTTTACAGCTGATTCCAGTATTGAAAAATAGTAGTAAACCTTACGCGAGCAAAACTTATAGGTATGTATATAACAAGATGGGTTTAAAAAATGTCAGTGCATTACAACGTCTATTGCTAGATTTTCACATATTCACGCACAGGTAGTATCAAACAGATTGTATAATCTGTAGAAATAGAAGTTAGCTAAAAAAAATTTGGTAGTTGCGTGTTTTGTACGTAATAAGTATAAATGGGAGCACGAAACTTACACGTAAAAAGTAACATTATTATACTATTTTATATAGAACGTAGCGCCATCACAGTAACAAGCCAATAGAGACTAGATTACGTGTTTTACTCTGTATGGAATTTTGATTTTGGCACCTTTTTTAATGACTTACCCTGTTGTCTTCAATATTTTAAATCTTCGCGATTTGCTTGTTATATATCCGTTTCAAAAAGTTTCAGTGTATTTAAATTTTATATATGTAGTATTATTATAATTATCCGTCTTTATCGGGTATACACGTATTGCTCCTTTTATAGTTCTCCCTCTACGTTGCTAGAAGTTTACGTACGTTCATCCGTGCAAGAACGGAGAAAGAATACAATAATAATTTCCTGCGACCGGGCGGAATGCCGTAAGACACGACAAAACAACCCACAGCCAGGTGTAGGGTATTTGCCCGTCTGGATGGCCACCGCTACCGCCCCTGATCTAGAGTATGCCGCCATAACAACCTTGAGTTGTGTTCCAGCATTAGTGATCAGGATCCAGTACTCCTTTAGAGAGCGGCAGCAGATTAGTAACATCTTTGGTGTTACAAATGTCTATAGGCGATGGTAAACTCTTTGCATCAGGTGGGCCGTTTGCCTGTTAGCTGAACTCATAAAATAAAAAAAAGTACATAACGAATTTGAAAGTAGCAAACATAGGCTATTCTCCTTGCTCCATTCGAGTTTATTTCAGAAAGTCACATGCACTTAAATGTTTATTGCTGTGTATTTAGGTATTTATAAGAGACGCGGTGGCGTCAGTTTGTTACCTTTGTTATCTTTGTTATCTTGTATTTAATTTATTTTATATAGTATGCTGAACGGCGACATGCGAGTTTCAATTGTGAATGACATATAGGTGATTTCACGTATGTGCGTAAAGGAATACACTATTGGATTTAACATTGAAGAAAATTATTTTCGATTAATATCAAAAATGCACCAAATCTCAAAGTAATTTTTGTTAAAAGTATTTTTCAAGTTCTACAATCTCTATTTTTCAGACTTTTGACTCCTTCCACTCGACTTCTGTACTATTATGAATTTGAAAATTCAGGAAATAAATCAAGGTCGTAGTATGATACTATCAATAAAAATTGGTATAAAAAAGAACTGTTGAGTAGTTTAACATATGGTTTTTAGGTAGTCTTTATCAGTCCTATTCATATTGAGTTAAAGTAAGTTTGTAAGCTTCTTTAAGAACCTTAAAAGCTTACAAATGTAGCCTAACTTAATATGAATAAGGCCTTGTAGTCAAATGGCAAAAATGCTGGGTATTCATCGCCTCTACGGAACTTTTGAGTGTTGTTGTGCAAACTCACTGGGTGGATTATGTGTTAATGATCAAAGCTAGCTTACTATAGTACCAGAGTGCTGACTGTTACTAATATGTAATTTATGTGTGATATATATTTATGTTAGCTGGCCCTGCGAACTTCGTACCGCCATATATTCTGAATTTCTAAAAGACTGTTTCATGACATAAAACACCAAAATCAGTCCAGATGATTAGGAAGATTCTAGAACCCGATCTCAGCGGCCGCCTACCGGTTCTAATTGCAAATCTAAACCATCCGGTAAGCCACTCAAACACACAAAACAAATATCATCAAAATCGGTCCAGCCGTTTAGGAGGAGTTCACTGTCAACACACGTACAGAAGAATTGTATATATATATATATATATATATATATATATATATGATATTATCATTTAATTTATCATAGTTGCATGATACCTATTGTTTGTGAGCAACGATTGTGAGTTTGGGTTGAAAATCTCAA
Organism: Dendrolimus houi; assembly: GCA_039645545.1. Taxonomy (NCBI): domain Eukaryota; kingdom Metazoa; phylum Arthropoda; class Insecta; order Lepidoptera; family Lasiocampidae; genus Dendrolimus; species Dendrolimus houi. Next base: position 11,639,329 of record CM077127.1, on the reverse strand, counting down.
CTGTTTACTTTAACTACAGCTCTTCGTTTAGCAATCAGTCAAATACCTACAATTTGGGTGACACTTCTGTTATGTAGGTCTTTTTGTGACTCTTTACTTGAAGCTTATTCTAAAACATTAAAGAAAACTTGACACTGGATATAAATTTTCTGCAAATTCCAATTAATAGGAAAAATAAATACTAATAAAAATGTAAATTACATGGCTCTATTCTTGTGCTAGTGCTTCTTCGATTAGTCAACAAATATTCACATTTAGACGAACAGAATTTACTGATTTTCTTATTATACAACAACAACTCTGTGAATTCTGTTCTCAATTTCCTTTGATCAAAACACAAAACCATTCGATTATCCACGTTAACTAGAATACAAACCGATGCCTTGGTTTCTGATCAACAATGCTAACAAGATTTATGTGGTTAATGTCCTGAGTCCGATGTATAAGACTAATCCTGGTTTCAAGCAGAACTCCTAACATTTGTTCATTGTGATAAAAATGCTAAAAAGGCAGGCAATAACATGGAATATAACAATATTTAACAAAAAAATTGCGGCAACGTAAGGAGCTCGCTGGAATAAGTTATAATGTAAATTCTTGTTAAGTAATTTTAAGTACTTTTCCTTAATCTTGCCTTGTTTACTTTGGAGAGAGCAAAACACAGATTGTTTAAAATCAATGATTTGCTACTTGGCGATATTTAGACTCCGACTTTAAGGGAAGTTTTCATTGAGCATGTATTTGGATGAAAGTTTGTCGTGACAACGGTACGACAAACAAAATTTAAATTACAAAACTCAATTAATATTATTTGCATAAAATTAATATTTTGAATTTATCTTGTAAGAAGCTTGATATACGATACCGTATAACTACATGTATAAAAAAATCAATGACATACAGCTTACTTCGTACGCTCACGAAATGGAACATGTTGCACAGGACGCAAGAGATTATTAATTATAATTCATATTCAGTAACAGCTGTTTGGGCTTATTTGTATTGTTAATACTTTACGAAAAGTAACAGCATTTTTTGCGATGAACATTTTCGTGTAATTAATATAAGTCTTTAAATATTTAAACAAAATCTAAAATTCAAATAATGCACGCACATTGGATGCCGTGTACTTGTACATGTACTTCAGCGCCCATAGTGGTGAAGATTCTCATTATTATTGCCTCGGGTATACTCTTGTTTAGGCTAAATATGGTTGAAAATTATCTATACATAGTGCTGGCATGTATACAAAATATACATAACTATACATTTGGAAATTGTTAGACAGACAATACACTACTTACATCGTTTATCCCATCAAATGAGTTCGGATCCGAAGTTTTCTTTTCACTAAAATCTCCTTGACACAAAAGCCTACGCCAAGAGATACACAATCTACGTAATTATTCTGGTACAATAACAGACGTTTATTCCCATAACATCAAAGAAGCATTAAGTATAACATAAAAGATAAACAATGAAATAAAACTTTGTTCATTCGTAAAAAAACCTTTTCAGGGAAGAAAATCTTATCCGCGGCTAACCTCTTAGTTTACTTTTAAGCCGCCTACTTCTATATACACAATTATGTCACAGTGATACAACCAAAATGGAAATTTTATAAAATTCATAAGATTTATGTATTTACAAGAACTAAAAAAATAAAATCTGAGATATCAAGACTATATATGTAAGGAAGAGTCAATCACGTCCTCTTTAGTGAATGACGTTAAACTTGCAATTAACAAGTACATTCATCAGGAGACGACACATGTTAAGAAATCCTGCCCACACAACACCTTTATTAACCAACAGTAACTTAGCCACCATCCCACATGCGACAGCCATTTTGTCGTACACTGGAACTACTATCAATTCCAAGCGATTCATTAAAAACTTTGCTAAAAATAATGTATACGTAATAAACAATCTAACAAAAATACTACAGAATTGTGTAATTTCAATATAAGGAATATAGTTGTTTATGTGTTCTCTTTGCCTTTGATACACTTGGACTAAGGGCCTCCGAAACCTTGAATCTCTAAAATGATCTTTTGAAATGCTCGATTGACTCTTCAGATGATCAAAGGGCCTACTATCTCGAACAACGGATCGTAGTATAGCGATTAATGAATGAATGATTAATGAAGTATCGCTACCAACCGTCTGGACAACTTACCTACAAAAGGTAGTAATCTGCTCTGTATTGAAATTATAGTTTTGAGACTAAGTAGAAAAAAGAAATTATTATTATTGGATTGTACTCCTTTCGTTCTTAGTCAGTCAAAAAATGGCTAAGAAAAACACACCTTAAAACTTATATACGTTATCTATAACATTATAAAATTCTAAACATGCCGTGTCTGTATATTGAAGCTATTTAAATAAAAACAACTGAATAGACAATATAAACGATGTCTGTTTGTTCGGGATTCACATAAAAACTACTAGGCCGATTTCGATGCGGTTTTCGATGATTGACAGCAAATTCTTAAAGTTAAAATCTGCGCTACTTTTTATTCTAGGAATGCCACGAAAATTTTTCTGGAAATTATTTAAAATAACCAAATTGAAAAAAAACTGTGACTCTAATGCGATTCTTTACCAATCGATACCCAATTTTATGTGATCAAATATGTGATATTTTTATCCCGGGAACCCGCGGAAATTTTTCCGGGAGCGGTTTGAAGTTGTTGGGGTGCATAAAAATTAGCTTTTTCCGCTGCAGTTTTCACTGAAACTTAGAAAAATAGATTACATTCTTTATTAAATGCTGTAATACTGTGTCCCAGGAAACCCGCGGAAATTTAAGGCAAGCGAGGACAAAGTTGCAGGCATATCCTAGTTTTTGTACAATCATCATTATCACCAATCAATCATCAACATACAGTAATTTTCCTGTAAGTATCTCTATATTTAACAAATGTACCATACTCTTGGATTATGTATATTCTCTTAGATTATGGGGACATAGCAGATAAATTGTTATAAAGTCTAGTTTCACGGTATTAAATATCATGCTATGCGACCTTCACTAGATTCCAGACGAAATGATAGGTACAAGAAGAACTAGCTTAGCGTTGTGAGGAATGGTATACGTGCCAATGGTCTAACAATTACTGATGAAAAAAGACATCGAGATGTGGAGAAGAAAATCGGGAAAGCGGTTAGAGAGGTAAATAACACTTTATTGTTCACCAAAACAAACAAATAAAAATCGCAACGAACTTAAGGCCCGCCCACCTGCCGCTATTATTTACAATTTTATGAATGGTGTTCTGACGTGTTCGAGATGCAAATAATGCGATGCGTCTTCGCAAATAAAGTTGGCTACGCAAGTCACCTGCGTAGCCAACTTTATTATGAACGTCGAACAGCCAATAACTGAAGCGATCGCCGTAACCGAAATCGGTTAGGAAGACATCATCATCATCATTATCATCAAACAAATACAAAAACAAAATGCATAATTACAATACTTCTTGGCAAAACAACAGGCGGCCTTATCGCTAAAAGGGATCTCTTCCAGGCAACCTAGCTTAAAAGAAATTCTTAACTAATCTGGCGATGTATGTGGAGCAGAAAAAATACAGGACTGTACAATTTAAATATACATACTTACACTAATTTATAAATTTGATACATAAATAAATCCAGACACTTTTATAGAATACCAATATATACGAAATAATCTAAATAAATATATTTATTAAGATTATATATGTGATGACAAGCATTTTATCGGATCAGTATGGCGATCCAGCGAGGAAACGTAGCCAGCCTTCTGGGCACCTTACCCATAGAAGACGGTGATCTGGGCTCAGTATTCTACTTATAGTATTGAGGGACTATGAGTAGAATATAATACGAATAAGTTAAGTTTTCTTGCATTGTATTGTATCAGGTATTTATTCGATTGATTTTAATTTGTAAATATATTTTATTTCTAGCATTTAACTTAGCATTTTATATTAACATATATTACAATAATAAATAAGTAAATGTTATTTATATTACACATGTTTATTTAAAGACAGATAATATTCCGAAAAGTAGGTAATGTTTTGGCCTCTCTGACAATAAGAGGCAATGCATTCCGGAGTTTGACAGCCTGCATTGTAAAAGAGTTATAGGTTATCAGTTATCTTTCTGATCGGTAAAACAGAAATTAAGAACGCTACTACGCTATATAATACTTAGATTATGATTCTTCATTATATTACGTATTAATAATATTTAAAAGTAGCCATAGCCTACCGGTCTACAAGAATACAAAAATAAAAGTAATTTTTTGATATGCTACATTTTTGTTTGCACTAAATCATCAATTTCTTTGCATCCTCGGTGACAGAAATAACTATAAGTGACAAACAAGTTTTATTACGTATATGATAGCCGGTCTTCCTCCTCGCAACATCACAAACTTCTCATAGCTATAAAGCGAGGTAGTATTTGTACGAATTCACTTTGCGACGTTGCTAGATTGAAATTCGTAGTGGATTTTGTATTTCCATAACTATTCCCGTATTCAGTGCAAACACGCAAGCATTTTCAATTTATTGCAAAGAATTTACCCTTATCCGTTTTAGGATTTAGTTGGGAACAAAAACAGAACTTTTATAATTTCACCATGTTCGTCCGTCTAGTTAGGTAATAATAAAAAATGATCATAACTAGCTATCGTAAATAATGTCTTTATGAAAATAAAAGCGAAAAGCATATACTATGAACTTCTGTAAACACCTAAGTTAACGTAAAGTATATAAAAAAACGCATGCGTCTCGGGACGCCCCACAGAAGTGATAACTTAAACTAATCTAAGTTGAACTTTTTAATATTGAAATTATTTAACTTGAGAAAAGCTTAGGTTATTACTTAAATTTTATGTATATAGCGCGTGGGTTAGAGTGAGAGCGGACAAGCCTGCCTACCGCTGCCGTATGCGTGAGAGAAAGGAAAGCCAGACAGACTGGCACCGTAACGCGTTACGAAACGAAGCGGTTCGCCCTCCCATAAAAAGTTATCATTTCAAAATAGAGTATCAGCCTCGATTTAATACACAATTGTAATAACATGTATATTTCCTCATAAACAGTTTTACAGCTCAGTTACTCATACGGCACACTACGATCAATAAAATTCAGAGTTTTCAAAAGTCGTGTTTGTATCTAGTTTGGAAACTGGTTTCGTACACACTAGAAAAGGTTAATACATAATTATGCAGGATCACTTCTGTTGAATTGATAAACAAGTGGAGTAGTTGTGGAACATAAATTAAATTATCCTCGTGGAATGTTTACGAATAGACTGAAATTTTCTGACAGTGAATTATACGCTCAAACATTTGTGTATATCAGTAATAATGTGATATTTTAAAGTATGATAAACAAGTGGTCGTTGGCGAGTGGGACACATACAGAGATTTTTTTTATTCATATTTAGTATTATTTATTTACAAAATTGTACTTTTTTAAATATATAGAATTTTTTTATTAAAAAAAATAGAAAACATTCTTTTATAAAAATACATGAACAATAAAATACATATTTACTTAATTTAAAAAAAATATAAATTTTTACAGCTCACCGCCACCAGGGCCTGGGGTCTTATTTTTATTCATTGCTATTATCATCATTATACACTCGAATACATATTTCAATTCAATTTTGAAAATATATAAAGTTTTTGTTTGTTGTTGTATAACTCGAATACAAAATAAATAATAAAAACTGTATCTTTTTTTCTCGATACTGATGATATTAACCAACTTTTAATTTTCAAGCTCAATTTTATGTTATTTATTGAAATAGTCAGCAGTGACACACAACCAGCCAAACACTGAAGTGTGTCCATAAGGGTAACCTATTTACCTACAGGTACGTTTGTACGTTTAAATTATGTATATGTCCAAATGCCTTATAACACATTTATTTTCTAAATAAACACTGCAGCTACAAGTCGAAAATTTCTATTACTTTTTTATGTTAGCAGATTTACTAATTATGTTGAGAACGCACTTATTAATTAGCAAAAACTGCACCTTTGTGAGGGCTCGCGAATATTTTTTATCTTGCATTTCTCAAAATTGAAAGACAGAAGTAAAAACGTGTAATTTCAACTTAATAAAAAAATGTCCTGCTATTTTGTGATTAAAATTGTTATTCATATCGATATTAAGCGTAATATTTTTCTAAAAGATTGCGTTACTAGTAACAATTTAATTCATAAATATTACACGATACTGTATTTCTTTTAACATTTGTTTACAAAATATTAGGTTGGGGAAAAAGTTTCTTCGCATTTTATATAAAAATTCAAAAGGTTTTTTTATAAAGTTTATTTACATTTGACTAAAGTATGTAGGTGCCATTTTGTTGGATAACTTTTGCCATCTGGTAGGTAGGGACGTGATCCCATTGCTATAAAAATTTTGGGGCTTCTGATCAAAAAACTGCGACAAGTGGTTTTGGCAGTCCTCTCGTGATGTTAATCTGACACTGCCTAAGGAATTCTGCAAAGACCGAAACAGGTGAAAATCTGAAGGTGCAAGGTCAGGACTATACGGCGGATGCATTAACAGCTCCCAACCAAACTCGTAATTTTTGCTGAGTGGCTAAAGATGTGTGAGGTCTAGCGTTATCATGGCGAAAAACCACACCCCTTCTGTTGATTAATTCCGGCCGCTTTCTCTCAACTTTTTACTTTAATCTCATCAGTTGTTCGCAGTGCAGTTCAGAATCGATGGTCCTGCCTGGTGGTAACAGCTCATAATGAATAATGCCCTTCCAATCCCACCATACAAACAGCATCACCTTGTTGCGAGTTAACCCGGGTTTCGCCACAGTCTGTGAAGCCTAACCGGCCTTTGACCACTATCTTTTTCGCACGCTCTTGTCGTACGTGATCCACTTTTCATCACCAGTTATCAGCTTCTTCAAAAATGATTCGGTTTCATTACGTCGTAATAAAGAATCACAAATGAGTACACGGTTCATTAGGTTTCTTTCAGTGAGCTCATGAGCCACCCAAATATCGAGCTTTTTTGTGTACCCAGCTTTTTTCAAATACGGCAAAACCGTTTTGTGGGGTCAATTCCCAGTTCTCCAGCTACATCGTAACTACTAATATGCCGATCTTGCTCGACTTTTTCAAAAATGGCATCAATTTTGTCCGTAACAGGGCGACCAGAGCGACGTGCATCTTTGATATCAAAATTGTGTTGCATTTTTACCTTTTTTGTAGTAAAATTTTAAAATGTATCGAATTTCTTCATTAGATTCACTCATTTTAACAATAAGAAAAACAAATGAAAATCACACATTTTCCTAATTTGAATTTGGAATTGTCTTCTTTAAAATTAAAACTTTTTAATGATACCAAAACCAGCCAGACACAAATGGTATATCCAAAGAGATCTTATTACAAGTTCATACATACTATATGCGAAAAGACTTTTGCCCCAACCTATTATATTTTATTGACAGATAACACATTTTGACATTAATTTTTATTACTATGTTATATTCCAAATTTCTATGTCCCTTAGTTTTTTAATTAAGTGTATCACAAACGTGTACACGTTATGAGATAGTGACAATACTTAGCACAACATCAATTAGATAAAAGTATTTCGTTATTCACTTAAAAAAACATGTAAAACCTGCTTATAATATTCGTAAGAGATTATAGCCAAAAATGTGAATATCTCTGAAGAAAAGCGAATAAGTGTTTGATACCAGGCGTGAAGAAAAAAGGCTCGCCTACCCTTTGCCATAACTTATTATTATGTTTTGAGTTTTACAAATTTTATTCACATAGTGTTCCCCAAAATAAGCTTTATAAGCTATATGTAGCGATATCCGTTACTGCATTCAATTTACTTAAATGTATTACGGTTAATAAAATAAAAATATATTTACATAGCAGACATTCGGTTTGAAGTGGTGTTCGTTTCTCAAATATAAATTGCACGAAAGGTAGGTTTGAAGAGGCCATAGCGATATGAATGCTGTAAAGAAAAATCTGAGCGAACACATTAAAAATGTCCGCTGAAAGATACTTAAAAAGGTCTGGAGGCCGATGAAACTGTGAACACGCAATTTCATTGAACCGCTTGCCATTCGCTGAGAGCCATCTCCGGAGACGTGCTACAACTCTCTTAACCACCCAACAATCTTTAACAAATATTTGACAGACATTCAGAGACGAAAAAGTTATAAAAATTATTACGACGTAATAAGGTAGCTTGCAATGAAATACTGAAGAACGTCAAGATAACTAGGTAAAGGTGTTTGTTTTAGAGAAATAAAAAAATGTACGGGTACTTACAGAACATAGTTATAGGTAGTACATTATGCGGATAGGTATGTAGTTTATTAATATTGTTAGAAATTTATCTAAAATAATTCATAAATCTTTGCTTGTCTTCACAAGAAACATCAAATTTCGTAATATACATACTACGTTCATTATAAAGTAGGAAAGAGGGACAAACTCTTCGGAACCGAAAAAAGTTAATACTGTAGTAATACAAGTACCTACACTGTCTTTCAAAAACAATAGAAACATTAGCATAATAAGATTTTCAATATATTTTGGTTTTTACCGTTTTAGTGGTTTTTATTATTAAATAGTTTATGTATAGTTAAAGTTAAATTTGTGTATGGTTAAGCTATCGAAATTTAGAGTTTGTTTATTTTAATCCTTGTAACTTATTTTTATAATGCATAGGGTTAGTACCTATTTCATTTACACTGTACTTGACGTTTAATTTGGATGATAAAATATAGAACTTCTACCAAATGTTTCTTCAAAGTACAATTTAGAGGAGTAATTAATTTCTCTTTGTTGTTTGTTTTAATTATAGTAGTAGAAGATATTCTACGCAGAAATTTAAACTAACTTCAGTACCAAGTGGATAACCTTAATCATTCATGGAATGTAACCTGAATGAATTTTGCTGCCTAATATCTATAATATTATAAATTCTAAACATGCCGTGTCTGTACATTAAAGCTATTTAAAAAAATCAACTGGAATAGATTATATAAACGATGGAGAACACGATGCAAGTTTTTTTTAGATTTGTTGCCTGTTTGTCGGCTTGTCTGTCTGTTTGTTCGGGATTGACATAGAAACTACTAGGCCGAATTCGATGCAGTTTTCGTTGATCGACAGCTAATTCTTAGACTTAAATACTACTTTTTATCCTGGCAATCCCGCGGAATTTTTTCTGGGAATGATTTGAAATGCCCAGATCAAAAAAAGAATTTGAATTACAATGTGATTTTTTACTGATCGATAGCAAATTTAATGTAATTAAATAAATATTTTATCCCAGGAACCCCACGGGAATTTTCCCGGGAACGGTTTTTAGTCGTTCGAGTGCGTATAATTAGCTTATTCCGACACAGTTTTCACTAAAACGATAGCTTACATTCTTTTTCAAATGCTGCGTTATTTTGTGTCCCGGGAATCCCTCTAGAATTTCAAGTCAAACGTAGACGAAGTCGTGGACATATCCTAGTTAAATATAAAACTACTATATCGAAAAGACCAATGGAATGGAATGGACATTGGACAAAAATGGTAAATCTCACAACCTAAAACGGGCAATTTCTTTAATGGCAAAATGTTAATTGTGCTAGTATTAAATCAATTTAATATTAAATATAAAGTATTATACGATTATTGTGCAAATACTAACTTAACGTGGTCAATCATTTTCTACTCGAATAATTCATTAATAGGTAATTAGCAGGCAATGAAGAGGGTTCCTTGTGACCCAAAATTAGCAATTCGATAGAGCAAATATCCACATTGAGATTCTAAATGAACCATTGACAGGACTGACGGTCCGCTATCTACATTAATTAGGAAGGATTATTTCCGTTTTGCCGTAGGAACTAGAGTGTATGAGAAGGACTTGGGGGTGGGTAAAGCCGGACGACATTAGGACATTCTTAATATTATAATATTAAAAATATGTTTAGTTGTGACTAAAAAAGTATATTTTTATTATTGTTTAATAGTAGATAGATAGATAACACTTTATTTGTCACCAAATATACGATTTCAAAAACACAATTACAATATTGTCATGGTAGAAACAATAGGCGGCCTTATCGTTTAAAGCAATCTCTTCCAGGCAACCTAACTTAAGGAATAGTTTAACCTAATCTGGCGATGTAGGTGGTGCAGATTATTAGGTATATCATAAACAAACATACTTAAACTACATTTTATAAATTAAATACACATTTACATACTAATAAGACATATATATATATATATATATATATATATATATATATATATATATATATATATATATATATATATCAGTCTATAGTACAAGAATTAAGCATAATTATTTAAGAAATAGTAATGTTTTCTGAGTGCGTTCTTAAATGGAGGCGATGTTTTGGCCTCTCTGACAGTAAGAGGCAGCGCATTCCAAAGTTTGACAGCCGACACTGTAAAAGAGTTACCATAAAAGGATGAAGTGTCTGCAGGTGTAGTAAGTTTACTATATGTATGAGTGCGCAAATTGTGCGAAGTAGGAAGGTGAAGGAATTCACAACGTTCCTTAAGGTAAGGAGGACTACTAGAAATAAATAATATGTTATAAAGTAGTGTGAGAATGTGAGTATTCCGGCGAAAGCGAATAGGAAGCCACATGAGTTTTTCACGAAATTTAGAAACGAAAATATGGATTTTCGCAAGCCAAATATGAACCTATTGCAAAAATTCTGAAGTCGCTCAAGTTTATTTAGCTGTTCTACGGTTAAGTCAAGATAGCAGGCATCAACGTAATCTAAAATGGGTAGCAAAAGAGACTGTGCAAGCATAATTTTGGTGGCAGTAGACAGAAAATTTCTCAGCCTTCTCAGGGATCTAGAAGACAGAAAAACTCTCCGACTTAATTCGGAGAGGTGAGACTTCCAAGACTCCCAAATTTTTGACAGTGTCACTCATTAAGATACAAGTGCCGTCAAAAACAATGTTCGGTAAAGTTGCGAAATCTACTTTTGCACGTATTCTAGGGCTACCGATGACCATCACTTGAGTCTTATGAGGATTCACTGCAAGATCAAACATTATACTCCATTAAAGCATGGTTTAAGTCTAAATTGATTTGTCTCACTGCACTACTTAAATCATCTGCAGCAACTTGAGTGTATATCTGTAAATCATCCACATAGAGGTGATAGGATGAAGTTAATTTATCGGAGATTCAATTAATGAAAATCGCAAATAAGAGAGGAGATAAAACGCCGCCTTGTGGAACACCAGCAGTGAGGTCAGACCATGATGAGTAAGTAAGTTATTTTAACTAACAGAGCTATTTATTGTAATATAATAGTAAGGAACTAATAAAATTTCAAATTTGAATAAGAAAACCAAAAAAAAGATTGTGTTCGTTATCTAATTATTTTTACTTGCTTTAAATTTATTAATATTTTTAGTGAAGTACAATTTAGTACGAATGTTTAAGTTTACTACCTATATATGGTCTATATATAGCATATGTATAGTAATGTAGGAAACAAATGTCTAACCATGGTGACTCACCCAGGTTCCAGTGAAAAGGGTAGGCCCAAAAATGCTGGATTACGGTCGTAAGAAGTGATAGGCGTGGAACTCGTAATAAGGGATGCCTGGGACTTGACGCTAAGATGATAATCGAAATAGTATTTATACCGTTTCCAAGCATTTATTTTACTTTTGACAACTCGATGATGGATCAATTAGTAATGTCCTAATGCGTTACCGACTCAATTTGAATGAGAGAGACATATAAATAACGACGCTGTATGGTCTAGGAACTTTACCTGTTCTTCAAGTAACGAAGAACAAAAATACTACTACTACTACTAGCGTCTCAATTTGTTATAAAAATCAATGCATTTATAATTAAGTTATAATCATTTTTTTAAAGAAGCACACATTTTATTTTCAAATCGATTACTTTCGGTTTATTTTCTTATAGTATGAATAGTTTATTAGTCTGTGCGTTAGATGACTCACAGAACATCACTATTACGTCACCCACAACAATAAAGTACGAGAGAGTTTTTGGCGGGAACTGAAAGAGGTTGTGCTGTGCAGTTTTATTTTCTAAAAATGTGTAAAATTACTCTAAAACGAACAAAAGTTGTAGGATATTGATAGTTTTTGAGTAGTAATTATGGGTTTTGTGAGAAATGTGAACTGTATAGTCGAATATGGCCTTTTGATTTGTCACAAGAACTCCGTTGAATGGCAACAGCTGATAACCTACAGTTGAGCTGTGCTACACATAGGCTACATTAAGAAAATGAAGAAACTACATTATAATCTAAGATCTAGCTTAAAGGCCTAGCTGCCAAGCCATAAACCTATATAAATAATAACAATAAAGTACGACAATTATGTAATTAGTTTCATGAGAGCTTTACTGTCAAGAAATATTTAACCTGATAGATGTGCAAATGTCAAAAGTAAAATAAACGCTTGGAAACAGTGTAGTTTATATTCATTGTGAATAATACTTAAATATTTGACTGACCGAGATAAAAGTCGATTCCAAAAAATATGTTTCAAAGCAAACGATTTTTTGTAAAAAAAACAAAAATGTTTTGGATGATAATACTATTGAATAAGTAGAAACAATTATAAGTACCCGCTTGTACTTATATAAAATTCATGGCGACACTTTTAGCTTGGACACCCGTCAGATTCCGGAAGATATTTGGCCATAATATATGGCATGAAACCGCGTGGGAAGCTCCAGTCGACTATAAGGTGAGCACAAGAACAGACAATAATAATCTTTAACAATCTGACACACGAGCAAACTGCTCTACAACTTTGCTATCTCCGCTACATACGGGTACTAACAAAGCTCTCGGTATACATAACTTTAAGATACACTTTCAGTTTTTAAATCAGGTAGGTGCCCTGGCAGCTGTGTATTTTAAACTACAGTACGTCCTCGCAACGTTAACTCAATCTTCTAAAAGTGCCTGCGATGTGTGTACTGTGTGTGCTTAATTTATTTAAAAGCACAACTGTATTTTATAGGTTTTCGCCACTACATACATATAATATATTCATGGTTATTTTTGAATGTTATATTTTATTAAACTAACAGGATTAATATACCATTTTGATACTTAATGACATGATCAGAATCTATTTGAAAATTATCTTAAAAGTAACAAGACTTTCAATTACGTAGATAACGATGCGTTGACCTACTCATAAAGATTTCTTAACATATAGAATAATATCCATAACTAATATTTAAAATGGTATATTATCAAATAAAAATTTATTTATTATACTGAATAAGCTAAATTATTTTGGAAGGCAGTTAATAACTACTAAAATATATTGTTCTTGTGAGTCATCGATACCAATAAATAAAATTGAAGTGACTGTCTGTGATTTCGAAATAAATAACAACATTTACGGAAAACCGCTATTTATGGGATACTTAATCGTAAATTACCGGATTTAGAATTATACTCAAGAATCTTTTTGTCTAAAAGCTTATCTCATATAATCTCCGAGATTGGGCAACGGATTTCATTTCGATTTCAGACATGGTGAAGAAAATATGATGAACATAGAGTTAAAGTCTCGCGCACACCGCTTGGCGGACACAACTAGTTTACAAATTAAACTTGCAATAACATATAAATACAAAAATTATAATCACAAAATTAAATACTATTTTTTGTACGATCATAGTCCACTACGGTGATACTAGTTACATTGTTTACCAGCTATTGTCGACATACTAAAAAAATGTGGGCTTGAACTTGCACCTGTATTGATTTCCGTCTCTTTTTGTGTACTGGGAAAGTACTAAGTTCCTAGAAGCTTGCAAATGTACAACCTGTTCCGGAAAAAGGCTGTCCTACTGATCCTGACAAGAACATGCCCATCTCATTTACATCCATTTTCTGTAAGAGTATGGAGCGTATACTAAACCTCAGGCTATTGGCGTACCTTGAAACAAACATGCTGAGCGATCGACAATACGGATTCCGTCAAAACCGATCAACAGGAGACCTTCTAGCGTTCGTCTCACACATCTGTAGTGAGGTGAGTGAGTGCATAATTGAGAGAGACATCGCGCGAGATACGCGAACTTATACTGTAATAAAAATATTCTACCTGTATCTCATCAAATAAAGACGCATTTATTCAGACTTCTCGACTTATTGGCTAACGGCCGATTTTCCAATCACATGATAAAATATATTCATAGAATAAAATAGATACAATATAGAAAATTTAAAATGACAGTCGCATGAATAAAACACTTGAACCGTTTAACGTTTGTATTCAGTCAGGTTATAATTTATTCCACTGATAACTTTCATATGATGATTGAAAAATCGGGTTTAAGTTAAATAAGGCTAACCTAGTAAAAATAGTAGGAATAATATGTAGATATTTCGTCCACAATGCCGACCAATGTTAGCACGGTGGATTTAGGCAAGTTTTCATTCCCTCGAGACTTAGAAGTGAAGATTTACTACAGTAAATTGCGTAAACTGCGTGGTACATAATAAATTAAGTGTTTTGCGTGATGTTAAATTTCTTAGTGAATAACAAAACTTGTTTCGTAATTTGATTGGAAATTATGTCTCTCAAAGTAATGATGTTATTAATTTTTCACTAAAATTATTTAAAAGAAAATAAATTAGAAATCTACTAATAGTGTGGAACACACGACGCGGATAAAGTAGTGGGTAAAACCGCAGTGAAAGTCCTAGCGTAATGATATGTGAAAAAAATAAATCATGTTACGTTTATTATCTCATCAAGTTAAATTTTACTAAGCATTTATTGCGAAGTTTTTCCGCGTACAGAGGTTTTTTGGAAGCGGTAGGTGAAGTAATAGCGAATGTTTTTCTCCTTATTACGCGAAATAAAATGTTTTTAGTGAATCGTCGATCTAACTATTTACTAGAAAATGTATTTATATAATGCAATAAATATTTAGGAATTTAGTAACAAAATGATCAAACATAATAAATAATAATTATTATAAGCATTATCAATAACATCCAATTATTATTGATCATTGAATTTGTTTGTTGAGCCGATATCAACCAAATAGATTCATATAAACATAAATTTGAAACATTCAATGTCATTGAATAACTGTCGTGTCTTCTCAGTAACTTTTACTTAAAGTCGTTAACTCGGTCGTTCTATGTGCGCCACGGTATACCAATACCACATGAATCTACTAAGTTAATATTTATCTAATAGATAGAGTCGCTAGAGAATCTTATTCCCAATTCAATTTTATTATCTGTAAGCTAGTTCGTGGCTAGTTATTTTTAAACTTTGTTTGTTTACATTTACCAAAATCATTAGTTTCGCAGTCGCCGAAGATTTCTATCCCTTTCCACTATAAACAAAGTTTGGATGATAAATTTTACTCTTATTACTCGAGCCTCTTTGATGGCGGTACATGTCTTAGACATTTAAAACTGACTAATTGTATCAACTCGAAGGAGTTTTTAACTGAGTTATTTTCGCGTCGGCTTGAATGGCAAGCTTTAGTAGAATATAAATTGTAGTTTGTACAAGAAATTATGACTAGACATAAATATTACGAGTACATATTATGTTTTTTTGTATGTTTGTTTGTTCCTTCTTTGCGACTTTGTATATGCCTATTTTGTATAAGAAAACACCTACAAAGTTTATTTACGGTGGATTGGAGAATTTTACATATCGGTAATCTTGATTTGAACATTTCTCATAACGTTTTCCTTCACCGTATATGTCAACACGTCAGTATTAATATAAGTACATAGGTATAGTTTTCATCATTCATTAGGTTAACAATAAATGATAATTGAACTGAACATTATTACATGATGATTCTATAAATGCCTCACTACCTGGCTTAGACTTGAAAATTCAAAATAAACTTAATAACCCGAGTACAATTTTTGAATAATGTGATCTCAAAAAATATTAGGTAGGCTCTTCTAATTTGTTTTAACTCCGTTAGTGTTTCATGGTAGGTTCTGCCACGATACACATATGTAGATCAGAAGTTAACGCAAATCAAGCAGCCTGGCGAACTCTTATCAGGTGTAAACGCTGAAAGGAGACTAAAGAATCCTTTCTAAATAATTTTGATTCCAAGAACTTCGTATAGTAAGGTCGATCTATACACTATGTCACTTACATAATTATAGTAGAAAGTGCGAGTTTAAAGTTTAAACGATTGACTTGAAACTATTATCTGAGATACAAAAGAGGCATTAGAAGTAATTTGCAACAAGTCTCCTTGTTAAAAACAATATAGTGCAACCCTATAATAAGTAATACTAACCTCTATTATATCCAGAGTATATAATCAAATCAGTTAATCTCCCTACAAAGGGTCTGCTTTTCAGTGATTGTATTTGTCAAAGCTTCATTTCTAAAATGCAAATTTTCTCAATTGAAACATCTTAACAATTCAAACAAACTTAGTTTTGTTCTGATTCTATTCATTTTACAGAACACTAAATTATATATTCTAGAACAGTGTTCCGCAAAGTATGTACCGCGGCATACTGGTGTACCGTGGTCATTAATTGGTGTGCCTCGGAAAAATAAGGTTATGTTATAAACTTATATTTAGTAAATAGTGTAAGGGTAAGAAAAATACTTAGTTACACATAAAATATGTAGGTAAATCACACGAGCCCACGAGAGAGGCGTTTTGTTTCGTCTGGTTTACTTAAAAAATTGTTTTTATTTGTGGTGTACCTCCAAAAATTTTCGTTTTCCTAGATGTACCTTGAACACAAAAAGTTTGCGGAACACTGTTCTAGAACAACACTTAGGCGCAAACCGACACTGGAAACTGCAATATGTCGAAAAAAGTATTCGAATCCACGTTATTAGAATGAGACGCGAGTGCTTTAGCCACTACGCTACCACGACTTTTAGAGTTAGTAGATCCAATAAATAATCTTAGTTTAATTAAAAATGACTTTTAGCTCTAATTTATTTTATAAATACTACATCATTTTATGTATATTGAATATTACTTAATTTGTTAAGGTGGGCGTTATATCTGCGTTAGTTTTAAAGGTTTAAGCCGTTTCACGCAGGTTTGCGGATGAATTTAATCCGTTATTTAAGATGCGACATTCTTGATGACGTTAAATATTGACAGATAAAGTATAATAAGTTAATGACATTATATTTAACGCTTTAAATAAGACGCATTCGGCCACAGCATAAATATTTAACACTAAAGCAGATGAAATAATAAAGCAGGTTTCTGTTGTTCATTACAGTAGTTAACAAAATCTTTGATGTCTAGGTTAGTTGTACTTTTTCATTTTTTTACATTAACATTCCTTTCGAATACGTTATAGAATAAATCCATTAAACTTTATATTATATTTTTGATTGTAGTTATAATTTTTTTATGATTTTAGACGTGGTAGCGTAGCGTAATGGCTAGCTCCCGCGTCCCAAATTCAGAGGGCGCGGGCTCGATGCTGGCCGGAATGCATGCACCACTTAGGCAGTTATCTTATCTAAAGCGTAATTACCACGTGGTAACAATGGTGAAGGAAAACATCGAGACGCAACCTGCACATCGAGATAACCGATGTGTCAAACCTGCCAAGCCGCCTTGGACAAGCGTGTCGGGTATACTGTCCGTTCCCCCTATTGTGGGAGGCCCGATCCCAGCAGTGGGACATTTATGGGCTTATATTATATATATAATTTTATATTATAATTTTGAGCTTGAAAATATGTCAGATAACAGAAATATTTTTTAATTGCGCTTTTTTATTAAAAAGCAATTTACTTAATTTTTATTATTATTTTATTAATTTTTATATAAAACTTACGAAAATATTAATTATTATCCATTAAGTTGTGAACAAGTTTATAATGCATCTTCGTAATCTTGCCTACTTTTTCGAGGTGTCTATTATTTTTACGATTAGGTATTGTTTTATTATTTTTTAATGAACTTGGATAGTTTTTTTGGAATGTTAGGTACATCTAATATATAAATTTCTCGTGTCACAGTGTTTATAACAAAACTTCTCCGAAACGGCTTGACCGATTCTTATGAAATTTTGTGTGTATATTTAATATGTCTGAGAATAGGATGTAAACTATTTTTTATACGCCTGAGTGACAATGGTGGTCCAACCCAAAAAAAAATCGTTTATCTTTGAAAAAAAAATTGATTTTCACTTTTTTATGATTTCGCATTAAAAAATACATGCAATTCTAAATTTTTACTTTTCTACTACCAACCGCTATTTTTTAATAGCGATATTAGTACTTTAATAATTTTCTGTTCTCGGCAGTCGATACCACTCGATAAGTTATTCCCGAGACCCACTCGGGATGGTTTAAATTCAAATTTGAATCAGGTAAGTGGTGCTGCAATCGAGTTCCGGAATTACTGTGAAATTATTTTTGTGTGTGTTCAAGTGGGTCCCATGATGGTTTAAATTCATATTTGAATCTGGTAGGTGAGACTGCAATCGGGTTCCAGGATTTAAGTGTGTTCAAGTGGGTTCGGTGATTATTTAGATTCAAATTTAAATCAAGTAGGTGGCACTGCAATCGGGTTCCAGGATTTATGTGAAATTATTTTTATGTGTGTTCAAGTGAATCCCGGGATGGGTTAGATTCAAATTTAAACCAGGTAGGAGGCACTGTAGGTTCCAGGATTCAGGTGAATTATTGATATGTGTTTAAGTGGGTCCCGGGATGGCTTAGATTCAAATTTGAACCAGGTAGGTGGCGCTGCAATCGGATGTCAGGATTTAGGTGAATTATTTTTGTGTGTGTTCAAGTGGTCCCCGGATGGTTTATATTTAAATTTAAACCAGGTAGGAGGCGCTGCAATCAGATGTCAGGATTTAGCTGAATTATTTTTGTATGTGTTCAAGTGGATCCCGAGATAATTTAGATTCAAATTGGAACCAAATAGGTGGTACTGAAATTGGGTTCCAGAATTTAGGTGAAATTATTTTTATATATGTTTAAGTGGGTCCCAGGGTGGTTTAGATTCAAATTTGAACCAGGTAGATGGCGCTGCAATCGGGTACCAGAATTTAGGTGATTTTTTTGTGTGCGTTCAAGTGGGTTCTGGAATGGTTTCGATTCACAATTGGACCCGGCAGGTGGCGCCGCTAAACTCCTAAACGCCACCGTTTAGGAGTTCAGCGACATCAAAAACGGGTCCACACCCGTTTTTGATGAAATTTTGTGTTTTAAGTGGATTCGAGAATAGTTTAGATTAACATTTGGTCCCGGTAGCTGGTGCTGTAATCAGGTTCTAGATTTTTATTTTTTAAGGGCAGGACAACGTCTGCCGGGTACAGCTAGCTATATCATTATAAAAATATCCATTTATTTATGCACGGACAACAATTGTAAAGGTTTACATTCACGATTTTACATGTGGACTACTTTTTTTTATCAAGAACGTGAGGTTTCCCTGGGGCTGCTCCGGTGTCAAGCTCGAGGCACGAGCTTTATTTTACTTACACAAAAACTTAATTCGGTCTTTTACTTAAAATAAATAATACAAAAGAAATTAAGTCCAAATAGTCTAGCTAGACAACTACCCAAAACATATAGAGACGTGTCGAAGCCAACCTGATTTGAAGTAACACAACGAATGTTAGTAAATTTGTTAGTAAATTGAAAAAACGCGCTTCCAGCGCCATCTATTTAGCTAATCCGTCTATTCAATGCAAACGAAATAATTTATCGGGATAAAAAGTATCCTAATCCTCTGTGTCGAATTTCATTTAAATCCGTTTCACATGATGCTCTAACAGACAAACAGAAAGACAGACAGACATACAAAAATTTTAAAAATTGCATTTTTGGAATCTCCTGGTCTGAATTATCCCCGCTGAATTTTTTCACATTTTTAAACGCATTGTACAAACTCGAACCATTTATAGATTTATTATAGTATAAATAAATAAAAGACATAAGATTTCTACGAGATATGGAGCCAAACTGTACTTTGACAAAAATCTCCGTTTGAGCCTCAACAGAGTGCAAATAACTCACGTAATAAAAATTTAACAGGGAACGAAACTTGATTACTCAAAACTCGATTGGCTTATATAACTTCTTAGTATAGTTACACATTCCTTCAGTGATTTATGGAAGTTGTCCCATAAATCGTGTTGTCCATGACCAACCACGTATTAACCTTCGGGAGTACTATTTTAGTTGTCCGACCCGTATCTTCCTTGTTCAGTAGACCATAGATTAATTAAAGGGCTTAGAACTAAAAACGCCTCTTCATTTGTGTAAAGATTTCTCAACAAAAATGAAAATATACCACATATCGTAAATCAATTATTAAACATAATTGATTTACGATATGTGGTATATTTTCATACCTAACTTTACTTTTCATAATCTTCTTCATTAAGAAACAGTTTGTACAATAACTTTTGAATTTAAATTAGAAATACTAAGAAATAACCAAATAAAAATAATACATTTATTTGTCCAAGAATAGTTATACAGAAAATTTAATGGTATAGGTAAATTAGCTTCGATTTTTTTTTGCGTTTGTAGGTAGTAGTATTTGTATATTTACAGGAATGCTAAACTTGAAATTTAAAATTCCTTGTACAATCAACAAAAACAGGTTCGTTACATTTTGAAGAAGAAAATATTTATAATCAAAAGAATGATGAAAGTCAAATAAATAATTATTATTTTTTACATCGCTAATTGTTATGAGGTCTGACTATTTGGTTTTTATTTTTTTGTGTTTTTCATTCTTGTTCTTTATTGTTCAATGTTATTTTTGTTGGTAATTGTTGTCATTTGACATTAGATTTGTTAATTAAAAAAGGCTCACCCGCAGCCTCCGCCAGTAAAACTATTTACCCTAAACCTTAAACTTATTTAGCTGAATCGGCAATACAAATAGGTTCGACTTACCATTATGAAAACAGTATTTGTATTAAAGAAGCACCTATCTCTATAATGCATATATAGGATTAATAAATTTATGAATTCCTTGCTATAATGCCTCTTAAATAGCATAAACAGATAATTGTTTTTACAAATGTGTCAAAATTGGCTGTTTAGTTTCTTTCATAAGAAATCCTTTTTTTTTGTTCCACCTTAATGTGCTGCAAAATATAAACACTATATGCAGATGAATTAATTTGAAAAAATTCCACAAGATATTTTTACCCAAGGCTCTGATTATTACAATTTTCATTTTGTTCAAAGATTTCTGTAATTCTCGGTTCCTTGTTTCTAGACAAATAAAACAAGGAACAATTTTACCTTCAATTGGCCCGTGATAAGGCTGTGAATTTTTGAAATACCTTTTCGATAATGATTATTATCTGTAACTGAATCTGTTGTTTTATTTGAATATTATGTGTCGTTTAGTCAATATGAAACCGTGTAAAAGCTGCTTCGCAAAGCGAATCAATTTGCATGATTACTTAGACGTGGCTATAAATTTAGACACGCTCTCCAATGGCAGAATCTTTTACACACGTTCTAATTATTTTTTATGTTTGCGTGTAGCCAAACTGCCAAACGGTTCCACTTCGTGGCAAGTGGCTACAGTCGCCCATGGACATCTGCAACACTAAGGGAGTCGATGCGTTGCCTACCTCGTTGAGACTTTAAATATCTTTTTACGCTCTTTTTGAAGGGCCCATATATATAGCGCTCTGGGAAATCTGTAAAGTTAATTCCACAGCTTGCTCACATATGGCATAAAGGAGCGTGTGCCACGTAGAGTGGATGACTTCCAGGTGTGATGAAAGTGTGGATAAACTCCCATTCGCCGGCGAGCGGTGCGGTGGTAAAATGGCGACGTAGGCACCAAATCAAATAGCTCAACATAAACACCCAACGTATCTTCTGAGACTTAAAAGTTCCAAACCGTCTGTAAGGTCGGGATCGTGGACAATGGGGACCGCTCGGCGCTGCAAGGAGTCAAGTGGGAACAGCTGGTACTAAAGTGTCCCAACCCAGAGCTGGGAGCAGTACTCTAGATGGGGACAGACCTGGACTTTATATAATAAACGCCTATGTCCTAGTGTGAAGTACCGCTTAGCCCTGTTGAGCACTCGAGCTGAGCTTCGCTTTGCTCTCCAAATGACCCAAAAATTGCACCTCGTTCGCAATGTTGACGCCCAGGATCCCGATAGAGTCGGAGATCTTGAGGGGCCTGGAACTGTGGCAGTATTAAAAATGGGGATTTCTTCGTGCTGAACGCGCAGTTTTGTGTCTTTTTGGGATTGAAAAGGACGAGATATCGTCTACCCTATTCTGAGATATGATCCAGGGAGGTCTCGATTTTAGACACAAGACGGATACTGCTTTTCTTGACTTTTGCGCGAGGAATATTTCCGCGGCCAGTGTAGAAAGCATCGCCCGTGCTATCATAACAATGTATCTTGCTGATCTGCAATATGTCATTGATATGCAGAGTCAATAATGTCGGCGACAACACGGAGCCTTAGGGTACGGTACAGTAGGCGGAGCATTAAGGTCAATTATGACCTTAATGCTCCGCCTATATAAAAAGCTGACCACCCATGCACACAACCTCTGTTTGGTTCGTGGTTGGGAAGCTTCGAAAGAAGTGCCTTATGCCAGACCCGATGATATAATGCTAGTAATTATGTAAAAATAGAATGCACAAATCTAAGCAGACCTTAGTTAGGATTCGCAGAGAGCTAGTGAGTGATTTCCACGATATTTTCGACGAGTAAATTTTCATATCCTGTAATACATCCTATTTTAATAAAAATGTATTAATTTAGGTCACAATGCAGCCAGCCTTCTGGGCAGGCTCCGCGCTGGCAGTATTCTGCTACATAATATACTTTACTTTTAATTATTTAGTTTATATTTCAGTGTTTAAAGTACACATATAAAGCGGTTTACTGCACTTTATTTCATTATTTTATTGAATTTGTTGTGACTTATTAATAAGTGAATTATGAAAATTAATTTACGTAAAATATAATTATTAAACAAATTAACTTTCACAATTTATCACTAGGGATTATTGGGGAAAGGCTAAATAAAACAAAGTTCTAATTACTTTAAAGGATCTGAAATATGAAAGGTTCAAAACTAAAATTCAAAATTAGGTGATATTTTGCAACTTTTGCCTCTAAAGTGTGCAAAAGCTGTACCCTACTTAAATTGTAATGGTCCAATAACAATATAGCAGCAGTTGAAATTCATATTATCGTCAAAATTTTCTGCTAAAAATGTAATTATGACATAATAAATACTAATACTCATTTAAATAATAAAATCAAATATTATATAAAAGGTAAAAGCTGGGAAAGCGAAGTGGACGAAAACCTCAGGAAGCTTTAATAAAGCCCAAATTAATGTTGAAAACGTGAACGAAACGAACGAAATAAAACAAGTATAATGATTACTTAAACTCTTTACATTGCAGCTACTTTGCCAAAGTAGCGTAGCTGGTATAGGTACTCGACAGTAAAAATTTTGAAAGCCGTCTGGACGCAATATAATGGCCTCATTGTTTTTTTTTTATTTCTAGTAAATTAATAAATGGTTCGAACGTAAACCACCACTGTCAGGATTCGAGTTCTGACAGACGGCAAGAATATCTTAAGTAGGAATTTTAACCTTATATGCGAAATTTTACAAATATGATCTGACAATAACCTCGACCTTTTTGTCTGTATATTCTCGTATCAGAAAGTACTAAAAAGATGTAATAAAAGGGAAATTCCCATTCCCGACACAAAAATATGCCTGAAATGAACAACACTGAAATATACGCCAAATTATACTTCAAATCGTAGGAAACCCACTAGAATTTCAATAATTATCAAAAAAATAGGTTAAGTCAAGGTTAAGGATTAAACAACGTACTTCATCATTTTGCACTGATTTGAGGTTACATCTCATCCTTACAATATCGAGATATCAATTAAGATAATGTACGTTTTTATACGTTTTTAAATGTACACGAGGCA
Source organism: Dendrolimus houi (assembly GCA_039645545.1). Lineage (NCBI taxonomy): Eukaryota > Metazoa > Arthropoda > Insecta > Lepidoptera > Lasiocampidae > Dendrolimus > Dendrolimus houi. Next base: position 11,615,305 of record CM077127.1, on the reverse strand, counting down.
CAAGTCCAAAACAACAGCAGTGTCGTATGTAAAGCAGGTTCAGGTATGTCGTCAAAAGCAGAATCGACGTTTAGGCGGGTTCAAAAAAGGGATTTCGTGTTACACTATCTTCGTTTTTCTTTTAGTTCGTGTATAATGTTGTTGTATAAGCACTGATATACTATATATTTTTTTATTTCTTTCTTACGTAACTTTAGTGTATATCTGTTTATTATCCTAAAAAAATAATTAAAAATAAACAATCGAAAAAATGAATTGCAATAATGCTAATTGTCAAACTGTCAGTATGGCAAAGGACATGTGATTCATACAGCTTACGTTATGTTTTCTATTTTGAAAATAACTTGATTTATTTATTATTGACATGATTACATTATGTTAATTATATTTCCGGTACATATAGTTCAAATTATATTAATGATAACTTTACACTAATTGTTTAAAATAAATAGTACGTTATGAATTATTTGACGATTCCTGTTTGGCTAAACGTCTCTTACTCATGTCAAATAAACACTGACCTCCATTAAAAAAATAAGAACGAATTAGACGGATATCAAGTTAAATATTTTAATTATCGTTATATTTTTACCCTAGTTAAACAAAATTGAGAATTACTTCAATATACATTTTTTTGTCAATTTCAAACATTTTTCGGGCATTCCCCTTTGACGTAGAGGTAACTTCTATCCTAGGTCTAGCATAAATACTAAGTAGAGATTTCCTATAAGGCCTTTAATTAATTTTACATGACTCCAAATCTGATTTCTTTATAAGCTATAAAAACTTTATAAATATTTTTTATGTAATGAAAGCCTGTTTTAAAAGGGACTCTTTCTTTGTGTAGACTGAAAACGCTGAAACTCATTGGAAGTAACAGATAAATAATAACCAATTCAATAACGGGTACTTGCAAAGTTCTCGGCATCCTTTCAGCAACACGAAGTTTCGTTTTTGTCAGATGCTATCCACAAATATTTAGTTCGAAAACTGTAGATACTTACTGCGCCAGCAAATTACTTAACTATAAGATTATGTTAAATTATGTTTAATACTTATTCCTGCTCAATTAGTTATTTCTACATACATATGACATAACCTTTTTTGAAAATAAGACCGAAGTAGTATTGGAGATCTAACATCACGGACTCGTATGTACCTATTCAAATTGTCTAGAAGACCGCTTAGTTTTGAATCGAATCCTGAGATTTTACCCGGATAGACTGAAAATCCATTACGAAATCGTGAGGTTTTTTTGTTATTGGCTAGTTAAGACTTTACGGGTTTTACAGTTACACCTAAGACGGAATTTAGTTCTGTACGCAACTTATTGAGAAAAGATACATTTTATACGTTTTGCAGATGATAAAGCCGATTTAGCAGATTCAAAATCAAAATTAAAAAGTTTAATAGAATACATGGTTGCAACATTTAACGAATAGGCCTAAAAATAAACGTGAATAAAACAAAAATAATGACAATAGCCAAAAATCCATACACACCAAGCCCAATAAAGTTAAGAGATCATACATTCCAACAAGTAGAAAAATTAAGATATTTAGGCAGCCTCATTACATCAGATTCTCAATGTAAAGACGACATAATAGCGAGAATAACGATTGCAAAAAGAGCTTTGTTAGTAAAAACTATTTATTTAGGTTTAAAATAGCACAATCCGTCAAAATAAGTTAAATAAAAATTTATATCCGGAGCATTGCTTTATATGGATGTGAAGCATGAACAATAACACAAAGAGCGCGATAGATTAGAAACATTTTAAATGTGGTGTTGGAGACCCATGGAGAGAATTTGGAAAGAAAAGAAGACCAATACTGTATATGGTAAAGGAGAAATGCACAATTTTAAAAACTCGGGAGGAAAGAACGGGGCAGATGTTTGACCATTTCTTTCGACACGACAGCTTCTTATGCACGGTAATCGACAGCAAAGTCGAAGCAAGGAGAGGGAAGGGAAGACCAAGGCGAGCATTCATGGGTTAAATAAAAGAAAAAGTGGGTATCGTGTCGTACAAAGAAGTAAAACTTCTGGCCCATAATAGAGAAGATTGGAGGACGCTCAACCGGCAAGAGCATAGCTCTTAAATAATAGATAGATAGATAGATAGAATGATTCGTACCAATTAAGCAGTTAAAACTTCATAATTTAATTTTCAGTCTTTAATTTTTAATTTAGTTTAAATTGGGAATAACAATATTTTTTGCACAAATAGCATACTTTGAACATTTATATATCTGTTTTCATATTTAAATCAGATCTATCTTTATGTATTTTTATTGTTCAAAACAAGCATACTTTGGTTTGCATTACCAGGGATGTTAAAATAATTAAATTAAAACAGCCAGTTTGTCATTTTGAACCAACTTCAAAAAATTCACTTCATCGTGTAATTTTTTTTGTATTTTATGTATGACCCATGTATGTATGACTTTGTTGTTTCTGAACCGATATTAATAATTATTTATGCATTCGGTTATAGTTTCAAAATAATTCCATTTCATTGTTAGCAGACTGCGATTCGAAGATATAACAAAAAAATTCGTTAAAACCTGGTAAAAATGTGTGTTGTTTTTGAAGTATGTCATTCATAACTTTTTTGTTTCTGAACCGATTTTGATCGTTCTTCTTACATTGGATTTTGTATAGCATCAGAATAGTACCGTATTAATGTCATTGCTATTAGTACCTGGGTTCCGAAGATATAGCAGAAAATTACTCAAAATCAAATAGAAAACGTATTAAAAAATATTGTTAGATTTATGACAATTCTAAAACGAGTAGGTGTCTAATTGAGATCAACAACGTGCTGTACTAGACTCTACTAGGACTACGAGAGCGTACAATGGAAATCGATAACGATAAACAACATGATCACGAAAATTGAGCTATGAGATCCGTCGTATTTAATAAACGTCGACGGTCGGTATTAAGATTCAACCGTAATCATTTAATTAAAATCTATAAATAATAAATATACATATACATAATAAACTATAAATAATAATAAAATAATTTAAACACTATGCTCAAACAGATATTGGAAATAGTTTTCGGTAATATTTCCGTATTAACGAAAATCTTTAAAACATTTCGTGTTTTAAAGCTTAAATCATTATAATACATAATGATATAATATATGAAATGTGACGCTACGAAATTTAGAATCCCTCCCACCCCTTGTCACACTTTGTGTCACTTCTACTACGTGTGAACTGCACACATACACAATTTTTTTATGAATAATGACGAACTCAGTGCTTTAAGAACAATAAAATAAGCGTACCACAATTTTGCTCGAAAAAGAATAAGATTACTGCTAAATTGTAGCTTATTATCCTTATCATACATAACGCTAATGTTGGTACACAAAAGACTTCAAAGATAAAAAGAAAATTTTACTGTGTTTATTTCACTCCGTACAAGTTACTATAATGGGGTTGTACAATATCTCATCGCGTAGGGTAGAACGAGGGAGGACCTTTGGGGACGCAAAAGGAAAACAAGGGCTCTTCACAAACGATGCTTTAGGGCTCACCAAAGAACAATAACGAACCTCAGGCGAAAGCTGAACTCATTTGGCTCCAAAATGTATATTACTCGTCAAGCGAGAATATTTTACTTATTTATTTCATAAAAATATAAGTAAATGTGTTCATAGTGCCAGGTACCTAACTTTCAGGGTTCGTTATGTCCATCCATTTCTCCGTCAGTCCGTTTGTCTTTGAGTGTCCCAGTGATTTCTCTCAGAAACTATTGGTTCTCTATAGATGAAATTTAATAGGAAAGTGTAGTTCATCGCTCGTGGACTCTACTTGCGCTTTTTTGTGTTTTGGAAATAGCTACTTACATCTATCTGTGTCACAATCAGTGTAAAATAAATTTTGTTTGAATGTCTGTTTGTTCCTTCTATCTACGGTCCGAAGAATTAACCAATTCTTATAAAAATTGATGTAAAAAAACACATATTGTATGTTTTCAAGCTAATTATATTATGATTTTTTATGGGTACTATAAACAACTCTGGGACTGATCCCAAACACCCAGATAAGAGTAAATAACGAAGAATCCGATTACGAAATGTAAGCGTTTTGAAAATCCAATCCAGGGCTTTACTTTCTATTGATGGCGACCAACGCTTAGACGAATAGACCACAGAAACTATCAATATAATGATGATGTGAACAATAAAGCTTTGACATCATTTTTCATACGGGCTTCCAATAACATCACAATAAACCAGCTATACGAAAATGCTACAAAACTCTATAGGATGTCAACTACAACCCATCCACATTTTTACGAATATTGAGTTAGAACATAGAACGGTTCTAAATAGCGTGTTTATATTATATTATGCTAAAAAGAGCCAAGTTACCTATTTATCTAAACTATTATTGCATTTAACATATTTTTAATAAACATGTTTCTTTCATCGGATTTTTATGAAATCTTAATTAGCTTAAAACTTAATCTTTAGCATTGATTCCGGTTTGTATAACAACTTCTAAATATCTGAAAAATAACCTTTTTCCCAAAATAAGTGTCGGATGTTCGTTTGTCCTTATCCGTTTTGTTTCCGCTTACTGAGTCTTCAGATACATCGCCGCTTGGCGGAAACATTAAATGTGAACAGGCGAAAGTAGTACCTTAAACACTTAATCGAACGGCTTTGACTGACTTTGTTATTAATTTCTCTCACAGTTTGTCGCCATTTCGCTACAAAACTTTGTAGCGTGTATAAACTACATCTCTATGTATCTCTTCTGTATGTGTGTATGTCACTGAACTCCTAAACAGTTGGACCAATTTAGATGACGTTTCTTGTGTATGTACGTATTATTATGTTACATTAGTATTATGAATCTAAACCATCTGGGGACCCAGATGGTTTAGAGTTACAGTTTAGTGAGTCCCAGGATGATTTAGATTCTTAATTACATCGCGTAGATGGCGCTGTAATGGGGTTCTAGATTTGCATTTTTTCAGAGCGGGACAACGTCTGTCAGGCTTCCTTTAAAATTTCTTCCCTGGGTCTACCATTAATTTCCGAAAAAAAATACTGTGATATATACAGACTGACGAGCATGACGATTTCATAAGGATTCCGTTTTTCCCAAAAGACTACGGGACTCTAAAATAACACACAACGAAAATGACTCAGATTGTTTTACAACATAGAACCGGCAAGATTCAATTTATAAGTTGGTTTGTTCCCCAATTTGCTCAGTGTTAGTTTAGTGACTTGCCATTTTATAAAAGAGTGCTATATAAACTCGACCCCAATTCAGGACGTTTTTCGGGGCGGTTTCTCTTTACGCTTGATTAAATCAATTCCGCCTTCTTCTTTAAAGTTATTAGGGTCGAGACTAAAACTGATAGAATGAATTAAAAAATACTGGTCAAGTTCGACTCGGTTCACGCACAGTGACGGATTCTGAAGAGGCGACGAACCTTCATCCATTTTACCATTTAAATGCGGAACCCTAAGAAAGGGTAAATCTCACATACGAAACATTAAACAACATATAATCTTAACTAAACCAATTCTAAGGCATTTTTAAATTTTGCTTCCTTTATAGTTCCTTCAAAATTTTCCATCGTAGTTCAAAATGTGCGCAATAGCAAAGCACATTATTATGTTAAAACTATTATATTAACTTAAATGAAAAAGTAATTATGAAAAAACATCATTCTCGTTATTCAAGTTCTTCGTCTATGTGCGTTAATTTTTTCATCCCTTAATTACATGTAACGGAGATAAAAAAGTTACCTAGTGCCACCCCTGATTTTAAGTTTTTTGCGCTTCCACTACACTTTGGTATAGAAGAATATAGAAGACATCTTCCATCACAAAATTAATTTACATAAAGTCAATAAAACATTACGGAATTCTAAAGAGATCTAGAAACCAACTTTATTTAACTTCCGCAATGCTCAATTCTCGGACCACTTTATTTATCCTATACAGTGCTGATATTATTAAGTTCTTAATACTTGGTAGTCGCCAATAAGTCAGCTCAATAAAGGCAGCAAGTCCTACGATCAATATAAAAGATGAACCTATTAAGACTGTAACTTCGGCTTGTAATGTAGGACTTACCGTCGATTTTGAATTACGATTTGAATCGCATATTAATAATGTTACGAGAAACTGTTAGTAGTATAGGCTGAAAATATTATATGCTATATGGAATTTTATAACCGTAGACGTGAGAAAGCAACTGGTAGAGAATCTAGTCCTTTCGAAACTAAATTACTGTGATACAGTGTATGGACCATGCCTGCTAGCAAGAACGGAACGTCTTATACAACGCATACAAAATATTTGTGCCAGATATTACTTTCAGTTACCTAGGAGGAGTCACATAACACCAGTTCTTAATACAAACGATATTCTTAAGATGGCAGCTTGAAGAAAACTTAACCTAGCTACCCTGTTGTTTGGATTAATATCTAGAAAAATCCAACATACTGTTACAATTGAGCTACCTGCATAATTGTAAACAAAGCGCAGTTTTATTACCTGTCCGCATCCGACTTCTTTTGTTCGCTTTATGTTTAGAATTAGTAATTAAGATTATTATTGTACTTGTTTTATGGCAGTCATTAGGCAGGTGCGTCGAACTAATTCTAAGAAGTTATTGTTTTGCCTCGAGGCATATTGTATTTGTATAGAATAAAAGGGATGCCCAAAGTGAGAGATCGGCAGTCAAGCGACGATTAGGATACGAGCAAGACGTGTGTATATTCGATGAGCGATATAGTGACGGACTTTGCGCGTGTTATTTAATCATGCAGTTTGTACTGGTTGTATCCAGTCATATTTGTACCTGTTTTATACGTGCTTGTACAGTTTTAATAAATTCTATAGTAATTCCAACGGCATTTTTAATTCTACTCCTGTAGCTCGAAACAATATATTGAAGTCGGTGTGAAGTAAAGTATAAAAATTACTATATTTTTCACACTTGTTGTTTTTTTTTATGTTTTACTTGCCACCGACTTCAACATGTTGGAAAAAGAAGTCGGTTAAATATTTATTTTTAGCTTTTTAAGTGGAAGTCGGTTTTATTTTGTTAAAAAAGTTATTTTTTAGCTTTTAGTTGCGCAAGTACTTGAATAGCTTTAGAAATAATATGCCATGAAACTGTTCTGTATAGACGCTCGTAAACAAGAGTTGATCTCGATTTCCCCACGATCCACTCATCAAATTCTGACTTGTTGATTATGGAACTACTTCGGAAGAGTACACTTACGAATAAAGAACGAAGACAAAAATTAAAAATCGTTTCATAATTGAAGGAGATATCGTGTAACAAAGAATCGGTTACCAATTTTCGAGGGTTCTTCTCCAATTCCCTGGGATCCAGTCATCAGATCCTGACACGGTGACTATGGAACTAATTCGGGAGTACTTTTGATTTAAAAAAATTGAAAATCGGTCCGCAATTGACGGAGAAAGCGAGAAACATACATACAAAAAAAGCATACAGACGAATTGAGAAAGTCCTCCTTTTTTGAAGTCTGTTAAAAATATAAGTATCGATAAGGGAGTTAAATATATAGTATTTTTCATCTATATGGACAATTTACCCGAGGTCAAAATTTAAAGTTCGTGCGATTAAATCTGAACTTCCAGATTATTACGAAATTCAGTTACTATACAACCGCAGAAGTGATCCGTGTATACCCGACTAACAGGGCACGGGGTCTTAAGGGGCCGGTTCCCCAAAATAGGTCGAAAATAGGGTGCAAAAGAAACAACTTTTCGTTGGTAATTACTGATCAATAATTTACCAAAAACATTGGCATAATGCTTCACGATATGGTACGTGACATGGTTTTCTCAAAAAAAAATTATGGTTATTTCAAGTTAAGAAAAATTCACGAAATCACCTCCAAATCTTGACATGAAACCGTTTTACTCCTCCAATTGTTATCAAAACAGGATAAAAAATATGTACATATTTATAAAGGGAGAAAAACACGGTTTTATTGGTTTTTTTTAATACTACTCTGTTTTATTCACAATAAAATATAAATGCATCTGATAAACAACAGCGTCTATGGTATCCCCGCTATTGCAGTATTGCCCGAAAAATCAGTCCGTGGTGGTCAGCGTTGCTGGATGAATGTATGTCGGATTTTCTAAGCTTATCATTATAAAATTATAGTAAAATATTATTTCAAATAGCGTATTCTGAAAACCTATAATCCGGTACCCCTTGCAACAGCACATGTTTTATCAACTTTGAAATTTAAATTGTCTGTAAAATCCGTTTTAAATGGCTGCCTTAATAATTTATTGTCGTTTGTTTGCATTAATATTCTATGTATTAAAATGTAATCTACTATTATATTGTTACATACCGTCAAAGATAAGCCGCACAGCCTATTGTAAGCGCAGCTCATTACCCTTTCTCGGATTAGAGAATCCTTTGTCTTTTGAATTTGTAGTTAAGAAAAACATGCTATTGTCTTTTTACTTGTTTTATAACCATCATTAGCGTCGAACTGTAATCCCTATTATAATTGTATTCGACTTTGTGGACGTTCGCAGGTGTGCAAATTAAATTTCTTAGAAACTTCCTTTCTTTCCTTTGTACTGTGTAGTTAGTATAAGACGAGGCCCGGATGAAGGGGAGGGCAGTTAAGCGAGGACTACGAAGCGAGTAAGACGTTTTCTAGTACTCTCGATTAGCGATATAAACGACGGACTTTGTGCGTACGAATTGTATTGAATAGTGCAGTGTGAACTGGTTGCATCCAGTGTTATTTGTATTTGTGTTATACGTGTTTGTACAGTTCTAATAAATTCTATAGTAGTTCCAACGGCATTTTTAATTCGAGTCCTGTAGCTCATAACAATATTATATTGTGAATCACTAATCCTTTTCGTATGGGACCGACTTACGAGCAAGACATTATAAACCGTTCGCGTTGTAAGTTCTTACAAGTCATGTTGTTTTTCATAAAAGCTTTATAAAGTTAAGAATTCCTATAAATTTAAGAGTACATTCATGTTTATTGGGTCTAATATTAAATATTAACAAAATTGACATATACCCGTCAATTATGTTTATATTTAAGATTAGCCTGATAAATCATAGTATATATATATATATATATATATATATATATATATATATATATATATATATATATATATATATATAGGTTGGGGAAAAGTCTTTTCGCATATAGTATGTATGAACTTGTAATAAAATCTCTTTGGCTATACCATTTTTATCTGGCTGGTTTTGGTATCATTAAAAAGCTTTGATTTTAAAGAAGACAATTCCAACTTCAAATTAGGAAAATGTGTGATTTTGATTTGTTTTTCTTATTGTTAAAATGAGTGAATCTAATGAAGAAATTCGATACATTTAAAAATTTTACTACAAAAAAGGTAAAAATGCAACACAAGCCGCGAAAATTTTTTGTGATGTTTATGGACCTAATGCAGTATCTGTGAGAGTAACGCAAATTTGGTTTAAGCGTTTTCAGTCCGGAAATTTTGATATCAAAGATGCACGTCGGTCTGGTCGCCTTGTTACAGACAAAATTGATGCCATTTTTGAAAAAGTGGAGCAAGATCGGCATATTAGTAGTTACGATGTAGCTGGAGAACTGGGAATTGACCACAAAACGGTTTTGGCGCATTTGAAAAAAGCTGGGTACACAAAAAATCTCGAGATTTGGGTGCCTCATGAGCTCACTGAAAGAAACCTAATGAACCGTATACTCATTTGTGATTCTTTATTACGACGTAATGAAACCGAACCATTTTTGAAGAAACTGATAACTGGTGATGAAAAGTGGATCACGTACGACAAGAACGTGCGAAAAAGATCGTGGTCAAAGGCCGTTCAGGCTTCACAGACTGTGGCGAAACCCGGGTTAACATGCAACAAGGTGATGCTGTGTGTATGGTGGTATTGGAAGGGCATTATTCATTATGAGCTGTTACCGCCAGGCAGGACCATCGATTCTGAACTGTACTGCGAACAACTGATGAGATTAAAGCAAAAAGTTGAGAGAAAGCAGTCGGAATTAATTATTGAGAAGAGGTGTGGTTTTTGTTTTGGCTGGGAGGTGTTAAGGTATCCGCCGTGTAGTCCTGACCTTGCACCTTCAGATTTTCACCTGTTACGGTCTCTGCAGAATTCCTTAGGCAGTGTCAGGTTAACATCACAAGAGGACTGCCAAAACCACTTGTCGCAGTTTTCCGATCAGAAGCCCCAAAATTTTTATAGCAATGGGATCACGTCTCTACCTACAAGATGGCAAAAAGTTATCCAACAAAATGGCACCTACATACTTTAGTCAAATGTAAATAAACTTTATAAAAAAACCTTTTGAATTTTTATATAAAATGCGAAGGAACTTTTTCCCCAACCAATATATATATATATATATCGTATGCCTTCGTAGTCCTAGTCGAATCTAGTACAGCACGTTATTGATCTTAATTAGACACCTACTTGTTTTAGGATCTCATAAACCTAACAATATTTTTCAATACGTTTTCTATTTGATTTTGAGTAATTTTCTGCTATATCTTCGGAACACAAAGTCCGATAGCAATAAAACAATTATAGGACCATTTCAGGGAAAGCTTTGCTAGATTAAACACAAAAGAATTATCAAAATTGGTTCATTATCAACAAAGTTATAACTGAAAATACATTATATATTATATCGCAATCTGCGACATATATATATATATATATAAAAATCGTAAAGTAATATCTGATAGGGAGGGAGGTTGGTAGGGCCGTGATAAGTAATATGAAGGTATTTAATAAATTGAAACTATGTATTTTTGTGCTAAGAACATACTGTGACTTTAAATTGAGGGTACTTATGTTTTTCTTAAAGTACCTGCACTTGATTTTATTAAGTGGTGTTTTAGTTTAATAAAAACTAGGTTGTATTTATATGATGGGATTTATATTGTTGAGCACTTTATAAATGTTTTTAGGATTTTTAATAAGCTTTGTAATAAGTTTCAGTATACCAGATTACTAAAGAGTAATAAACGCTGTGTTGTTGGTTCGACAATATAAAAGGAGGTGAAATCGCCTAAACGGGACATTCGACATTCGGTGGTTGAACAGAGCGAAAGCTCTGTTGGACAAGGAGCACAATACAATAATGTTGTGGTCAATAATTCCGGTCCGATAATAGCAGTATTCTTTGAGGGCAAACTGCTGCTAGACACCTGACAAGCGTGGACGCAACTCTTGGAGTTGTCCTAATATTTCTCTGTATTATTGTGCTGTATTTAATATTGTAATTGTAATAATTCAGTGTAATAAACTTTGATTATAATATTTCGGATTATTATTGTGTTATTCGTGTCCCGACTGAGCAGACATATATGTATACATATATATATACGAATTGAGAACCTCTTCCTTTTTTGAAGTTGGCTTATAGAAGTAGTAGTTGTAGTTTTAAACGTTCATTGTAAAAGAAATTACATCTTTATTTTTTCACTTGATAGGTAATAAATACACCGTTACAAGACTACGGGCGACGGCGGACGGGCGCTTGCCCGCTTCCCTCCCCTCGTGTGACCCCCGGGCGCGGAAAACAGTACACAGGGTCCTCCCAAACTGTCAAGGTCGTTGGCATTATTACAAGCCTTAACCATATTGCGCGCGAGAGTACAAAATCAACCTGCGCGATTTAGTAAGACGTTATAGTCGGTAAATTTCAATGGGCGATTCATTTTCAGTGTTCGAGTTGAGATGATATTAGGTCATTTTTATAAGTAGCAGATTAAGTATGGCGTGTAGGTAGAGATATAAGGTGATCGGCTTGCGCCTCCTAGCTCCTTGCCTCCGGATTCTCCCCACCACTTGAACCCCCGGATAAAGACGGCCCCAACAACTAACGTGTTCTTTCAACACAGAAGATGACTATAGGATAAGTTTACCTCGGACACTGCAAAGTAAGCCGCAATAAAAGCCTCAGTAAGCATAATACAGTAGCCTATAAATCGTATGACCCCTGTATTATATTTCTTGACAGGTTCTACACAAAAAATGAGACCAAAAAGCATGTAGGTCACTTACATATCAAACTTGAGATACGTGCTGAGAATAACACGTAAGTAACGTGGAAAAATGTTTATTTTGCTTATCTATGTACATTCAAAGTACATACAGTAAGCACCAACACAGTACATCCGTAAAAGTTTAAATTGGTAGTGGTAACTATACAATGCCCTGTGCCGAGCGCATAATATTAAAGTAATCGTTTAGAGGACGGAAAATTAACAATTCTGGGAATGCTATCGTATTCCATACATGCCTATATATATAGGACTAGTTATTACTCGCGACTTCATCTCTTACTTTTGATTGAAGTCGAAACTCAACTGTGACACGTATTTTTTAAATTATTATCAATAATCTAAATATGACTTCATATCTCAAACTTAAAGAATTATGCTATGTAGGTATGCTATGGATATGTAGATATTGTTAGGCTGGGCGTAAACGGACCACCGGTGGCTAGCGACAAGCAGTTTACTCGGGTTTTTCATACATATTGTAGGGACTCTCCGCACAAGTGTGGCCGCCACAGCAGATGGCTGTGGTTGGTGGCCCGTTTGCGCGTAGCCTAAGTCATACAAATCTTCGTCACCTATTTTATCTAATTTAAAATTGGTTTTGTAACAAAGATAACCTTGTAGCTTTAGTAGTCCAACCCAATTTCTCACATTTACGGAAACCTTTATGTCTACGCACGCATTTGCCCGATTTTTTATGTAAATAGCAAACTATTTGCAAAATACTTAAAACAATACCCAGATTGTTTTAAATATTTTATCATTCTTAACAATAAGATTGCTAATTTTATTTAAAAGAAGCGTTTAAACATGTTTCAGTATTTTACTACTAACAACTATAATTGGCTTAGCTATATTATTTCCTAAAAAAAAATTAAAAATAATAAATGTAAAATGTATAGATAGATATGTTGCTCTTGAATTTAATAATTAAAATTAAATTAAATAATTAAAATATTTCAAAATTACTAAAGGTATAGAAGATTATCAATGTTACTCAATTGGTATCGAATATTAAAATTAGTTCAAGTGGGACAGCCTCATCCGGGATATGATAGTTATATGCCGTATCACGCAGATATGGCGATGGGTGTAATACGTTATTTGTGATCAATAACTTTAGCATTAACGCAAGTGTAGCCCCAGTATTATAGCGACAAGAAAAAGCCCGTGATCCATTATTAGTAGATAGGTATATATGACAAATGCAAAAAATCGAAAATTGCGCATCTATCGATTTAGCATTGTATTCATCTTATCGCTCATAAATGTTATTATTTCTTCAATAATCCGAATTCTATTTGCAAACGCTTACTTAACATCATTATACACAAAGAATGTTATACTTTGGCAACGCGTCAAGTGTCTCTACACCTTTCAGCTTATGTGACATGACAAAATACCAATGTTATTATCTGGCTCCACGCCTCGTCGAAATAGGTTACTGTATCGTTTTTTTATTAGATAAAGACAACAGAATATGCGTTATATCAACTTACCCGTATGTGGCGCGGGAACAACAGCGTTCTTAATGTTTATGTAAATTCTCACAGATGGAGACTAACGAACTTACCGACATGTTTACAAAGTGAAGTTAGAATGGCTACAAATTGAATGATTTATCTTGTTCCAAATTCAAAATTACTGATGAAGAACGCATTTAAGCCGATATAAGACGATTCATGTATGGCTTGCAATTTAAATTAATCATATAAAGTGATCCATTTAAACATAAACTTAATTCATTCAATGTCATTGAATACCAACGTGTCCCAGTGGCGGATACAGAAAAAACTTAAGGAGGGGCCCTAAACATATCTTGAGCTACCTTTACTTTTATCGTAATAAAAAAAATAATCAAGTCACATGCAAAGTTCAAGAAAGTTTCATTTAAACTGATTATGCAGATACACAAGATAATGCCATCTTATGATATAAAAATGTAAAGCAGGTGGCAATACGGAAGACCCCGCAAGGGGTATCCGTCCCGCCTCCCATAAGTATCCGCTGCTGACGTGTCCTTTTATGTGCCTTTAAACCAAATTGATTCAATTTGGGCGATCCGTCTAAGGAAACGTACTCACTCATACTACGTGACCCATTTTTTAACCCCTCCCCCGTCGGTGACCACTCGTTGTATATATACATGCCAAGAACACCCCTCCCCCCAGTTAAATTTATAAATATGGATTTAAATATTCTTTAAAAATAAAAGTTAAAAAGAATATATTGGCTTATATTTATTTTTAAGCCGTTTAAAAAGCGTCAAACGCTGCGCGCCATATTTAAATATAGCTCGAAAAAGCGCCAGATTTCCCTAGAGTATAGACTATGTGACAAAAATCTAAGCCCCCTGCAAAGGTATATATGTATATATCGGCATTAGATTAGGTTCCAACTAAAGGGCCATGGAGAGTTTTTTTCGCACGTTTTGGAGCGAAAATCGTATACTATTTTCGTAGGCGATACTCTTTAGACAATAATCACATGGTTACATTCAACCAAAAAACAAAAACTCTCCTTATGTCATACGATAATCGTAAGGTAACTATCACCAAGAGTTTTGTTTACACTACGACACAAATCGCATTGAGATATTTGCCTACGATTTCTCGACTTGTCTAAACTGGAACTCGTATGACATTTTTTCAAGTTCATGCGAGTATCGTAAAAATCAGTTTGAACCGATTTGAATGCGAGACATGCCTTTTGAACACTGTATTTTGTATTTTGTTTACACAGAGAGGTCAATATTCAATGACCAGGCGATTATTGCCCTTCAACGTACGATATCGTATATTTCGTTTACATGATAGTTTTTTTTCTTGCTTTCGACAATCGTATCTTAGAGGCAAGAAACTATCTCCATGTAAATGGCCTTTTAGGCATATAGTAGTTTGGGTTTCCATTTATCAAATGTGTTAAATATTTATGAAGTCCACCTGATTCTTCACTTTGTTTTTTGAACTAAAATTTAGACTTTTAGACCTATTCAGACAGGTATCTCTAATTTATTTTTATACTAGCTAGATATAAACTACCACCGCACAAAATATCATTTAAATCGGTCCAGTCGTTTTGGAGATTAGCCGGTACAAATAGACAGAGAAACAAAAAATTAAAAAAAAACTAAATTAGTTCTATTTCACTTCTTACCCTTGACTCGATTTTTAGCAATTTTTTTTTCATTGTACAGAAATTCAACCTCTACATTTTTATTATATGTATAGATTGCCCTGTATACTTTTAAATTGGACTCTTCCAAGACGATATAAAGCACTTTAATATTCAATATACCTAGTTCCGAAATTCGTTAGATAATCTACCCGGTAGTTCTCAGATCACTTAAAAGGTTGCCCTATGTATACAATTTCGACACAAGTAAAGCAATGTTATGCTCGTTCAAACCGCATTAAACTTGAAGTTTCAATGTTTGTTTATATCAAGAATATAACTTATGTAACGTATATGAATAAATGTTCTCTAAGCATTAATGATTTGTAAACACCAAACTCCAACTTTCTTTGAACTTTCTCACTTTGTTTGAAACATCGACCAAGCGCATGTTAGGTTGTTTCGTCACACTTGCTGAAAGTAAAACGCTGAAAGTTCAGCTAAATACACAATATTTTTTAAGTAACACATCAGCTGAAATGACAGTATGCAGAACCTTCGCCTATCGGTTGTTCCATTCAATGTATTTTGAATAGTAATCACATGATGCGACGCGTTACGCGACTGAAAGTTCGGCGAACGTAGCTGATGCATTTTATTTATGTACAACATGCTCCGATAATTTTACGTATCTAAAAGTACAAAATTTCACCACATCATATTGCGAACACTTATAAAATACTTTAAAGAAATGGGTAGGTTTAATAAAACTACGTTTTAGCGGTTTTAACTGCGGTGATTTATTTAAGACAAAGATGTCATCTTTGTCTACCGTGATCAAGGCTACTGAAAAGTAGCCGAAACGTCAGAATAATAAAAATAAAAATCAAATAAATTACCGCGCTTAAAACCGTTAAAACGTAGTTTTATTATGTATACTAGTCGCGAAAACTTAAAATATTAATAGGTAGGTTTATTTAACACAATAGGGGAGATGTTTGGGGAAATGTTTCGTACCGTACCGTACAATTCTCCATAGCTGCACTATACACACCGCGTCGGTAATTCCGGCTGTTTGGCTCGGCTGATGTAACATTCCTACCGAATTTAGCTAAGACTGAGATCATTCATAAACTAAGAGACGTTGAAGATCGACCTTCGCCCACCTGATAACCAGGTGAAACATATTTTTTTTTCAAATTATATTGATTTGTAAACACGCCTATGATAGTTTGCCAATCGAAAAGTGTTCATGGCTATTTTTGAAGTCTTCAAAGCATGGCAATAATATTCCATGAACAACACCAATTTTTATTGGATACAGAACGGTTTAGTTACCTATATTGACTTACCTGTTCCTACCTGCTTGCCAGGTAGCCATGAACAGAAATATAATAAGTAGGCAAGCCTATCAAGGCATATTCTCCATGTTAAAAAGCATAGGTACCGATATGTCATTCCCATACATTTTTCATTCTACTGGTTAACGCCAATGCCGTCTAGGGGAGCAAAACTTTAAAGTGCTGATTGATTTAAAATTTAAAAATAAGCCCTTGATTGAAAGTTTAAGCTGTGACTCTTTATAAAACAGAAACTGACGCTGGAAGGACTGGTGGTAAGAACTGTGTCGCAAGAGTGTGTTACAGATTACGTATTTTGCTAGACGATTGTCATTCAAGCAGAAACCAAAATATATAAAAAATATATATAATTGCGTTTCCTGAAATAAGAAGTTGTTACGGTCCAGCCATGACCTTGCGCTTACCAACGGACGATGCGAAGAAGGTTAGCGGCAAGCGCAACGACTCATGGCATGCTTCATACATCCTGATCACTTGATTATTGACATAATCAAATTAATATTTTTGTTTTTTGTCACGCGTCGTGCCGCGCTTAGCTATCGCTTACAGCCTAATAAAGGTCGTGGCCGGACCGTTAGATCCAGTTACATATAACTAAAATAAATAAAAATAATTTATTTTCCATTGTTTGTTTTTATTTCACCATGGGATATAATCCCTTGATGACAAACTGTTAAACAGCTATGCTTAAAAATGCTACTCCGATAAATTAATAATAACTGTTATATAGTCAGTCCAGTTTCTTCTGATGTAGTTCAGGCTGATGTATGTTAATCTGCTTCATCACTTTTCATTTAAAGCCAGGTAACTTCCACGTATTTACAAGTAAGCACGTAAGTAGGTTATACTATATTACCCAGATCCTTTACTACTGCCAAGAACATAAAACAAGGTTTTCTCGTTTCAGATTAACGTAAAGGCAAGAAAGAAGACTAAAAAGGACCATTTCGTTATAGTGATTTTTTGCATAACATTTTTATTAGTACCTACATAGAACATGTAATAGAAAAAATAATAAGATGTAGATGAATAAAACATTTTGAAGACTAGCAGTGTCAGAGAAACTTGGTTTGCGTCACCATGGCCATAGATAATACTATATATATATAAACCATATCGAAGAAGTATGTTACTAAAATGCAATTGCAGCACCAAAAAAAACGCGACTACAGCGTAATTTTGCTTGCTATTCCACTCAAACATTATTTATCGGGATAAAAGTATCCCAAGGATTAACCCTGGTTATAAACTAGCTCTGTGTCGAATTTCATTTAAATCCGTTCGGTAATTTTCACGTGATGCTGTAACAGACAGTTTGTCTAAAAATTATATTTTCGAAGTTGCCGGTCCGAGCAAGCCCCGACTTTTTCTCTTTTTAAATTCACTGTACAAACTCGAACCATCTATAGATTTATTATAATATAGATAGATATATTATATGCAAAAGGATTTTTGAACTTAGATTGGATAAATAAAAAACTTCCATGGATTAATGCCTGAGTATAATATTATAAAATACTTTTCATCCTATCGCAACAATCTTATCGACTCTAATTCCATATATTTACATAGAATAAGTAAAAGGCGGAAGGACATTTACACATAAAACCTAGAAATGACAAAATGCACTACTACACTTGGTATGAATCACCATTTATAACATGATCAACCGTTACATATACTTCATTACAATATACAAACACGATTAAACTTAAGTTTGTGGGCCAAAACACAGTCTCGAGGTTCACAAGACCACTCACACCACTCGGGATCTTCTAAGATAATTACAATAACAATAAAAATATAAAACAAACTTATAAAGGCACCATTTCATTTCTAGGTTCTGAGCATGGAAGAAGAAATTATTCTTCTAAATTACTAAGAAATGACAATCGCCCCATAACAAATATAACTCGTGACACAGTCTTGGGACTCAAGTGGCGTCACCAGTCTCATCTAGCGTCCATCCTTGTTTTATAAAAAAAAAAAACCAATTAAAACTTCCAAATAAATATGTTATTATTTAAAAAATATTTTTAAAATTAATCAGTCTTCAATTTAAAAACCTAATAAGCTTATTTTCTATTTCACAATTAAAAAGAAGGCATATGAAAACTGAATTTATGAAATTTGAAAAAAATATAACTGGTGGTTGAGATTTTCTATATGAATAGGACCAGACGTCAGAAAGATTGGAGGCACCACCTGTGTAGCAAGAATGTGTTTTTTACCGGGCGTTTGCTAATCTTCGGTGTTCTTCTTCCATGATTCTGAGGGACGCGGGGACAGCGTAGACAGGGTTTCTTCACTCATTGTTGAGACGCGACTTGCGTAAGCCCTTAGTGAGACATAGTCTCACTCGTCGCGAGGGCGTGACTTAGGCAAGCCCCAATTAGAGACGTAGTTTTACTCGTCGTGGGGACTGGCTCGGGGATGCCCGTGGCAGTGACGCGAGATTCACTCGTCGTAGGGGCGCGACTTGGGCAAGCCCCTCGCGTAGACGGAGTTTCACTCGTCATGGGGGCGCGGCTCGGGGAAGCTCCTAGCGGAGAGCGGGTCTGGCGCGGGGGAGGCGTGCGGCGCGGGCGACGCGGCCGGCGAGGGTGCGGGCGAGGCGCTGCCCAGCGGGGAGGGTAGCGTTGCGTACACCGTCGGCCTCGGCGGCTGGTAAGAGGGGGCATACGAGTCGCTGCGCGGGTTGTAAAAGGGTGAATCATCAGCGCAGCAGTCCAAGTTTGGGGAATAGGGTGTGGCGGCGCCGCATGATGGTGCGTCGTCGCTGGGCCGGTACGCGGGCCCCGCTGGCGCCGGCGCGTATACTGCCCGCCGCGGCGGTGACGCCTCCGTCCTGTGGTGTGAGGAGGGCGCGTGCGCGTCCGACCAGCACGCCTTGCTCGGCGTGAAGTCGCCCTTGATATACAGCTGGATCGGACGCCTGAAGCCTTTGCTGGCGTGCTGCGGCACCCCCAAAATGCAGCACTTGCTGAAGCCGACCTCGGGCGACAGCAGATATTCGCGAAACTTGTTCGGGAAAAACTCGATTGAGTTGAAATTCTCATAAATGGTTGGCTGGAAAAAAGAAATTAAAATATTTTTAATTACAATAATAAATATGGTTAATGAAAATGACAATTCAATCTAGTATAGAATTCTTGTATCAGCTTACTAATAAATGAAAAATTGTCTATGATAGTCTATCTGCAATGCTGAGAATCAGTAAATAGACCAACAATCTAAAACCGTGAAAGCTTCTACTAGGGTGATTTATATTATTGTTAGCAAGGTGAATAGCACCCTGGTAATTTATTAAAGATAATAAGAGATCTTAATATTTTTTATTTTACCCATACCATAATATTATTATCACTATATGGCTACAACGTAAGAAAATAGTAAGATCTCTTCATATTTTGAATTTTTAATATGGTGACAACAATGGTTTCATAAAATGATTCTTCAAGTCGCCACAGAAACTCCAGTGTTTGACATTGGGCAATGATCTACATTTAGCTAGAGTAGGGTATAAATAGTTTGGGTCCAGCTTTCGCCTGGTGACTAAATAGTCACCAGCTGATATGTACAGCAAGTAAATCTTTGAACATAGTGGTACTGTATGGTGGAACAAATAAGCAGTATGTAGGTTGCCTACCCAGCCCCTAACATTAGTGTCTGTTGCCTATTAATGAACGTAAAAAGTATGTTAAAGATAAAGTGCGCAATATTACCGTGAGCCGCTTTTTCTTCTTATAACTGGCCCAGTTCTGCGCTTCGAGCACTAGCTTCCCGCCGGGGCGCAAGTCGGCGAACATGCGTCGGAAGGCGCGCTTCAGGCCCGCGTCGCCCCAGTTCAGGTGCAGCCACTTGGTCGTCGACAGGCACAGGATCAGGTCAAACTGGGGGCACTCCGCACCCGAACCCACGCCCACGTCTTCGCGAGGGACATAGTTACCCTGGAAAATAAATAAACATTTTTTTTAATAATATAACAAACAAATAAATCAAAAGATTAAATTTTTGGATAAAATTTAGATAAATTGTCTCTAGGTGGTTCATTTCAAACTAGACAGCGCCAAGGCAATGTTTTTCGCTTAATGTCTTTTTATTATTTAAACTAGAGATGCCAAGAATAACGGTTTGGCCGAATACTGAATACGAATATTCGGCCACGCTCCCGTCCGAAGCGCCGAATATTCAGATACCGAATGTTCGGCGTAAGATATATGCAATTGACGCGTAGGAGGTCAGTTTTTATATTGAAGCAATAATTTGTGAAGTATTTTCTTAAGTTCTCGCGAATGACAGGTACACATAATTTAAATTATGTTTCAACGGTTTTAAGCGCGATTTTAAATGATTTTTTATTTGATTCCGAGATTTTTAAAACTGGCCGATATGTAATACTGAAATAAAAAATCGCATTTAATACAGTTAAAACGTAGATTAACTAACAATTTTTGATGGAAATATATACAATTTTAAGTAATATGTGCGTTTTTATTTCACAATTTGGTATTCGGTATTCGGCCGAATAGTGCAGCACAGTATTCAGCCGAATACCGAATAGTTAAAAAAAGTGTCCGAATACGGAATAGCAGCCGAATATTCACGGCATCTCTAATTTAAAACATATTTTTAGATTAAATCTGCACAAAATTTTAAAAAACTATTTATGCTTTTCCATTTTTGACCGATTTGATATTTTTGGTCTAAAATAAATTTTTTTATAATAAACAGTTTTTTAGTGGGTGACAGTTATTCCTGGTATATGCTACTTCCATGATTGTACCCATATTTCCCAGGCACTAACTGTACCCTCTTGAATCATACAGACATGTCGCTACCTGCCTTCAGATGACAACATAGAATCTACTACATCTTGACACCTTAAATTGTTAGTGTTGATAGCTACTACTAAAGTCCAATGTTCCGCAAAAATAAACAGACGTCAACGACGTAACATTCGTTCTAAATCTTTGCAATTAAATAAATAAGTAACAATTTTAACTAAATTTCCTGAGGTATGCTGTTGTTGACTTCTTCTTCAGCCAATCTCAGTCCACTGCTGGACGTAGGCCTCCCCAAGTACGCGCCACATATCCCGATCTCCCGTCTTCCTCATCCAACCCCTGCCGGCGGTCTTACGCAGATCGTCAGTCCACCGGGCTGGCGGGCGTCCTACACTACGTTTGCCGAGACGTGGTCTCCACTCCAGGACTCGTTTGCTCCATCGGCCGTCGGTCCTGCGACAGACGTGACCGGCCCACTGCCACTTCAACTTGCTAATTTTGCGAGCTATGTCGGTTACCTTCGTCCTCTTACGGATGTCCTCATTTCTGATTTTATCCATAAGAGAAACACCTAACATAGCTCGTTCCATAGCCCGTTGAGTGACTTTGAATTTGTGGTCCAGTCCCACGGTCCGTGTCCATGTCTCGGCACCGTATGTCATGATGGGTAGGACGCACTGCTCGAAGACTTTCGTCTTCAAGCATTGCGGAATGGTCGACGAGAAGACCTGTCGAAATTTACCGAATGCTGCCCAGCCTAACTGGATCCTCCTATTGGCTTCCCTCTCGAAGCCGTGTCTGCCTACCTGGATCTTTTGTCCAAGGTAGACATATTCCTGCACAACCTCAAGAGGGGAACCATCGATGTTTACCGGCCTCGGCATGACATGTTCGTTGAACATGACTTTCGTCTTGTCCAAATTCATGTCGAGACCGACCCGTCGGGGGGATTCATTCAGGCTGTTCAGCATGTCGGCAAGTTCCTCCAACGTCTCTGCGAAGACGACAATATCGTCAGCGAAACGGAGGTGAGAGATGCGCTCGCCGTTAATGTTGATGCCCCGTTCATTCCATTCCAGAGTTTTGAAGACATCCTCCATCGCGTTGGTGAACAGTTTCGGGGATATGACATCACCCTGTCTCATGTGTCATGTATGACATGACAAGTTGTTGACTTGTCTTATCTATACTACAAAATATCTCATATAGATTTGGACTGTAATATTTTGATCAAAATTCCGTTTTTCTTTAAAGTCACAGCACTAATAAGGAACATTTCGTAAACTCACTGGCATAGAAACTAAAAAGATCATAAAGATGAAAATACTGTATAAACACGTGGCTTTTAGTGTTTTGCGCAAACAATTAGATGACCTCATCACACTAGCAGTCTCTTTATGATGTTTTATTTATATTGTTTGAACATAAAACATTTGCATTTTAGCTAAAGAAAAGTTTTGAATGGAATTAAACCACATCGGCCAGAAATAAAATTGTAGTGTATGTCTGTGATTACAATATAACAGCATTTTAAAAAACTGATATTTTTATATGAGGATTAATAAATTAATTCAATAAAAAGTTTTGGGATTGAATCATTGTTTTATCTTAAATTTTCGTGTATGCTACATTTCAATATCTTGTAGGATTCAGGTGTGAATATAAGGCCCAGTTCTGAACTTATGAAAAATTGGAAACAGCTACTATAAGGTTATTAATAAAAGTAAAACGTTAGAGGGCAATTTTAACAAGCTATGGTATTAATATATTGTCATTTAGCTTGTATTTTAGCACAGTTTCTTCTTCTTTCGTTTCTATATAGTCTTAAGTTATTGTTCTGTGTTATCTTACCTCTTTGAAAGTAACATTGTACGGAAATGACAGTGGCACCGCCTCCACTGAACTATCTCCCAGGGGCCCGTACAACATCGGCATTGATATTGGGAAGAAGCATTGCCCCTGGTCTTGTTTGTGTGATGCTTTTCTGTTCTTCCTTGGCTTCCTTAACTTTCTTCCTGGTAGTGGTTTTTTAGAATCTTCACTTTTGTCCCTGTCTTCAGTCTTACGCGATGTTGCAACACAATTATCACACTTCTTCTCATTGCATTTTGTGCATTCCGGCTTTTTGTCCTCTTCTACTTCAGGTTTTTTGTCTTCTTCGATCTTAGCTTGCTCTGATAGAACGGGTACAAATGAACACAAATTTTTTCTAGCTCTTCCTGAAATTAATAGATATAGCAATAAGTTTAAAATAATGTTTTGTAACATTAATTTTCTCCACCGGGACTTGGAAATGGAGTTAGGTCAAAAACATACAGAAGCCCACGAAAAGAGGCTTCATCTCGAGTGCAAAGACTCAAAAGAACTAAGCCATTTGAGTTAGTATAGTGTAATGCAGTAAAAATAGTAATAGTGAAAAACAGAAAGAGTTTATTTACCATTATCATTTATTCATTAATAATAATAATATATATGCTACCTGACCCAGCAAAATGAATATAAATTAAAATGAAACCTATCCTATGTCCTAATTTAGAACAAATGCAGCAAAATGAATAAAAATCATCAAAATCAGTTGAGTAGATTCGGAGTTCATCACGGTCAAAGACTTTGACACGGAATTTTTATATGTATATATAAGATGCTTTTTTGGAGGTGATTATAGCAATTAAATATGTAATGTAAAGTGGAGCAGTGATAGACGCCGTGTCAACCATTTGCAAAGTCATTAATATCTCAAGAACTACATTTCCTAGACATAGGAGTTGCAGAAGAAGTAAATAGTCCTCTCTCCCCTCTCTCATTAGTCATTAATGATAGTAAAACGAACACATATCTACACCGCACCCCAATAATAAGTATAAATTATCGTACCACCAGAGTGGTGGAACAGGCAAATTCATACATTCTCAAATATTTTAACCCCATGTGTTTGATTAGTTTCTTTCAATTATGTAATTTAACACTTGATTTAAAATATAACGTTATTTAAATGGTAATAAAATGCGCAATGCATTTGGCAAAGAAAAAAGTATAAAAATTCTTTTACATCACAACATTCAAATGTATATAGATAAAGCACATATTACGTAATCTGGCAACTTTCACAATGCATTTGTGAACACGAACAAAATAAATTACAATAAAATACAATTCGATACTTTAACAATAGAGGAGATTGCATTACTACTCGGTATTTAAACGACTTTGATTTTACTGACAGTAGAAGATTATTTATAGGACACCAAATGTCTTTTATGTATAAGTCGTACGTAGAAGGTTTGCCGATGACAAGCCCTCCCGCCTCTCACAACCGCGACCCGCGGTCGTCTAGTTCTTAGTATTACTTGGACAAGTCCCGGTCCCAGTTGTAGGAAGCGGGAGGGGCGACCATCGGCAAACCTGCGCACCACTTATAAGAGACTTTGCATCCCTCTGTGTATTTTACCGCCTGTATATCGGGGAGTGTTCCGTATTCCGAGGAATTGTTTGATCTGTTGCCAACGCCTCACTTCTACAACCGTACTGCTCGGCAGCGACGGGATATTCACCTGCATTTCCTTGAGCTCCACGCTCAACTACGCTACGGTTCTCTAGAACATTTATTCCGCGTACAACAATGATCAGGGAGGGAACTTCCCGCCGCGGTTTTCCCTTTGCACTATGACATGAGGTTTTTTAAGAAGGGCGTTCTAAAATTTCTTAGAGGTCGGCAACGCGTTGGTGACATCCCTGGTGTTTCAAACTTCCATAGGCGAAGGTAACTACTTTTCATCAGGTGGGCCGTCTGCCTGTTTGTCTACTTCAGACAATAAAAAAATATACAAGTAAAACAAAAAAACAATTAACATTAGATGTAAATAACAGCCCATAAACGACTCACTGCTGTGTTCGGATCTCCATTTATAGGGTAACAGACAGTATACCCGCCAGGCTTGTTCAAGGGGAATTGGCAGATTTGATACATCGATTATCTCGATATGCAGGTTTCATAACGATCTTTTTCTTCAACGTGTAACGATATGCCCATTTATGCCCGGTTTCAATATTACAAAAACGATTCGTTTTTGATACCGACGGTTAGAATATTAACGCCTGGTAGCTCTACTGATGTTTCTATAATGATCTGTCCGTAGCTAGTTACTCATGAAAGTACCAACTACCGATAAGAGGGGTTTTCTAACCGATCGGTAGACTTTTTGTATGGAAACGACAGATGAAGTGTTTCTATATTATAACCGCTGATTGTCAACACTACTATTCGTAAGAATTTTATTACCATCCGATTTCGGCTGGTTGCCGTTTTTTTGGGTTGCCGGTTTTTTTGTCGTTATTAATACGTGATTTTAAATTTAATTAAACTCTATTTTTTAGATCGTCTTTTGACTTGGATTTAATTCTTATTTATTTATATCTTTCAAATTTACTATTTTCTTTAACAGTTCTAATTCCAATTCAAGTATTGGTTTACTATTCATCTCTTCACCTGCGATAACGTTATAGTTATTGATTGTGACCCAATGCGTCCTCAATATAGCGTTAAAAATAACACTGTCAATGAATATAACATTATTAATAGATAACGTATTAGTACGTACTAACTGTCAATATTTAACGTCATTAACAATAAATTACAACATCTCTTCAAATAACACATTAAATCCATCGCTACATCTGTGTGAAACGCTTGCGTTACAAAAAGTTCCCTAAAACATTTGAATTTGTTACAAAAAGTTCCCTAAAACTTCGTGGGAACCTTGTCCGGTTTTTTGTCAAAAAATCGAACAAGGTTCCCGCAAAGTTTCCGCCATTTGACTCTGGTACCATGAAAATCATTGTTTTTAGCCTTAACTTATTTAAAAAAAATTGCGATCGAAAACCACAAATCCCTATAACTAGCGAAACATTTCTGAAGTGACAACACTGTTTCTTGTGAAATGACATTGGAACAATCATTATTTAAAAAGTTTTTATGTTGTTTAGATAACTGCGTTTTGTTCATGCAACATTCATATAAAATGGCTCTGTAATTATAAGTATTTTTAAAGCAGATAGATTGAAAGCTTGATTTTTAATGACAATCGTATATCACAAAAGGTCTCTTCTTTTGTAAATGTATTTATTTTGTAGTTGTACCTCAACTCATTGAATTACGTTGCGTGTATTACGACCACAACTACGTTGCGTTAGCAAAACGCTTGGGAGGGAATTAGTTACTGATAACCGACAGTATTACTAATCGTCAATGAGCTTGTGAAACGCTCGTAATAGCCCTCTCAACCATCGGTTAATGGTAGCTTCAAAATCAATCAGTTCCTATTACAGACAACCGTCGGTAAAATATAGAAACCGGGGGTCAACTCATGTTTCTATAATGAACTGTTCGTAGCTAGTTACTCATGAAAGTTCCAACTACCGATGGGAGGGATTTTTTAACCGATCGGTAGATTTTTTGTATGGAAACGACAGATGGAGTGTTGCTATAACATAGAAAGAGTGATATGAAGTCAAATGACGTAACTTTGTGGAACTTTGTCCGATTTTTTATTTTCGTTCCATTGTTTTAGGGAACTTTTTGTAGTGCTATAGTATATGTAGTTATAGTTATTCACCGTTTCACACAGATGTAACGATGGATTTAATGTGTTATTTGAAGCGATGTTGTTATTTATTGTTAATGACGTTAAATATTGATAGTTAGTACGTACTAATACGTTATCTATCAATAATGTTTTCATTGACAGTGTTATTTTTAACACTATATTTAAGACGCATTAGGTCACATTCGATAACTATAACGTTATCGCAGGTGAAGCTCAAGAATAACAAAAAACTGTAGTCTAATAACTCTCGAACCTTTAACCTTATTATTAGAAAGGTGGCATTAACCATATAAGTTTTATCTGTGCTGGCAACAAATGAGAACTGAGATCTTTGTTATTGTTTAAAATATTTACGAAAATGATTAAAATGATGAAGATAACCAAAGTGATTAAAATAACGAAAATGATCACAATAACCAAAATGACGAAAATGACCAAACTGACAAAAATTATGAAAATGAAGAAAGTGACGAAAATGACCAAAACGACCAAATTGACAAAAATGACATCACAAAAAACAAAACCTATCCTACTTTCTGGGATAACCTTTACATAAAACTATCCCAAACTCTTTTCCCGAATGAAAAGTATCCTATATCCGTCCTACATATTGAAATGTAAGTTCAAGTTTGTCCGGATGTGAGGCTTGGACCCTAACTAACACTTAAGAAGGACCACAAGCTGTTGTTGGCTGAAAGAAAGGTCCTAAGAAATATCCTGGGTTCGACACATCCACACATCGACACATCACAACACATCGACTGGCGCATACGAAAAAATCTGAAATCAAAGAGTTGGTGGATGAGCTCAATATCATAGGCGAGACCAAGGCATGAAGGCATATCGCTTGCGCTGGCTTGGCCACCTACATAGAATGAGGAAGGGTCACGCGGTGAAAAGAGCCTATCTGGGCAGACCAACGGGACGGCGACCAGTTGGTCGGCCCAGATATCGCTGGAGTGACGTAGTGGAGGGTGATCTGAGCGAGTTTCAAGCCTATGTATGGCTGGCAGGAGATAACGCTGAACTGAAACTAGTGGACTATTCTCGTTTCGAAGGCCAGGACTCATTTTGGACATTTTGGGTCGCTGAGCCGCAACAGTAATTTAGTTAGAAGTTTTAGTAGTAGTACTAGATTCATATTGAGCCATTACAACGTATTTACAGAATTGGGAATTGGTTTTAAAATCAGTAATTTCTATCTAATATATAAATATTAAAAAAATATTCTTAACCATATAGAAATTTTTTATAATTTATAATGTATTATTTTTTTATAAAAAGTAAAGAAAGTTATTATTTTAAAGTAGTTTCAAAGAGGTATGAGTTTTGAGCTAAAAATCAAAAGAATATCAGTTCGATAGAACACAAGGTTATAAAAAAAACAGTTTTTTTTTTTACACTATTCACCACTTCAAAAAATTGAAAAAAATTCATGAGTAGAAAGGATTGTAAAACACATATTCTGAAAAAAAAATGGTGTAGATAAATTTCACAAACTCGAGATAAAAAATATATAAATTTTATTTTATTTTTAAAAAATCGTCTTTTCATCCGGGAATTACAACAAAAAATTTGTTAATGCCTTTTGCTCCCAAGTATTAGTAAAAAATTTGCCATGAGTTAATTTGTAATTTTACTATTGAAAAAAAATATGGAAAAATAGGTTTTTCAAAAAAACTCGAAAAATACTTGACATAAAAAGCTGAAAATTTGGGTGAATTATTTGTATTTGATAACAAAACGAACCCCATAGTAAAAGTAGAAAACGCGCTGGGGGCAATTTTTACTAAGAAACCCTGCTTTATACCCTTTGAAAGATATCTATACATATAATAAAACTGTAGATGTCGAATTTCCGTACAATGAAAAAAAATGCTAAAAACCGAGTCAAGGGGATGTAAGAAGTGAAATAGAACTAATTTAGATTTTTTTCCAATTTTTTTGTTTCTCTGTTTGTCTGTCTATTTGTACCGGCTAATGTCCGAAACGACTGGACCGATTTAAATGAAATTTTGTATGGTGGAAGCTTATATCCCTGGTCAACATAGGATACTTTTGATCCCGAAAAATTAAAGTTCCCGTGGGATAGTTAAAAAACCGCACCACGCGGACGAAGTCGCGGTTATCAGCTAGTAAATAAATAAGAATTAAATCCAAGTCAAAAGAAGAAGTAAAAAATTGAGTTTAATTTAATTCAAAATCACGTATTAATAACGACAAAAAACCGGCAACCCAAACAAAACCGGTAACCAGCCGAAATCGGATAGTAATAAAATTCCTACGAATAGTAGTGTTGACAACCAGCGTTTATAATATAGAAACACTTCATCTGTCGTTTCCATACAAAAAGTCTACCGATCGGTTAGAAAACCCCTCTTATCGGTAGTTGGTACTTTCATGAGTAACTAGCTACGGACAGATCATTATAGAAACATCAGTAGAGCTACCAGGCGTTAATATTCTAACCGTCGGTATCAAAAACGAATCATTTTTGCAATATTGTAACCGGGCATAAGTTTGTAAGTTACAAAATGTAATAGAATTCTTTATTATTCTACTCAATCTATATTATATTCATTACTATTCATACTAAGTTCTTGTAGCTTGAAGTCTGAATTAGTACTTTCTCTTCTACAGTTTGAATTATGATACCATTGGTATTTTCAGTTAAGTTACTATTAGATAGATAGTACAACAGTTTTATTGTTCAATAAAATAAATAATTATAAAAATTCCTAGTAGGTACTGTTAAACCATTACTATCTATATTAATTTTGTTTGGATAATAAATATAATTTCCAGTTATCTCCAAATAAAAAGGATTACGGAAAACTAAAAATATATTTTTAAGTTAAAAAATATTTTATTTAATTATATTATTCGTTATGTTGGAGTGTTAGTGTTAGAGATTTAAGCTGTGACTGAATGAGTCTTATTTGAAGCAGTAAAAAATAACGCCGCATTAAACCCATCACACCATATTTACGTGATACCGCCTAAATCTTTAACACTAATGCAGATGAATCCCCAGCAATATGGGTCTTTTCACGGGAATAATTACTGTGCCCATGTCAGTAAATCAAATTAGTTGTTTTGTTATTTAATATGCCACCTATAAATCATATGGGCAACCTACGCGACCAACGCAGATGCGACGCGTGGAGCGGCCCCCACGCAGTCACTTGCTTACTGTGCATCTTGAAAATCGACTTTATCGCGATATATTTATAGCTTCTTACATTTTAACTATAGCTTTACACGTATATAGCCAACGTCATATATGATTGAATATTCAGTCAAGTTTTCGAATAATGTACAAGCAGACAAGCACCAGTCGAAAGCCGGACAACTCATAAAACCTCCCACTTCACCCGCAACCAAATCGAAGCTTTATAAGTAACGCTAAACAACAAAGTTCTTGTGACAATTCCAAAATTCTTATTAGATACATATACACATGTATGTATATTTTTTTAACCGACTTTAATAAAAAGAGGTGGTTCTCAATTCGTCGTGTAAATATTTTTGCATGTATATAACTTTGTTGTTTCTGATGATTCTTTTTATGTTCGATTCAGCAAAGCTTCGAAATGGTTCCATATTTCAATGTTATTAGACTCTGGGTTCCGAAGATATAGGTAACAGAAAATGTCTCAAAGTCAAATAGAAAACGTATTGAAATATTGTTACGTTTATGACAATCGTAAAATCAGTATGTACCTAATTAAGATCAATAACGCCCTATACTGGACTCGACTAGGGCTAGGAAGGCGTTCAATAGAAATATATAACGATAACCAGTACGACCACGTAAATCGAGTTTGAGATCCGTCGTGTTTAGAAAGTATCGACGATCAGAGTTGAGAGCGAAAATGCTGCCTGGTGAAACCAGATTAATAATAATAGAAATAATATTTAACAATTTTCATCAAGCATTTCCACCAATAAGACTTCTAAAGACAAGCGTAAAACACCGGATGCCAGACGCGGCCGAAGGCCGTGTCGAGCAGTTGCTTTTCTGTAAACCAAAATCGCGGCAGCGGCCGGTGAGTGCTAGGACCGACTGATAGACATATATTCACTGACCAGCATGTATTAGCCAAACTTCGTTTGCGTTACCATAATAACGAGTGTTTGTTAGTGATATTTGACGCCACTTACATGAGGGTCATAAGTACATGTCAATTATTTTTGAGTTGCACTCTACAACGTTTTATATCGTTCCCGCATTTTAGAAGCTACCTTAATAGGGATACCGTAAATGTAACTTAAAACACAAAAAATAAAATTTTCTGCAACATCTTGAAGTCGGTGCCAAGCAAAACATAAAAATTACCAAATACATTATTACAAAAACAAAATATAGTAATCTTTATGTTTTATTTGTCACCGATTTCAAGATGTACAAAATTTTATATTTTCATTATAGTTAAATACTCTTGAAGTTTCTTTTTTTTAGATTCTTTTTCAATTCTTGTTATTACATCTTCTTTCAATCGACAGCATTCCCTTATTACACTGTTCCTTATCACATCATTTATCCTTATCTCACATAAACTTCTCAATGCTCTCATTTCGACTGTGTTTATCCTACTTTCATGCTTCTTCTGCCATACCTAACTTTCAATAGCAATACATTATTTTTGGCACCAACACCCGTGATGGACAAGTATGATCATTGAAATATTTTATTAAGTAATCAATACACATATGAACTGATAATTTAGTATTAAAAGTTTTTACAATAAATTTATTTCAAAAAATATGAATAGTCTTTCGGTAAAGACAGCATTGGAGCTTTAATTCAAAAGTTTTATTCAAATTAAGTTATGATAAATAACATATTTAAAAATCATGCTTAAATTTTGTAAACTTGATGCCTTAACAATAATCCTTACACTACTTAAGCATATGCATAAGTCAAAATTTTAAATGATATAGTAATTCCAACCCAAAAATGTTGAGTGCTGGTTTGGGCCTTGCAATGGACAATGGATTGTACAAACTAATTGTTGACTATGGTGGATACATAGATTTTAATTTATCAACAGAAAGTTTTAAATGTGTACACAGATTAAGTCAAAAAAATTCCTAAAATATCCATGTCCTCTGCTAAGAATCAATCGAATGTCATGGGAATAAGCCACAGGTACCTTAGAGAATTACCACCACATATAAGACAATAACAAAAAGGAACAGGGAAAAATTATACAGACCTATAAGTACTGGATCAATGTCAATGCCCATTACAGACCGAGCACCAAGCGTTCGAGCTACTGCAATGGATATGTGTCCCACATTGCACCCGATGTCCAACACATCTTTATTCTGGAACAGATGTCGATGCATCTCAAACACTTGAAGGCGGATATCCATTGTTGCATTCAAATTACGGTATCCATAATACCTGAAAATATGTAAAAATAATATAAATTATAAAACAAGTAAATTACATAAAACAATTCTTTTTTAATTTAGAATTTTAATAACTATTGTCCTACAACCTGCCTCAATTTATGTTTTATACAATATAATGTGATTTATTGCCAAACTGATAATATTATCCTTTTGTCCCTTTACTCTAAGACATACCATATATATGTACCTTTAAGTTTTACTAATTACAGATCAAACTCATTTCTAGTGCGAGCAAGTAATTATTTAAATAATGTAAGTAAATAAAATGACATGGACCCATTTGCAATCAGTATTTCAGGAGCCAAGCGGTGTCTAAGCCTTAAATTATTCAACAGTGACTAAGCATCTCGGTGCCTTTTTTACATCTGCATGTTACTTTTAACCAATAGCTTATTCATGAACACCTGTCATTGGCTTTCTTTTGTTAATTATAATTATCTAATCAAATGTATTTAGCTGTAGGTTTTCCATAAATAAATATATAAATAGACATACCTGATACTTTGTAAAGAACTGAAATTTCACTGTGCACAGGCCAAGGTACATAACTCAAGAACTGCACCGGCTAAGATAACAGTGTGTTAAAAAATTGTGAAATCTAACTAGATATATATATTAAAATTCCACCTGGAGCCTTTTTATATTGCAGTTCAATAGACAAGCTGACAGCTCAACTGACAAAAAGTGGTTACCATCTCTGTTGTGGATTAAAGACTATATTTGTTAATGTAATATAATACTACTTTAAATTATAATTTCACATTATTATAATTTTAAGAAAAACAATTTGGTTGTGATTCAAACACATGACAAAAATGCTGTTTTATTTTATTTAGTACCATTTTAATTCATTTTAATATATATATTTTTGACTAGTTCAGAATCAATAGCCTATGGGTGCTTGCAACACCAGAGCCTTTTGTGTAAACTTACAACACTTTTATGTCAGCTTCACATATTATTCAAGAATTGATATTATTACAGAACAAAGTTATAGTTACTATAAATTTTACAAATTTAATAAATAAATCAGCTGAGTGTATGTCAGACAGTACACATTGAAGAATTTCGTAGAGGACATGACCATCCCATAAGATTATGTCATTTGGCTATGAAACCCTAAAAATTAATTAAAAATACCACATCTATTTAAGAACTACTTCATCTTTGGAAATCAATATAAGGGATATTGACTTATAATATTTAACTTCCCCAATCTGAGTAAGGACACACAACTACAGGACTATGTAGTGAACACTAAAAAATTTTTTTAATTCGGTTACATGATATCTATGCCAGATATTTATTTTTCACTATGTGCAGCCCTCTTAACCTGTATATAGAATACACATTCCTACTAATGGCCAGTTCCTATATCTTACTACTCATTTTCTTGTCTTACCATCATTTACATTATGACATTATTTGTATGGCGCTTATGTCAAATTTTAACCAACAGTAAAGCAAATGAAAGGTTGGTAAGATATAGGAAGTCTCAAAGTAATATTACTGTGACATACAAAGACTGAGAGAGAGACTGACAAATATAATTATGTCATAAGGGAACAATTATTACACAAACCAACCTTAAACAAAGTCAGTTAACAATCATTCCAGTGAAAGCAGGACAAGATCGGAAAGGGTTTTTGCTGAATAAAAATTACTAGTAATAAATAAAACTTTAAAATTTCATTACCTATCATAATTTCCATATTGATATCTTGAATTTTTGGCATGAAATGTTGGCAACTTTTGTTCTCCTTCAGATTGGCTCTTAAGTTTGGTACGGTGTGGTGATATGGGGCGCTCTGGAGGTGCAATACGCTGCTGTGGTCGTGCCCGCATCCAAGCTCCTGGCTGAGGTACCACTGGACTAACTATTTTATCCAACGAATCCATGCGCCTTAATTTCTTTACATCTTTACCTTTCTGAGAGGCATTATCACTGTCACTGCATGATCTCTTACGACATTTGGCTGCAACAGTAGATGTCGATGGCTCTGCTGGCAAAGGCTCCTTCATTCCATCCGGGTTCTCTGTGGCAACTTCTTTAGGTGATGAGTGTAATGTATCTGTTGTGCGTCGCCTTATCCTCGCCTTTTTTCGTGGCTTACGTTGTTGCATTTCTAAACGTTTTTCATATTCGTCATTGTCCAAAGGTTCCATTAAGTTAAGAGGATCTCTAATATTTGGAGGAATAATAACATCAATTTTAGCCTTATGCCGAGGCGGTGTCGGCAATGGTGATGATTCTGGAGTGACTGCATTCATAGCTCTATTAACATCTTCATCTTGAAGGCTATTTAAATTTAACGGGTCAGATATGTTGCCTCCCAAAAGAAACTTTGTTGGTGGAATGAAAACTTCTTTGCGTGGCCTTTTATGTGGAAGAAAAAACTTAGAAATAGAAGGGAAACTTTGGGCTCGTTTTCTACATTGTTTAAATTTCGTACCAGTATAATGTACCCGGCGTATTACGTTTCTATCGGTGTTGTCCTTAGAAGGAGTATGGCCTTTTTTTCCATGACGAAACTTCTTTTTAGTTTTCTTTGAATTGCCAGCTCCCCCTGATTCACCTTCTCTGGAAATATTTGCATCCGCCAATTGACCAACGGATTCGCAAAAATTTAAAGACGATTCTGCAGATTCAGCGACTTCATTTTCAGATATTTCACCAGTTAATTCACTAGCAGTATCTTTGTTCCGTCGAGTAAACACACTTTCTTCAGGACTTCCCATTACGTGGAAAAGAAATCTACATTTTAGAAACACAATACATTTAAAATATTAAATTTACCGCCACTCCGGTACTTGCATTTGGCCATCCGTCAATGGTGGTAAACAGGTTAACAAGCAGTAGGTTTTTAAGATTATTTATTATTAACGCAATCTTAATATTACTATTATTTAATCACCAAACAGTCTACTTCTAAAAACTTTTTGCTTTCCACTTAGTCATGAGAAGATAGTCGTATTTTTAAATAAGCAATTCCACACATTTCACTACACATCAAGAAAGCAAGCATAATACGGCATTGGGAAGGCAATTGGATTTACAGCTGTTCCCATTTACTGAAGACAGAGATGAGAGACAATTAATTCTGTATCCTATTCAATGATTGGCTAAACGTGACCAAGTTTTTAGAATTAGCGGCACTGTCCAATGAAAATTTTTCTTTGGTAAATAAAAATTAAAAAGTAATTTTGTTCAACGAAAACAAATCTAACAGAATATCTATGCCAACACAAAATGTTACTATTTCGCCAAGCCATAAACATTAAAAAAAAATACTATTTCTCTGGTCAGTGATGAAATCGAGAACTCCGTTGAATTATGCCTTTATGGCAAATTCTACTACTACTACTCGGTCGAAAATCAATGAGTTTTATGCAGAGATGTGACTTATCTAAGATACAAATATTTGAAATACAGATACAAGATACATAATACGTATTTTTATCTTGTATCTAGATACTTTATAAAAATGTATTTTATATCTTGTATTTAGGTACCATTCGTAATTCGTATCAAAGTATTTACAAAATACTAAGATACCAAAATCTTAGTATTTTATAAGTACTCTGTTTGCTAAAATACTTTTGTCATAATTATCTGCATTTTTTTACATTTACTATGCCACCTTATAGGTAGATACAACTGAACGCATCGTTTAAATTGAAATCAACTTATTAAAAGGCATCTCCACGTGGAACCAGATGGAACACTTATTATAATTCCATACAAGATCTTCTGGCAGTGCAGGAACTTCTTAGTGAAACCATGAAAATGTAGAAATTACCTCCGTTGAAGAAAAATGAAATACACTTTCTAAGTTAATATGTGGACTGTTCAAATCAATAGCAGAAGGTATTCAAAGCCTGCTAGTAACGTTTTCTATGGCTGTCAATAGTCAATTGCTGGATCAGCGGGGGTTCTATGTGCGGCGTTTGTTCTGTACCCTGTGGTTTAGCTGCCCCCAGGATCTTAATTTGGGCTGACCAGCATTTCCTCTTGTTCTAATGGCTTTTTGAAGCGCCTTCTTGGTGCCTCTGTACCCCTTGTACAACCTCGTCTCCATGATCACTGTGTCATGGGCGCGGCCGCGCTTTCTCCTAAATCTGGTGTATTGGCGTTGCAGGGCCTGAGAGCTCGATAGCACCACCACTTCCAGTTCTGGACACGGCTTGCTACAGTGGGGCTAGCAAACGTCCACTGTGGACCCACCCCGCTGGCGTACACACATGTAAGCAGACTCCGGTTAAGGACCACGAGACCTAGCTCAATCAACCATTCCGCGAGCACCCTGCCCCTGCGGTCTGTGGATGGAGAACCCCCCAATTCGCACATTAAGTCCTGGGCTGCGGCGCAATGGTCCACTATTCTTATAATTCTCTCTTGTCTTTTGTAACTAATTGTTTATTCTACAATGTTTCCCGAGCTCTGCCTCGTGTAGCGACTTTTCTCTTTTGGGAGTATGGTATTAAGACCTCATCGAAGAAAAAAGTGATAAAATGTTTGAAGAACTGATCTCAATGAAAACCTTTAAAATATAATATATTATCGCATTTGTGCGATTTTTTCATAATCCATGTAATAATAAGTTCAATAAAATTCAGATTTCTTACAAAAAGGATTTTATCTTTAAAAAGTGTTTACAAGATACGTATTTTGTATTTCGAATACCATTTTCAAAGTATCTTGTATCTGGTATCTTAAATACTTACTTTAATAGTATCTTGTATTTTGTATTCAGATACTTGGTATACCGTATAGGGTATCTTGTACATCTCTGGTTTTATGACAAGTCGAAAAGCAATAAATATGTTAACTACCCAGATCATATTTTTAAGTAATGTTCATCATCATCATCATTATATTTTAAGTAATGTTTACAGTTTTAAAAAATAAAACTATACAGGCAGCGTTGCTCTTTAACTCTCATAAATAAATTATTCAATAGCAACATCGATACGCCGCGTACACATTGAGTCTACGCTATATTCAACTAAACTATATTCATTCTAACAGAACGATATATTGCACTGATGAAACTACAAAGCCAAGCACATCCCTTTTTTTTCTTTTTTTTTTAAGGCGGGGGAAATTCATTTCGCACATACCGGGTCCTTTGCTAGGGATTAGACCGTTGTTGATCATGGAGGCTTTCCACTGATGCAATCCAAACAATAATCAACCGGCTTGTGTGGAGACTCGACTAATCAATACCCCACTAAAACCACCCTCCTCCCATGTGCCCCGCGCTTATGGCAGGAAAGGCGTGAGATACAGAACGTAGTTACGCCCACACCGATCCTAGCGCACAAGTGCTTGAGAATGCCCCGGGAGAGGCAAACTCACTTAGTCAACAGGGGTGAAGACTCCTCTGCTCCCTAGATGCTAGAGGGCCCCTGCAGCGGTATTTCAGGGAGGGAGGTCATGCGCATACCTGCGCCTCCGGGCTCCCGACTGACGTCGGCGCTCGCAAGACGCATGCGCACTTCCATCTCTCTCCCTAGCTCGTTCCGCGGCCTCCTTATGAGACACTACCGTCTCGCAGAAATTGGCCGCACCCACCCACCAATCGTCGCTGTGCAGCATGGCTTGCACCAGATCGCCCAGCGATTCGATCGGTCCTACAAGTGTCTCGAGTTCAAACCTCTGAGGTGCCCATGCTGCGCACTCGACTAGCGTGTGTAACGCCGTGTCTAGCGCACCACACTGGCGGCATTGGGGTGAAGGCAAGCAGCCCGCAATCTGACACAGATACTTATCGAAGCAACCGTGCCCGGTAAGTATCTGTGTCATTCTGAAGGTCAGGGTCCCGCGTTTCCGCGAGAGCCATCGCAACAGCTGCAGTCGAACCGCTTCCACCGTGTCAATGCCAGCAACAGGGTTTTCCAACTCTACTGACCAAGCTTGGATCATGGCCGCGGTTTCCCGCGTCCTGATCACCTTGAGTTCGGCCTGGCCATAGATCAGGCCACGGGCGAGGGCATCCTGTCGGGAGTGCCGAACTTTGGCTATCACGTCCGCCTGGAGAATGTCAGCAACAGGGTTTTCCAACTCTAGACAAGCATATCCCTTTCGTTTACATTGGTCAATCCAATTTGTACGAGGCAACGAATGGATATGTACCAACATTAAGCAACTAAAATTAAAGATATTTATACACTATACACGTTTAGCAAAAAATAATATAAAAAAGGTGAATGGTTTCATCAATCTATTCCTACCAGATCATTGGGTTGTCATTAGACTTTCTATGGTGTTGTAGGTCTAGATTGATATATACTAAATCTGTTCCATTTAGTAAAATTTTAATAACATATTGCCAACCCACAAATATCCCACAGCTGAACTTAACACTCGCCTTTACCATAACACACTCTCCAGATTACTTTAGGAAGTCCGAATGCTCAAAGTCACGTCCGCGACTTACGACTTATAATGTGCACACTTCAATGGACTTTTCGTATCCAGATAGATTGTAAGCCACGCCCCTTGGCCGCGTCCGTCAGTCGCGACTTATAATAAGCACACACCTTTACCCAACGACTGCTAACCTAGGCTCAGTATTTTACTTAT
The DNA here is from genome assembly GCA_039645545.1 of Dendrolimus houi. NCBI lineage: Eukaryota > Metazoa > Arthropoda > Insecta > Lepidoptera > Lasiocampidae > Dendrolimus > Dendrolimus houi. The sequence continues at coordinate 11,576,333 of CM077127.1, read as the reverse complement.
AGACTTGAGGGATTCTTGGTAGAAAATAACATAAGTTGAGTTTATTTAATGTTTATATTTTATCCTTTGATTTGAGTGGAAATGTAGTGTTTTATATCGTTAACTTATAAATTTCTATTAAACCTTCTGTGGGAGAAAGAATATTCATTTAGCCATAAATTTTTATTCAATTGATCAAGACATTTTTTTTATTCAAGGAGACATTGAATATGACAGTATTTGTATTCAAGAATTTCAGGATTAAACTTAGTTTTTTCTAAATTGACTTTGACTCGATTTTAAAGCCACTTGAACCATATATTATTTTTTTAAATAAGGCAGTGCAGGATTTCATGTGCACAAACCTTTATAAATTTTGGTAAATTGGCTGCACTGTCACAGCGTCGTTTTCGAATTTTGAATCAAAAATAACTGTTTGTACTGACTACTGATTTGTAGTTTGTACAAGAAATTTGAGACGTAACTCCGATACCGCTTGTGTAATTTGTTATATTATTCTTTAATTCAAGGTATCGCGGTTATGTTGTTATTGTATCATATAGTCTGATAATTTTGTTCTAGTTATTTTTTAATGCATGAATGTCAGTACTATTTCCTATTAATTGGTGTTTGCTAATCAATTACAGAATAATAGCCTAAAAGGGTACTAAATAATTCACAATAAAGAATTGAGGTAAGTGTATGTTAAATTTTCAAACTGTTATTTATTTATTTCTTCCTAAAATGTTTACAAAGGCTACATAGGTAGTCATATAATTAAATCAAAAATATGTCAATGTACAATATAATGTACATATTTTGTTTGTTTGGTGATAGTCAAAATTTTACAGATTCTGCAGAAATATATCTAAAATAAAAACACTCATTCAACACCCTAATCAACAAGGATCTAGTAACAATAATATATCAAGACATTTTTTATTTATTAGATTTTATGATACCAAATGGTACTAATTTTAATCATCATATATTTAAAAAGCTACTAAAACGAAGTGCCACTCTTCTAGTCACTGAAAAATAAATTTTATGTTCTGTATTGACGCTGGGCAATAAACATCGGTCACCCCTGTTGGGTTACACAGGACACAGTCTGTTCTAGTTTGGGTGCCATACATAGACTGTATTGTAATGCCAACTCAGTATTACATATACACAAGTTTTGCTTAAACTTTATACCTATACTTTCACAAAGTAAATAAACATGTTTATCTTATTTTACTTATGATATTTTCAGATGAATCGGAAAACAAGACTTCCGATTATAAACTCGAAAGAAAACAGAGCTGGTCTTTGTAATAGGCAACCTACAACAAGAAATGCTGTCAACATTCTGAGTGATGATGAGAAAAGAAGTTTAATACTAAACCACACTAAACCAATTCGTCCTGGAGTTAGTTCAAATGTAGCAGCATCAAGCATTGCACCTGCGCCACGGCTCAAAAGATCCGCAACAGCTCCGACAACTATTAATGTTCCTACAAAAGTAAGCAAGGTAGAGAAAAAAGTTGCTCCAAAAATTCCACCATACGACTACAAAGCTAGATTTAATGATCTGCTGGAGAAACATAAGGTAATGAAGTCTGAATTGATTGATCTGAAAGACAAGCATGTAGAGGTGTCAGATGACTATGAAAAAATTAAAGGAACAATACAAAGTTGCACCTCTGAAAGAGATATTTTAAAAGAAAAGCTATTGAACACTCTTAACGACTTAAAAGATAAAGTATCAGAGTTTAACAGAATTAAAATTGACTATGATATACAAAAACATGAGAATGAAGAACTCCAAAGAAAAGCAAAGTTATTGGAAGATATTACAATCAATCTGAAACAAAAATCTTTAGAATTAGATAAAGTTAAATCTGATTATGATGAATTATATAGACACCATAGCAGTCTCAAAGAAGAGACTGAAGCTTTGAGAGCTCTAACACATAATTTAAAAAAAATATCAATAGAATATGATAAATTAAAACTTGACTATAAAGAAGCTCAAGACTTCATTCTGAAGTACAAAACTGAAGCAGAGGCTTTACAAAATATTTTGGCAAATATGTATAAAGAACAAAGAGACTTAAGAAATACCATTCAAGATTTGAAAGGTAATATTAGAGTCTATTGCAGGGTACGTCCACCGTTGGAGAGTGAAGCATCTAAACCACTATTCAATTTGAATGTCCTTGATGCCTGTTCAATTGAAGTTGAAAAGTTTGAATTAAATTTAAATTCAGCTAGGAAAGGCAAGTCTCTTCATTCATTCTCATTTGATGGTATATTCACTCCTCATGCATCACAGGAAGATGTCTTTGCTGAAGTGTCATCTATGGTCCAGTCAGCTTTGGATGGTTACAATGTGTGTATATTTGCCTATGGCCAGACAGGCTCTGGCAAGACCTACACTATGGAAGGAGGTTGTGGCACAGAACAGTATGGTATTATACCCCGTGCTTTTAACATGATATTTACATGTATGGAAGATTTAAAAAGGATGGGGTGGGAGCTTAGTATCAAAGCATCTTTTCTGGAAATATACAATGAAGTAATTTATGACTTACTTAATTCTTGTAAAGATCAAGAAAATCATGAAATTAAAATGGTTAATTCAAAAGGTAATGATGTATATGTATCAAATTTGAAGGAGGAAGAAGTAAAGAGCTCGCATGATTTTATCAGGCTGATGATATTTGCCCAACGTAACAGACAAACTGCAGCCACAATTAATAATGAACGCAGTTCCAGGTCTCACTCTGTTGCACAAATAAAAATATCTGCTGTTAATGAAAAACGTAAGGAAAGATATACAAGCAATCTGAATTTGGTGGACTTGGCGGGTTCAGAGAGTGGCAAAACTACACAGAGAATGGATGAAACCAAACATATAAATAGATCACTGTCAGAATTGTCCAAAGTGATACTGTCTTTGCAAACCAACCAGTCTCATATCCCATACAGGAACTCAAAACTCACCCATTTATTGATGCCCAGTTTGGGTGGAAATTCAAAAACTCTTATGTTGGTCAATATAAATCAATTTGATGAATGTTTCAGTGAGACTCTAAATTCTTTAAGATTTGCCACTAAAGTAAATAATTGTCGCATAGTCAAGGCAAAGAAAAACTTATCAATGTATGACATATAATATAACTTTGTATATTATCTCTTAGTAGTTAGTATATTTTCTTTCTATTACCCTTTGGCTACATCTGGGGTATTGATATAGCTAGTGAATAATGCCGTTAATGAATAGCTACATTAATAGTAATAATGTGGTTCACAATTAATAACAATATAGCATCACAAATTTCTAATGTTTGCTACATCTGGGATAATATTAATGTTAGTGACTATGTCACAGATGTAGCTAAGTGTTTAATGTGTTATTTGTGAGGCAACTTTGTTATTAATTAGTACTGCTATATTTTTAACGCTATAAACAAGACACATTTGGCCACATTCACTAACACTAATATAATTGCAGTTGGAGCAGGGACATAAAGAAAAATCTTTCGTAATTTACATTGTAATTAATAATGCTGTAACTGTTACATCAAAATAAATGTAATTCATTTATTAAATTATATTTGTGTTTATAATCATCAAAATAAAAGAGCAGACAGTCAAATCAACTGAGATACTTTTTATAAACATACAAAACATTGCAGCCTTATAGATTTTGTACGACCGTACCAACTTACGACGTCATAAGTAGGCACAAGTAAAAAGAGTCAAATAGCTTATTGTGGTTTAAAAAGTTATTTGTTTCTATAATGATGTTTTAAAAATTAGACGCTAACGATGTTATTTTATCGCCTGTTCTTTTATATGTAAAAATGTTAGAATTTATTATAACTTGTGTATCCCTATTATATAGAACATTGCAAATGTATTTAATTTCTTTTGAAACTTGTGTTATAAAATAGTTTTACTATGACAACTTTAATTAACAGATTTAAATGTGAATTGACTTTTATTCTGATGTTGCAGTCACTCTCCAATGTTTATGATTATTGACTTATGTCGAGTGACAAGCAATATCTATTTTTTTAATTTGAAACAGGCAGACGGCACCCAGCTAAGGGGAAATGTTTACCATCGCCTGTAGACATTTGAGACGTTGTAGCAAAACGGTTAACGGGGTGTTATTTTTTTAACTCTATTACCAAAACGTATTTGACCACAGTCACTAACATTAGATGTAGCAGGGATACATAACGAAAATGTTCTGTAAAATGACATTGCCATTTGTAAAGTTTGTGATTGAAGTGGTGTGTACTTTCGTTAGCCAAACAACACACTGACATCGTCTATTTTGTTACTTAGCTACAGCACCCTAAAAAGGCATTTAAATCGAAGGTACCTCATACTTCAAAAACTATTCAATGGATCTTGTTTTAATTTTTTGGTTCGAAAATCCCTACCTCATAGTCCAAAGGTTAGAGTGGAGGGTGATGACACACTTCTTAAGACTGGATGCGAATATATGCCCACCTATTACTAAGTATAAAAATGTTATTTTTTTTATGTATGGCGGATAATACATTTTTCCGATTTTACCGCACCATTGTGTAGTTTAAAAACATCTCAAATTTAATTGATATAGACCTAGATGTTTTTGCTAAAAATGACATTGGCAAAGTCGACGCCTAAGGCGTTGGAGCCACTAACAACAAGAACAGAACAAAGTAACTTGCACAGAGAAATGAATGGGCGGCCGGATCTATACTATATATTTTAATTAGGATATTTAGGTATTTAGATCTACACAGAAAAACTCATTTGATTTTTTTTTAACTCAGTTGTTTAATACGTATGATTTTGTTATTTTCGGTATTGTCTTACTATCACACTCGGAGTCATAATGGTCCTTTGTTAATTATACTTTTAATTAGCTTTAAAAGTCCAGAATCCTAATTTTTTTTCTAAGTTTGTATGTAACTCATAGCTATTGCGGTTGTTAATATATAGTTCTTTCAAGTTATTCTTTAATCACTGGGTATTTTTATAAATAATTTACTAAAATAATATTATATAAAACAGTCGTTTCCGAGGCGTACTATGTACACATTATAAAGGCCGTTCTGCTACCTTTTATTATTGGGTATTACATATTAATAAAAATTTAATGGTTCTTTAAGCTCTTCAAGTGTTGTAGTGATTAAAATTATGTATCTATATATTTTATATTGAATTAAAAATTGCATTTTATTTGCTTTCCTTGACTTCTTATTTCGTGGGAACCTTTAATTTTTTTTTAGTAACCATGTTATGTAAAATATAATTTTGTATAATTAATATTAAATATATTATAAATATGCACAACATGTTTTATTTGGATATTGTATGTATTTATTAAGAATAATATACAGTTAGTTCATAATTTCCTCTAATAATCCATATAGAATTTTAAACATTTAGTGTACTTATGGGAAATAAAACAAGTGTTAAGAAAATCTAATGAAATTAATTTATTTCGATAATTAGGAATAAGGACTAGATAATATTAAGCGAAATGTCGTATTTCTCATTCACATGCACAAGACGCAGTTTGTTGTGTACATCTCCGTTTGTCGCGGCGCACGCGACAAGTGGCACAAGGGCGCGGGGGCCAAGCGAGCAGTAGCAGCGGCCATGGTGGCGAGTCCAGGGTCCTCTCGCCGCTCGCGTTCAACGCGACACGTCTGGCTCAGTCGCCGCCTCCTCGCTCTGCGCGGGAAGCTTCGCTGTCTCAATGGTATGTATCAGTCTGTCTAATCCGTAAAGGAAACCTTCCTCGTGATTACCCTGTTGCCAGGGTGCACGGTGGTTCACTTGGGATCCCTCTGGAAGGCGTCTCGTTTTTGCGAAATCTATAAGCCAAGCTCCAACACGTTCATCGTCGTAAATAATGAATATACTGCTGCCGACGATTTCGTGGCTCTTGAAAAATTCGGAGCGCTCGAAGAGATCTCTGATTTCACGCAAGCGGGTTGCAATAGCACGGCGGGCACGTTCATCCTTGCCAAGGAAGCGCGCTACAGTGGCAGCTAATTGTTTGGGCTCACGTACTTTCTGCAGATCGGTGAGCGGTGGCTGACCCGGAAGTTTAACAGCTTCGATGCGAAAGCCCTGTTCAGCTGAAGAGGACTGTTGTTCACGGAACTGCATGTAACGTAATTTAGTAACGGCGCGTGCGGCGTGTTCACATTCCGTGGGTGCATTAGGGTCTAGACGCACCATCTTCTCATACAGATCTGATCGAGCATGGGCGTTACTGACTTCATCTTCTAAGAAGGTGCGGGTTCCCATCTTCACGTCCATTACATGAGGATCCCGGAATCCATGCAGCAAATCTTGTAGTTCAATGAAACGTTCGCCACTGTATTCCAGTTCACGATAATAACGAGGAATGACTCCGCGCATATGGGGGCATGCGGCGAGGGCTTCGTAGGTATCGCGTTCAGGGTTGTGCGCAGGATGATCGCCGGCGGCGCGGCGTTTCCAGACGGTGCCCGGACCGGCGGGTGCCAGGGAGCCCGGGTGTCCCGCTAATTGGAACCATTCTGACGAGCGCGATTTCAATAGAGCATCTGAAGCAGGCGCTGATAATTCCAACGCATTCTGTAACAAAGAGAAATAAACTCATAAATTAAATATGTAATATTATTTAACTTATTTTATTTATTACAAACTTTGTAGACATAGAACACTAGGTGTTGCTCGTAGCTTTGCTCGCGTAGATTGAAAATAGTCGTAGCTTGAGCAAATTTTCTATACCTTTTTAACACCCTAGGGTTTGAATTTCTAAAAATACAGATAAACGTGTACATTTATTTCTAACCAGAAGCAAGTATATATAAATTTCATGCTTGTTATTTTGAAAATGACGGATTTTCATAGAACTTTTCACCCCCTTAGCTGTTGAATCTTCAAAAATCCTTACTTAGTACGTACCTACACTATTGAAAGAACCCGCATGCAAATTTTCATGGTCCTAGCTCCAGTAGTTTGGACTGTGCAGTGATATGTCAGTAAGGTCAAGTAATTATACAAATCAACTCTCAAATGCCAAAAATGTTAGAAACATAATTGTAATCATATAATTAAAGGAGCTATCAACTTACAATTGCTAGGAACTTTAGTAGTTCAGAGGGCTGTGCAGATGATGGCGCAGAAGTCGGTGGAGTGGACTCCGCGGGCACCGCATTGCGTCGCCAACGCTTGAAGAGCACTCCTTCATCTTTGCTGCGCCAGCGTTCTTCCTCCTTGCCAGGCACAGCGACCTATAGACAGCAAAAAACACCAAATAAGTCACAATTTTACACTTAAAACACATTGGAAATACAGTTTCACTTTCACACTAATGCAGAAATCACGCATTACAATTTGATGACGTACCGCTAAAATTTTATTAGCTGCGTAGAGAAGCCCACCGGGGCCGAGGCGGCTGAACACCGATTGACGGGAGACACTATTCATCTTGCTGGTGACAGTCATAACGTACGAGTATTTATGTAGAATGCGCGAGCACAAATGACGATTGTGATAGTAACGCGGGCAACGGGCGTGAGGTAATAGCTGGTGTTAACCTGCGATTGATGTTAGTGGGAGGGACACGACGGTTTTATAGAGACCTCGGCTTTCGCATGACGTCGACACCGCGGCCCCGCGCTCCGCCTCATGCCGCATGCTCCGCATCTGCGCCCGCGCACCAGCCTAACTAACAGCATGCCTACGACCACGACTTTTCTTAACGTCTCGGCTTTTCTTAAAAATTTAGTTATTTTTTGTGTTAGTCATCAGTAGACGCGTCTATACGGCTCGTCGGGAAAAGTAATGATTTATCTATATTCCTAACCAACGATCTGTAAAGTCCTTATACTCAATTGGAATAATGTCTAACAACCTAAACATTACTTATTATTTTTCTGGCTCCAAAACTTCATTGGTACTATCTTAAATTTACAAGTAGGTGGTGGTAATTTTATTTTATTACGTTTTTGACGAAAGCAGAATTCTGTTCATAATTTAATTATTCTGGTAACGAGGACAACTTTTATCTAGAGAATAACGTTATATTATTTTAATGTGGTCTTTAGAAGAACTAGATTTTATTTTTAAGTTTTATATATTTGAAATACCTACAGTAATCTTATAGACCCAGGCATAATTATCCTGCTTGTAAGTACTTAGTCTTGAGGGCCTGCAGGTAGAATACAGAGCTTAATTAGATGGAAAATATTGAAACGGACAAATAATTCAATATTTATATATTTAAAAACTATTTAGTCGTCATTTTTGAATCACAAATAATGTATTAATACTACAATGTTATAACCTACTGAGAATATTGTATTATACCTACGTATAATCCTTTTAAGACCAGAAATAGAATACACTTAGCCTAGGTCACTTTGTTCTACGAGTTAAGCGCCCATAAGGCTGTCATCGTCCACGATAGTCAAAGTTACATTAAATATTCTTTATTGTAAAGCGTCAATATTTTTTTGTTATTACTGGATTCCTGTATTCTACTACTATCGATTTATTTGCCTTACTATACTGGTTAGAATTTGATATAAACTCTATATGATAAGTAATACTTATTGTAATACGGAGGTATTTAAACTACTAAATTATCAATTTTCTACCACTGGATAGCAACATTAAAACCCAACTTATATAATGTTATCCTGGATCCATAATAATGACGCAGGGAGCGTACCTTAGTTTGTGACGCAATGGGAAAGCACGCATAGTACCTACTACCTACCCATACACTTTGTAAAAACATGACGCGCTGTTCCAGGCGGACGCTTCTTTGCGACGCATACTACTCGATACACCAAGCAACTTAACCGGAATAATGACGTATTTAATATAATTGTTCCGAATTAACTACGCGCATTGTTTTAAGTATAGCTCATTTAGTACAAATAAAATTGTCTTCACACTATTTTTAATTACACAGTTAAGTTCTTATTAGCGGAAATCATCAACGACGTAGACGTGATTATATAGTGACATTTAACTGTTTTGTTATGAAAAACGGATTCCATGGTTAATAATTTTAGTGAAACTTTTGTTATAGGCACTTACCATTAACATTAAAAAATCATAAACTTAGGAATGTGAACACATCTTGTCATAGGAAGATATATCCGCTCTCTTTTGGTAATAACTAATAACATATCGAAATTATAAGTGTTTCTAGTAAAAATGAGCCAAGACAAAAATATGAATTTATGTAGCTATGAGCTTTTATTTAGTTAAGCCATTGTATCCGTGTAGGAACGGAGAAAAAGTATGATTTCCTGCGACTGGGAAGCCTGTCGTATGTGCCGACAAAACAACACAAAGCCAGGTGGTAGGGTATTTGCCCATCCGGGTGGCTACCACCGCTGGTCTAGAGTATGCTGCCATAACAACCTTGGGTTTGTTCTGGCATTAGTAGCCAGGTTCCAGTGTCCCTTTAGAGAGCGGCAGCACCCATAGTGTTACAAATATCCATAAGCGACGGTAACCGCTTACCATTAGGTGGACCATCTGCCTATCTGCTGAACTCATGCAATAAAATAAACCAATTTTCATGTTGTTTTTCTGCAAAACTAATTACTTTATAAATATTGGACAATATTTTAAAATAGTAGAGTAAAGAGTACCAAATGCTTCGTCACGAATAATACAATTAAGGTGATTTTTTACATTTATTAAATCTTTGGATACCAACTTACTATGCTAATACCTATCATAGGAAATAACGGAAAAAGCTCATTTTTAAAATACTTACTTGCTTGGATATTAAAACAAAAATAAGATGTATACCAATATTGTTTTCTTACTTAAGATTGGTATTACCCGTATCTCATTATCAAATTTGTTTGCGAAATATTTTAACAAGCTTGTCTACGTGACTGGCGCCTATTCCTATTTGTCTAAGATGTAAAATACAATATATGAATAAAACATGATACTTTATATACCTAGCTTCATTTCACATGCCGCAGAATCACAAATACAGACTGAAAAAAGGTTCTTGTAACAATGACAGCGGGTTCAATATCTCCGAAGGCCATTCCTGTTACAACATGCTACTATTCGTTTGTCTTTCAGAGTGACTTATATTTTATGCCCCTACTCCATCTGCGTTAGTGTTAGTGTTTGTGGCCAAATACGTCTTGTTTATAGCGTTAAAAATAATGCCGTTAATGGTTAGCTACATTAGTGTAAATAAGTTATCTGTCAATGTTTAAGGCCATGAACAATGTCGGATCTGCAATAACGCATTAAACCCTTGGCTACATCTGCGTTACATAGTCTCTAACATTAACGTAATCCCAGGTGTAACAGAGACATTAGGAATACGACGCATTAAAAATCGAATATTATACGTAAATACATCCAAAAAAAATATATAACATACGTACTGGTAATATGACAAATTGGAAATGCATTTAACTATGTGAACTATCTTGTTTAAATAAACGTCGGGAATATGTATCACGTTCCTAATTTGGGACATTGATATATTATATTAGGTTGGGGAAAAAGTTTCTTCGCATTTTATATACAAATTCAAAAGGTTTTTTTATAAAGTTTATTTACATTTGACTAAAGTATGTAGGTGCCATTTTGTTGGATAACTTTTTGCCATCTTGTAGATAGGGACGTGATCCCATTGCTATAAAAATTTTGGGGCTTCTGATCAAAAACTGCGACAAGTGGTTTGGCAGTCCTCTCGTGATGTTAACCTGACACTGCCTAAGGAATTCTGCAGAGACCGAAACAGGTGAAAATCTGAAGGTGCAAGGTCAGGACTATACGGCGGATGCATTAACACCTCCCAGACAAACTTTCGTAATTTTTGCTGAGTGGGTAAAGATGTGTGAGGTCTAGCGTTATCATGGTGAAAAAACACACCCCTTCTGTTGATTAATTACGGCCGCTTTCTCTCAACTTTTTGCTTTAATCTCATCAGTTGTTCGCAGTACAGTTCAGAATAATTGGTCCTGCCTGGCGGTAACAGCTCATAATGAGTAATGCCCTTCCAATCCTACCATACCACACAGCATCACCTTGTTGTGAATTAACCCGGGTTTCGCCAGTCTGTGAAGCCTGACCGGCCTTTGACCGCGATCTTTTTCGCACGTTGTTGTCGTACGTGATCCACTTTTCATCACCAGTTATCAGCTTCTTCAAAAATGGTTCGGTTTCATTACGTCGTAATAAAGAATCACAAATAAGTACACGGTTCATTTGGTTTCTTTCAGTGAGCTCATAAGGCACCCAAATATCGAGCTTTTTTCAAATGCGCCAAAACCGTTTTGTGGTCAATTCCCACTTCTCCAGCTACATCGTAACTACTAATATGCCGATCTTGCTTCACTTTTTAAAAAATGGCATCAATTTTGTCCGTAACAGGGTGACCAGAGCGACGTGCATCTTTGATATCAAAATATCGGGATTGAAAACGCTTAAACCAAATTTGCGCTACTCTCACAGATACTGCATTAGGTCCATAAACGTCACAATTTTTTTTCGCGGCTTGTGTTGCATTTTTACCTTTTTTGTAGTAAAATTTTAAAATGTATCGAATTTTTTCATTAGATTCACTCATTTTAACAATAAGAAAAACAAATGAAAATCACACATTTTCCTAATTTGAATTTGGAATTGTCTTCTTTAAAATTAAAACTTTTTAATGATACCAAAACCAGCCAGATACAAATGGTTATAGCCAAAGAGATCTTATTACAAGTTTATACATACTATATGCGAAAAGACTTTTTCCCCAACCTATTATAATAATATCTACATGATGACGTGCTGTAATTAGAATATAATAAATGAACATTTTTATTATCTAGCAAATTTCAATCTACCGTATTATGATTGATTTTTAAATATCACTCAAGTGTTTATCTGTAATATACTTATATATACTACTTATACTTCTTTTGGGGATTTAAATACATTAATGCAATAAATAGCATATTAACTATGATATATTTTCATTTGACATTTCTATAACAAATATATTTTGGACGTGACAACACTGAGATAGGCCGCCGTCAAATATTTAATTTAATGAGAGTTTTGGCGGCAACTGTAAGGGGGCGTTGTGCTGTACAGTTTTATTTTCTAAAAATGTGTAAAATTATTCTAAAATGAACTGATGAATTGTAGGATATTGATAGTTTTTGAGTAATAATTATGTGTTTTTGTGAGAATTGTCAACTGTATAGTCAAATGTGGCCATTCAAGTTTTCACAAGAACTCTTGTATTGCGTCAGTTGTAGCCTACAATACAACTGCGCTATTATACGAAGACTTATACATACATATATCAGAATTGGCTGTATAGACTAAAAAGATTCCTTTGCCTGCCTGTGTGGTGAATTCTACTACTACTTTAGTTTGATGACGTTATCTATGTATCTGTACGATAAAATTGTCTATCTGGACACTTGTATAAATTACTTAATATCTGTAAAGTGCGTGCGTAAATTAAATAACAAAATTAGCGTGCCTGTCTTGTTATCCGATATAAAATGTACCTTATCACTTACTTACTCTAAACAATATTTGTTATCCTACTATATAGTGCGGTGACAACAGAAGATAAGAATCCAGAAAAGAACAAGTACGTAACAAAAGGAAAGGCAAAGGGGTTGTTGCATTTTATGCTTGTTTGACAGGCTTCCGTACTTTTCCAGTGTTTACGATACCGCTTGAGTCGTGTAACACCAAGTGACGTCCATATCAAATATTATTATGTTTAACAGCAGCTAATAGATTATGCCCTGAGTTTGCTTTAGCTCAGACACGCTTATTGAAGTGGTCACTGTATCTTTTTAAAACGTCTGCACAGAACTACACGTAATAACTGTATGTTGTTTCAATAGTAGGTATAATTGCTTGTAAATACTTGAAAATTCAAGTATATTTCCAATTAGTTTTTCTGCGCGCTTTTCGGTTTGTTCGAATATAGGTACTATAGATCTAAATTTCGCAGAATCTATACCACTTTTTAGTATAAAATGTATCTTATGTTCATCCCATATAAAAAAGGTTCCGTAGAGATGTTAAACTGTTTTGTCATGTCATCTTATGGAACCCAAACAGGTATTTAATCTAAAATATCTACCTCATATCTCAAAACCTACTGAACGGATCCAATCAAACAATCTGTAACCAGGGGGCGTAAATTAAGCGTTTTTATGGTGCACAATCTTGATTATTTTTTTACAAAATATTCCATCTGGTGAACCTAAAGTTAGAGAGCGATATACTTCTTTGGAACCAACATCTTATCACCAATTAACTTAGATAAATAAGTCACAACAAACATCGTTACAGTTTTACACAACTTATAATTCCGATCGGCAGTTTTCGTTTACGCAGAAAAGTACAGGCTGCTTTCCGATATGTAAACTTACCGATATTGAACTATATTCGCAAGTGGAAATTGCAGTGTTGTTTGCTATGCATTCTTCACTCTACAAAGCGCAAGTCAGACCACATATGGAGTACTGCTCAGATCTATGGGCCAGGGCACCCGCTTACCAGACTGACCCCCTCGACTCCATCCAGCGTTAGGCCGTTCCTATCGTCGACGATTCCATACTAACAGGCAGGTTTAGAACCGCTTAGCCTACGGAGAGACTTCGCGTCCCTCTGCGTATTCTACCGCTTGTATAACGGGGAATGTTCCGAGGAATTGTTTGATCTGGTGCCAATGCCTCACTTCTACAACCGCACAGCTCGCCATCGACGGGATGTTCACCCCCATTTCTTAGAGATCCCACGCTCAACTACGCAACGGTTTTCTAGAACATTTATTCCGCATACAACTATGATCTGGAGGGAGGGAACTTGCCGCCACGGTTTTCCCTTTGCGTTATAATATGGGGTTTTTTAAGAAGGGCATTATAAAATTTCTTAGAGGTCGGCAATGCGTTGGCGACACCCTTGGTGTTGTAAACGTCTATAGGCGACGGTAACAACTTTCCATCAGGTGGGCCGTCTGCCTGTTTGCCTACTTCAGGCAATAAAAAAAAACTTCTTAGCTCTGTTCCGCTTACATGATTCATACACTGTCCCCACTCTACTTAAATTGGTCTACTGCGCAGACACATCGGGAGGGAGGGATTATTAGTGTGCAAAACTGTATTAAAGTTTGAATTGATAATTGAATAGATGCTTAGTAAATTCTCGTAAATTATTGTATCGGTGATGAATAAACCAAACCTATTCTTTAAAGAGTGTAATGTTACACCAAATGGTATTGTTTCGAAATTGGCCTCATGACGCAGGAAGGCCGCTGATGCGCAGGTGGCTCGTGTTAGTTCAGCTGCTTTCGACAATGAATTACGATTAAACTTTAACCAAAGTGACTCACGCCGCATTTGTTACAAACAAGCTCCACCCGAAAGGGAATTAATGAAGAATATACTTGACCTAATTTGGTAAACGTCTCGTTCGCGTTATTTCGCCAAAGAACATTAATAATAAATAATAATCGGCAGACAAACACACATATTGTATATCCCCAAATTAAGCAAGTCGTGCTTGTGTTATGGGTAATATACAACGTACTACTCTGGGGCCGATCCCAGACACCCAGACCATAGTAAATAACGGAGAAAATACGTTTCCGAAATTTACTATACCAGGAATCGAACCCGGAGCCTCTGCGTTGCAGTGAGGTAAGCCAGCAATAGCTTAGCCCGCTCAACCGTTATGACTGGATCCTTCGGGTTCTGGTCCTGCCCGGAATAGGGCTAATCTGCTTTGCGGATGACAACCTACTCACGGCACGCGCTGCGTCATTCGCGGAATCCGTGGACCTCGCCAACGCCGGGCTGGCGATCGTGGTCCGAAGAATAGGTAGGCTGGGCTTAAAGGTCTCCCCCACGAAAACGGAGGCCATCATGTTCCATTGGCGGTTTCGTAATCCCCCCGCGGACTTGTCCGTTACAGTCCAAGGGGTAGACATTCGTGTAGGCCCCCAGATGAAATATCTGGGGCTAATTCTTGATGGGAAATGGCTGTTCAAAGCGCACTTTAAGCAGCTAGTTCCCAAGCTCGTGAGGTCCGCAGGCGCCCTCTCTCGGCTTCTTCCCAACGTGGGGGGACCGGGGACGACGACTAGGAAACTCTACATGGGCATCCTTAGGAGTATGGCCCTGTACGGTGCACCCGTATGGTCCACTGCACTTCACCGCCACAATAGGACTTTGTTGTGCCGCGCACAACGGGTCCTGGCGGTGAGGACCATCCGAGGATACCGTACAGTGTCGTGGACGGCGTCGACACTCTTGGCAGGCGATCCGCCCTGGCCTCTCCAGGCGGACGTGATAGCCAAAGTTCGGCGCTCCCGACAGGATGCCCTCGCCCGTGGCCTGGTCTATGGCCAGGCCGAACTCCAGGTGATCAGGACGCGGGAAACCGCGGCCATGATCCAATCTTGGTCAGTAGAGTTGGAAAACCCTGTTGCTGGCATTGACACGGTGGAGGCGGTTCGACCGCAGCTGTTGCGATGGCTCTCGCGGAAACGCGGGACCCTGACCTTCAGAATGACACAGATACTTACCGGGCACGGTTGCTTCGATAAGTATCTGTGTCAGATTGCGGGCTGCTTGCCTTCACCCCAATGCCGCCAGTGTGGTGCGCTAGACACGGCGTTACACACGCTAGTCGAGTGCGCAGCATGGGCACCTCAGAGGTTTGAACTCGAGACACTTGTAGGACCGATCGAATCGCTGGGCGATCTGGTGCAAGCCATGCTGCACAGCGACGATTGGTGGGTGGGTGCGGCCAATTTCTGCGAGACGGTAGTGTCTCATAAGGAGGCCGCGGAACGAGATAGGGAGAGAGATGGTAGTGCGCATGCGTCTCGCGGGCGCCGACGTCAGTTGGGAGCCCGAAGGCGCAGGTATGCGCATGACCTCCCTCCCTGAAATACCGCTGCAGGGGCCCTGTAGCATCTAGGGAGCAGAGGAGTCTTCACCCCTGTTGACGAAGTGAGTTTGCCTCTCCCGGGGCATTCTCAAGCACTTGTGCGCTAGGATCGGTGTGGGCGTAACTACGTTCTGTATCTCACGCCTTTCCTGCCATAAGCGCGGGGCACATGGGAGGAGGGTGGTTTTAGTGGGGTATTGATTAGTCGAGTCTCCACACAAGCCGGTTGATTATTGTTTGGATTGCCTCAGTGGAAAGCCTCCATGATCAACAACGGTCTAATCCGTAGCAAAGGACCCGGTATGTGCGAAATGCATTTCCCCCGCCTTAAAAAAAAAAAAAAAAAAAGCCCGCTCAACCACAGAGGCCGCCAAATTGAAATCACTTTACTAATTTAATAATATCTCGCTTAAACTTAACTTAAACTTTATCATAATTTAGCTCGGAAACCATCCTTCTATCCATATTTTCCGGAATCTAATGCGTCCCATGCTCAACCCTCAAATAAAGGTGACAAATTTATAATATTTGATTGATTACCAAGTTCGTAAAGAACATGCAAACAAACAAAAATATCCATTGTACCTTAAAATTTAAGTTATGCTAAAAAATTCAATTCGAGTCAGGACTCAGATCATTTAGACGCTCTGTCATAAACACACAAAATTGACACAATTGTTTAATACAATTTTCAAGGCACAAGACTCAGCTTTATAATTACACAAAATTAGCGCAGATTCTGAAAGATTTTAATTGTTTTAAATGTTGAAAATAACGAAACGTTTAATAGGTATGTACCATTGTGTATATATTATAGGTAAGAACGAAATCTCACACAGGGAAATTTAACTATATGACTAATAAGGACCAGTCAAACGTTTTTTATTTGTAAAACTTAGCTGATATTATGATTTATGAGCCACAATGTGTGAGTACATATTATTATGTAACATAGTAGGTATATGTACGTGTCAGTATGAAGGTTCGTATTTCGTAAGAATAGTGTAAGCGATTGAGCTGAGGTAAAAAAATCATAAGGCAGTTAGTTACTCTTCATAACAGGAAAAAACTACGTTAGAATGCTGGTTCACCAGCATCTACAAAAAGTGCCGCATTTAACTAATGAAAAGAAAAATAAATGGTCTGTCTAGCCATAGTGTGCAAATGACTTATAAAAGCACCTTGAATCGGTCTTGGTCTGAATGTATTAATTTTATACTAGTTTTCGCCGGCAAATAACGTATGCTGTCAAATAATTATGTGAGAAAGTGCTTAAATAAGCAATTCAAAAAATCAGTATAAGAAAATTGTTAGTCCAGTAACTAAATTTATAGGAAATCCTAAACATTCCAGAAAATTCCCATAAATTTCGGTTGTATCTTTAGCCGGACTTCCGGAAATGTTCCGGAACTTTCCACGAAGCGAAAAATTCCAATTTCCGGGAAATTTTCCGGGTTTAACCCGTAAATTTAATACTCTTTAAAATATTTTAAAGAGTGTTAAATTACGGGATATTGTATTTATTGTCTACATTGTATTAGATTTATGTTATTGTAATAAAGCTGTTTTAAAATAATAAGTGTGTCAATGGATCACTTCGACACAAAATTAATTCATTGACGAAGTTTTTCATCTGGTGACACACTTGACCGCATATGGGAATCAGAAGATGAAATTTGTTCACTAATCATTTCAAGTAATTCGTCAAATGAATTTATTGACATTCTTAAATAATCAAAAAAATTGGCCTCACAATTCCTCAGTTTTGGATATAATGTCATAAACTGACAATGGGTAAGCGGATCACGTAAAATTGAATGTACTCAATACTGTCGTTTTCTTTTCATATTGCTTCTTCGACTTCCATTATTTTAAATCAAGCGGCTGTTACTCTACCTCAACCTTACACCGCACACTCACCGTGAATGTGTGAACACTTTCAATACTCACGGGTTGAAACCACGCGGATTCTACCGTGCCTGACCGAGGCCTTATTCTTCTCTCTTGAAATAAGCTGGTATTTTTAAGTCACAAACCATGCAAGTCACCTCTCGAATCAACCACGGCATAAAAACACTATCATTTCTTAGTATAGACGAGTAATATAATCCAAATATGATCTGGCGCGTAGTTACAACTATAAATATTGTTCTAAAACAAATCTCGCAGGCTTAGCACATACATTTAAATCATTTGATGGCTCAAAACGGCCACTTGAACAATTCGGGGTCAAATGTTAATACTATCGGCAAGCGGAAATCTGTTCTTGCGAATACAAAATAACATACCCAGTGTGGTGAAGCGGAAGATACTCGCATCATCGTCCGAGGATAAACAAGCAACGCTCGGTTAACAGGGCCAAGGCAACCCCGCAAGACGTTGCCGAGTTAAACGAACTTTGAACAACTCTGACCGTCGTCAACGTCTCATTGCCGCTTTTGTGAACTAAGCTCGTATTTATTATACTACTTTACTTCTACTTACATTAACAATAATTTCACCACACATTTATGGCTCGAAATTTTTAGTTGTTATTAAATTTATGAAAATTTGTATTTGATTTACGGGTATAAAAACAATGATGAAAATGCGTGTTATTTAGTTTTCATTTTTTTAATCATTCCTTTTGATGTCTTTTTATTAAATTATGTAGGAAGTTCACTATAATAAATGCCGGTACCTCAATGATAAAAATTATACAGAGTACAGAGAGCATCTTTATACGCTTATGCAGCGCTCCCATTTACATATATATATATATCAGGTTCCGCCCATTTTATCCATACTTTGAGGTACAAATAATGATGGTAGGATGAAAGACACAGACCTGAAGCATTAGGTTCAGGTCAAACATACTTTTGTTTCTACAAGCGATACCTATCTGAAAACTGTCAACGATAGTCGATATTATTCTCTTTCAACATCAAATGATGCGAAGCAAATAGTATGACGACCATTGCCTTTTATGATGTTCAGTACAAATTACGTAAAATTGGAAGTGATATTGATGCCTTGATGAATCATTTCCATTGGCGGATATAGGCGATAAAGTGCATGATATTTAAACATTTCACTGTTACTTTACTTTGAGTAGAGCTTAAATTTTTCGACGTTATCATTGAAGATGATTGATGTCCCAAGTAGAAATCAATAAAAGGATGTTAATTAAAAAAATCTACAAGTTTTAAAAAATTTCAGAAATATCGTTTTACCTATGTATATTTTCATTTTCACATGTTTTCTACTTAGTACATATGTAGTTATCAACGCCATGCCTTGAGGTATTTTTTCTAAATAAGCAGGTTTCTTCTGTATATACTATAATTTGCTATAAATAGTTAAACGGGAGCGAGGCGGGCGACGGCGGTAGGTCATAATCGCATCTCCTCGCTCTTGCTGTCAATTCATTGAGAAGACTCCATTCTCACAAAATTAAATATGTAGTCTGACCGCGCTGCTCTCACTTCGCTACCATGCTAGTTTATAACACAAAAAGTTCCACAAGATATTGGTCAATATCGCTACAGTCACGTTTTGTCATAAGAAAACCTGCCTTACCTACTATTCAAATGGTTTAAAACAAAAGAAGTCAAATATTAACAGTAACGCGATACTGTTCTTACTAGTTATTAATTTGGGTAATCATATAAACGTCATAATCTCACAGAAATGTACCCGGGATATTGACTGGCTGGCAAAATAATGAAAAAATTCACGATAAATAATGGAAGTACGAAGTCTTATTATTTTTGTACACATGAAGTTTCATATTGTGGAGCGATCTAATCTTGTAATGTGCAAAGTAAAAAAAAAGAAATATTAAAGGAGAGCAGGTAGACTTCGTACACAGGGAGCATTCATACAGTGGAGATATCTGCGTTATTTAATACATCGACGTGTTCGCGTTTCTGTGCGTGATTGCCGTTTGTATAGACCGGGTACCTGCGGGGTGGGGCGAGAATACGGCCGTCGGCTTCGATGGAGAAGTCTATAAGGGCATTCGCTCTGCGTAAGTATTTTTCGTTTACACCTTTGAATTCGCTTGGCTGATATAAGTAATGCTCGAATTATAAAAGCGATTTATTACAGTTTATGCCTTAAAATGTTGCTTTAATATTTAAGTGGACATTTTAGCTTAACTATAACGGTTATTTTTATTCCAAATAAATTTGTTGATTTCTCTGGTTGGGGTACCTTCGTGCAGTTATAAGTGGGGTAGATTCGTACTGTACGAATCCTCCTCTGCTAGATAATAGGCACCAGTAGCTATTGTACCTATGGGCAATTTTGTTCCCATTTCACGATAAGCTCTCCTCGATTTTATGTTTTAAGTTTCTGCAGAAACAGAGCTTACTCAACAAGATTTTCCACGAAGCACAACGTTTGTATCATCTACAACTTCATCTACATCTTCACCAGCTGTAGAATTAATAACTCCAGAAATGATTCGACCCTATCCCAAAGTAGACAAGATGTTACAAAAGTTGAATAAAGGAAAACTGTCGGGTAAATCGAGAATATATACAAATACTCGAAAAAAAAATAGACTAGAAGAAACAGAAATAGCAAAAAAGTTAAAAAGGCAAGAGCAAGAGAGGAAACAAAAGGCTAAGGAGATGAAACGAGCGTTGAATTTATTATCAGATACAAATATAACAACTAAGACAATTAAACCAAAGAAGCTAAAGAAAACTGTAAATACTGATAGTGAGAATGAGAGTGGTTGTGAGGATAAGACTGATATGAGTAGACCCAGTTCTTGTTCTCTCATCAATGAGTCCTGTGAAGAATCAGATATTGAAAATGAAACTCCAGTCATGTCAGTGAACATTAAAGAAGAAAGTTTTGTGCTAGTAAAGTTAGAGAAAAAAAAGACTGTTCTATATTATGCTGGCCACGTGATTAAAAAATACAGTGCCGTTGAATACAAAGTTTTATTTTTGAGGAAGAAGCCTCACAGCTGGAAATTTGTCTTTCCCACAACCAAAGGTGAAGCGACCGTTTACATATCAGATATGGTATGTTTATTGTCGTCATCAAAACCTGCTCTGACAGCAAGACCAGCCAACATATATAGCTTTAAAAAAGAACTATCTATGTATAATTTTGGATAGTTTAATATTTTCTTTCTTGATAAGTTTAAGACCTGTTTATGATTACTCTTATGATAAAATTTATAATGTTGATTTTTTAGTTCTTTTATTAATGAAAAAAGTATTATGTTACATGAATATTTTTAGGACTTAGTTGTTAAATATTGTACTTAAAACAATATATTTTTATTATTTACTACATGAAGATGTTTAGTTTCATAATTATTACAGATGAGGAAAATATATTAGTGTTCTATTTATAAATAGGTACTTTGAATACAATAATTGTTAGTTTACTACATGACGGCTGATGCTGTTTAACTTTGACCTCATTAAAGGACTTTAATACGTTGAATAAATGACATTTTCTTTGACTGTATGGAGGTTCCCGACTGTGTACGAATGTGCCCCACGCTATGCGCGAAGCTACCCCATGCATGGGATGCTTTCGTGCGTTTTTCATTTTTTAGTAAGACTACCGTAACTTCTCTGTGCTGCTTTATATGAAAACTACACTTCATAGTATTAAAGCCACATACCGCTATTAAAATAATTTTATAATAGCTAATAGTTTCTTATTTATAAGGTTCAGAACAAAAAGTGTACGAATCCTACCTGCTCTCCCCTACAAGTTGTAGTAAATTTCCAACAACTTCGACAACGTAACCTTTTGAATTATCTTCTGCCGGAGCTCTTTTAATTTTCGGGCTGAAAAGTTGGATTACTTTAGTGCGTTGGTTTCTTTAGTCAAGAACACTAACTAATACAAGCTTTTGTTATGATCGCTTCAGTGGTTAGATAGAAAGCCACTTTCTATTTTCCAATATTAGTATGCACTAACATTTATTTATTTTCCATATATTCAAACGATTATCAATTAAATTTCTATCGAAATAAAAAGGGACCAGGAGAATTAATTCATCATAACAAAGCTACGAAGCATGGCTGAAGTGGAGAGAGATAACCAGTGTAAAATGCGACAAACTAATGTCTCTAAAACTAAAAGGTCACACATATAAATCTGTCACACGATTGGTCATGTTATACGGGTCCGAATGTTAGGCCATTAAAATGATAGACCACAAACGTCTCCACTCAGCTGAGATGAGAATGTCGAGATGCATGTGTTGTTACAAGAATGGATAAGGTGAGAAATGAGTACATAAGTTGATCTTTAAAAGTTGTACACGTAACTGAAAAATTGAGAGGAAGAAGATTAAGGTGGTATGGGCATGAATTGAGGAGGGATGGAAGTCACGTGACAAAAACAATGTTAAACTTCAAGGCTAATGGGTACAAATGTAAATGTAAAAAAAAAGAGATGGATGGATTGTGTGAGGGATGATGATGATTTGTGGTGTGATAGAGGACGTATGTCAGAATAGAGGAGTATGGAAGGAAAAGAGATATTGTGCCAACCCCAAATAATTGGGAGACAGTAAAAGAAAAGAGAGAACAAAGCTACAAAGGGTTTAATAATATTTTTTTATCGTCAACCATTATTATTATTACGGTTCCATAGTGTAAGAAACATCCCATAGAGTTTTTAACCGTATAAAATATAACAATAACAAATGACCACAAACACTACACCAAAGTAATAACTAGTAGTTTGAAATATTTCATATCAATAGGGCAGAACGAATTTGCATTTTATTTTTGCTAGTGATGTATGTAACTACTGATGAGCAACATACTGATTTGTTTTTTAAAAATAAGTGCATACATACATATTAAGTAGAGAGAGGTTCATTGTGCTAATGTCATTTCTCGTGACTTTACTACACTTCGGGGCTGACCATGACGGTGCGTTGTTATGAAACAAGGCGCATCAGAGCAAGGCTAGTTCTTGCGTCACATTATTCAAAACGAATGTCAAAATTCAACTCTAATATATTGACTTCTGATACATAAATATTTATTCACATTTTTTGTACCTAACACGTAGATAACGCGTAAACACTTCTAAAATATATTATCTAAGAACGCCTAATAATGTAAATTTTAAAAGGTACATTAAAACAATAATTTTAAACTGAAACTTTACTTGCTCTATTTATTATTTTATTTTTTATTGCAAGAGTACAGCAGACAGGCAAACGGCCTACTTGATGGAAAGCGGTAACCATCGCCTATGGACATCTGCAACACCAAAGATGCTACAAATGCGCTGCTGCTCTCTTAAGGGAAACTGAAACCTGGTCACTAATGCCGGAACACAATTCGAAGTTGTTATGGCGACATACTTTAGGCCAGGGGTGGTAGGCATCCAGTCGGGCAAATGCCCTACCACCTGGTAACTCATCAAAATATTTTTTTTTACATTATTAGTTACCACAGGTAAGTAACTTGTTTTGCATATTTTAACTGGTAAGCAAGTACATATACCTACTTTATATATATATGTGTGTGTATGTTTGTGGAATGTGTGTAATTATCACTAGTTACGATTAAATATTATAATGATATTGAATCGTAAATGAATACGATGCTAATAATATTTTGTAGCGGCCAGAATCAAAATTTTAGAGTACTTTTACGCGTGTTTTATAATGTACACTCTTTTAATATAAAATGTGCTACAAAAAGTATAGTTTCATTACACAAACCGGCAACCATACACCACACTTTATAATTTGTCTTGTGAACAATATTAACCTTGTAAATCTCTTTCCGAAAAAGTACGACTCCATCATTCTTTGCTTATGCTAAGGCCTGTCCTGAAATAAATTACTAACACCTGAAAAGATCATATTATAATAAACACATACTTCAAAGTCAGGTGTGCGCTTAAGTTATACGATCGACGGTACATCACGTTTTTTTCGGGAGATCAATAAAAATAAATTCTACATTGCTTTTCCGTGTAAACTTTTCCATTTGAAATGTAGTCTAGAAAAACCAGTATTTGTTACACGTAATATAACCCCAGAAAATTATTCTTCTTATTCTCATTAAATTCCCCTTTTTTGAATAAATATGTATGTGAGACTTGTATGTTGTGTAATGCCTGTTTTGGTGCGTTTTGATTTACGTAATACGAGATAACAACTATTATATAACGATCTAAATAATGCAAAATTTATGTAGTACTAGGATATGCCCGCGACTTCGTCCACGCTTGGCTTGAAATTCCTGCAGGCTTCCAGGGACACAAAGTACCGCAGTATTTAACAAAGAATGTAAGCTATCGTTTTAGTGAAAACTGTGTCGGAATAAGATAATTTTTATGCACTCAAACAACTACAACCGCTCCCGGGAAATTTCCAGCGAGATTCCGGAGATAAAAAAAAATATCACACATTTACTACACAAAATTTGCTGCTATCGATTAGTGAAAAAATCACATTGGAATTCGATTTTTTTTTAATTTGGCCCTCTTGAATTATTCTTAGATAAAAAAAAATGTGTGTGTGCAGTACACCGCAGTAGAAGTAAAACTTCAGAGAATATGTTCACAGATAATTGTTCTGTAACTTTTATTAATATAAATATGGCACGTCTAAGTATGCTCTGCTCCCCCCAAAAGAGGACGCATCGGCGCCGGAGGGCGAACTGCGACCTTCGGCCTTCGGCCTTCTTGTATAAGGCGAAGAGAGCACGCAAAGCAGCGAACACCGAGGGGTTTTAGTGTGTATACCCAACCGCGTCATAGCAGCACCATTTCTTGCTTGCGGTGCTAGTGCCACCGAGGGAGTGTCGTAGTCGCCAACCCCACATAGCGACTCCCACAATCCCCACCCCGTTACCCCCGCGGTAGATAGTCCTCAAACGGATTTCCTCTGATAAAAAGGCGGAAAGGATAGAAGGAACAACAGGGAATTCAATACGAGTATGGGTTGCGAAAGTTGGGATAGAAACAGCGGAAATTGGACCGTCGGGATAAAAATATCAAGCACTTATGTTGAAAATAAAATTGCAAAAAAATAGCAGTAAAATAGCTTATGGTTAAAATTCCACTACTTACTTTACCTTGAATGGATTAAGGTCTATGTTCTATATTTGCATATTCTTATCAGAGCAAATATAAGAACACCACAACACGTTTATCGCGAAATACGGATTTCATAACTTGCCATCGTAATATCATATTTTATTCTTTTTATGGTCATGTTATGCGCACAGTTGGACTACGTTACCTTTAATGGCAATTAAACCGAAACACGTAACAACGCTTAACTTTCGATACGACTACCATCCGATGTTTTGATGACATTGATTGTCTTCCCACGTAAAGCCACTGGTGAAGGGTAAATTGGCGTGAGAAATCTGATCTATAGAAGTTTTTTAATTGCAGAGACTAAATTGACAATAGGGTATTTGATAGTCATATCCACTTTTTACCATCTTATAAAACGTCACAGCCTTTTAGATTATGTATGGGTGTACTGATATAACGTCATAATGTTAAGAAGACAAGTTTTTTTTATTGTTGGAATACAGCAGACAGGCTGACGGCCCAACTGTGATGGAAAGTGGTTACCATCGCCTATGAACATTTGCAACACTAAAGGTGCTACCAATCTGCTGCAGGACTCGTAGATGGGACTGGAACCTGGCCACTAATGCCGTAACACAACTCAAGGTAGTTAGGCGGCATGCTCTAGACCAGGGGTGGTAGCCATCTTGTGTTGTAACTTATGGATTATTGTTTAAACGGTAATTAAAATTATTATTAGAATAAAATTTTGAAAGTAAAACGATAGCAAGTCATGCACAATCTTTTTGTGTCAAAATGTAATAAATTATTAAGTTTGGCATTTACAAATTATCATTATGGTTTCTTCAATTAAAAACGTCATGTAATGTGTAATATTATCAGCCCATTAAGGTCTCATTTGTGTGGTGCCTCCCTACTTTAGAAGAGACCGTAGATCCACACTTGTATAGGGAAGATATGTAAATTTCACATAATACTAATCTAGATATGCTGGGTTCTGATGATTTTCTTCACCGTCACGAATGCTGTTATACAACAATACCTGTGCATATTAGAGCGAGAAAAACTGCATAGGCTGTGCGTGCTCATGCGCATGCATAATATTGTTACGAACTACAGGACTCGAATTAAAAATGCCGTTGGAACTACTCTATAGAATTTATTAGAACTGTACAAACACGTATAAAACAAATACAAATAAAACTGGATGCAACCAGTTCACACTGCACGATTCAATGCAATTCGACACGCGCAAAGTCCGTCGTCTATATCGCTAAACGAGAGTACTACAAATGTCTTACTCGTCTCGTAGTCCTCGCTTGACTGCCCCACCCCTCCATTCGGGCATTGTCTTATACTAACTATACAGTACAAAAAAATCGGCCTCGCGCACTGAGTTTCCGAGAAATAGTAATTTGCACACCTGCTTATCTATTCCTGCGAACGGCCAACAAAGTCGAAAACAATAACAATAGGCTATTGTCTAATTGCAAATTTAAATACGAAGTAATAAAAAGAACTCCGATTGCGGGAGGGGCAATAAACGAGATGCGCAGCATTTCTTTGTCGGTATGTAACAATAGGTATGCAGGTGGCACAACTTGTAACAATATATTATATACCTGTATATTAGACTGGGCCAAAAAATCGACTATTTTTAATATATTGAAAATTTTATTTGGGTTGCCAAAAAAGATTATTTGAAAAATTTGAATCCTTAATTAAGAGGTCTATCGTCGCAAATTTAGTTTTTTTTACTGAACGAGTATATGTCTCGAAACTTACGAAATTGACTCCGAGAAGTTTTTTGAAGGAAATTGTATGGCTCTACAAAAAAGGTCTGATTAAAATTTTTCGTCAGATTAATCGTTAACGAATTCATTCTTTCAATTTTGGAATTCGTGTAAAAGTTAGTACCAGGAAACAATCGATAAATGTTCTTATGGGAAATAAAATACTCTGCAATTTTTTTTTAAATTTTTTGTCAAATTAACTGCTTCAAAAGTTATTCAAGGTTAAAGTTGAAGCGATTTCCTTTGAGAAATTGCAAATAACTTTTGAAGGAGTTAAGATAGCCAAAAATATGAAGAGACTTTTTTGTAGAGCATTTGGTTTTTCATAAGAATATTTATCGATTTTTCCGAGTACCGAATTTTACACAAATTACAAGATTCCAAAATTGAAAGATCAATTTGTAAAACTATATCAATGTTTAAGACATGATTGTACGAAACGGTTTATCTCACGGAAAATTTTAATTTGACCTTTTTAGTAGAACATTCAATTTCCTTCAAAAAATGTCTCGGAGTCAATTTCATTAAGTCAATGATTTGGGAGCACTAAGACATAAACACGTTCAGTAAAAAAAAAAAAAAATTGCTATTTTAGACCTCTTAATATTAATGTTAAGGATTCAAATTCTCACAATAATCTTTTCTTAGCACCCCAAATAATATTTACGATATATTTAAAATCAATAGTCGATTTTTTGGCCCAGTCTACTGTATATATGCACGTGCATAAGCACAGCATGCGCAATATAAATTTTTAAGCGGGCCTCTATGGCTAAATCCGAAACTATAACATATAACGAAATATATTCAAAGCAGTCTCAGGGCGAGTTTGATGAAAACTAAAGCGGTATAATAAGATTTTTGAAAAATCTATTACTCTATAACAATCACGAATCATATCGGCTGATTTTGAAAAAAACACACACACATAGTGTATTATTATTACACCAATACATAGTGCAGCTTGTAAGGATAAATGTCTGTAAAGGAATGTCAAAGGTCAAACTAAGGGAAAGGGTTGATTTTTTAATAAAACTGTTCTAAATAACCTAGTCTGCCATAAGAAACGATTATAGTAATTATGTAATAAGTAAAAAGAGAATCTCTATTTACGTGTAGACAGACTAGATAAATGAATGTTATCGCATCGTAAATATGTAATTATATTTACCTATCCATATCTATAGACTGTATTACTCATTTCAACAATTCTTGTGTTCTATAAGACGCAATGTAAAATGAATTTAATTTACGACGTAATAAAAGGCAACAGGCCTGTCGCAGGTCGTTTCTATTTCAAAGTTTTTATTTTTTTACATAACACGTTCCAAATCTACAGCTAGCTACAAATTTAAATCTAGTACAGAGCTACTTCCGAGGAGCACTCACTTTGATGGAGTTCAATTGTTACAAATATATGTAAATAGTATTTAGGATTTTTTAACCGACTTCAAAAATTAGGTTTTCAATTGGGTTCTATTTGTTTGTATTTGTCACGCGATTGATGTAAATTATGCATCGATTGTCAAAACTATTTTTTATTCGAAAGGGTATACTCTTGAGGTGGTCCCATTGTCGTCAAATCAGGACCTGTTGTGTGGATTTCAGGGAAATCAAGAGCAATCCTCGAATATTATAGGCACGTACAACGTGGTTCATATTTATTTTTCTAAAACTAGTCTGGTATTTGCGTAACTAAAAAGAATATTTTTTAACAAAAAATGTGTATGTGTGCAGTTCACACGCAGTAGAAGTGAAACAAAGTATGACAAGGGGTGGGAGGGATTCTAAATTTCATGACATCACATTTCATATATTATATCCTTATAATATATTTATAAGCTTTAAAACACGAAATTTGAAGTATTATCGAAAAACTTCAAAACATTTCTAACATTATCTGTATGAGCATATTATATAGCATAGTGTTTAAACTATTAAATAAGTATAATGTATTCTATCTCATTCTCTCGCAGGATTAGTCCTATAGATTTATGTGTTTATTTCTTTTTAGTGTCGCATTTTGGTTTTATCGAGTTTCAAATCACAACGATTCTAAAGAACTTTCACTTCAAAAACAAAACTGACTACTAAAGTAACTTAAAAGCTAAAATTAATATTTCTCTACTACATCTTAAGCTCGATACCAATAAAAATAGAAAAAAAAACATTGTTTTGCGTTTCAGTTACTTATGATATCGGTTTGCTTTTTATTAAAAAAAGGTGGAATTCTATTTCGATGGGCAATTATCGTTTCTTTCTTCTTCACTTCTTCTGTAATAACTAATGCATAACAGTGCGATCGATTCCAGAAATCGATTGTTCTAACTTTCAGACTAAGTCACCTTTTTACCCTGTTCCTACTATCGCTTGACTAATTTACTGTGAATATTTGTTAAGAGTGGATCCTAACCACATCTGCACCATAGATTGATAATGTAGTGTAACGTAATCCCTGGGATAACCTAGCAATTTACAACTTTATCTTACTTGACCTCGTATAAGACTGCTTACGCTGTTTGAACTGGTTTTTTCTATATTTAGCCGCAATAAAAAACCTAACTTAGTATATAGGTATAATATTATGTCTATTCGTTTTGCTTTAGATGTTGGATTTCCTTCTCGAGGAAACGGTAAAATACGGTTTGCTAAAATATCACTGCGATAACACTACATGCTTATTAAATTAACTGCTGAATAGAATTATTTCGGATATCCCGACTGTTTAACAACTAGTTGCTGAAAAGAGCTGTCAATCGTTAAAACGTAGTGTCAGTTACAATAGTCTGTTTCAAGAGAAAGGTAAAGCTCCATTCACACTGATGCCATTCACGGTTCAATCTCGTTTCAGAGGCCTTTCTCTCAAATGACTTTCGTTCTAAAACGAACGACGAATGATGTTTGAGATTAAGCCCTCAGTTTCGATGAGATCACATCCGTCATACACTACTACGAGTTTAGTGTTAGTTTGTGTTGCTTCACTCAAATGTTACTTTCAACGATAGTGAGAATACTCTGATTCTTTTTTGTTTAAGATTATTTTACCGGAACAAGACCGGCGTGAGACTGAACAGTGAACGGCATCATAGTGTGAATGGAGCCTAAGACACGCCTGATTGCATGTAAGTTATTTATATGTATTTAATTCATATTTATAGAGGTTTCCACACGGCTTCTCTTACATTTTCAGATGTAACAAACGGATATTATTTAATTTAGCACAATATGAAATACTTACCCTATATAAGTTTTTTATTTATTTATTTGGGGCAATATAGTTAAAAGCAAGAAAAGCTACTATAGAACATAGGGTACCTAGATGTTGCTTACAAGTATAACAAATAAGTATGTCCGTGTGCTTTCTAAACACTATCTGGAGAGGGGAGATAAATGAACTGATCTTGATAAATCGTGGTAACTTACAAATATATATTATTTATTGTGTGTTATATAGTATCGAAGTTTTAAGAGACAAGATCGCCTATTGTTCATGTAATCATATTTTCGTTTATTTATAACTTGAATTAAGGTCTGATGAGCGTGAAGAATGAAAAAACAATCAGACAATCTCACTTTTACATTTATACATACAACAACATGGGTTTTAGTAATATTATTACTATGAAGTTAAATAAATTAACATTATAGCCAAAGGTTAAGATCGATTTTCATACTAAGTTACGTCAACTTCATTATCAGAAATAATAAACATTTTAGATTTTTTCATTTATACGCCGAATATCAAGACATACCCAATATTATATGTAACTAGGATATATCCGCGACTTCGTTCGCGCTTGACTTGAAATATCCGGAGGATTCTCGGGACACTAAGGACCACAGTAGTTAAAAAAGAATATAAGCTATGTGAAAACTGTGCCGGAATAAGCTAATTTTATGCACCCAAACAATTACAAACCGCTTCCCGAAAAAATTCCCGCGGAATTCTCGGGATAAAAATTTCACACATACATAAAATTTGGTACCGATCAGTGAAAAATCACATTGGAATTCCATTCTTTTTTAATCTGACCATTTTAAATCATTCATTCCCGCGGGATAAAAAGTAGCGCAGATTTTATGTTTAAGAATTTGCTTTCGATCAGCGAAAGCCTTATCGAAATCGGCACAGTAGTTTTTACGTGAATTCCGGAACAATCAGACAAACAGACAAGAAATCTAAAAAAAATTACATTATGTATCGTATATATCGTTTATATATTGTATTCTAGTTGTTTTTTTATAGCTTCAATGTACAGACACGGCATGTTTAGAATTTTATAATATTATAGATTGTTTTTATAAATAATTATGTATTTATAAACACAAAACAGATAAATTACCTATTGGAGATATATTTGCTCTTTGTACATAATATTATTTCGTTTTATAATTACTCTGAAAGTTGCAATCGAACCATTGCATTTCATTGCAGTACTTAAAATAATTATAATAAGTTTCCTTAGGGCCGATATTTCAATCATCAGATAAAAGTTAGCAGTAGAATTAATTATAACCTAACGAAATTCAAAAGTAAGAACATTCAATTGTTTTATTCACGCAGCTGTAATTTTTAATTGTCCATATTATATTTTATTCTATGAGCAACTTTTATCTGATGATTGAAAAATTTGCCCCAGACCAAACATTTCGTCAAGACAATTTCAAGGGTATTTAAAGTACCTACACTCATGACTTTCAATAAATAATCTCTAAGATTTCATTTTGAAATAAATGCATTCATTTTCTTGATAATGGTTAAAAATTGATATAAATTCCATACAAGTAGGTAACGTACGTTTTCTACCAACTATAAAGTAAAAGCATAAATACAGAAACCCGGTTTAACCCTCACGGATTGGCTAGTTTCACATGTAGGTTTTGTCAAGAAATAACAATTTGTCATAATGCCTAAACCAATTATGGTTTAATATTAAATAGCCACTGACGTAACACCGAAACTCCCATCCCTACCTTTTTGAGGAAAATATTTTTCTCGGCAAAAATAAACAAAAAAACCCACGAAAACAACTTTGAACTACTAGATTTTTAAACAAATATGTTAAATATCAACAACAATAAATTATAAACGCTTATTTAATTAATTAAAGAAGAACAATTCATGAAAAGTCATCAATAAAACAATAGTGGTACGAGTACTAATATTGCTGAATATACTTATTTTATTACGTCAAATTGACGCAATCGCTATTGTCTCGATACTTCGCATTAAACGGTTTCACTTTGCATAAAATAACTGGTTTTTAATAAATTAAGGACAAATTATCAAAAAATAATACGACTTTGTTATATTTTAGACGCAAATAATTTTTATGAGTTAATAAATAATTTATTTCAGCGCGAGGTTAATTTGACATTTTATCCTGATTATGCTTAGTGTGCTTCCCATAAATCTTCAACATTTTCTCAAAAACATCACCTTATTTAAGTAGAAACACGTACTTGATAAAAACATAAATCGGAGTTTATTTCGTAGTAATCTTTACGGCCTTACATTTGAACCGATTTATATGAAATGTTATTAAAGTGTTGTAAAGACCTGGTTGAAATGAATATAGGATCTTTAATCCCGGGATATGTTAGAGTTCTATCAAAATACGAAATCTACGCGTGCGAAGCAGCAACTAATGTGGCAGTTTATTACTAGTTACTAACAAACTTTATCATCAATTATATTTATTTGTAAATAAGACCAAAGTATGTCATCATTCTGATTCTGTTTAAATTTCGCACGTTATAGTGAGTGGCCTTGATACATTCTGACCTCCACCACTTCAAGGTCGACGTTTTAAAACGGTAATTAGATTTAATAGAAATTCAAATATGGAATGGATATTTCAACGTGTATTCGAAAATAGTTTATAGTTTTGATGGATTATCATCTCAAGCTTTTGTTTGGATATAACAAGG
This sequence comes from Dendrolimus houi, assembly GCA_039645545.1. NCBI lineage: Eukaryota > Metazoa > Arthropoda > Insecta > Lepidoptera > Lasiocampidae > Dendrolimus > Dendrolimus houi. Next base: position 11,543,637 of record CM077127.1, on the reverse strand, counting down.
ACCTAATGCTTAGAATAGATACTTAAAATTATTATTACTTACCAAGGGTTTGACCCACATAAGCTTAGTGAACACACGCTCTCCACGAAGTCACTAGAATTTTCAGAGTTAAAAATCCTACAGATATTCATCTCCGGTCTTATTGGAATGTCTGTATCAAATTTATTTCAAATCGCCTCACAACCAAGCCCCGTAATGCATCCATACCTATATCGTCTTTGACCGAAATGATGATCTCAGGATGTACTAAGACTAGGAATTTGGCACCCATATATCCAGTGATGGATTTACACTAGGGGCTAGTGCCCAGGGCAGCGAAATTTTCGAGGGCGGCAAAGTTTGGAGAGTCAGCAAAAAATTATTCAACTTTCTGCTACAAAAATCAATGATTTTCAAAAACTGGGAAGGTATTGGTTTCATGACAAATCTAAAAAATCGAGTTGTCATTGCATATTTACGTTTTGAAGTCTAGTTACAGTGCATAGATAATAAGGAGGTATTTTTCACGGTGCCCCAGGGCGACAGTTAAGGTAAATCCGGCCCTGCATATATCTCGAAATATTGTGTGTCTATGTAAATGTAGCGATAACAATGAGAAAATGTTGCTTCATATAAAAAATGGAGGCCGAAAGAGGAAGTTGGATTCAAAGCGAAGTAATATTATCGATTTCGGTATTAAATGGCTTAGCAGCACATTTTAACTTCTATTTATTGACAGTAGCAAAACTATGTCAAATAAAAAATCTCTAAGGTTTCATTGTTTCTGTCGAGTCAATTTGACATATTCAATAATAGACATGTTCTAATTCATAAAAATTGTTCTATATCTACTAAATCAAAAATACATTGGTATTCTCATGATCTTTGTTCATAAGATCAACTTAATTATAGTAGTCCTTTAAAAAACCGTGTAAACGACGATTTATCACTATACTATGATTAGTGCGCAACTTTGACCACTTTTGACGGGTAACGTAGATTACAGTTGTTTTAGATAATGTTACTAAAGGCATACATATGTAAATCTACTAAAGATGTCTAATAAACATAGAAACTGTCATATCAAAAGTCCTAATATCATATCCTAATTAAGAAAATCCCCGGAGAATATAAAAAGTCCCGGTATGTATTGTTTTAGTAGCAATCCGATTCGAATAAACTAATTTTATGTATTACACCCACTTTAAAACACCCCAGGGAAAATTCTCGTGGGATTCCCCGGACACAAAGTATCGCATCATTTAAAAAAGAATGACCGTTATCGTTTTACTGGAAACTGTGTCGGAATAAGCTAATTTTTATGCATCCGAACAACTTCAAACCGCTCCCGAGAAAATTCCCGGGATAAAAAGTATCACACATTTTATTACATAAAATTTACTTTCGATCAGGGAATAAATCGCATTGAAATTCGAAGTTTTTGTCAATCTGGCCATTTTAAATAATTTCTAGAAAAAAATCCCGCGGATATTCCAGGACGAGAATTAATGTAGGTTTTAAGTCTAAAATTTGCTATCGATCAGCGAAAACCGCATCGAAATCGGCCTAGTAATTTTTACATGAATCCTGAACAAAGAGACGAGAAACCTAAAAAATTTGCATCGTGTTCTCCGTCGTTTATATAGTCTATTCCAGTGGGGTTTTTTTTAAATAGCTTCAATATACAGATACGGCATGTATAGAATTTTATAAAATTATAAACATATACGTAAGCCTTTCCAACACGCTGTCAACTCCATAAGTGAAAATACGTGTACTCTAATTTTTTATTACCTGGACTAAAATAACAGCTGTTTCGATCTTTTTTTCATCGAACGCAGCTGTCATTTTAGTCCAGGTGATTAATAATTAGAGTATAGTTCGGATATATGAAATTTAAGAGATATTTTAAAACTACATATTTCTATAGCTTCAGTTAATGTACTTAATTGGTAACACAATTTTGCGAAAGTGTCCATTTTAGATAGCAATATCTTCGCGAACTTCGGCGTCAGATAATATCAACCAAAACAGTCGTCATATTGTGAATACCCATTATTAAGTTGGGTTTATGTTCGAACAGCTTTTTCGATAATATGATAATATCAAGGGTTATCTAATGTTTTAATGAACGTTTGTACGAAAGGAGTAGCGTCTATTTTCGTTGGATAATAACATCATTATCTCTATACGTCAAAATCGCGTGATATTAGTATCATCAATAATTCTAGAGTTTAGCCCGCGGCGCGGTCGCGGGGTAAACTCTAGTGCATAGCTCTTGTTTAAATAGCAGTCGTTAATACAGGTTACATAGTATTGAATTTTTACGTTAGTGCTATTTGCCCCTAGAAGATTCACTTCATTTTATATCGCAAACTATCCCATGTCCCGCGGTGAAAAGTATCTATGTCAATTTTCGGTATAAAAACTAAATATATACAAAATTACAGCAAAACCGATCCAGTACTCCTAGTAGTTTTTCCGTGAAAGATATCCATCCAGTTATTATCGCATTTTTTTATAGATGATAATTTTTTATATCTATAAACTTGAGAAGTGATTGTTTTCTCATACAACCTTTCATCCCCTATTTTTCAACCCGTTCTAGTTTTATTTTTGCAGTAAAAAGTAGTAGCCTGAGTGTCAAGACCCGTAAATTTACCTGTAACTGCCTGCAAGCTACATAAATGACAGAACTGATAGAAATTACTGAAATTACAGAATGACAGATATGACAATAATCTTATAAACCTATCCCTTTTCCGGAATAAAAAGTATCCTTTATTCATCCTAAATATTGAACTTACCTACATACGTCTTGCCATAAATATTGTAACAAAGAATTTTTTTATTTTCTATTGCAAATAACATTTATAAGTTTTACAATGTGTTAGTTTAATACATAAATATAAAACAATTAAAAATATAAAAAGCTTATTCGAAGTGGTCTCCATTGGCTGCAATACAGTCCTTTAAACGTTGAGGCCAGTTATCAATAGGAGCACGCACTCTTTCCATGGGAAAATTCTTCACTGACAATCGTATGGATTGTTTTAGGGACTCTAAATTATCATGGCGTTTAGAGCAAGCCGTACTCTCTAAAACTGACCATAAATCATAATCCAGCGGATTAATACCGCGACTAGACGACAGCCAGTCTCCAGCTCTGATGAAGTCCGAAACGTTCGTTTCCAACCAAGACTGCGTGGACCGAGCTTTATGACCCGGCGCCGAATCTTGCTGGAAGGACCATTGTTGGTTATTGAACATGGTGTTGTTAAGGGGCCTAACTACCTTCTCAAGAATGGTATCTTGATACACTTGTGCCGATGTTTTGATACCTTTTTCACAAAAATATGGCTCAGTCACTCCTTCATAGCTAACACCCCACAAAACCATCACTGAAGTCGGATAATGCCCACGTTGCATTCTGTCGACTAATTGCGAAGCTTCCTTAGAGCTTTGAGCATAAATACGGTCATTTTGTTTGTTAAAATGTAGCTCAATTGTAAAAAAAATCTCATCCGTAATTAAAAAATTTCTCTGACCTCCCTTTGCGTACCGCTTCAGTAGTTGTTTCGATTTTACCACCCTATTCTTTTTTTAAATTTTGAGTTAAGAAATGACCAGTACGTCTCTTATAGGCTTCAAATCCTAAGTCATCTTTTAAAATACGCGACATGGTTCTAGGTGATATCTTCATCTCCCGAGATAAAATCTTTTGCTTTCGGACAGGATTTCTTCGAATTCTTTCCCTTACTGCTTTGACCACCTTTTTCGTACGAATACTACGTGGATGGCCAGATCTTTTTCTGTCACAAACAGAGGAGGTCTCATTGTACCTATTAATAGCCCGGTACACAAACATTTGACTAATACCAAGCATATGGAGAGTTTAAAAAATTGCATTTGGCTCCATACCTACTTTGTGTAATGCAATCACAGCGATTCGGTTCTCTTTATCGCCCCACTCCATTTTGATATCGCAAAATGTTGTACAATGTATTGGCGCCAAAATGAGAAAACACAATGAACAATCATATAAAAATGACAGATTCCAAATTCAAATGTAATATTTTGTTTCTTTTTAATTGTAACAGTATTTATGGCCAGACGAAGTATATTATATATCGAAATCAGCCAAATTTACTGATGAAATGATAACATTTATTTGTATTTAGAAGCTATTTATCGGGCAATTAGTTCATAACTTTAAGTGATTAATGATTTTTATTAATTTAAAGACTGATTTTAAGCTTCATATTGTAATAGGAAATAATTGTTTCTTTATTTCCCCTTTTGTTTTGCTGTTGAATTGATTTTCATGAACTTTTGTAACAATATTCTCTCGGACTACAAACTCCATGTACTCTTTTACTTTGAAATAAAATCTTCCTCAGTGGTTTTGGCGGTAGCACGAAGCGTAATGTTTTGCAAAAGTTTTAATTTTTTTTATTTTATTAATATGTATGATATTGTTTTTATGCAAAATTGTGTGCATAAATCTCATCTGTTTAGTGAAATATAACTTTTTAAACTGCCATAAAAACACCGTTTTTCAGCCGACTGTAGCTAAATAACAACCAGTTTTTCTTTTACGGTGGATAGAACCACAATTTGACTGAGATTACGCTACGGTGGGAGTTATATAGGTATGGTTGTCGATTGTTACTTACTTGTCTAAAAGTTTAATTTCAATTTAAATATAGGAACGTGAATACTTAACACTGGCTAACTACAAAACCGATATATATATATATATATATATATATATATATATATATATATATATATATATATATATATATATATATATATATATATATAGCTTTAAAAAGTTAATTTGAATTCATTATATCTATACTATAATTAGGTTTTTTTTTAACATGGTCAAATGTTTTAATAAATATATAACGTTTAAGATACCGATTTATAACAAAGAACAGCACTTATTCATGAAGCAGGGGTTTCGCCGGTGAAAGTGGAACGAATGCTAATTTCTTTTGTATTTAAAATCGTAGAGGTACCTACAAAGGAAATCATTATTGTAATACAGTTGACAGATTTATTCGCATTCCACGCGTGGACATCTGGTCAATCTACATATGCATTATGCACCAATTACGGATCAATAACCTCGTCTTTACTATTTTACAAACACCACCTCAATGCTTACAAAAAAAATAAATGTCTCATCATTATATGTCTAAGTTCTTATCTTTTGACGCTGCCCGTTATATATAAGTATGTATTGTTGATGTTTAATTTGACATTGTGGCCAGTAAAGGAGTCCATAGAGCTTGTCAGATGTATTAATTAACAAATCAGGTCAATGAAATTTCAGGTATGTATTAATCTGATGCTAATCAACAGACTTCTTGTAGAATCTCGTAAGGCAAAATTGACTAAGTGGTTAGTATTTACCAGATACACACATCACTTGTTTAAAAGTATGCTGCTGAATAATCTCCACATTATACATGCAATGTTAACCAACATTTTCAATTTTTTTAAACAAAAACAGACTTTAATTTCGTGGAAATATTTTTTTGTAAAGACACATAGAAATTTGTGTAACATATAAATAGTTCGTCTGAATGTAAAATTACCGTTCATAGTTGTAAAAGCTCTTAAAATTATTAACGTTATGCTATGCCCAGGCCGATCTACTTTAATTGTATGTAATATATTGCTTATCTTATAGATCTATATCGTCACTGACGATATAGATCTATGAGATTAGTAATGTGACGATTCGTCACTTTACTTTTTTAAGCTTGTTTGTGCAAATACGCCATTTTATGCACAAATCACCTATTTATTTTATCCTTATATTATACTAACGACCAGGAAGCAATTAAAAATTACTACAAAACACATCAATCTATTCAACTTTAATACTAAAAATTATGTCGAATAGAAAGGTCGTACTGAGTACTTTTACTTTAGCATTGCGTCTGCCAAAAAGGATAACCAGTTTGAAATGTTTTGAATGCCATGGCTAAATTGATCCATTTAATAAGTAAGCAGAGAATTTTAAACAATTTAAATTAAATATTTACTTAATTAGGATTCATTTCAGTTTAACAAATAAAAGAGTAATATGCTGTCATCTTACCTACGAGTACATAAAAATTTTAAATCACAACCTGTTCTCAGTATAAAATAACATTCTATTGAATAAAATGAAACAATAATCAGTCAAGCGCATGTCGGCCCGTACACAATGAATGGTTCTACACAGACGACTGAGGATGAACAGAAACCGTTTTGGCGATGGTAACCGCTTTCCATCGGGTAGGCCGTCGCCTATCTGCTGAACGCATACAATAAAAAAGTGCATGTAATTAAAACAAACATATAAATAATCCTACTCAATATAGGTTCAAATCAATCTCATACTAATATATAAAGCTGAAGAGTTTGTTTGTTTGATTGACTGAACGCGCTAATCTCAGGAACTGCTGGTCTGATTTAAAAAATTCTTTCAGTGTTAGATAGCTTATTTATCGAGGAAGGCTATAGGCTATATATCATTACGCTAAGACCAATAGGAGCGGAGCACCAATGAAGAATGTTTCAAAATCGGGGTGTTTTGAAAACAAATTCCACGCGGACGACGTCGCGGGCACAGCTAGTTTTAGATATTTTTGAAACTAGTCTAAAAATACCCCAAATGTCTATGTAATGTAAATGCACTGATTTTTTTCGAACTCTCGATTATATTTAGAATATTTGGATTTTTCGAAAATTTAACACACCCTTGTATATCTGGGCATAAAGAGGATATTGCACCTTAGGATACCATTTCAATATCATAGTACAAATATTCTCCAAGTAAAACGGCTAAGACATATTGTACATATAAGTATATGTAATGAAATTAAAAAGGATTCCGTATTTGCCATATAGAGGTAGCTGTGGAACCCCAATAACATGATTTTTAATTAAACGTTTTTTTGTGACACTGGTATGCTTTGCTTTTTATATTTATTTCCTAATTGGTATACTTACATGTAATAAATGCATATTATAAACCTATGCGGAATAAAGACAGTGATCTAACATTGTAATAAGTGAAGTATAGTATAAAATTTAATTTACATATGTATATTGTATGTGTTTGTGGCCTCAATTAATATTTAGGTACGGAAGTCGTTAATCAAACGAGTGCAGAGGATGTTGGTTGATAGTGTCCACTACCATACAAACTCATCACTGCTTAAAAATAATTTTCCTTTCGTAGTCTGATCATTTTTTTCCATATTTACTACATACAATAAGTATGGGAATACTTATCTCATATTTCGAATTTATACTAAATTCATTCGGTACTATTATGCTGATATTAGACGGATCAACCAAATTTAATCAATTTGGTTTAAAGGCACAGAAGTCATACAGCGAGGGAGCATGCAATGGCATTGAATGATTAAAGTTTATATTTATAAAAACTATAAGTATAATATAATTTATATTTAATATATAGGTCATTTTCATTAATTCACTCAAATTTAAACACAGACATGAACGGTCTAAATCGGCTTTACTTTACAGACGATGCCTATCGCAGTTTTTTGACAATACCTCCTTCTCGACCCGTTTTACGATTAAAATATTTATTACAAAATTGAATTATAAAATAATTTCCGCCAAATACTCCCACAAAATTTGCAATACTTTCTAAGTTTATGTGTGTCATTTATTATTCGAACTGCTCTTAATTTTATCATAGATTTGTCTAAAATAATTAATATATTCCTGACTAAAATTTATTTAATAAGCTACATACGAGTATCTCTGCAGTAACTTTGCTTCTATTTCCGCGGGAACTCTAGTACGTATATTCAGGATCCGAAATTCTTTTCACCATACGTAGGTACACCCATCCTAAGTATTAAATTCCGTTGAAATGTGTTCACAATTGAAGCCAGTAAGAGAGACAAAGAGTAGAGTTTTAGTTTTACGTGGAATATTAGTATATATTAATAATTATGATCATAAGACAAAGCAGCGATTTTCCTAAATATTATATCCCGATAAGGCGTGCATTTATATTTGACGTGACGTTGACGTCGACCGGCCGGAAGCATTGGAGGCGGAAAGGCATCGCCGTGCCCGCTAGCGGCTGCCGCGATCGACATGCATGTACCCAAACACTGGACGATGCCTTCACCTAAGACGATATCGTATCGATCTTTCAGTGACGACAGTTCATTAACAAATTAAATAAATGTCCATAATATCGACGATGATAAAATATACCTGTAGCCGTATAAACTTTCATATATTTACATGTAGGCTTGGTTTTTTGGTGTAATTAGAAAGTTGAAAATTAACTTAAAGATTAATTAATAATTTTTTCAGTCTATAATCAAGAGGTGCCAGGTGGTAGGACATTTGCCCGACTGGATGGCTACTACCCCTGGTCTAAAGTATGTCGCTATAACAAGCTTGAGTTGTGTTCCGGCATTAGTGACCAGGTTTCAGTCTCTCTTAAGAGACCAGGAGCGCATTTGTAGCACCTTTGGTGTTTCAAATGTCCATAGGCGATGGTAACCGCTTTCCATCAAGTGGGCCGTCTGCCTGTCTGCTGAACACAGGCAATAAAAAAAATTGACCGACATTTGCATGATTAAAAAATGATTTGATGTATATAATAGTTCTAATTTACATTTTGTTTTCTATTCTCAATTTTCTTTTGGTCTTTTTAGTGCATTGCTTTTAAATTTTTTTGCAGTCTTTTTTTTATCTATGCTTTGGAGTATAGTAAAGAGCCACGTATTGTATCAATTACATCTGCGGCGTGATCTACGGTAAAAATTTACCTCCAAATCAAATAATCTCTTGCATAAAAACATAGAAGTTATTCAAATAGGTCTTGTTATTTTATAATGATCACATGGTTTTTGCCGTTTCGGCGTATAATTTTTTGAAACTTATGTAGGTACATACTTATTTAAATATTCATTTGGTTTTAATTATTATTTGTTTCAATCTTATAAATATGTATAACCTTAAATTAAACAAAATACTAAATGAAACACAATTTAAATTTAGATATGTTTCTAATGATAGTAATATGGTACAAATATTATAAATATATTCAAACACAACATTCTATCTTATCACCTATATTTAAAACTTACAATTATGGAAGTCCCTTACACTATAGTAGCTTTTTTGTATTTAGTAGTTTTTTTAGCAGTGATTTAAATAATTTGATTTTCCGAGCTTTTGCCGCTCTTTTGGGATTTTGTTATATATTTTTACGGCCATGCATACTCTTGTACAGTAAAGTTGTTTTTGCAGGGTGAATACAAAGTCTTTATTTATTAAGTATATTCCTAACTGTAACGTCGGATGTATTTGGAAACAAATGTAGATTTTTGTGTACAAACATTGTGACTTCAAAGATATATAGCGATGGAACAGTGAGTAAACTATATTTGATAAGTAGCGGTTTACAGCATCAGATATATGTATATTGAACATTGCTCGTATACCGCGTTTCTGCATTAAGAATATAGTATTTGTATAGCATGAGTTACCCCAAAATATGACACCATATATCCAAACATATTCTACAACCCTATAGTAAACTGTAAGCAGAGCATCTATATTGACTGTTGGTGTTGGTGCCAATTTGTGCAATGCAATTTGCAAAATATTTTTTACTTAACTTATCTATATGAGTTTTCCAATTTAATTTAACATCTATTACTAATCCTAAAAATCGGGCAAAGTCTACTTAACGTACGATACTGTTGTCGTATAAAACACTAACAGATTTAGAGGTTTTAGGGCTTTGACTAAAATGCATTATTACTGTTTTGCTGATATTTTAAGGTTGTTATTTTTTAACCGATTTATTACAGATAACATGGTATTATTTATATCGGATTCATAATGTTTTATATCACTACACGGTATAGTTAATCAACGAATAAAGTCATAGAATGTCTAGTACATTTTGGCGGATCATTATTGTATATAGTAAATGAAAGAGGGCAGATCACACTGCCTTGAGGTACACCATATGTCACGGAACTTTTATTGGACGAATGAATAATTTCAGTTTTTGTTATGGGATTTTGGAAATTTGTGTAATTTGCTTTCTATTACTTAAATAAGAATGTATTAATTGGGGTAAATTTCCCCTTATTCCATAAGCTTCTAGTTTACGGTTTACAATATTGTGATCTACATAGTCAAAAGCTTGAGTCATAGCACAATAGACGGCGGCTACCGGGGTTCTGGTGTCGATGTGAGTGGTAACATTTTTTATGAAGTCATGAATGGCCATGTTAATTGTTTAACCCCGTCGAAATCCCTTGTGTTCAGTACAAAAAATGTATTTTTTCAAGGTATGCGTTTATTTGGTTGGAATAATACTTTTTAAATTTATGGAGTATCGTAAGTTAAAGCAATAAGCCTATTATAGTTCTTTAAAAGTTTATTGTTGTGTTTCTTAAATAATGGAAATCCATATCCAATACGTTAGTTGTAATGGAAACGTAGAAAATCATTATAAGTGTGTACTTAATACGTTAAAAATAGTATTATAGTTGATATTATTATTAAAATACACAAGCGCATAAACACATTTCAAATAGATATTATATTATGGATTATACGTCCTTACTTTACTAACAAAGTCAGTTGTCGTAATAACTACATGCCGTTTACAGAAAATCTCTTAAAAGTTCCAAATGTATTAGGTTGGGGAAAAAGTTTCTTCGCATTTTATATAAAAATTCAAAAGGTTTTCTTATAAAGTTTATTTACATTTGACTAAAGTATGTAGGTGCCATTTTGTTGGATAACTTTTTGCCATCTTATAGGTAGGGACGTGATCCCATTGCTATAAAAATTTTGGGGCTTTTGGTCAAAAAACTGCGACAAGTGGTTTTGGCAGTCCTCTCGTGATGTTAACTTGACACTGCCTAAGGAATTCTGCAGAGACCGAAACAGGTGAAAATCTGAAGGTGCAAGGTCAGGACTATACGGCGGATGCATTAACACCTCCCACCCAAACTCTCGTAATTTTTGCTGAGTCGCTAAAGATGTGTGAGGTCTAGCGGTGAAAAACCACGCCCCTTCTGTTGATTAATTCCGGCCACTTTCTCTCAACTTTTTGCTTTAATCTCATCAGTTGTTCGCAGTACAGTTCAGAATCGATGGTCCTGCCTGGCGGTAACAGCTCATAATGAATAATGCCCTTCCAATCCCACCATACACACAGCAACACCTTGTTACGAGTTAACCCGGGTTTCGCCACAGTCTGTGAAGCCTGACCGGCCTTTGACCACGATCTTTTTCGCACGTTCTTGTCGTACGTGATCCACTTTTCATCACCAGTTTCATCATCAGCTTCTTCAAAAATGGTTCGGTTTCATTACGTCGTAATAAAGAATAACAAATGAGTACACGGTTCATTAGGTTTCTTTCAGTGAGCTCATGAGGCACCCAAATATCGAGCTTTTATGTGTACCCAGCTTTTTTCAAATGCGCCAAAACCGTTTTGTGGTCAATTCTCAGTTCTCCAGCTACATCGTAACTACTTACATGCCGAACATGCTCCACTTTTTCAAAAATGGCATAATATTTATCCGTAACAGGGCGACCAGAGCGACGTGCATCTTTGATATCAAAATTTCCGGATTGAAAACGCTTAAACCAAATTTGCGCTACTCTCACAGATACTGCATTAGGTCCATAAACATCACAAATTTTTTTCACGGCTTGTGTTCCATTTTTAACCTTTTTTGTAGTAAAATTTTAAAATGTATCGAATTTCTTCATTACATTCACTTGTTTTAACAATAAGAAAAACAAATGAAAATCACACATTTTCGTAATTTGAATTTAAAATTGTCTTCTTTAAAATTAAAACTTTTTAATGATACCAAAACCAGCTAGATACAAATGGTATAGCCAAAGAGATCTTATTACAAGTTCATACATACTATATGCGAAAAGACTTTTTCCCCAACCTATTAAATAAAGTAATAAACAAAACAAAGTTAGTTTATGATTATCGAAACTTATGGCAATATACAAGAATTGGTAACGGGCATAAATATTAATATTTTTTATAACATTTGGGGGAATTAAAATAATCATGAAAATGTAGACCAACACTGTTAATAGGGCAGAGCGATATGTTTATTCTAAATTTGCATAGAAAGGACCTTATAGATTTCGATAACGAGACTCATTAATATGTTACTATTATTAAGTCTTCAGATGGCTAATTGTTCGATTTTACGAGGTGTCACTGTAATAATATTTTCCAATAAAGTTTAAAAGTTTATTATTTAAACTAGGTTTTAGAAGAACATACATAGCTACATACTAATAAATTAAAATATGAGTCTAGACCTCTGCGTCCTACTCCCATAGCCATTCCTACTACAGCTCCAATGTAATTGTGACAAAAGTTTACAATTTAGAATACTACATTCAGAGCGATATCTTAATAGAATGAAATGTGTAAAAAATACGTAACTGAAAGTCATCGTTACTAGGTCATAAAATCCAAGAATTTTTTTATTTTTTTATTTCGAACAGTGTTTACATAAACTTCAATAATGACTCTGTTACAGCTCACACAAACTAGTTTCCTAGTGAAATTACATATCTTCCCATAAGAAGATTAATGTATCTCTTTGTGAATTGCGCAAATAATTAAGGTCCTTGAAATAGGTACAAATTTAGTGAAATTGAGAGCTCACATTTATATTACAATACTTATTATGTCTCTATGGAAGAAAAAATGAAATAGGCACTTCTGTCTGTAAAATGAAGTGGGGTCCAATAAGCCGAGCCCACAGAAAATGTAAATGACGAATCCCATCAAAAAAAGTAGAGTCAATCGGTCAAAGCGAACACGATAAATATAAGGTTGAAAGAATTATATTTTTTTACTCTACTACGTTTCTAAAAATGTTCTAAACAAGTGTAGGTAATAAAAATTATAGATAAATACTACTAGCATAGGAATAAACTCAGTTGCCAACTGTTTACTATTACATCACTAGAGCGATGCTATAGTAACGCCACCTATCGTATTTCTTACTTTTCTTCTCATTGCCTACATTACGCTGGTCCTTCGAGCCGGATCAGCTCAATATAGGCTATTCTTGAGAATAGATTCCAATGACACTCACTTGTTTTTAGTTTTAAATACGATTTAATTTCGAAAGCGCACTGTACAATATTAGACATGTAATGAGAAGGAAAGTAAGAAAAACAATAGGTGGCGTTGCTATTGCTTCGCTCTAGTTAAATTTCAACTTATATGTATGACTCCAGTGGAAATTGTTTTGAATAAAAACTTTTGAATTTGAATTTAGTGATGTAATAGTAACCACCAACCTTATTTGTTACAAATGCGGCATACAACCTTTCCAATTAATATAAGTGTAGTGTCGCTGTCCAAAGTCATTATTTTCTTTCAATAACAGTTAGCCTTAATAAATAATGAAATAGCCACTTATACTGTTACTTTACTCTGTATGTCGTATTAACGAGCAGTAAAGCGTAAATTATGAAGTGCACTTTCAATTAATATTTAAGATCGATTTATTTGAAATTGATCAAATAGGAAACATTATTCCCACATATTTTGTCGTAAATACGAGAACAATAAACGTGTAAGTTAGCCAGGTAATTTAAAAAATATATATAAGTCAAGCAAACACTCCTACAGGTTAATTTGCAGCAAGCTTTTAAGAGGGTTGCTATTGTATATGCAATCTAATATTGCACATAAATATTATAACTGAGAAACCGTAATCTAGAATACATTTCCAACTTAGAATTTGTCAACCCTAACTCCGACTGTTCTTTGTTAGCAACGGACGACGATGTCGGCACACTTGCAACCTTAGGGCTGATAACCAAACCCTCTACAACCTATTACCTCACATAAATACTTCAAGTATGGCAAATATATAAAATGCTTTTTGTTGAACTTTAGATAAACCAATAGCACACAATCCATAAATGTAATTAATAAATATTTATACAGTATACTTTCTAAAATCATAGATCCATCGCGAAAATCAGCTTGCTCCCCCTCCCCCTCGTTACCAGCAAAAATATAGCATTTAATTTTTAAGGCTTCCTAACTATTTTAGCAAAACGGAAGCCGTATGCATTCGTCATATTCGTCCGTGCGTCTGTTATCGTATGTCGCGGCAATTTTGTTCACTAACTACTGGGTTCATATGGATGAAATTTAACAGGAAGATATTACCTATCTATAATTATATTATAAAGAGGAAAGGTTTGTGTGTTTGTAACGAATAAACTCAAAAACTATTATCGATTTCATAAACTCTTCCACCATTAGCATTCTACATTATCCCAGATTAATATAGGCTATATTTATTACTCGAAAAAATTAGGGATCCCTACTAAAACTTAAATAATGTAACCCAAGGTGTAAAAAAATTAGTGTTTGAGTGGGTCACGGGAGGTTTTACCTAGACACAATTAGACTCTGTAGGTGGTGCTGGAATCGGTTTCTATATTATTATCTTTTAGGGCAGAACAACGTCTGCCGGAATCGCTAGTCTATAATATTATAAGATTCTCAACATGCCGTGTCTGTACATTAAAGCTATTAAAACTACTGTGCCGATTCCGATGCGGTTTTCGCTGATCGATAACAAATTCTTAGATTCAAAATCTACGCTACTTTTCATCCTAGGAATTTTTTGGGGAATGATTTAAAATAAACAGATTAAAAAAATCGAATTCCAATGTGATTTTTTCATTGATCGATAGCAAATTTTACGTAATAAAATGTGTGATTTTTTTATCCCAGAAATCCTGCGGGAATTTTCCCGGGAGCGGTTTGAAGTTGATCAGATACGTAAAATTGCTTATTCTGACACAGTTTCCGCTAAAGCGATAGCGTACATCCTTTTTTAAATGTTGTGTAGCGGGAATCCCGCGAGAATTTCAAGTCAAGCGTGGACGAACTCGCGGCCATATCCTAGTAGTCTATATGCCGCTACATATTGATGTAATTTCAATGTAATAACATAGTCATGTGGGGTGTCGTTAGTTAAATCTGGAATAACCATGACGATGTTCTTTAATGATTCTTTTATTGCAGTCAATCGCTTGCGCCCGGGCGCCTTGCACCCCTTGCATCCGCGGATAAAGATGGCCTTGCACATGATTTTTATAGAAGGCTATTTTTGATACAACTTTATAGTTTAGTTCCAAAATTTCAACAATATAAACGTTTCCTTTTAGTTTTTTTTTTATAATTAGTGTCATGCTAAAAGTAAATTTAATGTTTTTCAGCCTAATTATTACAAATAGCTTTTAGGGAAGTATAATAATATGAACGAAAATACATTATTTATAAAGATACAGTTAACAGAAATAATAGTTAACAATATAATAAGCAGTCAAATTCAAAATGTGATTATATCTTCTTTTTCGTGTTAGATATTTGACTGTATACAATGTCAGGGCTTCGCTCTTATACATTTTGAATACATATCCCGAAACTATTCCATTTTCTCACACTACAAAGTGCCTTTTTCATGTCCAAATTTTAATATAATCAGTTCATTTTCAAAGCCATGAAGAAGATGTCAAAAGTTTAGGAAAAAAAGGAAATAGGATTGGTATATATCTGAAGTAAACATTTTCATTGCATTTTGGACTTAAAAATTAGGCCCTTACCTCGATATTATAAAACTACAATTGCAACATACAATATGTAGGTATGTATAAGACACTCAATTTGCTATACGCCTCTAAAAGTTTGTTTAAAACTATTTTTCGTACCAAAAATTTAATACCAAGTTAGGTAATACGAAGAAGTTTAAATATTTAGGTTTATATAACTTTTATTTAAATGGGAAGCATTTTTTTCTAATACCAAGAAATATTTTGGGTAATTTGTCATGTGACTTAAAATAGCAAATGAAAGTGATCTAGGGTTTCAAAAGTTTTGAAACTGATCTAAGCCCCACTATCTAATTATCTCATTATTTTTTCACCCTTAAAACAATCGTTATCCGTGCAGGAACGGAGAAAGAATACAATTTCCTATGGCCGGGCGGGTTGTCAAAAGAGGCGACAAAACAACGCATAGCCAGGTAGTAGGGTATTTGTCCGTCTGGATGGCTACGACCCCTGGTCTAGAGAATGCCGCCATAACAACCTTGAGTTATGTTCCTATTATTAGTAGTAGTAATATTAATGGCCAGGTCCTGGTCACCGTTTAGAGAGCAGCAGCGCATTTGTAGCACCTTTGGTGTTGCAAGTGTCCATAGGTCATGGTAACCGCTTTCCATCAAGCGGGCCGTCTGCCTATCTGCGTAACTCACGCAATAAATAAAAAATCGGTATTTACGTTAAATAACAAAGTCTGTAACGTAAATTGCATTGCTTAATTGCATAAAAATATAAATCATGTATGTATGTATGTATGTATCAAGGTTAGATTAGGTAAACGATGGATCGCAATCTCTTTTTTACTATCAGTTGTTTTATGTAACTAATAAAGATGGCAATAAAAATGTTTATAAAGGTCAATCTTAAAAGAGATAATAATTTAAATAACTAAGTATATCAGTAACAAACAAAACTTATAAGGGAAATACGCAATAATACCATTACCATATGCCATAACATTATATTAAAGGCTACATACCCTATTGCCAATACAATAACAAAAAGTAACCAGGCTCTAGACATGAAAAATGGGATACGACGTAAACATGCACACATAGGCAATTCTTACATTGTCTTTGGAAGCTATCCGTTTGAGATCAATCAGCTTATGGTATTGTCGCAGCGCGCGCATGTACAGCCTGACGGGGAAATCGACGGGCAGCGAGACAGGCTCCGCCGTCCGGGACGCCACCCCCGCGCCGCTCATCGTAAACGGGCACTCAACACAAATCGTTCTTTATTCATAAACAAGCACCAAATGAATCCAGCACGGACATGAGCGCAAATCGCGCGTCCGAAGTGAACGTAGGTATCACGCAACACTGACGTACTGTGCGCCCCGCGCATGCGATTGCGAACCCGCCATGCGGTGACGCTTGCAAAAGGAAACCACCATTTGTCTGCAAGAGAAACTTTCCCTGCCGTTGTGAATTGTCTCTTTGCCGGCACCCTGACCCGCTTTTACCTTAACCATTAATACCTCAACAATTGGAGGATTATATATCAATGAAAGCTTACAGACCACACGCAACAAAGCATAGAACTGTAGAGAAAGTTTGGCTCTTTATTGTTTCTGGATTCAATATCGCGCATAAGTTTTAGTTAAACGAAGAAAACAAAAGAAATTATTTGATATAAACAAATTAATCACATCGTAGATTTGTACGACGAGATCTCATAGCTGGCGTGGGACTTGAACGTTTTATATAATAAACTACATGCATAATAATGTTATTACGCACATAAGTAATACATTGATCTTAAACATTCACAGTGATTACAATAATTCATGACGTTACTGATCCAAGGAACTTAGGATCCGGCTACAAGCTTAGGAATTTGACCCATCGTTGTTCCGTTTGTATTCAATATTATGCCAGTCACAAAGATACTAGTGATAGTAGCTAGAAAATAATGCATTTCTATCACGTATGAAGTGTGAATAGCCTGTATAAGGCAATAACTCGTGATAAGGGCAGCTAAACGATAAGGCTGTGCACGCACCACGAATATTTCGATGGGAGTTTTTCCTGCACAGTCTTTTGTGACATATGTATGTATAATGGTACTTTATAGAATCCAACCCACGAGAACAGGAACAGATTTCGCGCCGGATTTAAATCCGGTACATTGCCCACAGATTTAATGTATGCTACTACTAGGCTTCAGCTGTAAATAAAACTATAAACATTACGATCTCACTTTAACCAATGTTCATATGTTATGTTTCGTTTATTCACAGCGTTAGACGTTGAAAGTGTGTTAGAGGTTTTGTGTAATTAAGTAGGTATATCCAATTTCCATACTAATACATAAACATAAAGTGTAAACGTGACTTTATTTCTTTATGACTTAAGGAATAAATTAATCATTGCGATATTTAGTACTTTCAACAACAATAATAAAACGACACATTTTATCACATAAGTACCAGTAATTTGGCAGGATAAGAATGCAAAAATTATGCGAACGAAACTCAATGAACCGATTATCATAAAATTTGGTGCATATGTGCATTACAAATAAGAAGATAGACATAAATATCTGTTGCTTTCCTAGAAAATTGGATAATTTTCGTATGATAAAAATCTCAAACACGTGGAATATTTCTAATAAGTTTAATCTAATAATTATGTTTGTAAAGCAGAAAAAGTTAATTTGTAAGCTTGACATTATCAGTCTCTAATTGTAACTACTGCATCTGGGATAATGTTAGTGTTAGTGACCGTTTCATTATAATGCGATATTGTCATTATTTTTAATTACTTTAAATATTGACAAATAACGTATGTATATATTAATGTAGCTCCTCATTAACAGCGTTATTTTGAATGTTTTAAACAAAACGCATTTGGCCACAGTCCCTAACTATGTTTAAGGCAAAATCTAATATTAATAATAACGTTTTATAATACTAAATAAAATATATTAATCACAATGACAAAATGTATGAACCAGTAGTAGTCTTGCATGATTGGTCATATTAGTAAGTCCAACATAGTGAACCTAGCCACGAGTCACGATCACAAGGTGTGTCACGCTAACCACGACGTATAATTGAACTGATTATCCATTGTAATTGCAATTTACGTCAATAGAATTTAACAAACATACTATAATAATTATTTATTGGTTTCATAATACATATTCTAAATCATGCAACAACATGTTAGAAATATAAATATACTTTCAAGCTGTTGTAACGTTTGTAACAGCAAGTAAGGTTTATGCAGTTTTTCTCTATATTCATTAGATAGTTACTACAAACATAATTAAATCCACATATATTAACAAGTGTTACAGATTATAAGTAAAAATCAGCCATGTGCGTGTCCGACTATGCACATCTCAGGGTTCCGTAAAGGTGACATACATATTTACTTCTCGCGTACTTTGGCTATGGAATCCCAAAAAGTATTTAATATAAAATGGTCCGTTCCTCAAATATTACTAAGCGGATCTTATTTAAACCATCGTCGGTCATAGATAAGTTGAAGTAGATGAGTTTTGGAGTTTAGACCATGTCTCCGTAAGCGTAAAACGCTCTCCAGAGTGGATCGTCGACCTGCGTAAGCTCGCTGGTGAGCCCTACATCACGAAAGTCAAGGCCTGGTATACGTGGCGCAAACTTGGGAAAGCCTACATATATCAGTGAATTATATCTATAAGACAAATAAAATAGCACACTACATATACGTACACCATCTTCATACAAACATGTAACAGCATTCAATAAGTATTTATCAATCTGTTATAGCATAAGAAGTAAGTTGCTAACATAGTTTAAGTCTAATATACACCTCAACATATTTAAAATTACTATAAATGTCATACAAGAACAAAGCAAAAACAACAAAACGTGTATAATCAAAACTTTATAAAATCAAAAAGCTACAAAACAAGAGTTCGTAGTTGTTGTACTTTTATTTTATTTTTAAATCTATCAGCGGACTTACGGCAGTGTACAAATAGGCATTTTCTCTTTATTACATACTTTGAGATAAGTAAATAGATATAGATTATACTTATTCATAAATTTACGTTATATTATTTACTATAATAGTAGCTCTTGGGACACTAATGCTAGCATATTGCACACACATGAATTACAGCTCCTATTTGTAAATTACTATGCTTTAAGCATGTGGTTTAACAAGTGAAAATTGACTGATTACTTTTCTATTCATTCTTATCGATGTTACTTAATAAAACTATTGTCAGATTAGAAAAATCAATTAATTATAACTTTCAGATATATGAACCTATCAAGATATGCTTATAAGCTTATGACATAAAAGCGATGAATAAGTCTGGGACCTGGCAAAGTCAAAGGGTGGCGACTTAGTGGAAAGTTCGTTTAGGAAATTTACTCTATCGAGAACCTGTTCTCGTAAACTTGTGTTATATTTATTGCCATTAGTTATATGCTGGAAAAATATATATATACTTATTAAAATGTAAACTTTAGTATCACCAACAAACACTCTCCAACACGGAGGTTAATAAACAAGGTAAAATTGATTATAATTATAATAGTTTCATTCATCAGCATATTTATCTTTAAAATATTTAACTGGTTTTAAATTAATACTTAATATAAATTTGCTAACAGAAAATTATAAGACTGCGTAAAATTACCGTTAATCAAATGTTTTAATCAAAACATGGAAAAACCAGTTACATTAACAAAATTAAGTTAGTAAACATAACTGTATAATCTTTTTTATTGTAACACGAACAAACTTAATTGCAAAAGCATTCCTACTGGATGAATTAATTGCATCTGTAATTATAAAAGTGACAACATTTTGACACGCTTTTATAAACAAACTAATTAAAATAGATACTCTATCCGGGTCTAAATAGATTACTATGTTACGTGGTTCTTGAAGTTAACGTGTGGAGCAGGTCATCAACCGGCCGTGTGCGAGAATGTACAAAATGAACTTGTAAGGTTGCATTAACATATTGTAAATAAAACCCAATTACCATTTTCCTATACGAATGACAATAACAAAGACAATAGGCACATTTATTTATTAGAAACATTGCACGAATACTCACTTGATTCCAAAACTCTTTTGTCAACATAACCTCTTCGTAACATTCAATTTGATTACAATGAATGAAACTCAATACGTTTGATGATTTCGATTCGATTTCTGCGAATCTTTGCTGGTAACAACTTTGCACTCAGAATATGTTTAAATGTGTGTATATGACTTATACACATATTTATACAAAACGTCGCGGCGTGGGTTATAAGCTTGCATAAAAGCCGTACTATGTGGTACTTACTATCTATCCCCTCTATGAAACATCCCGTGCTCCCGCTGGTTCATAACGGTTATTCTTATAACAGCAGGTCCAGACAGCGTGGTTAATATGTAAAAAATGTGTACACGCTAAAATGATTTTTATTGCATTTTAAATAATGATCACATTTCATCGGTTATTTGTGAAATATCATTTTTCAATCATTCGATACATAACGTATTTTCTTTTTTAAATATTTAGTGTATGTTGATTAATATAGTCAGGTTAAAAATGTTTAAAGAAAGACACCAATTTCGTCAGAACTTTCATTAAAGGATGTACTTCTATCAGTTATCAGAAATAACTAGATGATAATTACATTTTAATTGTGTCTGGCCCACTTAATTAGTTTACTTTCTTACAATATTATGTTACTTAGTTTGAGACAGGTCACGGCCACTGACATTCAACTAGATAATGGACATTAGGAGAAAGTGACAGGTATTAAGATAAACAAAATTATCGAAAGTAGAGGTGGGAAAAGTTGAAAGAAAACAAAAATGTCGTAATGATGAAGAATTTGCTTAAGCTTCGGCTTTAACAATGATTATCATTTATCATGCTAATGATCCACTCAAATCTGTGTATATTTGCAACTTTATTTTTATTCTTTTCACTTTGGGGTTTGGTTGAAACTTTGAGGAAAATTCGTACACTTTACTGACTTGACTATGCTCCCTAGGCTTAAAAGTGTAGCTATTATTACAAATGGCATTTTCGTAATTAATATTTTATGTTAGTCATTTTAAATTTTACTTTTTACTTCACTCCTAATTGATGCTTAGTACAGAGTAAAATTAAAAAGAAATCCAATGGCGATGCGGACACATGTTGCAATGTTAAAATATTTTTACATATAAAAGGACTGGCGTAAAAATTAAAATAATATTTTATCATGTAACTTTGAAAATATAAAGATATAAATAACTTTAATTATTTTTCCATCAATAATATACGCGCTATTTGACTCCTTTTACTCGTACCTACTTATGACGTCGTAAGTAGATATACGCTCGTACGAAATCTATGAGTCTCCGACGTTCTGTAAGCAATTTATAAAAAGTATCTTAGTTGATTAGACTGTCCGCTCCCCTAAAATTTAAATGATTGTTAAATTTATTTTGATTATAATTAGATTTTTTAATATACCCGATTGAACTGGACATAGTTAGCTTGAGGCTGAGCTGGTTGCCGACCTACCAGGGCCAGCGGAGGGGCTAGCCCATATACCCGTGGCCCTGGCATTAAGGGCGAAAGACGGTATACCGAGGGGTTTTAGTGGGTATCCCTAACTGTGGCGTGGCAATAGCATCTTTAGTTCTGGCTAAAGGTGCTAGTGCCACCCCGACCTGGCGAATCCCACACACCGGCCGATTTCCCCCCTATACGTGACTGATGGCCTCCAATTAAAGAAAGGCTGGTTGCCAAACCTCATAGACTTAGAAGCTTACCGGGTCTGGCGTTGGCTTAAATGCATCTACAGGTTTGGAGGGGCTTAAAGTATTATACATATTTTATTGTCGATTTCTTGTATACTAGTGCGAGCGAAACTTCGTTCGCTTTGCCATACGGACGTATTTGGTACTCAATTGCAACGATGGCAGCACAAAAACCACAGCGTCATCATTTTGGTTATATTCATCTATCCCACGGAAACGGCGTTATTTATCAGGATAAAGTGTCCTAAGTTGATCCGGAATATAAGTTACCTCTGTATTGAGTTTCATTTAAATCCGTTCAGTCTTCACGTGATGCTCTAGCAGACAGACAGACAGACAAATAAATAATCTAAAAGTTGCATTTTTGTAACCTATTCGTCCAAATTAGCCCCCTTGAAATTTTTCTCATTTTTAAATTAATTATACAAACTCGGCACTCCAACAGATTTATTATATCATACATAAATAGATAGATTAAAGTCAGATTTAAGGTTTTTTCCGGAGCTTGATTAGGTACCGATCATGCCCATGATATGCACAGTTCATACATAAATTATACGTTACATAAAGTACTCGAAGCCCGTGGAAATCTAATTTTATTATAAAAATATAAAGTCAAGTACTATTGACAACGAACACATTCCTAAAGTGCATTACAGTCACTTTTCGTTCATTTTATTATTTACGCGGGCCTGATATTTTTTATTGCATATATAATGACATTGAGATTTTTTATTAATACTAAGATAACCATAAATTATAATCATTATATAAAGGATACATTGACACCCGGTTATTGATTTCCTTTCCTAAACTAATATCCATCCATATAAATTAACATAATATATCTATTAAGTAGATACGGCTTGCGTCAAACTGTAAAAAGTTGTATTAGTTTTGGATAGTGTAACAATTCTGTTTATATTTAGAAGTAATTAATATATAACTAACTGTACCCGCCATTATGTTCGTACGGGTGGGTCCCTTTGTCCCTAGATTGACATCTTCTGAAGAACAAATCAACTATAACTATATATATTGGTACTTTTAACCTCTTCTGCTTAAATTGTGTTTTACCTTTACTGATTTTTAAGGAAATTGACCTTACTATTATGACGATACTGAAAGTGTGCTAAAAATTTATCTCTAAATAGTGTGATACGAAATGCGTACAAACACACACACACACACACACACACACACACACACACACACACACCCACACCCACACCCACACACACACACACACACACACACACACACACACACACACACACACACACACACACACACACACACACACACACACACACACACACACACACGCACACCACACGAGTACGCGTTACACATGTTGAAAAGAGGCATATTATTATTTTGCATAATTAGTATATAAAATAATAATAGTGGCTATAAACATCAACATTGGCCACCAAAACACAGGTTTTGTCTAGTTTGGGACCAGTGGGTTTTATAAATAACTAGCTTCTGCCCGCGACTTCGTCCGCGTGGAATAGTTACTTCGGGCTAAAGCTAACTTTAACCCGGGACTTTGTTTACGTAGAA
Source organism: Dendrolimus houi (assembly GCA_039645545.1). NCBI lineage: Eukaryota > Metazoa > Arthropoda > Insecta > Lepidoptera > Lasiocampidae > Dendrolimus > Dendrolimus houi. The sequence continues at coordinate 11,519,629 of CM077127.1, read as the reverse complement.
GGTGCCCCATCGCCCTTCTCCCTCATGACTGTCTGCCGGCATTGCACATCATAGATGCGCGCGCAGTACTTAATCATTATTTTGCTGCGATGTTATTTTAAAACTGCGATATCTCCTAAAACATTCATTGAAATCGAATGATGTAAATGGCAATTTTGTTTTAAATTAAATACTAGTGATGAATAACGTATTTATTTGGATAGGGATTAATATCGTGTTTATAAAAACACCTTCGCAAATAATGCATTATTTTAGAACAAATTTGGTTAGCATGAAAAAGTTTATAATGAGCCAACCTTAATAGACATATGCTGTCGACGTCGCGGACTTTTTTTAGAACTTTTAAAGGGGAACAATTCTGTCACACATGATTTTGGCGAAACTTTAACCGTTTACGCAGCGCACGCAGCGGAAGCTGTCAAAAGGAAAAATACCCCCCGATTTTCAAACATTCTTCATTGGTGCTCCGCTCCTATTGGTCTTAGCGTGATTATATATAGTCTATAGCCTTCCTCGATAAATGGGCTATCTAACAATGAAAGAATTTTTCAAATCAAACCAGTAGTTCCTGAGATTTGCGCGTTCAAGCAAACAAACAAACTCTTCAGCTTTATATATTAGTATTAGATGTAAATTTGACTGTTTAGCAATAAAGATTATTCTTATTCTTATTTAGAATTTATAAACATTTTTATTGACTATTTAAATTTACACCGTACGTCACTCGTAGTCAAAATAACCGAGAAAGGACATTGAACAAAATATAAAATAAATCCGAAGGTTAAGACAAAACAAAGTGATTAGAACTGTATTCGTTGATTCGCTTGTGTTCATTTCAATGCATGTTGAGTCACGACTTCGGCATTTGGCGGTAAATTATACACAAAATACGTACCTATATAGCCTGTTGTGACTTATATCTTACTGTTTGCTAAACCTAAATATATATGTTTTATAAATTAAAAAAAATATTTTTATGTTTCTGTTTTTGGTTAAGGTTTTTGTTATATAGTATGTTCCTGCGTGTCGATTATCGGAAAGATATTTTGTAGCCGGTACCTATATCTTATTATTAATTCATTCACTTGCCTTACCACCGGTTGAATTTTGACATTACTTGTATGGAGATTATGTCAAATTTTAACCGCCGGTAAAGCAAATGAACGCTCTGTAAGATAAAGGAACTGGCCATTGGAGAATAAACTCGTTTAGAAAATCTTGTCTACCATTATTTGGAAAAATCTTTGCTAAACATATGTAGTCATCTGCTTTGGTGCAGGTCCACGACATACACGGACCGACAAACGAGCAGACATGCCAAATTTAAAAGGTTTCCGTTTTCCGAAAATAGAACTTCAAAAACGGTACTCAATAAATAGTTTATAGCAGCTAATTGGCAATCTTTAAACAACTTACATTCAATCAAAGTTATAAGACAGGTAAATGATTCTGATGGGAGAATATTAAGTTCTTAAGCCTAATCTACTTTTGCATTAGTTAAGTAGATAATAAACTTGCGAAACTGACTAGTTCAATTTTTATCATCGTTTGGACAGACATTTTCCAATTATATTTTATAATAAACTGTCCCAAACCATAATAAAGATCTATTCGCAAGTTAATTAACTAATTTAACAAATGCAAATGTAAACTAGGCTTTATTTCCAATTGTTTCAATCCACTGTTAACATTGAAAATATTTGAATTTCGCAACTATTAAATCTAGTCACACATTTTTATGAAAAATTATTATTTTATTATGTATTATAACGTCATATTATGTCAATGGCGTTTATCTAGGCCAACTGGTTTTTATGAGGGCGGTCTATAAAAAAATATTAAGGTATCGAATTTATTTTTATATAATTTAAAGGCTGGAAGTGTTTATGGGTCGACCCTGTAGATGCTGACGTCAATGGCTCGGCGTGATCCACCTTCAAGATAAGCATGTGCGCACGTGAATCGACTGTCATGGATCTAACAAACGAACTGATATATTATTTCGTTTCGTTAGCAATACTCGTTACTATACTTTGTTATTTTGATTGCTGAGACCAAGTTGAAAAACTATCTTTTAGTTATATGCTAGGTTTTAGATACGATATATTCAGTAAATCATGCATCAATTTTTTTTAATCTGTTCTCGGAATAGTTATTATGATGCATGATTTACTGAAATGTTTATTTAAAAATAAAAACAATGACAACGTAGTCAGTGTAGATTCTACGTAGACTACGTTTTCAATGTTTTTATTTTCATTTAGCGAATAAGATTTTTATTGTTTAAATAAGGCAAACAGCCGACTTAACGAAAAGTAGTTAGCGTCGCTGTTGCTTTTCGTTCTAGGATGGGATAGAGTGGGTGGAATAGAAGCGGGATAGGGAGAAGAACTCTCATGTACTATGTAACACGATTAGCTCAAGGTTAACCATATCACACCGATATTCTGTGAGAGCATAGTATCACACCGATCGAACCAACCCAGCAAACTCTAATTAGCATAGTAAATCCAGCCTGACTTAAGATTCCTTTTAATAAAACCCTAGTGTGTAGTGCAACACTTACAAGCCATTAGATGGCACTGTACAATAATAGATGTCGCAAACGTTTCCCGAAACATGCAAAGAATATATACAAATTTTCAACTATAACAGAAGGGCCTAGGCCTGCGAGGAACAACACTAGCCTCGCTGGAAGATCTTCCACAAGATCACCACGCTTGTCCAAATAGGGTTAGTGTGTTTCACACGTCAATAAACTCGACTTTGATGTGTTTGATATCCGAAATGGGGGCGCGCCGGTGTTCTGCGCGTGCTCACCTCTCCTTCCGTGAGGCGTGTTATAAACCGCCCCACGCACAGAGAGTATGCCGTCGCCGGAGGCTTGCTTCCCCCGGCAGTGGAAGAGGCTGTTGGGCCGGCGCTTGCCAGGGCTTCGGCGGAGAGGCACGGCCATAAAGCCGTGGCCTTGACATAAAGACGAAGGAATGAACACCGAGTAGTTTTAGTGGATCCCTGACTGCGTCGTGGAACAATACTTCTTGTTTGCGGTGCTAGTGCCACCCTAACATGGCGAATCCCACACTCCCCATCGCGTTTCCTCCGCGGTGGATAGTCCTCAAACGGATTTCACGCAGACATGGCGATAGGTTTAAGACGTTGTTCGAGATGTGATATTGCATATTGACAGATAACGCATGTATACACTAATGTGGCTATGCGTTAATTATGTTATTTTTTATCGCTTTAAATAAGTTGCAACGGCCACTACCTAGATCTTTAACGCTAAGTCAGATGAAGCCCCACCTTATAATGCATATTATAGCCAGAAAACTTTTTATACGGTAAGTACATCCTTTCTGGTCAGAGTACGAACTTCATCGTTTCAATGAGGCGCGGGGGAATGAGCCACTAAAATATCACGACTTATCATTTTACAAATATTTTTTTCACGTGTAACGTGAAATTGAAACATTTCATTGAAACGTTTTTGTCTGTATACAAATTTTAAAAAGACTACACTCGTATAAGTCTAATCTGTACTTTTTCAGATGATGCAATATAAACCGATTCAACAATCATAGTAATTATAACTGTTTGATAACTCTATGGATACAAAAAATTACTACAGTCTACGGTAGATAAAGCAGATTGAAAGTAACTACATCAAATTTTAATAAATTCCTACGCGCATTTTAATTTAATATTACAACATTATATGTTAATTATATTGAATATCACTCCATATATTTAGGCAACTATATTGGTTCACTATATATAATCACAGGTGAGATAATTTACGACATTTAGAATAATATGTTGTAAATGGACTGAACTTTAATTTGTAGGTTAAGCTATGGATCTTTTTGACTCTTCTAGAGATTTATTACGTATCAAAGACATTGAAATATTTACAAAATATATGTATAATGTAATTGCTCTATATTATAATAACTTATGTATGGTTATAGCATAATTAATATATAATATAATATAATCTATCTTATAAATAAGTATATATACAAATTAAAATTAAATTATAAAATCTAGTGCCAGACCGCTGTCAGTTGGAAACGTGCCCAAAAGACTGGCCACATTACCTCGCTGTATCACAACGCTAATGCGTTGTCCGAGGTACAGACCAATCTTTTGGTCACGTGAGACGTCTACCAGGCGTTTCGCTATGTCTCGATAAAGTTTGTGCGCCTCAGGCCCCCATGGTCCCTGGGTCTCGACCCCAAAAGCCGCAAATATGTAACCATTTCCGATGGCGGAATATTTGTAGCATTTTAGGGCCTCTTGCTGTGCAGCAGCTGTACCAGCAGACATGCTAGTGGCTGAAAGATGGGACGCCGCCAGAGTATCGACGCAAGACGCGTCCCATACTAAAGGGCGACCCATCCTCCAGGGCACCAATGACATACCATCGGGTCTCTTGCCATCGTCGCGGCACAAGCCGTTCGGTTCTAGGACGGCAGGTACCCCGACGGTGACAAGAGCCCGACGGATTATATCATTAAGTGCTGCGTGGCGCGGAATTCTGCCAGCACTTCTGGTACAAGATAAACCAGGTGACCGAGGCGCTCCACCTTATCTCCACACTGACAGTGGTGTGGGACAACACAGGCGGCCCCTATGCGAATGCAAGCACTTATTCTAAACGTGTTGTCGTCTAGAAAAGTGCCCAAATTCGCTAAGGGGAGTGCCTGTAGCCACAAGCCAGACTTCCAACGCGAAACAGCTAGGATACGGGCACGCTCAGTCTCATTGGCACACGTAACCAGTAGATTTCGATGTACCAATGAGCAAAGCGGGCCGTCCCACAGCTTCTGTGACTTTGGGTTTAGAGGAAAATTTTGGTGTGGGCAGGCCATAGACCACGCATTTCTGGCCTCAGTCAAGTAAAGGACCTCAAAGTCACCAAGTGACGGTTTTAATATTTCACCAATGAGATCCCTTGTACTGTACACTGAGGACAGAAAGGCGGGTAAAGAAACTGCTAAAATTTTACGTATACCCAAACCTCCAAACCTTATTGGTAAGGAGGCTTGGGACCATGTACGGTCATCAAAAGAAATGTTGAAAATGGATGAGAGTGAGTATCGGATAACATTATGTAAGGTTTTTAAAACATTTTGGTTTTGCCATAGAGGACAGCATCTCAAAACATATGTAAAATTTGGAGTAAAAACACAATACCGAATAATATAATATGCGCTATGTAAACTAATACCTTTTAGATTGTCAATCTTTGACTCAAAATTTTGAATTTTGTCGTTAACGAAACCAGAAATAGACTCCTCAAAAACGGGACATCCAAGGAGGTTGAAGCTAGTTTTGTCAACAATTTTAAAATTTAGTCCTAAACTGTGAAAATCTGTTATTACGTTGTGGATATTGGGCAACGTGTCACTGAAATAAATCTCGCATTTTGAAAAATTTAACTCCAAACCGATTTAGCTATGGATGTGGCAAACACCAAGTGATGTGGCAACTGGCACCACGTGTATTGTTTTTCAGTAAAGCCACACGCGTGGGTCGCGCATGACTTTTGTGATTAAGGAGGTGGGCACTGAAAATCAGTGCTCTGTCGGACTATGTTTCGGCACAGCAAAATACTGAGTGTCAACCACATTTCGCAAATAGCGGAACACATTTTCATTATTATTGTTATTATTACTATTAATTATTGTTAAGTGTCGCATTTTTAGAAATAAATATTTTTCCTTTCTTTCTAACATAGATAAACAATAACATTTAACCCTCATTTAAATTATTCCCACTTGCACGGCAGCAGCAGCTTTCTTTCAAGGAAGTTATATAAAACTTTATTGTTCACCAAAATAAACAATGGGTACCAAATGCATAATTACAATACTTTTATGCCAAAACAAAAAGTAACGGCGCATAATGTAAACGTGCCATAATACTATACAATAATGGATATTTTTATATAACGGAATATTGTTTTAGCAAGTTACTATCACTCACAAAGATCATAAATGAAATAAAACCACGATTTATCCACATTTTCTTTTTACTTTTTAACGATAACCCGCGATTTTCGTATTTTTCCCTCTTCAGAGATGATTTTGTAAAAACGGTGAAATTCGCATCTTTTTTTCATTTTTCCAAAAACATAAATTTGAATTTTCATTTCCCTAACTAAAATTATGATTACCTAGTCCATACAAATTTTTATACCCTATTTCTCTACTTCAAGGTTGATTTTTTCTTTGAAACAAAACCTATGTCCTTTCCCAGAAGACAATCTACCTCATTGCTAACTTTCATTAATATCCGCTCAACTGTTCAGTATGTAAAGGTAACAGAGTGAGAGCGCCTTTCGCAATATAATAAACATGGATGAAATTAATTCAGATCAAGAAAAGTTAAAACTGGTCGGATCGATAGTCGGTCTGATTTGCACCTGCTCGAAAATTTTATTGTAGATCCGAATGGACAGTTTACTCTGGTGTCACTTCTCAAATTATCACTTTGAAACCTATTATACCAATTATCGAACACGATCCTACGTCACCATGTGACAATTTTCATTTTTAAATAATCGTGACTGGACTCGCAGTTCGTGTTAATAACATCTATTTTTCACATTCGTAATAGTTTAAGAATAAGATGATGATAATTACTTATTTTTTTGGCTTTGGGAGATGATCATTATGGCAGCAAGTACATAAATATTTCTACATATATGTGATTTAATTATAAGCGTATTATCATAAGTTTTCTTTATAGCTTTTGAGCTATAAACTATATGTATTCCATTATTTTTTACATAATATTCCAGTTCATATTTTAAAAGGTAGGGATAATTTGACACCGCCTAAGGAATTCTGCAGAGACCGAAACAGGTGAAAATCCCAGCCAAACTCTCGTAATTTTTGCTGAGTGGCTAAATATGTGTGAGGTCTAGCGTTATCATGGTGAAAAACCACATCCCTTCTGTAATTAATTCCGGCCGCTTTCTCTCAACTTTTTGCTTTACTCTTATCAGTTGTTCGCAGTACAGTTCAGAATCGATGGTCCTGCCTGGCGGTAACAGCTCATAATGAATAATGCCCTTCCAATTCCACCACACACACAGCATCACCTTGTTAACCCGGTTTTCGCCACAGTCTGTGAAGCCTGACCGGCCTTTGACCACGATCTTTTTCGCACGTTCTTGTCGTACGTGATCCACCTTTTGTGGTCAATTCCCAGTTCTCCAGCTACATCGTAACTACTAATATGCCGATCTTGCTCCACTTTTCCAAAAATGGCATCAATTTTGTCCGTAACAGGGCGACCAGAGCGACGTGCATCTTTGATATCAAAATTTCCGGATTGAAAACGCTTAAACCAAATTTGCGCTACTCTCACAGATACTGCATTAGGTCCATAAACATCACAAATTTTTATCACGGCTTGTGTTGCATTTTCAACTTTTTTGTAGTAAAATTTTAAAATGTATCTATTTTCTTCATAGATTCACTCATTTTAACAATAAGAAAAACAAACGAAAATCACACATTTTCCTAATCTGAATTTGGAACTGTCTTCTTTAAAATTAAAACTTTTTAATGATACCAAAACCAGCCCGATACAAATGGTATATCCAAAAAGATCTTATTACAAGTTTATACACACTATATGCGAAAAGACTTTTTCCCCAACCTATTATAAACTTTTATTGTTCTTCGATCACTATTACTGTAGCCATTTGATTAAAAGATACACTTTTTATATTACACCAAATTATATGCGAGTATATAAGCAGACTCAGAGATCTACATTTTTATTATTAGATCTTCGAAAATTTATCTAAAACCACCTTACAGAATTTTCTGTATGTCTATACAGAAAAATACGCTTATAGTTGCCGAATTTCTACGCCATCTTAACAACTGATATATTAAAACTGTTACCTATAACAAATAAGAAATTACTTATACAGTTTAAATCTAATGTACACCAACCACATTATACTAAGAAAAATAACAAATGCCACACATACTAAGAAACAAACAGCAAAACGTGTAAGACTATTAAAATTTGATATATTTAAACTCAAACAAAAAAGCTACAGAACCAGTCCGTAGTTGTTGTATAATAAATAATAATAATAAAAATAGTTGTAAATCGACATGTTAATTGCATATAATTTATTTATTATCTTAAGATTAATGGCCGTAAAAATAACATGTAAATGGGCCGTGATGATCATACAGAGCTCAGCGAACATGCATTGAGCTGAAAGCTGACTGATTATATAGGTAATCTGTGACATGTTTGTAATTAATTACTACAAACAATGTTTTAAAAAATAATGAATTATACAGATAATTATATTCATAAACGAACAATTTATATCTGTAAAGAATATAGGCAGTTATGTTTGAACCTTCGAATACCATCTTTTTGCAATAACATTCAAATACTTTGGACGCTTGTTTAAAAACCTAACCAAAAATCGAATACTAATCTATGAAGAATCAAACCTAGCACATTTTCTAGGTGTTGATTCTTTTTGTAAATTGACAAACATTGCACAAATAAATGTCAGTTGCTAGGTTATGAAATTAAAGAGCTCAAATGTCATTTTGGTTCAATAATAATTACTATTTAAATTAAATTCCTGTTTATATTACTAGTAGCGTAATGCGCCCTGAAGGTTAGCTGCTTGGCGCCGGGTTATCGCAACGCTCGGGTTGTTTCCAACCATAGATAGTACTTATATATACAAAATTTCCAACACTACACCGATGTTGAATAGTAAAAGTACTCGATGTTCCTTTGTCTATATACACATTTGTGTATAATATCAGTCTACAAATATCTTACTATTGGACACGAGCCTGTGTATTTGGGATGTTCACTAACGATATTTTCTTTCCCCATCAGCACTTGCTGATAGTAACAATGTGCAAATTAAGCCGGAAAATTTGTCTTACCGTTGCCTATTTTACAGCTAATATTCAAAGCTTAGTTATACAACGTGAGTACTTTAACAATGTAAAAATTAACATAATATTACGAGTTGCAGGACTCCAATTAAAATGTCGTTGGAATTATTATAGAGTTTATTTTATTAGAACTATACAAACACGTATTACACAGGTACAAATATAACTGAATATAACCAGTCCAAACGTAAAGCGCGAGATCGTAATTCCATAAAACGCGCAAAGTCCGTCAATAAATAGATTACCGCATGGGGTACACACGTCTTGCTTTGCTCGTGGTTATTGCTAGACTGAAGATCTCTCCATTGGGAATTGCTTTATGCTACACAAATGCAATGTGTCTTCCTGACCACGTGGACCGAATTTCTTAGAATCACACCTGGCTGGCTAATGATTACCACAAAAGATTACAATACCAATGAGCTGTTTTTCTAATCACAAATTTTTAACACAAACTAAGCAAAAGAAGTCCAAATGCCGAAAAGTAATAAAATGTGCAAAACAGGTATGCAGGTGTGAATTTGTCTTTGTCGGTCGTAACAATAATAACAACAATAACAAATTTATGTGGACGGAAATTTTAAATAGAAAATACCTATATTATTTTTTACTACAATTACAGATCTTAGAAATTAATAAAACGAGATAATGATAATCTAATCTTATGAAATTTTAATATTTTAAGATAAAAATAACATTACATTATATATTTTTACATAAAATTGTTAGATCTTGGCTTCAGACGTTCATACGTTTGAATAACATTATCGTAGGTATGCTTAGTTATATTTTTAAATGAACATTTCAAATGTATTTAAATATGTACATTACGTAAATAAATATGAATGCGGAATTTATTTTGCTTGCGTAGATAAATTGATTTAAAAATTCGTAGCACGTCGTAGACGGTCTACGCAGCTACAACAGAAAAGGTTGCGTTACGAATTACAGATTATCGGAATATTTTGGGACGTGTCTATTTGTTTAGGAAAATTTGGAACCAATAAAAACATTGTTATAGAAAAATATTATTTGATGTTATGCTCATGTTAAAACTTCAGACACGTGGAAGGATATCTTAAATATAAACAAGTCACCTTTTATGTCATTTAGTCACAAACAAAACACAACACCCATTTTAAAATTATTATTTACACCAAATGTGCTTTGTGATTCATACCACAAATCTTCATGTCATCCTTCACACAATCAATCTTCGTATTTATATTTTTTCTAATTATATTTTTTTATGACATGTTGTCATCCCTTCTCATTACATGCCCATAGCACTTCAATATTTCAGTTACAAATAAAATTACCTCGATATGCACGTATTAATTGTAATGTGTAATATACACATCAAGTTAAAATAACTGCCAAAGCGATGAATGCTTTCCACCACTTAGCCATCATGATAGGAAAACGATCGTCATTTATATTGCAATAAAGTTTTGCATCGTTATGAATGAAGTCAATAACTGATAATTATATACAAACTAGTGAGTACCTCTTCTTTAAAGAGCAGGCTTTAATACAGGTTACATTGTATTAAATTTTTATGTTACTGCTCTTTGGCCCCGGAAGATTCACTTCATTTTATATCGCAAAGTAACTATCCCATCTCGCGGCTTGGAAATTATTTATGTCCCTTTCGGTATTAAAATTACATTTAAGCAAAATTACAGCAAAACTGATGCAGTAGTTCTAGTAGTCTTTCCGTGAAAGACTAACAGACAGACAGATCGAGTTACTATCGCATTTTTTATAGATGATAAATATATCTATAAACTTGAGAAATTATTAGTCTCTCCCAAACAAACTTTCATTCTCTATTTCAATCCGTCTTATTTTTATTTATCTATCCCCATCTGTAAACTACATAAATAAATGACAACAATGACAAAAATGATCAAAATAACCAAAATTATGAAAATGGCAAATCACAAAAAATAAAACCTATTATAGTTTCTGGAATAACCTTTACATAAATGCATCTCATTAACCGGGATGAAAAGTGTCCCTTCTCCACCCTCTATATGAAAATGACATATATACCGAATTTCAGGCAAATCGTCAAATAGTTTTCCGTAAAAGCATAACAAACAGAGAGACAAATCTATTGTCCTGGAAACTATCGTATTTTTCGGGATAAAAAGAATCCTATGTTCATCCTCGGCATCGAATATATATATATATATATATATACTGAGTTTAGGCCAAATCGGTCCAGTAGTTTTTTCGTGAAAGCGTAACAGAAAGACAGACAGAGCTACTTTCGCATTTATAATACTTTATTAATAGGGATATATCGAATTAGTAGTATACAGACGTTAAAATAATCAAGGCACCAGTGAGGCGGGGTGGAAGTTCGACCAGGGTAAGCCGGCTGATAAAACATACCGTATGATGCAAGCGCCGACTACACCGCTGTTGTAGAAATTAAGACCCCACTACCAGTACTATACAAAAAATCAAGTAATCAGTGGAGCAGCATTCCAAACAATTTAAAATCATTTTGAAATAAAACTCACTGCAATGAACAAAGAATTAAATAACTCGTGAACAGCAACACAATAAATACAAATTAATGGCGAACCACAGCATACAGCATTATTTTTGTAAACGAATACTTCTAAATAAATACGTCTAACTCGTGATGTATTATCTTATTACAATTTGTATTTTTAATTTTGCAGTCTTACCGCATATTTTGAAACAAAAGCCGGTATCGATCGGGTTATGACTTGCTACTTCATCCAATTCGTGTGGAAAGTCGCCGGGCGTAAGAGGCAGTAATCCAGTAATAATATATGTACGTTTAAAAAACGGAAGCGCGAATAAATTAATGGCGCTTTCGAGCTTTTGGTCGCTTCGCTAGATTCTTAAAGGTAGGCTACGCGGAATCGAGTTGTAGAAAGTCGGCGCCACTGCAAGACACCTTTATTTATAAATGAACGCTAAAGATGTTTTTCTAATAAACAGGAAGAGAGAAATAGAAAAATTAAAATATAAATATTGAAGAACTAGTGAAAGAAATGAAACTTTTTGAACATTTGAAATTGAGTGAATATAATTAATGCGATTGAAATGTCAAATAAAATGAGATTTTAATCAATGTATCGCTTAACAACCATTAAAACGAAATTTTAATAATCTTCTCCGTATCTTAATCTTAAAATATAACTACGCTCGGAATTTCCCTCCGAAAAATTATTCCCACTTATCACAACTGTTCAGTTAAGGATTTCATCTGATTGTATGTGTATAAGATTTAAAAGTAGATTTTACACAAGAACAAAACTAGGTTGTTCTTCTTTGGATAAATAATATTAAACTCTTTTAAAATTTCGTATCAAAACATGTTATTACATCCTTCTGACCGTAAAATAAATAGAGTTCTTGGTCCGTAGAGTACATATAGCGTAGCGATAGTTTAGAAAATACAGTGATGGCTTTAGAATTCCTGACGATAAGCTGAGTAAATTAATCTTTTACTCTGAGTTAAAGGAAGAAACACGAAAGCAAAGGTTGAAGACGTGTAAAATATCGACCCACCCAAACATTCCTAGCAAAGCATCTGAGAGGACAAGAGTGTGTTCCAGATTAGGAATTTGATACTCACACTAGTAGAACGGTCTTCGAATTAGTCAAGTATCCCAAATATTCCTAACCAGTACAGTCTTCATGGGAAAACAATGAGTGCCTTCCAAACTGTCTGTTATTCACACAAGTATTAAATATAACCAAGTACCTATCTAAAACATTCATAACCAAAATAGATCACCTAAGAGGACACAAGCACCTTCCATATTGGGTATCTTAAACTCACACTAGTATAGCAGTCATCGATTTAACTAAGTATTATTATAGCTAACAATCGTGTCATTCTGCGTAGAAAACCTAAGTTCTATTAAATAAATCGTTCTGAACTCGAGTCATCTTACCTGGTACACGTGACACATGACTCTCATTATGAACTACTAGTGAAATAATAAATATAATAAAAGATATACTGTGTTTAATTTTAGAATGAGGATATATTACTATTTTTTATGAATATATTGTTTTGTACATGATCAACTTTACATGAATTTGTATTTGCATAATAAATGCGTTGTAAATACAAAATATGTCATTAAGAAGTTGACGAAACGGGCCTTTTAGGGAATTAAACTTTTAAAAGAGTAATGTAATTGAGATAATATTTACATATGTTGAGAAACTATAATTATTGCATTGTAATTGCGACTGCGCTGACAATAATACATAATTAATTTTATCAATAAATAGACACTTTTATTACAAATACTTACTTAACATTTATTATTTACTGTGTTACATTGTACTCAAGGGCCAACGGGAGCTTATCGATGGGACCTGTGTTACTAAGGTAAGCCTCATCATTTTGGATTTATTCAGGCACAGAATGGTCTAAGGGCACAGCACGCCTGTGAAACGTATGTTTCAACTGTCCTTACAAAATGTTCGTTAGTTATAATTATTCATTAAAAATCTAGTTACTGTTAATCATACATATTTTAACATTTGTCTCGTAAATAAGGCTTTAATGTTAAAATATACTAAATTGTTTAAAAATGCATATTATGTTTTAGCTGAGTAACGTAAGCATAAATATGTTTTTATTTTGTTATAAAAAATAACTGTGATTATAGATTTCATTTTTATAACTGTGTTTTACTTTTAGTTTATTTTCTAAACTAAACTTTCCTTCAACATATGGGACATAAGGCATAATATTTAAGCCTACAAGTTGTCTTTAATATGAGACACCTTTGAGAAGTATGTTAAATATTTTATGTACTACTCAAATAGGTTAGACATAAAATGTTCTAAGAGGTTAGGCTGCCAGGGTTAAAACTAACCGAAACATTTTGTTTTGCAGCAGATTTCTGAAAAAATTGTGCTATGAACGATTTTTTGGGGTTTGTACATGAGTTCTTTTGCTTCTATGTCGTTTTTATAAATTGGCAAAATAATTGTGATTTAAGTAGATATTAAATACAAGACGATCTGATTTGTTTGATCACTTTGCTGATGGTCAAAGAAAGGACCGTTGGTAAGTAAATTGATGCAATTAAAATCATTATTATTTGTTACAAAATCCAAGTTTTGCAGATCATATACAGATAAGGAAGAATACGAAACATCCATAACTATAATATTCATATAACATTAAAGACTTCTAACAATCACATGTTTGTTATCTCAAAAATGTTCATTATAACTAGTGCAATATACCTAATACAATTGATATCAACAAATTGCACTATTTGACACCCCTAAAATCAAATCTCATGTAGGTATTAGTGTAACATTGCCATTCCTTCCGTGGAGAATGATTTTTGAAAGTAAACAACTCACTGGATTGACGCAATAAATGTCCCAGTTAAATCATATTAACTTAAAGAGACTAGGAATTTTCCTAATAAATATACCTACATACCGATGATAGTGCCGTCTGATTTATTTGATTTACTTATACGCTCAAATACAAACTCTCGTACTTACTCATCAATTACTCTAGACAAGTACATAAAAACTCATCATTCTATTATTACATTATGTGTATAAGTCATTGTTACTAAGCAGCCTAGGCACCCCTGCGTAATTTTAAATGACGTGGGTTTGAACCCTCGCCGGCGGGCATGCACTGCTCGGGTAGTTTTCTAATTCATTGTATATAGGTATTTTTAAAATGTCTGTGTGGTGACGTTTAAGGAAGAGAAGCTCGTTTACGGGCTGCCATTATTGTATATTATAGTAATTTTAATTTCTATAAACGGCCTCAATCACATTAAATAATGGGAAATAGAATTGTTATCATGGGTCTGATCCATAAGATTATAAATAATAGTTTATGTATTAGGTATAATCTTATTTTAAGGTCATAAGAGGCGACTTTTATGTCAGACAACTCCTAGACAGGCCGCGACCCTTTATCGCCGTTTATTCCGAGTGTACGCCCGCGCCGTCTCGTGGCCCTGACACCATTGAGTATTAATTTAAACACACATATATTCTTATTATGCGAAACTTTTTATTAAATATCATACATAAGCCGATTTTCCGTAATTGGGGCTTTTAAATAAAGTATTTAAAATATTATTTAAAATTATAATGATCAAGTACCTCCGTTTTCTTCTTACAAAATATATTATAGTATAAACTTATTCATCTGTATACTAACAACACTAACATACTAAGTACATTCAATTATAATATCACGCACGCCAACGTTAAGCATGCATTTATGTATTGGCTGACGTCCGAAACTCATCTTTGTAGTTTGTAAGTTTCAAAATTTGTATATCTACCTAACTATATAGTTTTCCGGAAAAATAAATTATTTTGGCCAGTTATCAATAGGAGCACGCACTCTTTCCATGGGAAAATTCTTCACTGCCAATCGTATGGATTGTTTTAGGGACTCCAAATTATCATGGCGTTTAGAGTAAGCCGTACTCTCTAAAACTGACCATAAATCATAATCCAGCGTATTAAGATCGGGACTAGACGACGGCCAGTCTTCAGCTCTAATGAAGTCCGAAACGTTAGTTTCCAGTCAAGACTGCGTGGACCGAGCTTTATGACCCGGCGCCGAGTCTTGCTGGAAGGACCATTCTTGGTTATTGAACATGGTGTTGTTAAGGGGCTTAACTACCTTCTCAAGAATGGTATCTTGATACACTTGTGCCGATGTTTTGATACCTTTTTCACAAAAATATGGCTCAGTCACTCCTTCATAGCATAACACCCCACCAAACCATCACTGAAGACGGATAATGCCCACGTTGCACTCTGTCGACTAATTGAGAAGCTTCCTTAGAGCTTTGAGCATAAATACGGTCACTTTATTTGTTAAAATGTTGCTCAATTGTAAAAAATTTCTCATCCGTACACAAAAAATTTCAGTGACCTCCCTTTGCGTACCGCTTCAGTAGTTATTTCGATTTTACCACCCTATTCTTTTTTAAATTATGAGTTAAAAAATGACCAGTGCGTCTCTTATAGGCTGCAAGTCTAAGTCATCTTTTAAAATACACGACATGGTTCTAGGTGATATCATCATCTCCCGAGATAAAATCTTTTGCTTTCGGACAGGATTTCTTCGAATTCTTTCCCTTACTGCTTTGACCACCTTTGTCGTACGAACACTACGTGGACGGCCAGATCTTTTTCTGTCACAAACAGAGGAGGTCTCATTATACTTATTAATAGCCCGGTACACAAACATTTGACTAATACCAAGCGTATGGAGAGTTTTAAAAATTGCATTTGGCTCCATACCTATTTTGTGTAATGCAATCACAGCGTTTCGGTTCTCTTTATCGCCCCACTCCATTTTAATATCGAAAAATGTTATACAATGTATTGGCGCCAAAATGAGAAAACACAATGAACAATCATATAAAAATGACAGATTCCAAATTCAAATGTAATATTTTGTTTCTTTTTAATTGTAACAGTATTTATGGCCAGACTAAGACTATATAGTAAATAGTAAATAGTCTATAGTATAAGAATTACGCATAATTATTTAAGGAAAGGTAGTGTTTTCTGAGTGCGTTCTTAAACGTAGGCGATGTTTTAGCCTCTCTGACAGTAAGAGGCAAAATATGAATATTCTCTAATACAAGATTTATCTTATTTAACTTTAAGGTATTTGACGGAAACAATAAGTAATAATGTTACCCATTCATTGGTATTATGGACTTGGGAGCGCACCATAATAAATAAAGTGAGCATTAGTCGCCAACAGGTAATCGGTCTTAATATTCGTAAGTCGAACTTGGACATTTGAACCAGTACTAAGTCGGTGTCTGGGAATTTTATCGGGAGAGCCCCTGTTGTTTTTGACCCTTGAATCTAATCATGCATGACCAGATTTATCTCACTATTATCCACTTAAAACTCATTAATTAGTTTTAAATTAATTGTAACTGACTATAAAACAAATGTAAATCAAGTGAAGGGCATATAGTAGAAGATATTTAAATTTATTCGGATACTAGCGGCCCGGCGCGGTTTAACCCGCGCTCTGTCTCGCTCCCGTGGTATATAGCGTCATGTTATATAGCCTATGACACTCCCTGTTAACGTAGCTTTCCAACAGTAAAAGATTTTTTAAATCGGTTTAGTAGATCCAGAGATTACCCCCTACAACGTCACAAACTCACAAACTTTACCTCTTTATAATATTATAAGTATAAAGTATAGACTAGTTTATTCTTTCTTCATCGCCTAGGGAATGAAATCGGTAAAGAATTATTTAAATTAATTGGCAATTGTTTTGAATTTTACATTCAAAACAATTGCCAATTATACACACAATTACACACCTACATCTGAAAGTTGAATAAAAGTATATTCGTTTGAGGTTGAAACGAAAAAGACTTGTGCCGTATAAGTTCTAAAAATTCTCTTTAACAGAAAATATTCCTAGACTTATTTTCCGTTCAGAGAACTTACACATCTGGAAATTATTTCACAGTCCGAAATCAAGGTATGATTTATATTAAATTTAATTTTTTTATTATTTGGTTATTGGGAACTTTTGTATAATTATATCTTCTTTTTCAACTCTGATGCAATGCTGTCATCTTCTGTGAAACAGTATTGTCCAGTAAGGAGACGGAAATGCGGGAAAGTGAATCCCTGCTAAGGGGATCTCCCAACTCCCTATCCTTACACACGGAAATAGAAAGAGCCGGAGGACATCTAATGATCTTCCGGTACCGTAGACGCACAGCCATAGGCGACAGCATCTACGGGTAACACGGGTCACAACTCACAAAATAGTTCCGCGCGCGCCCTCCTTACAAGTTACACGAATCTCGCTGGTTGGGGCGATCACCTTGCAATATAGACAATACCTGCCTGAGTGTCCGCATCGCTAGGATTGGTGCGCTCGCTAACCTGTTATTCCATAACCCTGTCGTAAGACGATACAAAGATCACTCGTCGATGTGCTAGTGTCAGTAGGTTTCCGGCAGTTGCCACGTGTCCCACATCACATCATTATCAGTCCCTGAGCAGTGAGTTGTACATAAAGCATTTCCACTTCGCTAAAAAAAATCTTGTAACAGGAACGAACAGATATGCACTGATATGAAGGGTTCTTCATAATGTACAATACCAGGATATCAGACCGAAACTCACATGTATGAATCATAAAAGCCACCTGTAACATTTTTTCAAAATTCTTAACTTTAAATTAATTTATTTGCAATTTGATTTTAGCGGGAACTTGAAGGGCGATTTTTTGTGATGAAATATGAGTTTTCAAATTGCCACAAAAACTCATCAATCAAAAACTTACAATATATCTGAGGCTGGCTTTTAATAAGTGAAGAATAAACGCAATAAAACTTTACTTTAAGGTCTTTGCTACCAAGACATACAATCTTTAAAAACATGTTCAAATTGTAATCACGCACGCGTTTTGAAGACATGTTAACAATGAATTTATTTAAATCAAAACATTTTGAATCAACAGTAGGCAATGTCTGCTTACGCAAAACAACACACATAAAGCATGTACCTTCTGAGTCGTGAAAAAGAATTAAGAAGGAATATAACTTATATGATTTAATTAACATAGCAGAGGGCGTTATTCATTCAATGAGTACTGTCGGTGGCCTACACTCGAGGTTAAGAATGCCGTCAATGGTTTACTTTCCTGTTGCTGTTAGGGACAATAAGGGGTTAACCCAACGTAAAGGACATCGTAAGCCACGTAACTTTGTCCTTACTACGCAAGCGATGCGCTCCCAATGATACTATGGAAAATCCTTTAATTAATTAGCATTGAAAGTAAGTCTTCTTTATTATAAGGAACTCTGACTGAAATTACAGCTTTAATTTTGTATATTACTCACACATTAATCTTAATACAAACTTAAAGATTTACCTAATTATATTCATTTGTATAATATAATATAGCACACGCCTAATCCAATACTGATACTAACCAAAATTTTGCCAAATCGACTTTTTAATGCCATCTATCGTAAAACATGAAAATACGTGTAATATTGGTAATTCAGGTTTAAAAGTACCAAAAATATCCACCAGAAGGCACTGTAATAATGCATGATAGTCATGCTTAAAAAAAGTTTTTAACTCTCCTGTACAGTTCACTTTTTTTAGATAATGTCAGTATTGGATTAAGCGAGCGATATGTTTACAAATTTAGAAGCCGCGGTATCGCAGTTACTAGACACATGCGTGCATTCGAACGATACAAGTTACAAGTATGACCGCAGAGCAAGGACCTTTTTTTAAACTAATTTTCTAACCTAATGTAGTTATTGATATAATATTGCACGTACAGATCGCTCAAACGTAAGCCAATGGGTAGCTTATCTACCGTACTGGTTCTTTATCGACAGGAAGGTCGGAGCCTCATTATCCTTCTGGGATAAAGAGGCTGAGACCTAATGCCGGGAGCATAAGCTAGCATCGTATTGCACGGTCTATCAGGAAGAAATGCTGGCGATACGTGAGGCTACACCTTCAGTCCAAAGGCGCTCAGAAAGAAGCTTTGGTATCTAGTGACTCCAGATCAGCATTGCAGGCGCTGTACAACTGGAGCTCTGTCAATCCACTAGCAGCAGAGGCACCGGAAAACATCGCGCAGGGTAGGATGGTCGGAAAAAGCATAGACTTCTATTGAGTAAAGGCCCACGTTGACATACGAGAAAACGAGCGGGCGAACGAGTTGGCGAAAGCGGCACTTTCTTTGAGAGTGAGGCCACTTTATGACAAGAGTCCGGTTTCCTTCGTCAAACGGCAGTTCCGAATGAGGACAGTTGACGATGGTACCGGAGATACTGTCAAGAGTCAACGACGTCCGTTACGAAACT
Organism: Dendrolimus houi; assembly: GCA_039645545.1. Classification (NCBI taxonomy): domain Eukaryota; kingdom Metazoa; phylum Arthropoda; class Insecta; order Lepidoptera; family Lasiocampidae; genus Dendrolimus; species Dendrolimus houi. Next base: position 11,499,780 of record CM077127.1, on the reverse strand, counting down.
CTTTTTCCCGGATGTCTCGCGGGCCCAAAAAATCTATAATAATCATTGTTTGTATGTTTGTCCAATATGCGTTCCTAAACCATTGAGCAGATTGTGATAAAACTTTGATAGAGTGAACTGAGGACGCCCGAAAGGGTTTCTGGCTTAAAAAATCTGTATATCTATAAAAATATAAATCAGTTTTTGTATATTTGTCCTCAATGTGTTCCTAAAGCATTGATCAGATTCTGATGAAATTTAGTAGGAGGGTATCCTCAGGACGCCCGCGAGGGTTTCTGGCCTAAAAATCTTTATATACAAAATTCATCTGTTCGTGTGTATTTGTTTCATGTATCTATGTTTCGTGTGTGTATGTCACTGAACTCTTCCTAAACAGTTGAACCGATTTTGATGATTTTTTGTGTGTTTGAAGTGGGTAACGGGGTGGTTTAAATTCACAATTGGACCAAGTACGTGGCGCCTCTGAACTCCTCCTAATCAGTGGGATCGATTGTGATGATTTTTTGTGTGTATTCAGGTGGAATCGAGAATGGTTTAGATTAACATTTGGTCCCAGTAGATGGCGCTGCAATCGGGTTCTAGATTTTTATTTTTTAAGGGCAGGACAACGTCTGCCGGGTATAGCTAGTCTATTATACAAATATGTTGAAAATGAACCCATTGTCTTAAAATTTGATTTGTACGTAATATCAATAATGGACATGAATACAAGATATTATTTCCCGAAAATATGATGTTTTTCACAAAATATAGGTTTATAGTTTATGCTATCAAAACCGCATCGAAAGGTTTAGCATTTACTATAGATAAAAATACCTTAGGACCATCAGATATCTATAATATTATAAAACTGTAAGTAATTGAATGAGTTAAAATTACCAATTAAAAAAAAATTGAATTCCAATGTGATTTTAGCACTGATCGATAGCAAATTTTATGTAATAAAACGTGTGATTTTTTTACCCGTGAATCCCGTGCGACTTTTCCTGGGAGCGCTTTGTAGTTGCTCGAGTGCATAAAAATTTACTTATAACGACACAATTTTCACTAAAACGATAGCTTACATTCATTTTTAAATGCTACGTACTTTTTGTCCCAGGAATCCCGCCGGAATTTCAAGTCAAGCGTGAACGAAGTCGCGGGCATATCTTAATATTTTAGAAAATTCGTGCACGTGTTTTACATATTTAAATAACATATTATGTAAATAATAATTTTCTTTTGGGGCGAGAAATGCGGAGCTATCGTATATTTCCTAAAGTCTGACTTCCAATTGAGATTTCGATTCTTTTACAAATAAAAAGAGTATACTTTTTAAAATTTTACAATTAAGTACATATGTATGTCAAATAATACAGGAATGAGAAAACTACAATACAATTGCGGATATGTATTTTAAATGTATAATTTGCGACAATAGGATGTTTTTTAGAATAATTCATTCAGATTCTAAAAGAGTATAAGGGCCGCTTGCATAACAATCGCCTTTAAATAAAAATTAGTTAATTATATTAAACCGCCTAAATACGTTTTACACAAAACGTATTTAAGGGCCGCTTGCATGACGTTACTTAAATTTATTTAAGAAACACAAAACGCATTTAACACCCTTAAATACAATTAGCGTCTTGCACAACGCAAAATTTGCCGCTAAATATATTTAAAGAACGTCAAAGTTAATCACCCAAAAATGGGTATTTAACTACCCTAAACGCATTTAAGGACAAATAAATGTTGAGTACATACTCTTTTCATAAATTAATATTTATTATTCTTTATGAAATTGTCAGTTATTAAAAAGTCAATTACAGATTGTCACTCGTATATTATTTGCTTTAATTATTTATCTTAATACTAAATACCCATTATTCGTACAAACTTTAACATGGTAGCAGAGTAATAAAGTTAAGGATTTGGATGCGGTTAAGATATTTTAACTAGGAAAGAATAAATACAATATTCTAGCATTGTACTCGGTCTGACGTCCACCATGGATAGGACGATCGCAGAGGCTTCTAAGATACAAATAATGCACCTTGATGGTAAAAACTATAAGCATTGGCGATATCGTATTGAGACAGTGTGCAGGGCAATACCCGGCGCTGAAGAAATTTTGCAAGGAAAACTTCAAAAGCCCGATGAGCCTGTAGCACATGATGATGCAGATGGTAAAGTAAAATATGAAACAAATGTACAACAATTTCTAAAAATTGACTGTGTCGTTTCAACTCTGATGACGACAAACGTGACGGGTGAGATTCTAGAACAAGTTATGCGATATAAAAGCGCTAAAGAAGTATGGGATTAGTTAGAACTTCTATATAATGGAAGCAGCGAAGACAAACAAAGAATTTTAGACTAAGATCTTAGTCTAAAATTCTTTGTTTATAAAAAGGACCCTGAACATGACATGGGAAAGCATATATCTGCATTAAAGTCCATTTCAACAACTCTTTTCATAAATAAATATTTATTATTCTTTATGAAATTGTAACTTATTAAAAAGTCAATTACAGATTGTCACTCGTATATTATTTACTTTAATTATTTATCTCAATACTAAATACTCATTATTCGTACAAACTTTAACAAAAAAATAGAACTGCATTCTGTTTTGAACAATAGAATAGAACTGCCAGGTCTGTTCGGATTTTACCTGAGTGTAGTACATTTAGCACAGCATCGACACTATAGAATTCAAATATCTTTCGACATTTTCTGATATACTTAATTATTTTAATTCTTAAGATGGGTTTGCACTTGTTTGATTTGTATTCTGTCAAATATGTGACAATACTATTGGGAATGTGTGTAGATATGCCAGGTATGCCTTATTTCAAATTAAAATACAGAATTAATATAAATTATTAATAATTAATTATTAATTCTACGTTATTCAATATTATACAACTATTGTTCACTTTTAACCAGTAATTATTATTTGAAAATAAAACAGCACAGCAAAAAATCATTCTTCCAAATTCAATCCAAAAATTCCGAAGCAAACTTAACCAAACGAACGAAATTTCAAATGTCAAGTTGACATTGGCCAACCAAAATCCCTTTTTACGCAAGAAATAACTAACATTAAAGCTTAATGTCGTGTTTGTTCGAAAAAATGGATCACAGCGTGAAACAGAACACATCTGGCTGTTTTATCGACGGCGTAAATACATTTAGCTAAATAACATGGGAGACCGCCTTATGCAAGGCATCTTAAATACGTTTTGTGTAAAACGTAAGTATTTAAGTAGTTTAATATGATTAACTAATTTTTATTTAAAGGCGATCGTTATGTAAGACGCGAGTTTGAAATCTGGCTGGAAAAGCATGCACTGCTTAGGCAATGATCTAACTGATTAATAGACAGTACATTGTTACAATTACCACGTGCAGAAGGAAAACATGGTAATGAAACCTGTACATCGAAATAACCAATGTGTTACTCCCGCCAAACTGCCTTGCACAAGCTTGAAGTGTATACAGTGCGTTATCCCAAGAAATTCTAAGGTCCGACCCCACCAGTGCGATAATTGTGGACTGTTATTGTTATTATTTTAACTAAACACAGTGTACCTAAAACCTGTTCCCATTTCCAGCACTAAGCGAATTATTATAAACTTATCTTTATTTTTATCTATTTTGACCGGAATATTCTGTAAAATATTTATCTTAGCTTTGATGTAAAAGTACAAGATAGATAGTACTGTTTCAATTTTTGTAAAAAAATTCTCTGCAAAAGGTTGAAATTTAGCTATACATTCTGTCAAAAAATATCGGGAATGGATGATTTGTTTATGGTTCCAAATTCGATTTCTTGTATTTTTTTGTTTGTTTTTAGATTGGCACGACTGTTTTTCATTTTGGCTCGGCGTTTGAGTTGCATCGATCATTTAAATTAAATATAGTGCTGTTTTTAGTTAGAACATATCTACTGTGTAATGCGAATTTCATAATGGACAAAAACATCGAAAAAAGTATTTGTGTTCAATTTTGCATCGCGAATGGAATTTCGTGTTCGGAGACACTGAAAATGTTACAGAAGGCTTACGGTGAATCGACTTTATCAAAAACACGTGCTTATGAGTGGTATAAGCGTTCAAAAGCAGTAGAGATATGCTGGAAGATTTACCTCGCCCTGGTGGGCCATCAACGTCTTCAACTGAAGTTAAAATCGCAAAAGTGAAGGAAATGTGACTGAAAATCCTCATTCAAGTTTCAGAGAAGTAGCCGCTAAACTTTCTATGTCTCACGAGTCGATCTGTATCTTTTTAAATAATTACTTGGGTATGAAACATGTTGCCGCTCGGCTAGTCCCAAAAGACCTGAATTTTACGGTACGTTCGCTTTCGCTTCGGAGTGGCGCCTTCTAACTGAACCGAAACTAAAAAAACTACGCCAAAATGAATCAAAAGTCAAAGTCGTGTTGACTGTTTTCTTTGACTATCGAGTGTTGTGCACTCGGGATTCCTACTGGAAGGTCAAACGGTAAATAAAGTATATTATTTGAGCATTAATGGGGCGTTTAAGACAGCAAATTCCAGAAAGGCCAGATTTGTGGAAAAAAAATCTTGGATTTTGCACCACGATAATGCGCCTTTCGCACAAGGCCATCATTGGGAACGAATTTTTGACAAAAAAGTACAAATACCATCGAGCATTCCACCTTATTCATTAGATATGGCTCCAGCCAACTTCTTTCTTTTTCCTACACTCAAATTACCACTTCGTGGCACCCGTTTTCATTCGGTAGAAGACATAAAGGAGAATTAGCGACGAGAACTGAACTCAATTCCGGAAAAAGCGTTTAAAAAATGTTTTGATGATTGGATTATTCGTTAACGTAAGTTTATCGTTTCTGAAGGAGAATACTTTGAAGGTGATTAAGTAAATTTGAATGAATAACTAACATTTTGTGTGTTATTGATCTCTTTCCGGTACTTTTTTGACAGAGTAGTACGTGACTCACATTAAGTTTCAATTCCTTTATGCTGCAGAGGCCTATGCAGTGCGACAGCTACATATCATCGAGTCGGCCAATGTTCGCTAATTGCAACCTTGATCCATAAGGATCTATGTTTTCAATATTAATTTTTAGGGTTCCCTAGACATTTTGACGAATATGGTATCTTTATAAAAAATTTGCGTGGCTGCCATCGCCCCAGTCAGCTCCGCTACCCTTACTGACTTTTCTATTTAAGCTAATCGATGCTAAGACATGTGCTTTCCACAATATGTAGTCCGAATTGGTACAACTCAAAAATCTTTCAACTAAAATTGTTTTCAATAAGTTTCATTGATTAGTTTTTGAAGGATACCTAGGTAAAATATTATGAAATGACTTTTAGGTTTACGTAGCCAATGGAAAAACAGCGGAACTTCATTGTCTCTACGGGTCTCCTCACTGTTCCTGGAATGGCATACGCGTGTGTTATAATTAGTTGCTTGTATGGTTGTTCTTGTCATGTTCCTTTTAGGGTTAATAATTAATTTTGTAATGTACCCTCTTATTTCTAAACGATACAGTGTGCCATTTCCTTAATTATATAATAGTTTTGTTATATTTTTATTTATTCTGTGATTAGCGCTTGTTTTGTATAGAGTAGTTTTCTATAATTTACCATAATTATATGTAACAATATTTATCTCTAATATATGGTAATTGTGTAGATTATAATTCAAAGTCTCTCAATTGTATATAGACAGTATTCATTTTATTTTCATGTTGGCAGACGCGATAAATTTTTACTGTGTTCGATTTATTTTATTACATGTAAAACTTTTAATATAATAGCTGATATAAAATATTATCCAAAATTTCCAAACAATAATGTAATAAATTCTTGTCATTCATAACCTTTTTAATTAAAATAGTATATCAATGACTTCAATCCGCTATCGGTTGTGCCAATTTTCTAAATTTCTTATACTGTAAAGTTGTTGGAAGTATGGCGAGTATAGATGGGCAATCCACCCATCCGGGTTTAAACCCAGGTGGGTTTAGACCGGGTGTTCTGGGATAAACACCCGATTTCCACCCAAATTTCGGGAGTAAATGATTTTTATACATAAATGACATTTAGTTTTTAATTATTATTCTTTTATTCAATTATACATAATTAGGTGAAATAAAGTAATGCAAGAAAAATCTTTTTTCTGGTACTAATCAAAAACAAATACTTAACAGTCAATCACTATCGGATTTCTCCATTATCATTGTTACAGACGACAAAATGTAAAAGCTGTCTGGCTTCCCCTTTCGCTGAAGGAAATGAAAAGATAAAAGAAATGAGCTCTTCGGCAAATTAAGAAATTTAAGTATATTAAGCCATGTGTGCGCACCAAATGCTATGAACAAATCTTGAGCAAAAGTTGAAATAATAGAAAATGTGATTTTTGAAATTTTGTTTTTATCTCGTACCATTTTATTTTACCCTCCATGATCTAACTACAAAGAAATGAAATGAATAAAAATCACTTTTAAAACATATTTTTTAACATCACTAATTTAATTTCATCAAATCAAATAGACACCCAATTTTCTGGGTGTTTATGGGTGCTTGCGGGTGTTTATCGGGTTTTTATCAAAGCACCGGGTTTAAACCTGGTGGATTGCCCATCTATAATGGCGAGGTTTTCTAATCACGTCTGTCCAGTGTGTAGAGTCTGTGTAAGAAATGTATTTAAGTCGTAAAGTTCACTGATTATAAGCATAGTGACCAGTTGCTGTTCTTCTATTACCATAAACCCTTCTGAGTTGTTTGAAGTATTACACTTGGCCGATTTTTAACAACCAACTATAGCTCTAATACTTATGACAAATATTAATTTGTATTTCGATGACGTTAGTAACTTTTGTACGGCTGTAAATGGTATTGAAAGATAAATAATACTATCTTTTAAAGGAGCGTGACGTGGATGACTATCGGTCCATACATCTGCGTCGACTAAATTGGTTCCAGCGGCTGCCAAACTGATACAGCGAAGGCTTCTTTTTATCAAAAACGTAATCAAATCACACCGTGAATCATCTTTTTCTATAAGTGTATACTACTATTAGTTTTGGCATGGAAGAAAAATAATAGGAATAATAATCGTCCATTAAAAAGCGTAACTCTGAAACGCTCCTAAGCCCTACATGATTAAATACCGTCATAGGCATATTTATCTTGCTTTTTGATGTTTTATTACTTCAAACATATTTTTTAAACTAAACAAAATAATAGATCGTAATTAGACTCTTTTCAATTTAACATTAAAAAGAATCAATTAAAAAGAAACTTATTAAAAACTTAATTCTTGTTAATTTAAATTTACAGTTCCCAAAACGCTTAATCGACTCCTCAGGTTCACAGGGCTGGCGCATTCCTTCCTGACAACGTATCAGTATAGCAATTCAGTAAAGTGACGTACTCAGCCTTCTTGGTACCTTACCCATTGAATCTGATGACCAGTTAGTTTTAATTTTTAACCGACTTCAAAAAAAGAAGCTTCTCAATTCGTCTGTGTTTTTTTTGTATAATCGTTATTCGATTTCTCTCACTTGTGAACCGATTTTATTTTTTTTCTTTTATAATAAATAATAAAACTACGTTTTAACGGTTTGAAGCGTGATAATTTATTTGATTTTTGTTATTCCGGCGTTTTGGCCACTTTTCAGTGGCCGTGATCACGGAAGCCAAAGATGTCAACGAGTATTGTTAAAGTTTTTTTTAGCCTACCGCCAACTTGTTCATTTTAATTATTTAGTTTTAATTTTGTTTATGGTTATTATATACTCTATGGGAGCCTAATCTAAATTACCACCACTTCGCAACATGTTATGGGTTGAAGAGAATTATTGAACTATAAAATAGGAAATTTAAAAACTATGTAATATGATGTTGTTGTTGAAAATATTTTCAAAGAAAATCAGTTTAAACAATATCTATTGAGTATATTTTAACATGCGGGATGTTTTAGAGTAAATGCGTTTTCATGGTTCCGTACCCAAAAGATTTGAAATAGTGGATATTTATGGCCTCTACGGAACACAGGTGTGAGGACTGACACCCACCCACTTGGCAGATTTTTTATACAAAACTATATGCTGAATTATTTAAACAGTACTGTATACTCTTGTACCCGAGTCGGATAATACAATTAGCGTTACTACGTTGGATTTAATTTATTATTGTTTTTATTTCGCATTATCATGTAACTGTGAAAATTCTTTAATTTGCTATGTACCCGCGACATTTTCTTTACCGATAAAAAGTATAAGCCACACCTATTCGCATACATCTGTCATATTTCTTTATAGTAATTATTAGACCAGGGGGCCCAAAGCGGCCGCTTTTGGTAAATCGCTTAGTGAAGTTGGCATCTGTCTAGATATATATATATATATATATAAATTTAATTAATCCTTCTGAATATTAGGCACATGGAATACCAGGAATGACAAAGACCCAATAAAATACGTAGGTCTGAAAGTATCTCAAATCCTATATAACAAAACCTTCCTTAAAACATATTTTCAAACAAAATCAGTAAACCATTGAAAAGTTTAATAAGAATTTAATAATTTCAACCTTCCTCCAAAAGTTCGATTACAGTCTGTTTTCTCGGAAAACATATTTAAATACTAAAAGATCAGAAAGCGAAAGAAGGATTAATTTTGGCACCATCTAGTAGGGTTTACAAATTACGTCCCTTACTGGACGATTGCCACTCTGAGTATGCTAGGATTTTCCGATCAGCTTCGCTCACGTAAATTCCGAATATTTACTTTGAACATCTAACAATATGTTTAATCTCAGCCGAGACTATATTTACATCAAATTATTATTAATTGATTAAAATACTACACATTATACCAACAATCATCAAATTTTGTTTACATCCAAGGCTGTCTAGAGGCAATATATTAAAGAATATACAAATATCTAAACAAAAGTAGATTATTGCATGCCCCGAAAAAAGCATGTTAAAGAACACACGGTTCAAAATTTATTACACGAAATCTTAGCAAGTCAGAATACAAGCTTCACCAAGATAATCACTATCAGCCTATTTGGGATCAAGAGTGGAACGATGAAGATTTTCATAAATATCATTCAGTTAGTGGCTAATGTTTGCTTTATTAAGTAGAAACTTCAGATATTTTTTTCTTAACTTAAGATTTACATTTTTGTTCCTAATTTAATTTAAATGATTTCGTTATTCCGTTAAATATGATATTAATACGATTCATATATCGATATGAATGAGCAATATACTCGTAAAGTTCTTCATGATGTTGATCAACCTGTCAATGACACGATCACTCCATTTATTTAACATATTTAAATGTATAATAATTACATATGGAGTCCCCATAAAATATGTAATATGTATGGGGAATGACGTCAACGGCCGATCCGGCCGCGGTGCACACCGCCCGCCGGGGGCAGCTCGCCTTCTATGCTGATTGCTGACACGGCATATCCCAAGAGGACGTTTACCTTTTTATGTAGAGCATACTATAAACACTCTTCCCGGCATTCGTTGACACTATGACTTATTCATTTATGATAAGCATTAAAATACAAAAAAATGTTTATATAATTCTTTGAGAGATGAAAAATAACGTATTCTAGTAATGGTTATATGTTCGATGTTATAGTACTTTGAAGATAATTATCTAATAACTAAATTTACTAAATTAATAGTACAAATAAGCTCAAGGACATTCTTTTTTGAAATCATCGATAATTATATTATAGTATAATTTCAAAAATCTTTTATTAATTTTATATATAAAAATCAATTGCTGTTCCTTAGTCTCGCTAAAACTTGAAAACGGCTGCAATGATGCGGCTAATTTTGGTTTAGAATTATTTGTGAAAGACCAGGGAAGGTTTAAAAGGTGAGTAAATATGAAAAAAATGATTCTGAGGCGGTACGAAGTTTGCCGGGTCAGCTAGTATGCAATAAAAATAGAACAGGGATGGCAGACATTTATATAATTGTTTAGTTACCCCATGTATAATCTCCAAATAAACGTTTATCTACTGACGCGCATATAAACAACCTCGAATTTTACCCGGTCCCTGTATATATTAACGGATAACAGGAAGCAAATAGCAATATTTTTACCTGTCTAAAAGATCACAGTGACAATATTGTTATGGTCATCTAAGATCTGTCATTGATTAGCCGACTATAAGAACCGGTCATCAAAAAAGTAAGAACCTCCAACTTATACAAAAATATTTTCCACTAGGACGAACCTTATAAACAAATTGAAACCAGTTACTCTGTTTATACAGAAAATGTCACAATTAGGGATCATTCCTTAATTTAATAAGAGGTATTATGTATAAATATTATGCGCGTGTGTCACAGTGAACATGACATGCATGCCAATAGTTCATTATTCCTAAAACAGAAACTCTTGTTGAAAATTCATATGGTATGGAGTATGAAAGAATAACAGGAATTCGGTCACACCTACTGATATTTGTCTTAGTTCTCATTGACAAAGGTTCCAGTACTGCACAAATACATATATATTATTTATGATAAACAGTTGAGATTTACGTTAACGTAAAAACCCGACGAACTGAAAACAAAGACTGACATGTACATCGCATTACATACATACCTAGCAGTGTAGTGTAGTGTAACATGTGAAAATTAGACGTACAAAATGTACATATTAAACTACTGTAAAACTTATTCAATCATATATTTATAAATTTATATATTTAAGCTATAGTATTAAGGATACCTACTACATATTTGGTTGACAAAATTAATATAAAGACATCTTCAGCAAAATCTCCTTGCTGTTACACAACGACAAAGATCGATATTATAAATTTCCACATACATAGTTGCCCCACAGTTGTCCTAACCCATATGGGCATGTAAGCTTCGATCATTATATGTAATATTACTATATATATCTTCTAAGCATTAATTTATTATTTGAAAAGAAAGAACAACCATCATATTTTATACACGTGGTATATGCACCCGTATCCCGCGGGATAAGGTATTTTTTATATATGTAAGAATTGACAATCACGCACTAAACGTGTGATTCGATAAATCTTCTAAATTATAGAACAAATGTTCAGCATAGGTCATTCTTCTCTCCGAGTAATAACTAGAGCATACTTTTCTTTGACTTCTGAAAACATATATCACCACATACAGGCATGCATAGGTTACAACCACAGAGGTTTGAGCTCGAGGCCGTCGTAGGGACGATCAATTCGCTGGGTAGCCTGATCAAGGCCATGCTGCACAGCGACTATCATTGAGGGATTGCGACAACCTTCTGCGAGGTAGTAATGTCACGCAAGGAGGCCGCTGAACGAGAGAGAGCGAAAGGTGAGCATGCGACTCACGTGTACCGACGTCAGTCCGGTGTCCGGAGACGCAAAATGCGCAAAATCTCCCATGATTCCGTCACAGGGGTCCACTTGCATCTGGGGATGCGGTGGAACTAAACCTCTGTTGGTGAAATGAGTTTAACCTGCTTCCTGGGGTATTCTCAAGCCGTGATGCGCGGATGAACATGAGTGTAACTCCATTCTAAGTCTCATGATCTTCCAATCACAAGTGCGGGCAAATGGAAGGCAGGTTCAGATTTAAAGGTATATTTGGGAACGACTGTACTAGAGTCCCACACAAGCCGTGCGGAGCTTAATCTCGCCGCGTAAGGTCTAACCCCCACAAAGGTAGTGTATGAAAAGTATTCCCCCGGCTTAAACGAAAAAAAAAGAACAAAAGGTTTCTTGCCAAACAGGAAATCTATGACTGTTATGAAAATAAAGCATATCTGTTTACACAAGTATTATTATTGCAGATTAGTTAAAGATAATTATGATTTAAGTTGCGTTGCTAGAAAAAGATCGCTATAGCCGATAACACTTCCTGCCAACATTATTTTTCCAAAAATATATTGTAACTATGTATTTTGTTGTTTACTATTTTGTTCATAAATAAAGTGCAAAATAATAAATTACCTAAATATAAACATAACCTAAATAAATAAGTCTAAAGTTCTAAATTATGTAGTAGACCACTTCCAGCGGGAAACGTGCCCAGAAGGCTGTCTGCATTGCCACGTTGTATGGCAATGCTAATTCGCTGGGTGAAATATGAGCCAGCCTTCTTATCACGGATACTTAGTGTCAAAGAGTTTGTTCCAAATGTCTTTAAAGAAACTATTTTCTCATGAATACAGGCCCAATGTTACAGCCCCAAACGGCACAAATATGTATTTTTTTCTTAAGCTCCATATTATCGCTGTTTGACATCTTTGACGTAATACTTAAGTGTTCTTTTTCTATTTATTACTTATAAGTGTAGATATAAAATATTTATTATTCAGATTCATTTCTCATCGCAGTGATTAATTGATTAAATCCCACAGTCCGTCGACTAGATTATAAGAAGGAAGCTATTGTTTTGAGAACCAATTATTGAATGGAGTTCGATTAGTCGTTTGAAGACAAAACAATCAACAATATTCAACAAACAATTGCCACGTTTGCGTGTCGAGATCGTTTGAAAATTATATTATGATGCCACCTGTAAACGAGTGTGGTGCAATGACGGGCTGTCAATAAACAAGTAAAAAAACACGAGTTTGTGCGTAAGCAAACTATCTATCTGCTGTCTGCAAGATTAATTGTGTACTTAGTATGTGTTCAGGTCTTATAGCTATTTTTCTCTAATTCAACCACGATTTAACGGTTTATAATGATTAATGACATTAATTCAAGTTTTCATATTTAATTTGAAGTTCAGGTCAGATTCAAAACTTTCAAAAATAATCTTTTCATTTATTAATTACCAAGGCTACTAAAAATGTAAAATAATTACCGCGATTATTTCACTATAACTTTAACGAATGCAAATTCGATTCTCGACAGGGTAAATTTTGTTAATAAAATTTCCATAATCTATTTTAGTCTGGGTCTTATATTATTACAAACTTTGCTTATTCCTTTGTCATTTAGAATATAATTTTAATTATGGCTAATACCTGAGACAACCTTTTTTTCCACGGGGAGAAATCTTGTTCACGGACTGCCCACCGCCCGGAGATCTCGCAGTGGAAGACTGTTATAATTATATTTTGTATTATCTATGACTGTGGATCTCGCGACCCAACATAATATCGAAATTCGGATATCCGGAAGACTGCATAGTCAACACTGCGAAAGCACTCGAGAATATCTAAATAAACACAAATTTTTGCGTTTAGGTAATTTTCATTTCGTTACATAAAATATAAAAATTAAAATCTTAGTCAAAGCATAATTGTAATAATAAATTGCTTAGCAAAATAATCTAAATTTAACAGTTAAAAAAAGAACTGTTTAAGTATAATTTAAACCAAAGTATAATGCAGTCTACAAGCGTAGTTCACAAAACAGGAATTATAAAGACTAATTAATATTTTTGAATTTAATAAACAGAATTTTTATAGTTGTTGAGAGACTCGTGCGCATCGCGGAGATAAGTTTGCTTGGCCACGTGCTAGATGCGCCGGCGCAAGGAAGTTGACGTGACCAGCTTACTAGTGACTGTTTTTGCGTTAGTATTTCATTACGCAATATATACAGTGCTGATTTATAGATTTGATAATACGCCAAGAAGGAAGAACTAAATCCTACATTTCCGTAATCATTAAGTTCTGTTGGCTACATAAGAAATTATATATGTTTACGACTGACATGAACAATGCGTAAGGTAAATAATTGTTATAAATGTTTGTTAACTGTGTCGTTGGGAATTTAATATCGCTTTTTACATAGTAACTGCCCTAATGTGTTAAGAAAATCTGTATCGTCTAAGAACTCTAAGAGCTAGATTTGTTTTGATCTAATAAAAATATGTTGATCAAAAGCTTGTGAATTTTACGGTATCTGTAAAGTATGAACGTATAATTTCTTGTCTCATTAGGATTCAGCGTACCTATACTATGGCTCAGAAGCTCCTGGGTCCAATCCCGATATACAAAATCATTGTGTATTTTTTATGTCGGTACACAGTAGCAGTACAATAACTGTCCTAATGTTATAGCATACTACATAGTAACACCAGAAGTGAACTTTTAGAATAGAATACAGGGGATGGGATGGAAAGGATGGAATAAACAGATGGGAAAAATGTCATAATTCCAATATACCTGAATGGAGTTTGTGTTATCGTCCCATCGCTAAATTACAAACAGCAACTGTGGGTTGAAGTGAGTAAGAGCCACACTATAAATAATATCATTATTAAATTAATTATCATCTTATATACATCGTATAAAACAAAGTCGCTTTCCGCGTCTGTCTGTCTGTATATCCGCTAATTCCGCCTAAACCACGCAACGGGTTTTTAAGCGGTTTTCACCATCAGTTAGATATTTTTTACTGAAGGTTTATACATATAAAAAACTAATTAAGTTTTTAATTAATGAGTAAAGTTTATTATTGTACATCGAAACTACACCGATATTTTCATAATATAGTAGATAGGCATTAATTGGATTCCGATGCTAATTTTTACAAAAATACCAACTCTTTATTTAAAAAAACGTGTTCATTGACGTCATAAAAATTATTCATTTTTTTTAGAACAAAGAAGCGCCTTATTGGCGCCACATACGATGTTATAATTTTTATGTATAATGTACTCGACCATAAAATTGAAATGACTGTATACAAGAGATAAGGTTTACTTTTCTTAAATTTTGTGTTTAGTAATCAATTCATAACTATTATTAAAAAAATCGTATAAAATATTTTGCGTGTCAGTCAACGCACAATGAAGGGTTTTCATTACTTCTGATTTTGATATTTGGATAAAAAAGTCATGGATCTGATTTAAAGTAATTCTTCCTAATTAATATAATTATGGTTGTGTTATAAGCACTATACAATAAATGGACAACTCTGGGGCCGATGGCAATCACCCAGACCAGATAAAATTTTACCTTTTATTTACATTGGCGAACGCTTATACCACATAGAACTTCCTTAATCCCATAACCATAATTTTAGCTTCGTTACAATTAATTCTTAATTATAGTCATGGGCTGGGATTGAAGACTTTTAAGGGTATTAAAAAAATAACTATATAAAAAATACAAAGCTCAGAGCAATTTTGTTCAGTCTCAAGACCTTCTATATCTGTAGAATGTATCATAAATATTGTCCTTGCTAATATTTGCGCGAACGTCACTAATAATCCGAGATTGTGTAACTATTTGCGGTCATCATGTTAGCATCGATGATTTCGAATGACAACAGCCTATACCATGAGATTATGAAACTTGCGCACACCGTTTGACGTCAATGACGAACACCTCGCGCTTTCTCCGCGATTTATTCTAAAGTAAGCATTCTGTCCGAACATGCTATATCTCGGTTCGTGGGAAATTCAATGCGCGGTCATTCACATATGTAATTAATCTTACTCTTAAGTACTGTGTGGATATGAAAGTGAATTTATTATTTAATATGCTAAATAAACCGATACCTTTAATTATTCTAACATGCGTATCCGAACGTATCTCAAAATGTTGTTGTTAAATTCGCCACAACGTCAGGGTATAGAAACCCCATACAACCTTATTAAATGTATTAATTTTTAGATATTGTAGGTCTTTGACTGACACCACATAATGGAGGTAATGAAGCAATCCGAAAAGGCATGTTTTGCTAAACAGGCGAAATTTTCAGCGCAAACACATAATTCTGACTTAAAAACTATTCTCAATTTTTAACCAGTATTATAGATATTTGTAGCAATAAAACTACACAGCAAAACACGACCCTCCATGTTCCCATCAAAAACTTTGTATAATATACAAATATACGTATATAGCATAATTATCCCGCAAAATAACACAAATTATATGCCTGCTGAAGTAGTACGTGGCTTATGATCTTTGCTTGTTATTAATAGGAAGCAGAAACAAAATACTACTAATATTTTCTTAAGTTTTCGCGACTAGTATACATAATAACACTACATTTTAACGGTTTTAAGCGCGGTAATTTATTTGATAGTTTCTAATTTCATTTAAATTCGTTCAGTAGTTTTTAAGTGATGCTCTAACAGACGGACAGACAAAAATTCTAAAAATTACATTTTCGATATCTCCTGGTCTGAATTATCCACCGTGATTTTTTCACATTTTTAAACGCAATATACAAACTCGAACCATTTACAAATCTATTATAGTATAGATAGATAAATTTTAAATACAAATATAGCAAAACTATTAATCATGTTTCGTGAGATAAGTAAGAGTTCTGGTGGTCCACTTCCTGCTCCGCCTATTTCAATCCCCTATTCAATTCCTCGTCTTGATTCCTCTATCCCACGTCTCCTATTCCATCCCTTTTGTCCCATCCCTCCTATTTCACCTAATGGCTGGCAACGCGTTGGCTTCGCCTCTGGTGTTGCAAATCTCTATAGGCGAGGGTAACCACTTTGCATTAAATGGGCCGTCTGCCTGTTTGCGATAATCGTAATAAATGTATCTAAAATTACAGATTATGTAGCAGATCACTGCCCGCAGGAAACGTGCCTAGAAGGCTAGCTGCATTGCCACGCTGTATGGCAATGCCAACTCGCTGAGGGAAATATGAGAAATATGTTCCATCTTCCAAGGGACGAGTGAAATCCACTCCACAATAATTGTTCTTACCGACTTGAGGTTTTATAAATGGCACAAATTTTATACCATTTTGCTTGTATCGACTGTCAAAAGTGCAATTCGCAAATAGTACTATCAGACCAATTGAAACATGACCCACCATAAGGTCATTTTCCTACAGTGGTGAAATACAATTAGGTTGAAATTCGCCTGAACATACATTTCCTTGGTAACGAACTTGTTATCATTTTATTAGACATTGATAGTTACTGACTACGTTGTATTAAACAGATCGGACAGACTCGACTATACTCGTGTGTAACATATAACAAGTGCTATTACGTGCTATTACTATCTCTTTCATTAAGTATATTGGATTAAGGGCCGGTTCCTATATCTTACCGACCGTTTATTTGCCTTACTAACGGTTAAAATTTGACGTAATCTCTATACAAGTAATGTCAAAATTCAACCTACGGTAAGGTAGGGGAGTGAATAGTAAAATATTAGAACCGGCCATAAATCGACAAGCCAAAGGTAACACAGGCCAAACCTTTGTAAAAGCAATATTTGACATTAGGGTTATCGTTATATGTTAGGTAGCAATAACACACAAGAAAATAATACATTAACAACATTAATGTGGAAGAATTAAAAAATAATAACTTTTTTGTCAATTTTATTAATTGGTTTTATTTTAAAGTTAGAAATAGCACCCACTTTACCCTACTTAAACCTAAAACCGGGTATAAGCACCATTGTTTTCAATGACGTCTAATAGTCGATTACGCATCGACCCGATTAGACGATTGCAGATGTCGGTTCCCCTCGTGTAATTCCATTTGAACCATCAAACCCCATAAATTTTCTATTGGGTTGAGGTATGGTGATCATGCAGGGTAAACCAATTCGAGACGATTCTGGCGGTATGTACTCAACAATTGTCGTGAACGTAGGAGAATACAGGGACTTCTTCAAGTGGGTACACTATTCGCACAGTCGATAACACTGATTCTTTCAATAAATCGACATAGTTTAATGCGTTTTGACGAGGAGAAATTTGAACAAGTTCACCTATACCTCCGGTACCCATTCAGGCCCACATGTTAGCTGAAATTCGACCAGATAATTGATTAGACACCACGTGATTCTCTGTATATCACGTACTGTTTTGTTATAACGACACAAAGTTAAGCAACCATGTTGAGAAGATCTAAATTATTTTTCATCGGAAAATATGGTATTAGTCCAGTCAAAGTCTAAATAATTACGTGCAAAATTTAATCTTGCAGTTTTGTGTGCATTCGTTAAGTGTACTTTCTTAGCATAATGTCGGTAATGCAGTCTAATACGGTGTAAATGATTTCTTATTGTTTGTAAACAAACGTCGTTACGTGCCGCGAAATATTGGGTACGAGAAAAAGGATGTTCTTCATAATGGTGTTTCATATCTGTGCTTTGTTGGTTTGTTATTCGACGAACGCCATGATTATGTTTTCGTCTATCTTAAAGAATGCCCTCTTCAGCATGCCGTCTCATCCATGTTCTCACTGTGTTCCGACTTATATTTAACACTCGTGATATTTCTCGAATGCCGTAGCCTTCCTTACTGAGCACTACAATCCGAGCTCTTTGTTCTGCGAGACTAGCCATTATAGAATTTAAATAAGTATTTAATTCTTAGATATTGAGTTCTAATTTTTTTTCTCTTTGATTTTACTTGACTTCTGATATACTTTCAGAATGACATTTTATTTTTAATAGTATAATACTTTTCTATAATGAAAAGAGTTTGAATTATAAGACAGATTTCAGTTCGGGATTCAAATTATTTCAAATCTGTACACAACAGTTCAATACTGGCAATAAAGATTTATTATATTATATTATTATACAGTTTTATCTAAAACATATCTAGTACAATGATAACAAAGTTTAAAATTGCGTAGTTCTCTGAGCCTAGTGACGGATTTTTATTAATGTTTAAAACGTCCTAAGTGCAACACACACACTAAACCTTACTATTTTGACGGTTTTGAAGGAATTATTAGCAAAGTGGGTCATAATTCAATTGGTCCGATAGTACAATGTTTAGTAGTCATTATTATTTATTTATAAGCCATAATAATTTATTTTTTAATATTTTATTCACTTTATCAATATTTTATATATATTTTGAGTTTTATATCAATGACTAGCTGTGCCCGCGAGTTCGTCCGCGTGGATTTATCTTTCGTGGAACTGTAAAAAAGTAGCCAAAATTACTCCTTATAACATCGGCTATCTGCCAGTAAAAGTCTAGTCAAATACATTCCAGCAGTTTCAGAGATTAGGACACATCCAGACAGACAGAAAAAAATTATTTTTTGATATAAGTACCGCAGGTATATACTTTCATATGCATTTAGTAAAAAGCTATTATTTCGACATTACAAACAAACACTTCAATTTTATTTATCTGTATAGATAAAACATGCATTCAAAACATGTGTATCTCCCACTAGTGCTGACTCTGGCGGTTTTTTTAAACCTTCAAAGGAAAATGGCTTATTGTAGGATCTTGCTAGTCGTCCGGTAATCAGTAGAATAATATTCGTCCGGTAACCGGGCGACTAGACACTTCGCTTAGGACCGATTTTTCAATCATCGGATAAAAACTACCAGTCGAATAAATTATAACCTGGCTAAATTGAAAACGGAAACAATTTAACTGTTTTATTCATGCAACTGTCATTTTTAATTTTCCTATGTTGTGTTTTATTCTATAGAATAATTTTTATCTGGTGATGGAATAATCGGCCCTTATTGTTTCTATCTTAAGTTAATAATAATAGAAATAAGTATGCTCGATTATATCAATTTGTTTTCAAATTGAATAACTTGTAAAACCTGTTTGATAATTATTTATGGAAACCGTTTCACATATTA
Organism: Dendrolimus houi; assembly: GCA_039645545.1. Taxonomy (NCBI): domain Eukaryota; kingdom Metazoa; phylum Arthropoda; class Insecta; order Lepidoptera; family Lasiocampidae; genus Dendrolimus; species Dendrolimus houi. Next base: position 11,480,213 of record CM077127.1, on the reverse strand, counting down.
ACTAAGACAGACCTGTATTGACGTCAACGCACAGGAAGCCGGTTTTATAAAGAATTAGATACGGCCAATTGTTATGTTAACTTTTGAAAAATTATGCACGTACTTATCATATCGATAACGAGTTTTATAACTAAGTATATCAACTATTAATATTCTTTAGTACCTAAGTGGTTTATTTTTTACTTTAATATTTTCCAAAGTTATTTATTTATTATCTTATATTACTTTTTTATCATACGTTACTTATTTAAAATGAACAATAATTCATTATTGATATTTAAGCAGGAAATATTTTTGTATGTAAAGGACTTTTCAAGCGGTCATAAAAAACTTCGTTGACCGGATTGAGTTAAAAATTTACAATTTCACCGAGTTAAGAGCCCAATCTTTAGCGAGTGATTTATTGGATAAATTTTACTAGATCCACATAGTGAGTGAAGTTATATTATAAAAAAGAAGAGATGTTCGATGTCGCACCCACTTTTTAAAATCAGCAATGATCAGCAATTCCCCGCGGCTACGCTGCGTTCAAAACTCTGGGTAGTAAGTAACTCTATGTTACGTAAGAAATTTAATTAGATATTTTATATACATAAACCTTCAATACTTTTGTTTCTTGTTCAATTTATTCCAATTACAAAGAAACCATAGACTACTAAAGAAAGTAAGTCAATATAGTGTAGACAACTGCCCAGCAAAACATAGAGATGAGTCGAAGCCAACCTAATTTGAAATAATACAATGGATGATATGTTGTTTATGACAACGTAGGTATTTGTTAGTGAATTGAAGAACGCGATTGCAGCGCCATCTATTTTGCTAATCTGTTCATTCTAAGGTAATGACGTCATTTATCGGGGCAAAATACTCGTATATCCAAGTTACGCCCCGGGATATAGGATAGCTCTATGTCGAGTTTCATTTAAATCCGTTCAGTGGTTTTCACGTGATGCTCTAACAGACAAACAAAAATTCTATTGTATTATCGGAACCTGCTGGTCCGAATTAGTCCCCCTGATTTTTTTCACTTTATTAACTCATTGTACAAACTGGAACCATTTACAGATTTATTATATATAGTACTAGAGTTTATCCCGCGGCTAAACCGCGGGTCAAACTCTCAGGTTACATTGTGTTAAATTTTTATGTCAATACTATTTGCCCCCTGAAAATTCACTTCATTTTATATCGCAAACTATCCATCTCCCGGGATGAAAAGTATTTACGTCCATTTTTGGTATTAAAATCACATATGTACAAAATTACACCAAAACCGATCCGGTAGTCCAGTAGTGTTTTCCGTGAAAGCTTCACAGACGGACAGATCGAGTACTATCGCATTTTTTATAGATGATGAATTATTATATCTTCTAAACTTGAAAAATGATTGGTTTCTCATACAAACTTTCATCCCCTATTTCAACCCGTTCTAGTTTTATTTATCTATCTCCCGTGCCATCTATCTGACTACATAAATGTCACTGAACTACATATTTGATATGATATGATTTCATAAAAAAGCCAAAAATGACCAAAATGCAAAAAATTGCAAAAGTGCCAAGAGTGCCAAATATGCCAAAAATGACCAAAATGACAAAAATGACCAAAATGCCAAAAGTGCCAAGAGTGCCAAAAGTGCTAAATATGCCAAAAATGACCAAAATGACTAAAATGCCAAAAGTGCCAGAAATGCCAAAAGTGCCAAAAATAACAAAAGTGCTAAAAATGACCAAAATTCCAAAGTGGCCAAAATCTCAAAATGAACAAAATTTCTAAAATGGCCAAAATGATCAAAATGGCCAAAATGATAAAAATGACCAAATTAACCAAAATGGGAAATCACAAAAAACTTATCCTACTTTCTGAGATAACCTTTACATAAATCTATCCCAAAAACTATCCCATTATCCGGGATAAAAAGTATCCCATGTCCACCGTCGATATTAAAATTACATATATACCAAATTTCAGCCAAATCGGTCCAATAATTTTTTCGTAAATGCATAACAAACAAAGAGACAAATATATTTTTATTCCGAAAACTATCCCATTTTTCGGGTAAAACGTATCCTATGTTCATCTTCGGCATCGAATAAATATATACATATATCACCGCTAAGTGGATTTTCTTATATATATAGGATAATTATACATAATTAGCTGTACCCGGCAGACGTTGCCTTGCCCTTAAAAATAAAAATCTAGAAACTGATTGCAGCACCATCAACTGGGACCAATTGTTAATCTAAACCGTTCTCGAATCTACTTCAAAAAATCATCAGAATCGATCCCACTGTTAAAGAGGTGTTCAGCGGCGCCAGCTACTGGGTCGCTAAACTTAAAAATTTCCGTGAAAATTCAGATCGTTTACTCCAAATTAATACATATATGGCCTACACTATCATCCGATACTGCCTTTTCATGCCCAAATTTACATATACCCTCCGATGTTGCCAACTCTGGAAACAAACCTCTCTTTTACAGACGTTAGACAACATCGTGAGGGTTAACCTCATATCCATCATAAATTTAGAAATGGACGACCGAGCATGGTCACAGTGTTCTCTCCCGCTGAAACTGGGTGGCCTCGGCGTCCGCAAAATCTCCAGTGTCGCTCTGCCAGCTTTTCTGTCATCGGCTTACAGTAAGAGTGACTTAAAAATGAAAATTTTACAAAAGTACAATTTGCAGTTCGAAATTCCCTATTTAAGGGATGCCAGAAAAGTTTAGTCAATGGCTTGCCCTAACGTCAACATACCCACTGTCCTTACTTCACAGCACGCATGGGATGGGCCTCTCTGCGAACTTACGCGGGACAATCTTCTACAAACGTGTACCAGTTCAGCAGAGCGCGCCCGCCTCTTAACTGTCGCTAATTGGGAGTATGGACAGTGGTTTCAAACACACCCATCATTTTATAAGAATACACTTCTAGACAATACTACATTACGATTAGCCGCATGTTTACGCCTGGGGGCACCATGTTGCGTACCACATCACTGTCAATGTGGTGTTATGGTAGACCGAGATTTGGACACCACGGGTTGTCATGCTTAAAAAGCGCGGGAAGAAGATCTTGTCATGCCAGACTCAACGACATCATCTGCCGAACTCTTGTCAGCGTCGGCGTACCGGCCATTCTACAACCGAATGGCCTGCTACGCGACGATGGCAAGAGACCGGACGGAATGTCACACTCGTCCCTTGGAAGATGGGGCGGCCGCTATTGTGGGATGCGACCTGTCTTGACACACTAGCCCCGTCACATCTTCCAATGACCGAGTCATCAGGGGCTGGCAACGCCGCCGCTTCAGCTGAAGACGTCAAATGGCGCAAATATGGAGCCTTAGGAAAAGGTTACATATTTGTGCCGTTTGGGGTTGAAACTTTAGGCCCGTGTTGTCAGTTGGCAAAGAGTTTCTTTAAAGACATATGTAAGAAACTCTTTGATACTACCCGTGATCAGAAGGCTGGCTCATATTTCGCACAACAAATAAGTATTGCCATACAGCGCAGCAATGCAGCCAGCCTTCTGGGCATGCTCCCCGTTGGCAGTGATCTCCTACATAGTGTATTTTAGTTACGATGTCTTTGTTATTCAAATGTTTTAAAAACTATTCCCTTTAGTATAAAATATTTGTTGTTATTATTATTATAGTGTCTATATATATTTAAAAATTTGACGAAAAAACTAATGTCACAAAAATTTTGTTACTAGGTGCTGCACTGACGCCAACGATATCTGGACCTAGATGCATTGAACGCGACTAAATTAGTAAATCCCCAGTCAGAAACTGTCTCTAAAGTTACATTCAACCGCTCTACCATTGCCTCCCTACACTGATTCATGTAACGATAAACAGGAAACTATTATCCTAAGTAGGAAAATTAATATAGTACGTAAAAGGCGACCAGAATAAAGTTAAAAGAACTTTATAATAATAGGTGGTATATTTATAGAACAAGAATAGCCTGCATGGGTGGGCTCGACAATCAAATTTAACTACTCCAACACCTGATTCCAATTTAATGTCTAATGTATTCATCAGTATTCAATGAACACTGTGAAACTAAAGATACTCATATACTGTACAGTTGAATGGAATGGCGATTATAAAACACGTCATAATTAGAACTGCTGTTTATTGAAATTTGAAGGGTAAAGCTTTACATGCTTGTTCGTTCGTGTAAACTTCAGATACGTAAAAACTATCCAACTTTCCTGGATACTAAGTATACTTTGTTAATTTTTGTTATTGTCCATACATATATGCGAAGTTTCATGACAGTCGACTCTTCCTTCTCCTTCACTTGTGTAAACTTCGCATAAATGGGAAACCCCTGTTCCGGATTAAACATGATGTTTATCCACGTTAACGAAAATACCATCGTAATATGAACGAACAAACATTCAGACAGCGAATCATTCATATTTTTAATAAATTAGCACGGGCCTGGCAAATAAAGATAATAAAAATATGACCACCCATTGAATAATTACTGAAACGCCTAAAACAAGACCCAACACAGTATTTGTTTAGAATGCTTCGATTTTGAATATCTCACATTTTTAAATGCACTACTCATCCATTCTAAACTCATAAACATGTAAGCCATCATAACGAGTTAAGTGTTGGATTAGGGAAAACTAAAACAAAGATAATTTATATAATTGTTACTCTTCCAGGAATCTTCGTTACTCAGAACAACGCAAGTAAATGGCTCAATTAAAACAACGAGTCGCACAATAAATGCTTTTTAGACATGTTATGTCTCGTGTTCTCGAAATCTCAACCTAACTGACTTAGTTCATGACTAGTGATCGCTCGTGATTTTATTCGTATTTTATTTCCAATCCCTGTACGGATTAACAATACTTATATATTTATTTATTTTTTAGTGGACCATTTAGTATGTATCTTTAATAATCAACGCAAATTTCACGCTTGTTAATTTTCTGTTCATGAACTTGCAGATGGAATGGCTTTAAAGATAACGGTGTATGTTGCGTGTGCACACGCAGAAAACTGAAAAATAGATTTTAAATTATTTTATTATATATATACCACATTTTTAATTAACTTCACTATGTATATTACTTCCATTTAATATATACTAAACACAGACAAGTATTCAATCATAAACATACACACACACACACAACATACTTTCTAGCCCGCCTGTGAAAGTATTGTCACTTCAAAAACTTCATAGTTAATTTCTAACGATTGCTTTCCAACCGGCATCGTTCGACCAAACTACAGATCTGTTTCCTGCACAAATTTTCCCATTTTTCCTGATTATTATAAAAACCAAATTTGACATTCAAGCGGTGAAGGTTTAAACTTAGGTTGACATACATATAGATATTAGTTTCAGATTACTTCATTATCATCATTTGTTTTAAATAAAATTCGCCTGATTTTTTTAGGGTTTCGTAGCTAAATGGCAAAAATTGTGCATGCAAGTTGCCCGCACAAAAGTCTACGACGTGATCCGATATGCTTGACTGGTTATTAAAAATGTTTCCATCATATAACATGTTGTCTGCGTCTTATAGTCGATTTATTCTTTTAATAAAAATATAGACTAGGCCAATATAATTTATATACTAGTAATTTCAGCATACAGAAAATATTCGCCATATGAGGTCATTTTTATAAATAGTGCTTACATGTTAAGTACCTACTCGGGTTTATTGCCTCAGTTTTATATTCAAAGTGACTTGAAAACGAGACGTACACTTATTTGGATTACAATGGAAGACAGAGGCCAAATCAATTCACTTTATGAGAAAAGTGTCTTCGTTTATTTCTATTTAAACAACGATTACAACACCTACAGTCGTGTACTTAAATAGATGTATAAAAATCTAGAAGCAAATTAGTCCACGTTTTTAAAACAACAGAAGTGATTGGCTTGCTGATACATTTAAGGCGTTAGTATTTATAAGAGATTTCCATGCGGCTTTGCTCGTGTTAACTTATTCTTCTCCTCTGGAAGCTGCCCAATTTTCTGCATTCAAATATGCCCTGTTTATATCCCAGTACATATATGCATGTACGTGTTGAGGTTTTCAAGTGTGCCAAATCCGAAACTATAAGATATAGCAAAAAATACTTAAGAGTTTCGGGCCCGATTTTGGTAAAAACTAAAGTGGTAGGTAACATTAAATTTTTGAAATACCCTTCATAGACAGGTACGACTTGTTACCTACGTTTTATCACCACACTACACCCTCTTCGAAAATCACCCGAGAGCAACCCACTTGACGAAGCATATGCCATGAGAAACATTTACTCGGGCATATACTCGTCCAAAAACCAGTAACGCTGCCCGGAACTCAAAGCGTATTTGCAAGAGCGCATACTCACAGACCTTGCCAGTACCCTTTATCTGAAGCACACGCAGTTAGAAAAGTAGAGCCTACTAAAACTAGGCTCTGACAAGGGCGAAGGGTCATGCGTTCAAAAGATACACGAGGACCAGGGACTAACATTCCAGACAGTGTTGATTGTGAGGTCCAGATCCAAGAAGATGTATGTATGGATGTATGCCGGCATACCGGCATATGTACCTACTAAACAGCCGTATGCGAAGAGGACGCCACTGCCACCTTCGTCCTCAAAGCGGAGAAAGCCACAACCGACGAGATTAGGGACTACAAATAAAATTGAAAATGACGATTCGAATGGATGACAAGACGGTAGTCCAACGTCTAATGGAGGGCTAACCTTTCCATCCCAATGAACCATCCCATCACCTAACATCCTCAAAATCCCATACAATCACAAATCATTCGGCAAATCATACATCAGACGTTAATCAATATTAATTACAAAACCCAACCAAATAAACATCAACACAAATTACACCAGAATAAACACAAAACACACAATAGTAACACATCAACGCGCAATTTAAACATTTATACCTTACACGCACACCTAATAACAGACCACAACACACAAAATCCAACAACAATATATACCACCCGACACAAAAGGACTTCAACATACCAGGCAATAGGACTAAGATTAGATTTATATAAGTAAACTTAGGGACACCTCAACACATCAAGTCATCAAAGAAATGTCACACACACACCAACAATATATTAAAAACAAAGTAGCGTGTAATAACCAATACTTTTATAATTTAAATTCAAGTAAAAAAAGTATGGAACTTAGAGTCAATAGATTTATTAAAAAAAATTTTTTTTAGAACTATTGTCTACCCTAGTCACATCAGTCACATAGAAAATGAACTAGCTGATTTTGGAAAAAAAAAGTGAAATATATTTTATTTAGTAAACTGCTTACCGTCTCTTGTTTTAGCAACATGAATTTTTATTATATCCGGAAAATACGAATATTTTCAGTGTTTTAAATATACAATGTATAAATGTAAAAATGCGAGAATACTTTGCAAGTAAGCAGGCAATGACCTTTTTATTCAAACTTCACTAATATTACTAGTATTGAAGTCGTCCTTTTACAAGTGTTGATTAAATCTAGTCATTTTACACTTTAATTCGTGTTCGTCTGACAATATATAAATTCGACAGATTTCTAATACTCTAGTCGTGTGTTATTTATAATGGGAGTGCATTTTACAATTAATCACTAGTAAAAAAATAGTAATAACATCCCATAAATGTCCCACTGCTGGGCTCGGGCCTCCCTCTATAGGGGGAACGGACAGTATACCCGCCACGCTTGTCCAAGGCGGCTTGGCAGGTTTGACACATCGGTTATCTCGATGTGCAAGTTGCATCACGATGTTTTCCTTCACCGTTATTAGCACGTGGTAATTGTAACAATATGCACATTAGGTCAGAAAACTGCCTAAGTGGTGCATGCGTTCTGGCCAGGATCGAACCCGCGCCCATTGAGTCTGGGACGCGTGCGCTAACCATTACGCTACCACGAATTTGAAATTAAGTTACTTACATTAATCACTAATTTGAAAAAATCAGTTAAGTGTCATAAATGTGAGAGTGCTTTCGATTTACTGTTTGTAAGTACCTTTTTCACAGTCTTGGAAGTCGGCCACCGTTCGTGAAATCTAAACAAACAACTATTCCTCACACACTGAAAATGAATATCAATTAAACTGCAAAATATATCTGTCAGTAATGCCTAGCAAAGCTTTACATGACTGTGATCGCACATTTCCAACCAAAATGCCAAACAGCACACGAACGGCCAGGAAAAAATTGTAAATCTCACAATAATAGCGTTCATATGACCGAAATCGGTTTAGGCAGTATTGAAATTAAAAGGAGAAGGGGACTTTTGGGCCAAAGAAATATAATGAGTAGAGATATGGCTTAAAAGGCTTTATGTATTTCTATTAGCAAATGGAAAACATCATCATTTTATCTGGAACACGAGAAATCATAAAATAAGGTCACAAATAATAAAAAGAAACTTAAAATCATTGTAGACTTTTTACAATCTGGACCCAACAATGTACGAATCCATCCATCCATCTTCTTTATTACACATGAATGATTGTAACATACAACTTCAAATGGAGTTTATCATATAGACCAAATAAAATAAAATTCAGACAGACATCAAAAGCTCAACTGAAATTCAGTTGGTTGATTTGTAATATTGGTAATTTCTGTTATAGTATTCGCATTCGCGTACGCTGCGCTGAATGACCGGTCTACGTCCGAGGTCACGCTGAATATGCAACGCCATGGGCTTAAATATTAATAGGCAGCTTCTTAGAATACTCCCTGCTCGACAATGATACCGATAATCGAATGTAAATAATATGTTAATGGTGTCCGACGTCGGCGCGGGGCGATTGACACCACTCGATTTCGAATAGCTACGCACCGTGTGTGTACAGACTATCTGTGCTTTCCAAGCTTTTAAAAATTTACAAGGTTATAAATAATTAAATAGCAGCAGGATTGAAACCACAACCCTTGAAAAGTTTGGAGAGAACTATGATTTTTTTTAATATTTTACATTTTTTTATTGGATTAATTTACTAGGCTGCACAATTTGTGCCTTACTTCTATTAGTGATATTTTAAAACTAGGACACGCCCGCCACTTCGTTTACGCTTGACTTGAAATTCTCGCGGGATTCCCAGGACACAAAATACAGCAGCATTTGAGAGAGAATGTAAGCTATCGTTTTAGTGAAAACTGTGTCGGAAGAAGCTAATCTTTATGCATCCGAACAACTTTAAACTGCCCCCAGGAAAATTCCCGCGGGACTCCCAGGATAAAAAATATAACACATTTTATTACATTAAATGTGCTACGATCAGTAAGAGAATCACATTCGAATTCGAAATTTCTTTTTGATCTGGCCATTTTAAAACAGTAGGTACCAGAAAAATCCACGCGGGATGCCCAGGATAAAAAGTAGTGCAAAGCTTAAAATTTCATCATGTTCTCTATCGTTTATATAGGCTATTCCAGTTTTCTAAATAGCTTCAATGTACAGACGCGGCATGTTTAGAATTTTATAATATAGATATTCAAAGTATGCATATTTATTATATATTATTAATTAAATATCTTTTGATATGACAATAAATATGGACCCAGCTCCTTTACAAAACAACAGTCTCCTTAATATTAGGCAATATATTAATATTTGAACTATTATCCTTTTAACTCTCCAAATTCAGAGGAACACATGCCCTCAAATTACTATTTATTTATTTGACGTGCTTCCCGCGATCGAGGTCAATCGTAACCGCATAGGTCTTTGAACTTTTTGACATGGTATGGATTTTAATCAAAAATGATCTCCACTGAGATAATATTGGCGGTGGTCAACCAAAAATGAGAACAAAACCCGAATACTGATCTACATTTCAATTACAAGAGAAAGTTTTCAAAAGGTTGACAACCGCACTTCGGTAGTGAATTCTTTTTTTTACGAAATTATTTACGTTTTTAGTTAAGTTGATAAATTATAAATTCAAATTAATAATAAACATACTTCGATGTAAAAAAAAAGCTAAAAGCGTAGGGGTCAATAGCCGAATAAGCTTTGCAAAAGGTTAATATATTACAAATGAATTCATGTAAACATTGAAATTTCGTGAATTTACTTAAATTGTAATAATCAACTTATCCGGTAGTCAATTATACGACTACGAAAGTTAAATGCGTCAAAGCCAGAAAGCTATCTAATTCAAATGAACTATCTATTTGCAAATCAAGTATTCTTTTGATGCTTATGAAGTTGATAGAAATTTTAAATTAGCTTAACGTAACTCTTCAGTGAATGCTAATGTAGCTTAGTGTTCAAATATATGCTTAATCAGCATTGCTAGCAACTGACATTTATTAAGTGAATAAATAATAATATAAATTAATCCAACTATAAGTATACCAAGTTGATTGCCTATATATTGTATTTAAATATTCAATTGCTAAACACGCAGTCTACGAAATCATGAAAGCTTTAGAACGATAAATCATTTATTTCTACATATTTCTGAAAACAATTCATAGGGTTAAATACGATACATGTTGGAAGAACACGTTGATCAAACCATACATTTTGTAGGACAAATATTTTTTTCTAATAATTCATACAATTATCTTGAGATTTAACAAAAAAGAACCCAGTTAGTAATACATTTTTGAGAATCATCAAATCGACATATTTTATCCCTGCTGCCCCTGTTAGCTACCACAATCGAAAGTGTTTGAGTGAGAAAAAATTAAGCGTCTCATCCAAATGGCTACTCACGGAAAATTAGCTTGATAGTAATCAATAACAAAATGGACGGTGGATCCTGGACTATAAAGTTTGTATTCTATATTGCTGAATTATTGTTAAAAGTAATTAGGTACCTGTGGTACATGCACTAGATGGAGTCAGTGTTACTGGCACCTACTATCTCTACCTATTAAAATCGGCTGCATCCGCTAAACTATTTATATCACTATAAACTTCAACGAACTTTAAACAAATTGGTTGAATGGCGCAGAAGTCAAAAGATACGACGACATTCAATAACTCAATTATATGTTTACATGCATCACTTTGGTTACTTCATTGAAATTGAGGGACAGAAATGAACTGTGTAATATCATTATTACAATACAAGGCGTTGATGCTTCGTTAACTAATATGCACATGAAAATTAAGTACTTAACTAACAGATGTCAGCAACTTAATTGTTAAGTTTTCAGAATTCGAATAAATTCTGACTATCGTTAAGAAATTCTTAGAAAAAAATTTAATAGCTAAGCCAGGCTAAGCTTTGGAACACGCTTCCTGTTACTATCAGACAAGCAAATTCGCTAGCAATATTTAAAACCATGATCAAAAAATACTACCTGTCGTTGGAATATGATACTTAAATTCATTTATAAATATTTATATATTCTGTAGATATGTATTTGTATGGTATGTATATTAAGTATATATCTATGTAATATATAAAATATCTACATATATATATATATCATTTATGTATTTATTATTAAAATGTAAGCAGTTCGTACTATATGTTACGTATACCACCATCGCTATTATCATCTCAATTAATTCCTGGGGTTGTCTGGAAGAGATCGCTTTTTAGCGATAAGACCGCCCTTTGTACATAACTAGATATAATTTTAGTCTTTAAGTTAATATTTGTATTGGTGTATAATAAAGTGTTATCTATCTATCTATCTAATATTCAAATTAAAATACTAAATGAATGTTAAAGTAATAAAAGTCGTGATTATCACTTTTTGACTTTAAAGGCAACATAGCAACGAAATCAGCACACCGAAAGTACCGATGCGTGAAATCATTATTTTGCCTTGGAAAAACGTTCATCCATTTTAACAGGGAAACGTGAATCCAGACTTAGACCATTTATGCCCTGACACCGATAAATAATACATACAATTTTAATCAAGCGATCAAATCGGATCCCAATGGTTACAATTCCACCGCTAGTCTATATATAGCCCCCCCGATTGTCCATTACAGCGGACGAGTGAGCAATCGGGCTGATTGAATCGAGTGGGCCACGGCTCCGGCGCGGTCACCACACGCCTGACAGAAGTGATCCACAATCCACAAATCATTTAGATGAAACAACCTCAAATCATCAAATGAAAATATCTATTTTAACTGTCACTGTAGTGTTACTAAAAATTAATGTCATTTATAAAGTTAATCTGAAATTCCAAAACATCGGTAATTAAAAGGTCACTTTTGCCCGCGTCAGTCTACACACAATTAAGAATTCTGTAGAGAGGACCAACGTCCGATACTTTTCATTTGCGTATGATCCGTCAAAAAGCTTTAATTAAAAATATCTCATATCTTAGAAACTACTTAACCAGTCACGTTCTGACTAATGTTCTTTGAAAGTATATACTTAACACTTGAGTTATTTTTTATTTTCCATTTCATTAAAGTTCAAAAATTAGACGAAGGCATACAAAAATAGTAATTGACACACATCATTATAATTTCAAGGCCTATCCGTGTTATAACTGTCTACATTTTTTCATTCCCCAGTCACATGTAATTATTTTTTCTCGATTTCACTACATCATCGTCTAGTAGCATATGTTTATATACAATACACCTTTTATCCGTGCAGGAACGGACAAAGAATAAAAATTTCTGCGGCCGGGTGGCCTGTCGTAAGAGGAGACAAAACAACCCATAGCCAGGTGGTAGAGTATTTGCCCGTCTGGATGTCTACCACCCCTGGTCTAGAGTATGCTGCCATAACAAACTTGAGTTGTGTTCCGGCATTAGCGGCCAGGTTTCAGTTCCCCTTTAGAGAGCGGCAGCACATTGGTAGTACCTCTGGTGTTACAAATATCCATAGGCGATGGTAACCGCTTTCCATCAGATGGGCCGTCTGCCTGTCTGCTGAACTCATGCAATAAAAAAAACCATCCTATGAAATTTTATCATTTTGTGAAAATCATTTGACATATGTAGACAGATCAAGCGGACGAACATGATGATTCTATAAGTATGTTAACTGCCAAAATTAGTAAAGAAATATAAAAAATGTCCGACAAACCTATAATAAGTAAGTTTCTGAATACCTCTCGACCAAGGTTATAAACATTCTGACACGCAACAGATCAGAAGTCAAAATACAAGCTGTAATATAAGCACGCGTCGAGGTCGTGGGTGTCCATGTGCATCATTTTATGTTACATATGAGAGCTTGTGACGCCCAATTATATTATAACCCATGTTTAACCTCAATTGATTAACGATCACTCATTTTCACACTATGCTACGCACTAACATCAATTATGTGGACGTTTTATGAGCCAGATTCATTTTATCATCACCATTATTTAAGATGCGCGTGACATTTGGTAATATGAAACTTATCAAACAGATCATAAACGTGTTAATGTAGGCAACTGTTGTAGAAGGTAACAAGTTCCACACATCAGGAAACTTTTACAAACGTCCTCATGAAATTGTCCTTCACCGTTAGCACGTGCAATAGGGAAACGGACATATGTTACAATAAATTCTAATATTTTTACATAATTATAAAAGAACAGACGATAAAATAACATCAGATCATCTAATCCTTATCCCTTTTAAATATCATGATAGAAATTAATTTTAATTACTTTTTAAACACTAATTAATGCGCTATTTGACTTCTTTTTCCTTGAATCCTGATCTGCTTATGACGTCATAAGCGAGTACGCTCATACAAAATCTATGAGGCTGCGACGTTCTGTAATTATATAAAAAGTATCTCAGTTGATTTGACAGTCCGCTATTGTAATATGAAAATTGAGCCAAAAATCTATATATGTAAATGCACTATTCTCTACTGTGAGAATTTGAACCTTTTTCATCGAAATGAGACATGGCTGGGTTAACTGTCGTGGCAGTTCACGAACCATAAGGGTTCCGTAAATATAGCAATAATAATATAGTAGTCAGTATTTTTTTATAAAGTAATATATTTTTATATATTATACAAAAATCTAAAGAAAATTTGTTAATAAATATATATGTGAATAATAAGATTTATTGAGAACAAAATTATATTTTGTCTTAAAATTAAGACTGCTTGGATACTAACATCTAAACTAGGCCAAGCCTCTCTTCGGTGTTAGTCCCTTCCAGCGGCTTAAGAACGATGACGTGATGATTGTAACAAATTAATATAAGTATTCGAAAACAAAACGTTACAAATAGAAATAAATTAAAAGGTAGATTCAAATTATTTTAAAGCAACTGAGAAGTTCATATGTCTATAATTGTCAATGAACGAAAACACTGCAAATTGGTACCTACTTAGGAACATTTATGATTTTAATGACTTTATTTATATAAAAAGAGTAGTTTTAGGTTTTAGTTTAGTGTTTATACTTTATATTTAGTTTATTATATTGTTGATATATCTTATTAAATTTGTATTAAATTGCTCCTGTAATAATAAATAGATTTATATCAATAAACACTTAGTTGTATAAAATCTACTTTTAGTTTCGTATAATTAATATTTCATTTCATAAGCTAGAAGTTATATATATTGTATTTAATTTAATTTTATAATTACATTTCATTGGTTTAATGTGAATGTTGGTTTATGTATGTAAGAACTTGCAATCAATTATTTTGTTATTCAAATTTGTCAAACTCTCTGTAATTATGAAAACTATGTTTTAGCAGTTTTATGCGCGGTATTTTATTCGATTTTTAGTCCGTAGTTAATTTCTGTATGTACACAATTATAATAATAATCGGCAGACACACACATATTGTAAATTATTTAAGAACTGTCAATATATTTTTTGTTTCTTCATGGTTTTGAACTTTTAACCACTTAGTAACTTTTTTTTTACAGTTATAAGAATAAAGTTTGAGTATTTCGTTTAATTTATTATAGAACATAGGCGCAAGATAACGTTGGAATTTATTTATAACGAATGTTCTATAATAAACAGATGGACACACCACATCTTTTCGTCTAGTACTCTAGACTCTTTACATTTGTCGACATGCATGACTTTTTGATGCTGGGATATTATTGTTTGAAGAATAAACAATTGCCTAACCATTAGTACATCACATATTTGTATAAATCAAAAGTAGGATACATGTTTTACATTTTATTGTATTAAATAAAATTTCTAGTGCCCTTTCTAGTTTTATAAGGTGACTTTTTCGCGCACCTCCCCAGGACGTAATATAATACGCCAAAATAGATTGTGCTAGTGAAAAATATACTATCTTCAACAAACTGTAGTCGCTGACATTCCGCAACTTTTGAAATATGTATATTAACTTGCTTGTACACTCTATTAGTTTACTAATTTGTAGGCACCATGTGAGTTTATCATCTAATAGAACACCTAGCTATTTAATCATATTAGTTTTAGTAAGTTAAAAACATCTACAATAGTTTAACGGTATATTTTCACAATTGTGTAGTTTAATTTGAAAATTATAATTATACGGTAAGGTGTGGTCGGATTTTGTGAAAAGAATATGATTAGTTTTCGAAATATTTAATGTGAGTTTTGAGCGAGCCAGTGAGCTTTTCGTAAACCTGCCTCAGCTTGCGTTTTTGCTTCCAGCCACGACTTACCATAAAAATCAGTGCTGTATCATCAGCAAATGTAAAAATTCTGCAGTTATCTAATTTAAGATCACAGACATTATTTATGTTAATCAAAAAGAATGTAGGACCAAAGACACTTCCCTGAGGCACACCAAAGTAATAGACGCTTCTATACCAAAGTAGCCACCAATACTTGCCTTTTGAGTCCTCTCAGTTAAATATTCTTTAAAAAGTTTGAGTGCCTTGAATTCCAATTGTTTTCTGACTTTTTTAGAAAGAAAAGAATGGATACTGTATCACATGCTTTGGCTAAGTCCAAGAAAACATCTACACATTTATTCTTAGCATCGACATTTTTAGCAACTAAATTAAAGAATTAAAGAATTTATTCGAAACCATTAACATAGTGTACAAATCTGTAAGATCCGGTACCGTATGCGTTGTTGATTTTTTAAATCTAAAACCATACTGATGATTAGAAAGCAAATTTTTGATTTCTAACTCTAGCTTCTAGCTCAAAAGTTTCTTGTTGATTATTGTTCACTAATTTAAGACGAGGCTGGTAACACTGAAATTGGACGATAGTGAGTAACACAATCCTGGCTAAATGATTTAGGTATTGCATGTATAACTTTTTTTTTCTAAATTTGGGAAATACATCATTTTCTAGGCATAAGTTTGCAATGTGGGTCAAGGGTGGTGTAATTATACCTTTGGCCATCTTCAGTAGTTTAGTAGGAATGAAATCTAAACTTGCTGCACCTTCCGTTTTTAGACTTATAATAAAGATTAAATTTCTAATTCTGACGTACGAATCATGACCATAGATTCAAGTGGTAGTACTCTTGTCTCGTCATTATTGTTTTGATTATCATTTATTGTTATTTTTTCTGTTAAACTACTGGCTATGTTAACAAAATAATCGTTAATTTTTTGTAATGACTAATCAGGAGATGACTCAATATTAAGTAAGTCAGATAAAGATGATTTTTTATTACTATTTCTGTTTGTTATCATGTCAATAACTTTCTATTTCATTTTTGGGTTATTAACGTATTTGTTTAATTCACTATTTTTGTATGCACATTTTAGACGTTTTAATAACTCGTTACAAAAGCTTTTGTATCTTGTGTAAATTATGCTCAGAGTCACTTTTGAGCGATCTTTTTTATATTTTAATTCTTTTACATTTTAATGTACGTTCTGCCTTATCTACAAGTTTCTACACCAGAGTTCATTTCATACATTATTTTTTATCAACTTGGTCCTTTAAACATAGAGTATATAAAATACAACGGTTACAATTTGACAGCATACGAGAATTTTGCAAATAACGAACGATTATGCAGAAGGAAAATTAATATATATACATATATAGCAAATAATTAAAATGAACTAGAACGACAAATTACAATGACATAGAATCAACTATCACATGGCTAAATCGATATAATTTGCAAATTAATATGACTAAAACAACCTACATTCAATTCCAAACCAATAATATTAAATACTAACAGTATAAACATAATAATATAAACTCATAACTCGACAGATATAAAAATCGTAGACGACTGTATATTTTTGGGAATCACAATTGACATTCATTGTAATTGGAAAGCGCATATCGAAAAACAGCAAAAAAATCTCGATCGTTTTATACGTGTTAGGAAGGATAAGACACGTTGTTGGGTTAAAAGCAGCAATATGTGCCTACCACGGATACGTAGCTTCAGTACTCAGATATGGTATTGTGTTATGCGGGAACTCGACAGATGTTTGTAGAATTTTTAATATACAGAAAAGTATATCAGTGCTATTTGTGGAGCATCTTATATTGATAGCTGTAAGCCCATATTTAAAATGCTTGAAATTCTTCCTTTCCTTGTTTGTACATTCTGGAAATATGTATTTTTGTAAAAAAAACACTCTTATTTATTGAAATCAAAATATGAGGTGGAAGGTAGTAGAACCAGACATAAAGAGAAACTATTTTCCTATCAATTAAATTACCAATATTTAAGAAAAACGCATATTGTATATATAGCAATAACAATATTTACTAATATTAGCGAGCTACCACTTAAACGGTTCAAACCCTATATGATAACTTTTTTACTTAAAAGATTATACTATAGCATAGAAGAATATATTAATGATAAAAAAATATAATGAGATAATGTCATTGAAATTTTCAAATTTAATACTTTAACATGTTTTTAATAATTTTAACAATTCTCTTTTATTTATTTGACATGTGTACTTACTGAAATGAATTTGGGTACATTAGTGTAGGGGTATAGCTTCAAGGCATTTAGTTATGTTAGTGTTTGCACGTCATGTAAATGACAAAACATACTGGAAACTTTATATTATGTAATACCTATTCATGTACCTATGTTTTTGCAAATTTTTAAATATTGATTGATTGAATAAATCACCAACAACATTGTATTACAAGTTGGAAAACCATAAATTAAACAACGTCAATACAACATCCGAAGATTTAATGGTTTTTATGTGCAATTATTGAAGAATAACTACCGGAAAACATCGCCAAACGACGAACGACTATCACAAAACGGCAAACTCATCAGATATATTGTTTCCGGTCGTATGAAACTTGATAATGTAAAACCGTCAAGAGTTCTGATAATATAACTCGATGATTATGCTACGATGAAAGTTAAAATGCGAATGAAGATTGATGATAGTGCTTTTAATTTTGTTTTTGTTTTTTATGTTTTACTTGGCAACGACTTCAAGATGTAGAAAATATTTATTTTTACTTTTTAGCTTGAAGTCGGTTTCGTTAAAAAAAAATTATTTTTATTTTTGGTTGCTTGAATTAGCTTTAGAAATAATATTTTAAGCGCCTGTACAAATTGTACTACTAGCAGGCGTATACTAGTTATACCGTTCGAAGAGAGTAAGCGTTCAACGCTTTTCAACAAACGTTGCTCCCGATTTCCCTGAGATCCACTTATTAGATCCTGACTTGGTGAAAACAGGATTAATTGTGGCGTATTTTGTGGCTCTTTTGAATAATATTCTTTTTGAAAATCGGTCCACAATTGATGGAGGAATCGCGTAACAGACATATAAAAAACCATACAGTCGAATTGGGAATCTCCTTTTTTAAGTCGGTTAAAATAACGCAACTTTATAAGAATCCGAATACGATTCTGTTTTAATTACCTAAAACGTCATACATATTTCTGCGAATTCTGCTTTATACCTATGCCGTGTTTTCTGATTCGTATTCGAATTCATTTAATATTAATGACATCATTCAAATTCACTATGAAACAAATCAGGCATTCATACTGGAATTCCTTATAAAACGTTTTTGCTCTCTGAAAATGAACTTTAAATATTGATTTTCGTGATTTTCAAGCTTGCTTTAATTGAGTCTCTTTCCCTGTATCTAGCTATTTATACCTAGAACACTGAAAAAGATTTCTATTACATTTGGTAATGATGTCTTTTACTCAAAGAGGGTATTATAAATAAAAGCGACAGACAACAAACGTTTCGGTGTTACGAGCAATAGGTATACAAAAGATAATTTTTCAGACCAAAGTAAATACTAATAATCCTATACTAAATTTACCAAGCCGGAAACCGAACACGCGGCCTTTGCTTTTGGGTGTAATTCGCAGAATAACACGAAATCCCAAAGGCCAAATATTAAATGTTTTATGAAGATTTTAGCATGAAAGATATTTCAATTCTCACAAGGTAAACCTAATCTAAAAGTCGCTGTAAGTTATAGTACATATATAGAAAAATTGTATTGTTTACGTTTATTTTACTCACGTAATACTATAGTCAAATTCAATACAATGTCAAAACTAATAACTAATGTAGAGCCGCACTATAAAACCACTATTGGCACCTATCAAACTGATATTAGTAGTTACCTGAACTAATGATACTTGCACGAAAAAAAAATTGAATCTATATAGGAAGTCACGCATTACCGAATCGACTAAAATCACCACACTTGATTAATTAAAAAATATATCTTACATCTAGTTGAGATTGATAAAAATGATAAGGAGTTTATGGCAACAAACGCACATCTCGCGCATGGTAAAGAAAGATTCGGATTTTAATAAATTCTTTGTGATCGCTTTATGAGTTTGTAAAATACTATTGGACACAAGTTGCTGAAAAATTCTAGTCGTGGACATACAATTGTTGGTGCTAGTAATTATTTACGGGTTTTGTATGGTTTCCTTGATAAGGAATATCAAGGAAACCAAGTAAGATAATAATAATATTAAAGTGCCTTGTCCGTGTTCCAATCCCAAATCCAGTGTGTTTGTTCAATCATCCAGAAAGAAGCAAGAACACGGGCCAGCCCAAAGAAGATCGCATCGTCGAAAACAATTAAGTCGCACACAACTCTCTTCCAAACCAAAAGAAAACCAGCACCTACAGTCCACACCCCCTTTTTTAAACCAAATGGAATTAATATGCCACCGAGAAAATTTTATATGACGCAACATGAAAAGAATCAATCAAATTGGTCTATACTTTTTATATTCATTTACGATCAACCGTCGTCAAGAGCGCATACAAAAATTATGATTTTGAAGTTCGTCCGAATTTACTGACTTTCCTTTACTTTATCCTGAATACAATTGCAAGAAAATAATGAACAAACAAGAAAGATAAGTCGCCAAGTAAATAACGAACAACGCACACCGTAGCATTCCGTAGAGGCATCGAATTTGAATTGATTTTTGTCTTTTAATAACAAAACCCCAAAAAACATTTAATAAAAATAAACTAATATCTCAGAAATTACTCAAAGGATCTTATACTACCTAATTTTTGTTGAGTATTTTAAGCTCTACCCTGATTTTCACTTCATAATTCGAAAATTATTAGAGGGGTGCAGTCACAGAAATAATTTTAACGACATTGGTAGCTATAGATATCTTGCTACCTGTATTGACTTAAACATAAAGGTCATAAATTACCATCAAAATAATTTGACACTTGACCCATTATTCCCCATACCATGGCCTAGAATTTTTAAACCTCAGAAATAGATGTATGGGTGGGTGCAGCCTCTAATCTTTCTTTTTTCGATTTCACTACAGAATTGTGTGGCGGTGTAAAAAAATAATTATTACATATTCCTACTAATTTCATTCTTACAGGCCTAGTATTTTCGAAGAAAAGTGATTGTGACAGAAAAACCAACAAATAGACGGATGGACAAATGGACGGAGAAACACGACGATCTCATTAGAGTTCCATGTTTACCAAAATGACTACGGAATCCTAAAAAATATATGTATACGGATCATTCATCCATTCCATTATTTATATAGATACTATAATACAATAAAATGTACGGCCTTATTACTTAAAACAAACTCCTCCAGACACCTTTGCAAATCTATATCTTTTGTCTTTAAAATTTAATATTTACTAATATTTATTCTAATCTTACTTACAATTTATGTTAAACTTTTCGATTACACATGAACCTCCTGGTCACGTCACTAATATTTAAGAAAAAACATGTTGTCAAACATAACGTTGTCATGTGATACGTTTCTAAAGAAATAAGCTTATTAATATGCTGATATAAATTATTTTGGTACTGTTTCAAAATTAGTTCATCAGAATTTACGTGAAACTTCAAACCGGCTTTGTAGCGCGGCCTTACTGTAATTATCAATATTCACTCTCTTTAACCAAACATGGAGACGCGGTCTCCACTCCAGGACTTCATCTGCTCCGTCGGCCATCGGTCCGTGGCCGGCCCACTGCCATTTCAAGTTGCTAAGTTTGCGAGCTATACCAGTAACCTTGGTTCTCTTACGGATATCCTCATTTCTGATTTTATCCATAAGAGATACTACCAACATAGCTCGTTCCATAGCCCGCTGAACGACTTTGAATTTGTGAACCAAACCAACTGTCAGTGTCCACGTCTCGGCACCATACATCATGACGGGTGGGACGCACTGCTCGAAGACTTTCGTCTTCAAGCATTGCGGAATGGTCCACGTAAAGACCCAACGGAGCTTTCCGAATGCCGCCCAACCTAACTGAATCCTTCTATTGACTTCCCTCTCAAAGTTGTGTTTATCCACTTGAACAGTTTGTCCAAGAGAGTATTCTTTCACAACTCCGAGAGGAGTGCCATTGACGAGTACCGGTCTTGGATTGACATGATCGTTGAACATAACTTTTGCCTTGTCCAGGTTCATGCCGAGAGCCACTCCTTGAGAGGACACATTTAAGCCGTTCAGTATTACTGTCAGCTCTTCCTTATTCTCCGCAAAAATGACAATATCGTCAGCGAAACGGAGGTGAGAGATGCGCTCGCCATTAATATTAATGCCCCGTCCCTTGCAGGCCAGAGTCTTGAAGATAGATAGGGTTATCATCTCCTCTCCGTCTCTATGAATTTCTGACAACCCTAACATGATGGTGATTCTGATAATCCCCATTAATACATATCTTTTTGATTTTATCCAGTCTAAATAATACATTAGTACAAAATACTTAGATTTTGTCTTCGTCGTTTTGTAAGATGATAAAAAGCACAGTTGCATATCCGTGATAAACAGTATCTCAGTTGATTTCACTATCAGCTAGTCAGCTACCCTATTCTTTCTTTCAAGCCTGTACCTAGTTTCATTAAAACCAAAGTAGACGATAGCATAAGGAAAATGACAATTTGATCAATTCATTCATGGTTATATGCAATACAGAGATAAAATTTATATTAACTCATGTTTTTTAATTTAAAAAAAAGTGCTCTTTGGTGTGAAAATAAATATAGTGAAGCGTTTTCTTTGTTGTAATATTCCTCTTTAAATACGCTTGGTATTCGCAAAGGGTTTGGGATACAGAGTAGTATAGGAGCGTACACATCCCAGTCGGGTCAATGATGCACCAGCTGAATAATGTATTCCCTCGGCCTGCAGTACGTTTACCTCGAAACGTCTGCATTTTTGATATGACCCCGAATAAAGGACTTTGGCCTTTGCCCTACACCAACGTACGAGGGTGAATCAAAAAGTTATTATATTAAAAAATGCAAACATTTAAACAAAAATTTTTTTTTATGTTGTTTTACATAATCTCCCTCCAATGCAATGCATTTAGAATAAAGCGTTTCTAACTTCTTTATTCCTTGCGAAAAAAATATTTTTATTGAGTCTCGAAAAACTCCTCTACGACAACCTAACCGAATCAATAAAAAGGATTCCTTCACTATCCCAAAACACTGAAGCCATAATTTTGCCAGTAGTGGGAACAACTCGAAATTTCTTAATGGATGGAGAGGATGGTCATTTCCACGAAATGCTTTGTCTCTTAGTTTCAGGGTCGAAATGGTGGACCCACGATTTATCCATGGTGACAAGGACACGGCAAAAATTATCTGAATCACGCTGGAACATTTCGAGATTACGGTTAGAAATTTCCAAACGTCGCTTTTTGTTTTCGTCGGTTAACATTCGTGTCACCCATCTTGCAGATACTTTTTTGAACTCCAGTAAATCAATTAAAATGGATTGAACGCTACCAAAAGATATTTTTAGGATCTCAGCTATATGTTTTATAGTTATTCTTCTGTCTTCCAAAAACCGATTCTCAACCTTTTAGACATTTTGTCCCGTAACGGAGGTTGAAGGCCGCTTAGAACGCGGATCATCTTTACAGCTTGATTTACCTCTATTAAATTCAGCCACCCAGTACGCAACCGTAGAATAGGAAGGGTACAGCATTATCCCCTAATGTCTGCTGAATGTCCGAAAAAAATCTGGTATATTTTTTTCAAGCCGAGATATTTTATCACCGCACGTAACTCACTTTTATAGATAATTATACGTTTTTAGCTACTCGTTGCACAAAAGAATTTATTACGTGCGTACTACCTGACAAACACAAGTGACAGTTGGCAAGTTCGGGTTTTGTCGAGAGCACTCCACTTTAGACGCCTTTGACACTCTGCGTTGCGTAACGGACGAAGCTATCCAAGCAAAAGATAATGTCCTGGTGGTTTCACTTGACATAGCGAAAGCCTTCAACAGCTTCCCTCACGAGACGATCAGGGAGGGGCTCCGTGTACACGGAGTTCCCCCGTACCTCACAAGGCTGTTAAACGCGTTCCCCCAGGACAGATACATCCTTTAGGAGGGTGGTCAGTCTGATCGCGCGATAGTTCGGAGATGCATCGGATGCGGCGTCCCACAGGAGTCTGTCCTCGGGCGGATTCTTTGGAACGTCCGTTATGACTGGATCCTTCAGGAGCCAGACATGCCCGGGATAGGCTTATGTTCGTCGTTCCTGATAGGATGCCCTTGCCCGGAGCCTGGTTTATTGCCAGGCCGAGCTTCAGGCGATCAGGACGCGGGAAACCGTGTCCATGATCCAAACTTGATCGAGAGAGTTGGAAACTCCTGCGGCTGGCTTTGACACAGGGGAGGCCGTGCGCCCACACCTACTGCGATGGGTTGCGCGGTAACGCGGGACCCTGACCTTCAGGATGACGCAGATACTTACCGGGTATGTTTGCTTCGATAAGTATCTGCATCAGATAGTGGGATGTCTGCCTTCCCCTCAGTGTCGCGTATGTCGAATACGCAGCATGGGTACCGCAGAGATTTTTATTCGAGGCCGTCGTAGGTCCGATCGATTCGCTGGGTAGCCTGGTCCAGGCCATGCTGCACAGCGACGATCATTGGGAGCGTCCAAAATCTGCGAAGCAGTAATGTCTCAAAAGGAAGCCGCTGAACGAGAGAGGGAGAGAGGTG
Source organism: Dendrolimus houi (assembly GCA_039645545.1). Classification (NCBI taxonomy): domain Eukaryota; kingdom Metazoa; phylum Arthropoda; class Insecta; order Lepidoptera; family Lasiocampidae; genus Dendrolimus; species Dendrolimus houi. Next base: position 11,455,866 of record CM077127.1, on the reverse strand, counting down.
CGCATGCGTTTCGCAGGAACCGACGTTAGTCGGGGCTCCAGAGGCGCAGATATGCGCAAAATATCCTCCCGTGATTCCGCTACAGGGCTCCCCCAGCACCTGAGGTGCGGGGAACCAACCTCTGTTGACGAAATGAGTTTGCCTCTCCCAGGGCACTCTCAAGCACTGATGCCCAGAATCAGCGTGGGCGTAACTACGTTCTAAGTCTCACGGTTTTCCTACCATGAACGCGGGGCACATGGGAGGGAGGGGGTTTTAGTGGAATAGTAGCCTATGGGTTATATACCTCGCTGAGTCTCCGCACAAGCCGGCAATCGACTCTGTTATCTGCGCCATCTTCAATGGATAACTCTCGTTGCTTTGGTCTAATCCCCAGTAAAGGACCCGGTACTGTACGAAATGTATTTCCCTCAGCCTCAAAAAAAAAATTGTGTGATTGACACTCTTTAATTTGAATATCGAAGTTCCCCCAACAAGGTTTTATATATATATATATATATATATATATGCACTTCTAAGAACTTTTTGATTCACCCTGGTAAAAAAGATGGAAATGTATCGACTACTATTTCCGGTCTAGAAAATAGATAGCGATTATATGAAGCTAAGCATTTCTTGTTCTCAGTATTGTTGGAATGTTTTACTTATTTCTCTTTATGTAGAAAATGAGTGTCTATTTGTATCTACAACTTTAGCTATCCAACAAAGGCATAAAAACAAAAACAAAAAAAACGAGTAATACAATCAATGGAATTTATAAAATACGGTTAAGGAAAACACTTTCTGTGCAAACAATATGCTAACAAGATCCAATAATTTTTAAACTGCTTGTTTTGGGATCTCGATTACATTTGATTTAAAGGTTTCTTGAAAGTTTTATCTGGGTGTTCTCCAGCAATAATGCCCTGAAAATCCTACACAATCTTAAATTTTTCGTAATATGATATCATTCTTGCAACTTCAATTTGCTCATTTGCATAAGTTCTATTGTCGATTGATGTCAATTATTTCCATTCAACTTCTTCTCGATAGTGTGATATGAAACCCATCCCCATCTCCTTTACTTTACATAATATACTAAGGGTTCGAAGTTACATTTTCTTTATTTCATTTGATCTTACTTAATTTCGATTAAGTATTAATAGACATGAATATTGCGACAAAATTGGACACATGACTATTATACAGTATATGTACATACTAAACTAATAATATTGCAATAGATATTGGTACATAATACTATCTGCATTGTTAATGTTATATGGCATCCTTTCAGTGAAAATAGAAACTCCACTATATAATATTACGTCATATTCTTAGTAAGGCGCAATGGGATGAGGAAAATCTTGCATGAAACTCGGCATTTGTTGATTATTAAAAGTCAATTAATGATTGATCACCGGGGTCTACCTTTTGAACCTAATGGGCTGACACACTTGTGTTTTGTCACGTACGCTCCGGGCAAATTAACGGTTTAATATCACTACCACCGTTTAATGAGAGCAACAATCATAAATATCACACTACTAGCCCGAATGCCATTCAGTAATCATTTTAATATGACCACAAACAAAATTGATGTTATTACTCATTTATAGTCATTAGGGATTGACGTATATTCGAAAAAGGAATGGCCCAATACAGCAAGATTTTTCACACCAATGCATAACAATTGGCAAGATATTTTTCAAATACAGCTCTCAATAAATTCTGTGTTTTTGAGATAATATTATGATACAAAAAACAATAAATAATTGCATTGAACCATACAATTTATGTACATATTTATAAAATGCATTAACAAAAATTATAGGTACCAAATAAAATCAAAATTTTGAATACGTCAATGCTATCTCTCGGGGAGGTAAAACGAAGCGTCGCTCTAAACACGTCATAAACAACACGGTGAATCGTTATGTTAAGGCAGCCAGAATGAAGAATGCATCATAGCTCTGACTTCTAGATAAGGTGCTTATTGCATAAACCTGTTCTGATTGGAGCAGAGCACGCGCCCAGCCGCGACCCAAGCCTACGTGACTTTTGACAGGGCACGCTGCCCGTCCACCTACCTAGCCCTAATCGACTTGCATTTAGAATCCATTTGATGACCGGATTATTAATTGCATTATGAGTAGGTATTGTACCAGAATCAAATATTATCAACTATAAATATACTGCCAACATGCACTAAGTGTAGGGGACATGAACATTTTTTTAAAGTTTATGACTAATGTGGTTATTATTTTGGGTGTTTATAATATGTTTTAAATACTAATATAACGTATTAGCAAACAATGTTGTGAATAAAACACTAGTTCGACCAAGACTGACTTTATTCGCAACTACCTTCATTCGTACAATACGTTAATATACCACATCTTCCCCTACAAAAAAAAATCTTTATATAAAAGAGTATTCCTACCATATAACAAATTTATTTTTACTATTTATCTACATAATAATCATATGCCATTTATTCATTTATTATTATAACATTATTTATTCTTAAAAGTTACATAATATATTTTCATAACATATTTTAATACGACGTTAGTTACAAGAATGATTTCAATTTTAAATAAAGCAGTGCCGCTATATACTGACCATACAAGATTTCATACATAGCATGATACCTATTTTAAACATAATAATAGTAATCATAGAAAATTTTATAAATAATTTATTTGGTTTGTCTTTTTTTATATATTCTTTTTTACATTATTACATTTATTATTATTTATGATATAAACTGCAAACATATAAAAATAATTAAGAAACTAAAATTAATTTTAATCCTTATTCAAAATTTTTCTAATATTCTTTTGAGCTTTTATAGCCGCCGCCGGTCTAGACATCCGTTCATTTACATTTAAGTTAGGATTCTGACTGTTAAGAAGTTCTTCGTCATCACGCAGATCGTCGTCCAAGCAAAGTATTTTGTTTTGTTCCAAAATGTTCATTAAACTTGTTCACCAGTAAAGCAAAATCTTCTTTATTTTCGCCTTTTGCGAACTTAAATGTCGTGTAAACATCGTAGCCTTCTGCTCCGATTAGATTAATTAACAAACTCGCTTTCACGTCTGACGTTTCTTTGTGCACTCCAGAAGCCTTGAGAAACACCTCAAACTGTTTGAACCATCTCCGCCACGCGTCGGCGCGGTCCGCGGGTCCACCTTGTCAACACAGTTCGGACGGAGGACGTGCGTGTTCCATGTTTACAAAACATATATTTACACTGCAACGTCCTTTTGATGCACACTTTCACCATATAAAAGTTCTAAATAACATATTTTTTTATAATTATTCGCGACCGCTGCCACCATGTTGTGAATAAAACACTAGTTCGACCAAGACTGACTTTATTCGCAACTACCTTCATTCGTACAATACATTAATATACCACATTCATAATAATGTGTAAAAACAAGAAATAACAAGCTTTTGAATAAAAGATGTGTACGACGCTGCCTCTCCCTTACTACTTTGTATCAATTTATAATTAAGTATATTGTAAGTAAAACACATCTATTGTACTTTATATGCTTCTCTTTTTCTCAGCTATACAGGATTGATTGTATAAAAAAAATCTTAGGTCTAAATATATAGAGTTTATTTTTAAAGTAATTTACATTTTTTTAATTTAAGTTCATCATAATCACTTTCTAATTAAGATATATTTTCTGTATTGCCCAAAAACAAAAGAGCTTGAAAACATTCAAGTCATCATGAGAAAACTGTACCATTTATTATATAAGGCATATTTTATCTCAGTACTAGCTGACACGTGCCCGCCCACTTCGCTGGGAGTCATTAAAAAATACACATGCACCCACGCACACACGCAAGCATATCAAAGTTTAATTAAGCTTTCTAACCTTTAATTAATTCATAAACGCAGAAAGCACTCGCAGTGCCTCGTACAAGGGTGTGCGCAATTCTTTCGTGGAACCTTATTGCTATAACATATTTGACAGGCATTCCCATGCCCACTTCGATGGACGTAAAACATTTTTACTTTTTTAATTTATTAATCACAATTAAATATAGCCTATGTCACTCGGGAATAATGTAACTTTCTAGCGGTGAAATAATTCTCAAAATCGGATCAGTAGTACCGGAGATTACCCTGAACATCCAAACTCAGAAAGTTTACCTCTTTATAATTATATTATTTAGTGTAGATTTATTAAAATAAAAAATCAAAATCCATTCATTGCCTTACAGAAAAAAAATTGTGTGTCTGTGTGCAGTTCACATACAGTAGAAGTGAAACAAAGTGTGACAAGGGGTTAAAGGGATTCTAAATTTCGTGACAACATATTTCACAACATATTTTATTTATATCGTTATAATATATTTAAGCTTTGAAACACGGAATTTGAAGTATCAACAAAAAACTTCGAAACCTTTCCAACTCTATCTGTATGAGCAGTGTTTAAATTATTAAATATAATGTATTCTATCTCATTCTCTCGCAAGCTTAGTCCTATAGATTTGTGTTTATCTCTTTTTAGTGTCGCTTTTTCGTTTCACCGAGTATCAAATGACAACGATTCTAAAGAAGTTTCACTTCAAAAATATATGTAAAAACCCTATTGTACAAGACGAGTGCCTTATACCAGAACTATCTACAAAGATCCATAGTGCCTACTACGCTACATTATAGCTCAATAATCGACAACTAACGTCAATGAAATAAAAATGCCGCGCTTAAAACCGTTTAAACGTAGTTTTAATTGTTTTTTTATGATAAATAGGTTCATGTTTGACCACGATACCGCCTATTATTAGACTTTGATGCGGTCTAAGATGGAGCACGCTTACCCAAAAAATATGTATTCACACGAGACTTGAAGACTCCCGGATTTTACTTTTCGGGAAACAGATTCTGGTAGCTCATTCCACAGTTCTGCCGTACGCAGAAGGAACATGGAAGCAAAACGTTTCGTTCGCACTGGTGGTGTTTCCACCGTGAAACGTTGGCGTAGACCCGAGCGCCTTGTCATCCGAAGATGAAATGGTGTAGGGGGAATGAAGTCGAACAGTTCAATCGCGCACTCTCCGGAATGAATCCTGTAGAATACTGATAGACTAGCATACCGACGTCGATGCTCTAGGCATTAAAGCCTTGTATTGACTAGCTGATCGGTGGTTGCTACCTATCAACTTCTTGGCCCTTTCTCTCAATTGACTCTAGCACTTCCAGCTGGTATTTAGCTGAGTCGTCCCAAAGATGAGAACAATACTCCATACAAGATCTTACTTGTGACATGTGTACCTACTAGTCGCGAAAACTCAACTACAAAATACAGTAACAACTAAATAAAAAAAGGACACTATGAGTTATTGTGTACTATGCGAGATTGAGTCAGTGTTATTGGTAATGAGTTCAATATAGCTATTATAATAACATGCCTGAAAAACATATTCCCAAAACGAGAAAATTGGCGATAACCGCTTTCGTTAATCAGATACAAAATCAACGAAAATTTATAAATCTGAATATTTTTATATAACTTAATAAACTCTGTATGAACTATGCTTCAGATCACCATTAATATGAACAAAGTAGATGTCAATTTTTTTTATAAAAGTAAGTACCCGTATGCTTTAAATTTAGATGATATAAAGGTCTAGATAACGCATGAATTGCACAAAAACAAATAAAAAAGTGCACTAAATTTGGTGCACTTGTTCTCCCTACGCATGTTATTGTCGTTTCGACTACTTCACTGGTTAGAAGAGCTCTCGCAAAAAACTCATTATGCCGTCCTGCGCTATCAAAATGTGTCGGAACTATGTTAAAAGAGGAAAGGATAAGGATAAGATTTCATTTCATCGGTAAGTTTAAAACTCATGATTTATTTATGAAAACATTAAATTTAATTTCGATAAATCGAATTGATTGATGTTGACAGATGATAAATAGGAGTAAGTTCCAAAATTTGGAGAAATATTGTTATGATTATTGAAGTGAAAATTCTTTAGAATCGTTGTGAATCGATGAAACGAATAAGCGACACTAAAAAAAGATAATCATATAAATCTATAGGACTAAAACACTATGCTCATACAGATAGAGTTGGAAATGCTTTGGAAAATATGCTATGTATATAATAATAATATGTGAACAAGTAATTATGTCGCCATTTTCTTCCAATACAGTCTATTTCTTTCCTTCTTCCTTTTGAAGTTTTGCGTTAATACTTCGAATTTCGTGTTTTAAAGCTTAAATACGTCACGAAATTTAGAATCCCTCCCACCCCTTGTCACACTTTGTTTCACTTCTACTGAGTGTGAACGGCACACACATTTTTTTTATTTTGGATTACACATTACGCCCACTACTCAGTATGAACCGATCGAATCGTTCCAGGTCCATTATACAACTGATTTCCCTGACTTTTAGCTTGCGATAATCTTTGGGGCATAACTAGTCTAATAGCCTTTGTCAACTTGCTGTGTAAATACAAAAATAATGTTAAATTACGAATAGTTTTTTAAAATTATTACTTTAGTATTGCTACACAGACTTATAAATACTAAATTCTGTACAGACATTTTAATATAAATTATAATGACTAGTACATATACTAAAACTCTCTGTACTTGTTGATTATTTTCTATGGCTTGTTTCCAGACACACACAACTTGCGTTGGTAATACTTTCAATTGTTTAAAAAAACTTTAAAACCATTGCGTAATTTATTACAACACATAAAGCGATTAAATCATAAAGATCATTTAAACTTTTTACTTACATAAAAAATATTAAATTATAAAAAATAGGGTGATATTTTTTAGCTGATATCCCCAAAACACGCACACATTAATAGTTTTTGGAGAGTGAATATAGCAACGCTTCGCGTTTTTGATGCCGTTTTTGGCGATGTTGTTTATTAGCAATGCTCTCTCTGTTATACCTCGATGGCTTTAAGTAACATGCATTAATTTTCCAAATTGTACCTGCGTAATTATTATGTTCATTAATACTGACGCGCCATAACTAACAGCTCCTAGATTGACGTCACAAAATATTATTTAATTTTAATTACTGATAAATCACTTGCCGCCTTCAAAATAAACGGAAATCACTCATATCAATCATATCACCTCTACGAAAACGACGTGCCTTATTCGATAGTCAAAAAATTCGTTCCTGTAGCTCAATTCCGTGGTCAACTTATTCTCTAGAGAAATATAATTCTTTTAAAATAATTGTATGCTTGCGAGTCAGATTCCTGCATAAAAGGTTCCTCTACACAATACATAAAATATGTCACATATATCGGGGATACACTTAGGATATTTTTATATGAGAAACCGGTATAGTGACGCTAAGAACGGTTAGAGAACTGTAGGTACTTAAAATTCAAATCGTTTAGCTGACTTTAAACCAATAATAGTTCCGAACAATAAACAATCCTTTAGATGCTAGGAGGAAGTTGATAAACAATCGTAAACTTATTTATATTTCATCAACTCTTAGAAACGTTTGCATAGTAGCTTTTACATTTAGAATATGAAACTTAAAAGGCATAAAAACGGACAAGACAAAAAATTTAAAATTATAACCAACACTTTAGTCGTGAACTTCTTTCGGATGCATTCGCTTAGTTAGAAATGAATAGCGATTAATGTTGTAAACCTACTGATAATATACAAATATTAATTTAAAAAACCCCGAATAAAGGAAACATCCTAGGAAGGTTGCGCCTAAAAATTTTAACAAGTAACTAGAGATGAGAAACATTGTTGTTTTTAAAATTACTACAGGATACCGTGAAATTAACAGAATAGTAAGCAACAAGCGATTTTGATGGGAACTTCTGTCAGTGAAGCAATTACCCGATACGCGAGATTCTGAGCACCATTTATGCTGGTTTCCTATATAACATTACTATACATTTTTTTACCTTACCATTGATAGAAAAGTGATATTACATTTATGAAGTTTATCAATTTTTAACCAATAGTCAGGCAAATTAATTAATTGTAAGACATAGAAACTTGGTAAGAGACGAAGATTTCTAAATAAGCTGATTTTTCGGTACACTTTATTGACAATACAATCGCATTCGTTTCTAGTGGATAATTAAATAACAACTCGTAATTGTAATTAAATAAGTAACCATATTAATTACATACTTAATTAATTGTAAGGTTTTAACTGTAAGAGAGAAGATAACGTTGCCCCATAATTTTATTAATTTCAAATTTTAATTATATTGGTAGATTATTGCAACACAGATGCGTATGCGCACTGCGCATCAACAGCGTCTGCGGCTGCGCGCGCCCACATCGCTTACTGCCTTGCTCCTTTACGGCCGACGACCGGCACTCGGCTATCCTCGCCCGGAGCCCGGTAGCTATTAGCAATACTGCTTGTCGGTCACATGATTCGCATTGACGTCAATAGTGACCTCTGGCGATGGCTCGCGCCTGCCTTCTGCTTGCCTGCCGGCTTATCTGACTCCAAATACCCTATATGCACACACACATGCGACCACAACATATGACTAAAACACTACATTATATATTATTAGAACTGTTTATATTCTATTGCTTTCAATAAGCACAGATTATTTGCTTTTTGAATGTAAATAATATTTATTTATAATGTTTTGAACACATAGTATTAGTCAAAACACATCACAAACTTTAAATATCTTAAAATATTAAGACGACAGATGCTATACGTTTATTAAATATCATGTAATAAATTTTGATAGTGAAGCTAATTATAATAAGCCTTAACCGCCGGTAGCTTGGACCCTAGGCCCCGCTGCGGACGGACGCCATCTTTTTATATTTTTTTAATATGTATCTATTTTTATATGTATTAAAAAAACGTAAAAAAGAAAAAACAAATATACATGTGAAATAATAATAATAACTTTATTTTCAGTAAAAAACAGCTAGGTAACATAAAAAAATTAGATGTAGTATAGCATAAATATATATATATATATATATATATATATATATATATATATATATATATATATATATCTATTGTCAAAAGAACAAGTTACAAGCTGTGTAAATCATTAAATTAATTTCAGTCGTAATTTCAGTCATTACTATGGGTAAAGCCAGGTGCACCTACCACTGTATCGGCCGTACCAGTGATACGGAGCCCTCTACCTACAGGGATCTTAATTTGTGTAAGAACATTTGTAAATTGTCCACGACTTCAATTTATTATATTTAAAACGGCCCTAATTGGATTTCCATAGATAGTTATAGAAAATTTTGAAAACTAAAATGATCTTCAGATTAAAGTTTGCAAAAATGCGCGAAAAGTACCTACATATTTATTTGAATAACTTAAATCCCAGGGTAATTAATTACATTTAAGTTATATTATAGATACCTATATGTATAGTCGTAATAGCTTCAAAATCTTTAACATATTTTGTTACTGCGAGTCTTTTTCTTTATTTTGTATGAAACTTAATATCTTCCTTTTACTTTTAGTTACTTCTCGCACAATTAGTTGTGATCCTCTTCATAACTAAGGTTTCCCCCTAGGACTAACTACGCCATTGCGTAAAGCATATTCTGTTACGTACCATTGTACACAAACTAATTTACCTAAAAAACGAAAAATTCTAATATTCTATTCCGTATTAATACGGAATACAAGTTTTAGATTCAAACGCTTGTAATGCAAAGCGTGTACAAAAACAACATACACGTGATTCGTACATTTTACTATTAATGAGTTTGTATATGCAGTAAAACGGAGTTAAAATAAATAATGTTTCAAAATTAAAGCGCTACTAGCGCTAAAAGTGACAACTTTAAAGGGCACTACGGTTGTGACTATTAAAAAATAATACATTCTTGAAATTAAACACGTAACTTGAGGTATACAGAAAAGATAGGACAAGATTCCATTTTACATTACAGATCACTACGAATATGGCATTTTCTCGCCACTTATTCTGCCAAAAAAAATGTGGTTGACTCTTTTTTTTATTGCAGGAGTTCAGCAGACAGGCAGTCGGCCCACTTGATGGAAAGCGGTTACCAATCGCCTTTGGAGATTTGCAACACCAAAGGTGCTACAAATGCGCTACTACTCTCTTAAGGGAGACTGGAACCTGGTCACTAATGCCGGAACACAACTCAAGGTTGTTATGCCGACATACTTTAGACCAGGGGTGGTAGCCATCCAGTCGGGCAAATGCCCTACCACCTGGCTGAGGGTTGCTTTGCCGCCTCTTACAACAGGCCGCCTGGCCGCAGAAAATTGTATTCTTTCTCCGTTCCTGAACGGATAAAATATGACTCATATAAATAAGAATAAACTAACCACGAATAGATTGAACTGGCAGAGTCTGGTAAACTAATCTAAAACTTTGAAAAGAAGCGAATAATTATTATCGGTTTACGTAAATATTTGCCTAAATCTGTATAGATTTAAATACAAAAAAATTGATCAGCCCTGTATTTTATTGATAATATATATAATAATAGTTTTCAGTTAAAGAAATATATCATGTTTTAAATGTAACCAAGTTCAACGGTATCAAATTTCCTTTTCGTCAACACTTTCGTTGAAATTTATTACAGATACAACAAACAAATAAATCATCGTCACAAACTGAATAATCTTGTCTCATTTATGCCAAATGATGTTTTTCAATTGTCCGAACTTTGAAAAAGTGTTTTATGCGTTACATTTAATTTTTAACGGACTTCAAAAAGGAGGAGGTTCTCAATTCGTATGTATGTTGTTTTTATTTGTATGTTCGTTACTCGATTTCGCCGTCAAATGTAAACTGATATTCAATTTTTTTAAAGTTTGTAGGTACTCCCAATTTGGTCCTATTGTCACCATGTCAAGATCTGATGAGAGGATTCCAAAGAAATCGAGAGTAACCATTACTTATTAAAGAACGCCGTGCACCTAAATTCTTGGAAATACGCTTGTATACGCGTATACGTATTCCATTTTCTACAGGTGCTTAATTTTATTGTATGCATGTAATGAGATTTCTCAATCTATTGGGGACCGATTTTCAATTTTTTTCTTTATTCGTAAGAGTATACACTCGAGGTGTTCCCATGTTTGCCAAGTCAGGATCTAATGAGTGGATCGCAGGGAAATCGAGACCAACCCTTGTTGACGAACGTGAACACCGAAGAGTTAGATATTAACTTTGTATACGGCTGCCAGTAGTACAATTTCTTCAAGCGTTTAATATATTATTTCTAAAGCTATTGAAGTGCTCGCGTAACTAAAAAGTAAAAATATAATTTTATTTATTTAATAATTAAAATTTAATGCAATATTTTGTCTTACTAGGCCATATTGTGTAAGTATAAATATTATGTGGTAATAAGTAACATCATATTTTATCCTCAGTGCCTAAGACACACGAATCTCATTATATTTAGGTACTTGGGATAGATATCAGACAAAGAATATGTACCATTTCGCACTATTATTACCGCGTGATGACAGTAAAGGACATCGTAAGGAAACGTGGAACTTCGAGATTACAGGGTCTGGAATTCAGTAAGCGACATTGATTAAACATGACGGGCGCACCATCCGTTTTCTTGAAATCGAAAAATTCGTGCCGAGCTGCAGATGTAATTATATTGAAATTTAATATTTATTGCCCTCTTTTTGCAAGATATCCACTCTCTGTTGTTTTTGTGATCATACTAAACCTTTACAACTTAAACAGTAAACTAAAAACTTAACAGATACAAAAACATGCAGTAATTAAGAAAGATAAGAAGAACGTAAGAAAAATAAATATTTTAATCTATCTATTGCTTTATAGAGTAAAGAATAACTTAATTCAAGTATTATGTCCTATTACAAATAAAACCAACGTAACGGTTGAGTCTCTGCGAGAAAGTGGATGTGACAGGTTGCCTACCCTCTTTAAATATAGGGATATCGATTGATGTCGGACGTGATCATGAGCTATTATGAATTTCTAACAACTTAATTGTATTGTAACGTTTTTTAAACCTTGACATAGAAGTGAGAAAAAAGATGTTTATATATTACCCACTCATCGTTATCGTTATTGTGTAAAAATGTGAAACGTATAAAAACATGCGTTGACTTAGTATATGTGAGCAAAAGGGACGTTTGAAAATCTTATGATTGTTATGTTGTGAATTTGCCAATATTTCTAAATTATCAAATTTCTTAGGAAAGGGATGAAGGAGTAATTTCGTTTTTTTTTAATTTGATACCCCCACTTGACTGTTAAAGAACTAGAAGGTTCATTTGATGGAAAGAAGTTGCAGGTCAGCTATGGACGTTTGCAGCAGGGGTGTCACTAATGCGTTGCCGGCCTCGAATAAATTTTATGATGTTCTCTCTTAAACAATCCTTCTTTTAAACAATCCCATGTCATTGAACTTTGAAAATATTTTATATAATTATATTAGACCCTAAACTTATACAAGATGTATGTATGTACCAAATTATTTATAATGCTTTGACGATTGACAAAATTAATATGTAATGTAAAGGTGCCGTAGCTGATATTCTTGCAGTTCTTTCTTGGATCTATGGGTGCTTGACACCAGTGGCATACGATAAGCCTTAGCAGTCCGGGCGCCCGCACCTTGACCGGGCAACGGAGTATATGACCGGTTACGTCAAGATATCCTCTCTCTTACATATTACTTGCAAATTCCCATCACTGAAATATCATGATTCTATTAGTATATAATTATTAAAAGTAGGGTCAATATGCTGTATTTTATTTTAATTTTTATTTCGAAATGTTAAACATTTTTGACTTTCTTTATATGAAAACACATGTTTTCTTTATTTATAAAGCTCAAAATTCTCAAGGCTCAAAATGGACTATGAATATGTAACTAATGTTATTAATTAGTTTTAGTCACATTAATTTTTCTCAATTATATGTGTTTGTAAATTTTATGTTATGTTATATTACATATCTATTATGAGTATTTATTGCATACTTGCATGTATCTGTAAAATATCTATCAAAAAGGGGATAAAATATATTATTACATACTCATTAATTGTGTGGGGAAAAAGTGTCTGGTATTTTTAAAAATAAAAGCTTAAATTTATCATAAATTTTAATCAAAATGAAGTAGGAAAACAAGCAGTCATGAAATTTCTGGAAGCTTCCTTATAATTGGTGTATTTCATTTCACACATGGAAAAACAAAATTCCTCCTAAATCTTGGCATGTATCTGAATAATTCAACGATTTAAATATAATTAAAATCAATAACTACGCGCCTACAAATTTCTAATGGTAGCTACAGTTTTAGCTTGTGAATAATATCAACTTTTCTTATGCAGACACATGCTCCTGAACCAGAATAGGGGAAGAAATCGTCTATAGGACGGGGAAACATTGCTGAGCTCGCGGTGCGGGTCGCCTGCGGTCGGTCGCCCCGGTCACTCACCGTCGCGCGTCGGCCTCTTCATATGATCTCGAACCCACTTATCCACAGTTCATTCCATAAGCAAGTGACGAACGAACCCTGTTAATATTAATGCTCTCATGTATATTAAGGGCCCATCGATTGATTTACAACAACTATCTTCAAAAGGCTCATTATAATCAGTACCAAAGTTAGTTATCTTTTCATTATCATCATATTTAATGTTTCATCCCGTGTCTCTGAAAATTAAACAACGGCTTGTTTTCGCATTTCATTATACTCCTGCTGTTAACGGTCACTGTCATCGATTTCAAATGTAATTTGAGCTGATTGATTTAAACTAACTTATTAAAATTTGGATGCAGACTACATACACTTTGCATATTAAAGAAAAGAGCGATTACTGTTTGTTGTTCAGCAAAAAGTAACAGAAGAACACACAAAATACCATAGAAAAAATTAATATATAGGTATATAGGTATATAGGTACCTTAAAATAATTTGAGATCGGTCTAGAGCAGTTTAGGACGAATTTCTTTAGACAGCATATTCAAGCCGAGAATAATTAATATTGTTACAAGTTAGGCTCCGATCAAAGACAACATTCCACGTACGGATTTGTAAAAGCACATTTTATTACTTTTACTACCTTACTACCTTTGCATTTGAACTAATTGTAATCCTTTTATGATCGTCTTCTTTAGTGGAATACGTTTCTAGTTATTGTGGAGAACGGCGTATTGTCCTATTGTGCTCGTTTACGACCGCTCAGGAGCACCATTAGCCACGTGTTGTGGATTATAAGTACAAGCTAATTCTAGGAAATTATGTGGACGTTGCCGGACGGGCACATTTGCATTTGTGAACTATAAAACGATTGCCTGATTGAGAGAGGGGGTCAGTTGAGCTACAACTACGATCTAAGCGTGACGTGTGTACATTCGGGAATCTAATATTGACGGATTTTACACGTTTTATTGAATCACGACCTTCTGCATTACGTTTGAATTTGTTGCGTTCGTTTATATTTGTACCTGTGTTATACGTGTTTGTATAGTTCTAATAAACTCTATAATAATTCTAACGGCATTTTAATTCAAGTCCCACAAACTCGTAACAATATGATTCGAGTCTCCTTTGAGACCTAGGGAGTCGGTATTCTCACTCAATACTACATTTATATATGTATAGTCTCCAATTTGAGTTATATATATATATATATATATATATATTGAGTGGAAATCTATTTACATATCCTTGCATAATTCTAACCTGAACTACTTTTAATAGAAGCTCCATTACCTGAGATGTCCTTGCAATTTGAAATAGAAAATATTTAATGTTAATTAAATTTCTGTTCTTGAAAGGAGACGCATCATCTAAGCAATTTTCTTTTTTATTATTTATAAACTGTTACATATAAGTTGAGATTAATATATTACAATATATTTATTATCACATCCATTGAAAGACAGTCTGATAATGAGCAGTGGTTAGCAACGCTATGGATATTTGCTACACCAGAGGTATTACCAAAATGTTTGCCTTGTAGGTACTTTATATAAAACTCATTAATTCTTATCTCTTTAAATATTAGTTATTTAAGACTTGTTTATTATATTTTATATCGGTAAAAGCAAGTGTTCCCATGATACAGACTCATACTTTACACAGGCAAAGAACGGATAAGTCTTTAATATTAAAACAGAAGATTGGTCATAATGAATTTAAATTACATTTACTTAAATAACAGACGTCATACTTTTGCAAACGCAAGAAGTTGTTGTGTTTGCTAGGGAATTCCTATATTTATTAATAAAAAAAATATTGCACATATAACAAGTCAATATTTAAAATTTATTTTATTGGTTCTGTACATCATCTCTATGAGTTAAGCCGAATTTCCATACCTTACTTTTTACATACAATTCTTTAAACGTGTATAAAATTGTCTTTACTTCACTTTTGTATGTTTTTTCCCAACTGCAAAAACTTATATGTAAAAAGATTGCATAGATAGTATTCTCATAAAAGAAAAATACCTACTAACAATAATAATCTTAGGACTTTAATCTGGTTTCTTGACGTTTACACTTTGTTCGCCAAATGTCAGTGACTAGTAACGATTCCTACGATATTACGCGAATCAACGTAATTTTGAATAGCTTATCATTTTTGTTACGAACTAAGTGTTACATAGGTCTTATACAATACTAGCTTCTGCCCGCGACTTCGTCCGCGTAGAATAGTTAAAAAAAAATAAGTTAAAACACCCTCCCGATTTTAAAACATTTTTCATTGGTGCTCCGCTCCTAGTGGTCTTAGCGTGATGATATATAGCCTAATTGTTTTTTAATGTATAAATTGTTTTATGTATGATGATGATACCGGCAATATCAATACTTAATTAGGTACATAAGTTTTGTATAATAAGCTGTTTAAGTAATTAAAGTTTTTTTAACTATCCCACGAGAATTCTTTAATTTTTCGGGATCAAAAGTATCCTATATGTTGACCAGGGATATAAGCTTCCAACATACAAAATTTCATTTAAATCGGTCCAGTCCTTTCGGAGATTAGCCGGTACAAACAGACAGACAAACAGAGCAACAAAATATTGAAAAAATCTAAATTAGTTCTATTTCACTTCTTACATCCCCCTGACTCGGTTTTTAGCATTTTTTTCATTGTACAGAAATTCGACCTCTACAATTTTATTATATGTATATAGATAGATGTATGTATTGATTATCGAATTAGTTAAATAAGAGATTTTTAAACTAACGTTTTTTATAGGCGATTGTCCTTTCTGTATGTGTATTTCTTATTCTTCGATGATATTATATAGAAACGGGTTGTAATAATTGGCCACAAAAACCTTTCAGATATACAGCATTCATCTGTAACGCTTTATACCGACACAGCTATGTGCAGTTTTACACAACTAATAATTCCCCCCGATGTATTTGCGCAGTAGGCCAATTTTAGTAGAGCGGGACAGTACACGAATCGTAAGCCGGACAGAGCTATGAATGAACAGTAAGCAAAATTCTGCCATTTCTACTTGGGAATAAAGTTCAATATAGATTATTTACATATCGGAAACCGGTCTGCACTTTTCTGCGCAAACGAAAATTGCCTATCGGAATTATAAATTGTGTAAAACCATAAACTGTACAATTATTTATCATAAATCAAAAATTAATGTTAAGATCAAATATGTCAATACATTTTTGTTATGTAAATATTTTCCTATAGATTTAGAGAAAATCTAATCCTTAAT
Source organism: Dendrolimus houi (assembly GCA_039645545.1). Taxonomy (NCBI): domain Eukaryota; kingdom Metazoa; phylum Arthropoda; class Insecta; order Lepidoptera; family Lasiocampidae; genus Dendrolimus; species Dendrolimus houi. The sequence goes on along the minus strand of CM077127.1, from coordinate 11,439,173 downwards.
TAATTCTTAATGCAGTTGAGGAGTTCAAACACTTTGAAGTAGCGTCAAAACGCCTTCTTTCGACTCATTGACAAAATACAAATAATGATATTCAACGGAAATCCCAAGCTTTCTTACATAATTTAATAAATCGGTTTGTAAGACAAATATCTTCACTAATAGATGGAAATAATATGTACATAATAGTCAATACAGAGTCCAACGTCAATATTGTCATTTCACATCAAAATTGTTATTACATTCTTATTATCATTTCGATTCTATTTCGGTAAGTACGTATTTTTACAAAGCTAATAATTAATTATTAATACTTTTCTGGCAATGAAAATATAAAATTATAATTTAATTTAGGATTTTAGCTTTTCGTGCACATTATTACTATCAAATTCTTATTTCAACATTTTTGCTATTGGAATATAGCAGATAGATAAACTTAGGGAAATCGCCTAAGCTGGTACCGCGATGTTTTACGAAAACCAGCTAGTCGTGTGGGGAATAAATATCTGGTCATTCCGCCTTGGCTCGGTCTCGGCAGAAGGGATAGGCTCAAGAAATAATAGATTAACTTCGTAAGTGATGTGCGTAGGCGTATATGGGCGCTAATGATTTCATTATTTATGAATGATGAAAATCGCACAAAGTAGAGAAAAGAACTGGACGCTCGCAAAAGCCACTAGGATTCAACGGTAAATTTTAAAGTCTAAATATACAATTTTGATCACATGAACGATAATGATTTACAAAATTACATACATATTAATTAAAAATTATGTAAAAATCTGCTGTTCTAAAAGTTAAATAGATATCCGACTATGTTTATTTCATGAAATTAGGGATTGACAGTAGGTATACTATATTCTCTATTCTGGCAAACTACAAATCTTCAAGTCATTTACATTTTTGAACTACTTTTTTTAGCGTCATGTTTCATTTATAATATATTTATCAACATTTTAACGTTCTTTTCATCATGATTTTTATGAGGAGGGCGTAACAACTGTCACTAGTTGGTATTCAGAAATGCTTTTCTGATTTACTGGAATAAACAAGGGTTTTAGAAGTAGTAAACAAACTTCCAAGCTCATCTTCCAATTGTTAGTAATAGTTTTTAAAATAAAAAATAAACATGTTATACAAACGAACTTCACCTATGTTTTATAGATTCACGTGTGATTAAATAACTTTATCAAAAAATCACTTACCTTATTTAATACATAGGCTTGCTTCTTTTTATGCTTTTCTTTCGGTATAACCCGGATATTGGTTCGAAACTGCAAATGAAAATACATTTTTAATTAAATTAAACGAATTCCATGCGGCGTAAACGTTACTTCTCTGTCCCGATAAAATTTTCCTATTTCTGAATTAAAAAGTAGTATTTTATGTTCATCTTTGTTATTGAAAGGACATAGTATGTCTATACTACATTTAGTGGTAATTATGCCTATTTTGAGAAACGAACATTTTTAAAACGCACTTTACAGTCTATTACAGTAGTATGCAGGAAACTTGGTTTCCACCTTGTCATTTCAAGGAAAAATCCCGTAATAGGAATGGGGACGCATGTTGCAATAAATGTTTACATTCATTTTCAGTTATAATAGAATTTTATCATCTTACTTTTAAAATATTATGTATGATAGAAATAATTTTTGTTGCTGTTTCAGCAATAATAATTAGTGAATGCTCTATTTGACTCCCTTTACTTGTAACAATTTATGACGTCATAAGTTAGTACCCATGTACAAAATCAAAAGAGGCTGCGGTGTTTTGTAAGATAATAACAAGTGATCTTCTTACTTCGACTAGATATTTAGGCCCTAATGTTTTACTATGAAATATGCTAGTCATGAACGTCATGTTATATGCGTATATAAGTATATACATTGATATATTGTTTTTAGCAAACATTCGATCAATTTTAAATAAAACCTTTTAAGATACCTATGAATTGTTTTCATTGAGTATTGATCATAAAATATCGTCTCCTGCATTTTCACGGTTGTATCCTCTGATAATGTAATGAGTACTTACTGCACAATGGAAGCAGCTAAACAGAGAATGATCCACTTCAGGGCTGGTTGGAGGAGATGCAGATCCCTCCCATGTTTCGCAAGATTTGCAGTTTGCCTAAAAATATCACTATATTAGCGATTTATAAATAGTAGTTTCTGGTTTCTGGATTTTGTCATGTTTGTCCATCATTTACCTAAGCACGTCATAGGGTTTTCTAAAAACTACTGATCTTTATAGCTGGAAATTTGAAGAAAGATGACTTCTATACGTATGTGCGTATACAATGGTATAGTGAAATTGCGAAAATAAATAAAAATTAGGAGTGGGTATACTCTCATTGCACTCTGTACTATAATTAAATTTTAGAGATAAAGAAGTCAATAATGTCAATAATGAAAGCGATACGTATTATCTACTGTAGATGTCAATATAATTAATTTCATTAACCTTATTTCCAACTGAATAAAAATAGGCTGTAATGAGTTCGATGATGTAGTGATTGAAGTTCCGAAGTGCTAAAATAGCAGCCGGTGAATGTCAGAATCTTGTGGTTGATTAAATAAGTCTATAGAAATATCTGAGTGATGAAAAAATGTGTTTGTATGCATAGGTGTGTTAGATATCGTTAGATCACTTTTCAAGTGAAATGAGAATGTTGATATGGATGTGTGCACACGTAACTGAAATTTTTGAAAGGAAGAAAGTATGAATGGAAATGAAAGATGGGCATGTAATGAGGAAGATGATAGTCACGTGACAAAAATAACATTAAACTGGAAGATTGACGGGTACGAATGTAAAGGTAAACCAAAAAAGAGATGGATAGACTGTGTGAAGGATGTGTGTCAGGACAGAGGAGTCTAGAAGAAAAAAAAAGAAAGACACTTTCAAAAGTCTGTCGTTGAGTGGCCCAAGTCTTTGCCGGCCTGTCTCACTAGAATTACAAGATCTCAAGTAAGATTCTTGACATGCTAAATTTCGTAAAGGAATTTCCGTTATTTGCTATGGCCTGGGTGTCTGGGACTGCCCCAAAGTAATCCGTTCTATATACAATGTGTTTTTCTGGCGATTAACTAACTCAGCGACCCAAAGTGAGTCTTGGCCTCTGAAACGAGAGCACGCCACTTTCCTCTGTCCTGCGCAGTGCCTTGCCAGTTGTTGGCTTGTAGTGCGTTCAGGTCAGCTTCCGCTCTATCCTTCCAGCGATACGTAGGACGACCAACCGGTCGCCGGCCGACTGGTCGCCGCAAGTATGCTTTCTTCACTCCCCGATCCTCCGCCATCCGTTCTACATGACCGAGCCAGAAGAAACGGTGAGATTTTATCTCCCCAATTGTGTTGGGCTCGGCCATGAGGTCTTCTATTTCAGAGTTGGTTCGCACCCTCCAGCTACCATGATCAACAACTGGTTCTTCTCCTTCAGTGTCAGTGTCCAGGCCTCACAGCCGTACCACAAAATTTGTCTAATGACAGTTTTATAGACGCGAATTTTAGTTTTCCTGCTTAGGAGCCTGGACACTAACATCTTATGTAAGGCAACACCTGCATCCCAGGTATTTGAATTTGCTTGCACCTTATACAGTACATCTCCAACATGAAGGCTTGTGCACGCAATGCGGGTGTTTTTGTACCGCTTCACATGAAGACACTCCGTCTTATCATTATTGGTCTTGAGTCCACCTTTTTTGTGTGTTGTTCTAAGACCTTAGTTGCTTCTATAATTTCTTCGTGGCTTTCCCCTCATAGTGCTAAGTCATTGGCATACCCTATCAGCTTATGCCTTCCGTTTAGCTGCACGCCTACCTCGAGTGTCATTACTTTTCTAAACACATATTCCAGCACCAGATTAAAAAGTGTGGGTGAGAGGGCGTCACCCTGTTTTAATCCGGTAGTCACCGCAAAGTCGTCAGAAAGCTATCTTCCTACTCTCACACGCATCGTGCACTCACTAGTGGCCACTATTATCATATTAATAAGTTTCTTTGGGATATGGAAGTTCCTAAAAATGGTATACAAGGCAGTTCGGTCTATACTGTCGTGCGCTTTTTTGAAGTCTAGAAACAATGCGTGGATACTCTGAGCGTACTCCCACCTCTTTTCCACCACCTGTTTCAGAATGTTTATTCTATCGTACTGCGATTTCTGCGAAAGCCACACTAATAATCGCCAAGGATTCTTTCCAGCAGCACGTAGGACAGGACCTTGTAAGCAGCTGGCAGCAACGCTAGACCATGGTAGTTCTTCTTACATTCTTTCTTGTAAATAGGACTAAGTATTCTGGTATTTCACTATAGTGGTTGTCTTTCTACTTTCCATATTGTTTTTAGGAGTTCATAAAGTTTGAGTTCGACTACTCTTCCGCTGTACTTCCACAATTCGGAAGGAAGGTCATCGATCCCGAGCGCTTTATTATTCTTAAGCCACGTTATGGAATAACTTTCGTTACCTCATCAAAAGTAGGTAGTGCTACTTCCTCCATATTATTCTCCACCTCTTGCCTGATTAGTGTTTCTGGTGATGGACTATTGAATAGTATTTTTAATTTGCGCGGTATCTGGAATAAGATTCCCAGAGTTATCCTGCAAAGTTTGAACAGTGGGTTGGTATCTTTTTTTGACAGTTCTTATTTCCTGGTACAATTTTCTAGATTCGCCTGCTCGTATGAGAGTCTCCACATTTTGAACTAAGCTTTCTAAATGTTCTCTTCCGGATCTTTTTATACCTGTCTTAACGTCGTGTCTATTTTTTTCATATTCTTCATTCCATCAATTATAAATAGATTGATAACACTTTATTGCTCACCAAATATACAATTTCAAAAATACACAATTACAATATTGTCATGGTAGAAACAATAGGCGGCCTTATCGCTTAAAACAATCTCTTCCAGGCAACCTAACTTAAGAAATAGTATAACCTAATCTGGCGATGTAGGTGGTGCAGATTATGAGGTATATCATAATTAAACATACTTAAACTATATATTTTATAAATTAAATACACATATTTAAATTACTTTATAAATTAAATACATACAATAAATCATAGTATAAGAATTAGGCATAATTATTAAGGCGATTATCTTGTGCGGCTAAAATCTTAAACTGTTTTCTTTTCTCAATAGTGTCCTCACACTCTTGGTTCCACTATTTTCTTCGTTTATTTTTCTTCACTCTACCTAACACCTTTATTGCAGTCTCTCTCATTATGGTTTTCATGTTATCCCATCCCTCGTCTCATCAACTATTAAATCTTTGAATCTATTACTTACTTCTAATTGAAATTTGTTCCTAATGGATTGTATTTTTAGATTTTCAACATTTATTCTATCTTTTATGTTGTTTGCTTTTCTGATATAAGATTTTATTTTTCAACGTAGCTTTATTCCAAACAGGTAATGATCGCTATCGCAATCTGCCCCTCTAAAGGTTCTTACTTCTATAATCGAGCTTTTGTGCCTGTCGTCTATAACAATAATCTATTCGGTTGACCGTGTGTCCATCAGGAGAACGGCACATTCCTTTGTAGATGTCTTTCCGGGGAAACATAGTACACTTTTAACTACCATTGCCTTAGCTGAAGCAAAGCTTATAAGCCTTGTTCCGTTGTCATTTGAGACATTATGTATACATCCCGATCGTGGGTTTGTATATTTCTTCACTGGCAACCTTTGTATTACAATCTCCGAGGATAATTTTAATATCATAATTGGGTATTTGGTCATAGACGAGTTCTAATTGGTAGTAGAATTCATCTTTGAACACGTCGACTGGCATTTCAGTTGAGGCATACACATTTAGAAATGAGATGCTTGAGAATTGTCACCTAATTCGGACAATACAGATTCTCTTCGACATGGGTTCAAACCGGATCACACTGTAAACATATTTGTTCGAGCCCGTAAAGCCAGTACCATGAGTATGGTGTCCTGAATCGTTACCCCTATAAAATAATATAGCATTGTTATCAACATTGCATTCCCCTTTCCCTGGCCACCTTATCTCCTACAGAGCTGCAATAGCGACCTGATATCTACGCAGATCTTTATTAACTTGGTAGAGGGCGCCTGGTCTAAAGAGAGAACGCACATTCCATGAGGCAAGTCGTATATCCTTTGTTCCATGCTAAGGTCGTCGTTATTGGAATCGGATCATTTTTCTCTCGTCTTCGATTTCGTAACAATAAGTTTTTCCGTAAACGGGCTGTTAACCCGTTGCACAACCCCCAAAATGCTGGAGGACCACACCCATCGTTGGTCAGCGAGTCCATCGGACTTAGCCGTAAGCGTAGCTGGGCTGTACTACCGACCATTCCCCTATCCGCCACCCCGGGGACGCTTTTCTATGCCGTGAGGTGCAGCGCGAGGGTGGCCTGACCTGTGATTATTATTATTTACTAGCTGATTCGGCAAACTTTATACCGCCTCACAATAATTTTTTTTCATATTTACTACCTTTTAAACCTTCCCTGGACTTCCACAAATAATTCAAAACCAAAATTAGTCAAACAGTCTAGCCGCTCTCGAGTTTTAGTGAAACTAACGAACAGCAATTGATTTTTACATATAAGAAGATTGATGGCTTTTGTCAGTCAAAGTGGATGGGGACTGTAACTTTAAGAAGGCGGAAAATTGTGAAAACGTTCAACTTAAGAGTATGAACACTTTTAACAACAATTATTTCGAACAAGATACGATAAATGATTGTAGAGATATGGAGTATTTATGATTCAATACTTTTATTAGCTTCCATAGTCAAGACACGGAACGTTTCATTGCGCGAGACCGACACGCACTTGAACGATTTTGTATTTTATTAGGAACTAGAGCTTACCCCGCGGCTTCGCCGCGGGTCAACCCCTACTGCGTGCATCTTGTTTAAAGAGTTACATCACACAGGTTACATTGTATTAAATTTTTATGTTACTGCTATTTGCCCCAAATTCATTTCATTTTATATCGCAAACTATCCCATCTCCCGGATGAAAAGTATCTATGCCAATTTTCGGTACTACATATGTACACCAAAAAGACCAAATCAGCCAAATCGACCACATCGGCCAAATCAACCACATCGACCAAATCGGTCAAATCGACCACATCGACCACATCGACCACATCGACCACATCGACCACATCGACCACATCGACCACATCGACCACATCGACCTCATCGACCACATCGACCACATCGACTACATCGACTACATGGACCACACCGACCACATCGACCACCTCGACTAAATCGGCCAAATCGACCACATCGACCAAAATGACGAAAATGGCAAGTCACTAAATAAAAACCTATTGTACTTTCTGGCATAATCTTTACATAAATCTATCCTCAAACTTATCCCATTATCCGGGATTAAAAGTATCCCTTGTCCACCCTCGGTATTAAAGTTATATATATACCGAATTTCAGCCAAATCGGCCCAATAGTTTTTCCGTAAAAGCATAATAAACAAATAGACAAATATATTTTTATCCCGGAAACTACCTCATTTTTCGGGATAAAAAGTATGTTCAGCCTCGGCATCAAAAATATTGCTAAATATTTATGATGTTCAGTTTGAAATATAACTTATTTTCAAATAAGTTAAATTGGAAACTGAAACTCAGTATATATATATATATATATATATATATATATAAACTGAGTTTCAGCCAAATCGGTCCAGTAGTTTTTCCGTGAAAACAGAACAGACAGACGGACAGACAGCCAGACAGACAGAATTACTTTCGCATTTATAATATTAAATAGGGATTTTGTTTATCAGCGATCCAAGTATGTTCATTGGGAATCCAACACTACCGTACCTACTGGTATCCCAAGCCCGAGTGGTAGAGTAGTCAATGATGATTGCCCTTCGAAAAAATTGGCGTATGCCAATCCAGTTTTGATCAGACGGGTGGGGTATAGATATATGGCACCTTGATTTCAAGTAAGGGAAGGGTGGAGGGGGAGGGTAGAGATGAATACTTACCCCTTCTGCAATCAAGAAGATGTATAATTCTTGAGATATTGATGTTTTTATAAAAATAACCTCACTTATGTTAAAATCCAATCAAAATCGAATAGTTGACATAAAAAGATTTAAAGTACTCCAAAAATACAAGAAAGTTGTTGAAAAATGAAATAAAACACAACTAAGCAGTTCACGTAAATAGCAAAAACAAGAAACATGAAAATCATAGATAATATTTATATATTTTTATGAAGTTTATGGCAACTAGGCCTTTAAGCTATGAAAATTTTGTTCTAGTATATTTTTATATATAATGAAGTTTGGGAGGTTAAAAAAAAAATTAAGTACTTTCCCTTCTTCAGCCCCTATGTCCGGGAAACAGTATACATACTAAAGGTCACAAGCCGAGCGTGCCACGGCAGCGTTCAGCGAGTGTCACAACCGATATGTAACCATAATTTAAATAGTTATTAATGAATAAATGATGATCAGTCTGTTCTGGCACTCACCGGCCGCTACGGCGGCGCGCTCGCTTTACTCGCTCGGCTCGTGCGCTTTGGTCTGAAGTCTAAGCTAACCTAACCTGATTCTAACAGAACAGACTGGTCACCTTTTATTCCTTAATAACTATTTAAATGATGGTTACAAATCGGTTATGACACTCGCTGATTGCTCGCTCGGCATGTGGGCTTTAGTTTGACTTCTCTAGAAAGAATTAACAAACCATAAAGAAAAAAAATGACATCGATTCATTAGTGTTTCTGACATTGACGTCTAGTTTAGTTTTAGTCAAGGCTTAGTTACCAACCCTAAACTTCATAAAAATATATAAACATTATCTATGATTTTCATGTTTCTTGTTTTTGCTATTTACGTGAATTGCTTAGTTGTGTTTTATTTCATTTTACAACGCTTGTTTGTGGACTATTTTGAATCTTTTTATGTTAACTATTCGATTGTGATTGGATTGTTCAGCTTTGCACTTATGATATAAGTGCAATATTAGTGAAAAACATGAGGTTATTTTTATAAAAACATTAATATCTCAAGAACTTAACATTTTCTTGACATAGAGATTGCAGAAGGGGTAAGTATTCCTCCCTGCCCTCCCTCCTTCTTTACCCCTCCAAATACTTGAAATCAAGGTGTTGTATATCTATACCGCACCCGTCATGTTTGATTTTACATATTTTATTTACAACTTATTATGTATTCCTTGAATAGGTACTTCTCAATTATCCAAATCGACTAGCAGATATGAGTGATTGATAGAAAAGAATACAATTTTACAATTCTTAACTAGCTTCAATGCAAATATTAGGTACTATAATAAAGATTAATGTTATAAAAACATATCTAAGTATACTGAAATCTTAATGCAACAAAGAACAAAACAGGTGTGGCGCCAAACAAAGTGGGTGGTGCTGGGTACTCGCATTTTCAAAGCGTGACATAATTTAAATCAATCATAATGCTAAGTACTTATTTGGCACAGATAATAAATGTGTCATTATTGTATTAGATTATAATCATGCTACTTTCAGGCTAAAGATATTAAAAGTTAGCTGCCAAAATTATACAAGGGTAGGCTGTACTAAAACGGATAAATCGGGCGTTGGATTAATTGGTAGATCTGACAGCGGTCAAGATTACAGTATCAATGTTTTGGATAGGAGTTGAATGCACCAGTGCGCGGTATCGCGACCTTGTCAATGAGCTCACGCATAAACATCGCGGCGGCGCGCAAAGTGATAACGTTGCCCGTTGCCTCGCCCCTCACCGGTACTCACATTCGCACTGCCAGTTGTTCCGTCACCATTGTATACAGCAGAATAGCTCTCGGGTGGAAAGCTGAACTTTAATGGCATCGCCTTAATAAAGCACAACACTGGTTTCCCACGCGTTTCAAAACAAGCACTGTCACATGGGCGCACTGCACTGTGATGAGCTTGTATAATTATGCCGATTCATTATTAAATCCTATTTAATCAGAAACGAACGATCTTTGATTCAATAGCGGCGCTTGCATAAACTTGGATTATCACTCCTTAGGGCGATAATTGGGTATTCAAACTGCCTGTATGCAAATTGCTTCGTGTTGACTGTTGGCGTCGTCGACGTGTGCGCAAAGGCACCGATTGTGTACTATCGACGCCAAACCTTATCGCGAAACCGGCCGCGTCGCGACTGGTCCAACGAGACGTGTATTTATTGTCAGTTTTAACACTGGCCACTGAGGGTATGTGTTCCTATATTTATAAATACCTACCTACCTACCTACACAATGTTCAATAAATAAACAATTGACGTTGCTACAGATGGAACAAGTAACATGAATAAACAATGGACATTGTTATATACTCGATAATTGTCTCTTGATTGTAATTTACTTATTAACAAATTTGATATTGGCCATGGAGACGGTCAATATTATATGCTCTAATGACGTAATACGATAAAGATATAAGTAAATAGGATATATTTATTGCTCTTTTATTATTATTTTTATATTTACATTATTGATTTGTACAAATTTGAATTAAGAAACATATGAGTGATTTTCAGTTAACACGTTTTATAGTCTTGGATGTCTAATATCCTTTTAGCGCAGATTATATCACAAAATATAATCCATGCCATAATTTATGACCTGTCCAGGTTAGCTACAAACTGCGCAATACTTAAGTTTGTATGAAAAACAGTATAATGTGCAGGCATGTTACTAGAAGCAGCCATATAGGTTGACCTATTATATATAGCCGTGATCACAGAAGACAAAGATGTCAAGTATGGCATGGCATGACTTGGCAACACACACACATCACACTGAAAACCGTTTAAACGTAATTTTATGTTAAAATTATTCATTTTAAACTTCAATTGAACCCATAAAGGTAAAATATATTGTTTTTTTTTTGTTTTAACCTCGCTAATTATTTAGCTACAAATTATTTCATGTACGTGACGTAACATATATAAATAAAAAAATACCTACTATAAAATGTAATATATAATTAGTTTTTATGCATTAATGAATACAATCATTATGAAATGTTGGTGGCTGTATTAGGTAATAATAACTTACTACAGGTTTAACTTAAAAAAAAAACACAATGAAATTCCCAAAACATTTATTTCATGACAACAACATACACATCACATTTGAATTTAACAAACTTAAATTTACACATCACATTCATTTGTATCTTCTTAATTTCAGGCTCACTTTAAGACTGGCCTGCTATGATTTACAGATTTCAAAAACAAACCTTCAAAAAGAAGTATTATATATAAAGACAATACAACACTTGCAGATTATCATAGATTAGAATGGTAACAGTGCTATATAAAAAGTAAGACCGAAGTTAAACATACAAAACCCGTGGTATCAGTCATATGATTACCAGTTAATCTTAATTAAATATATTAATTTAATCTGTAGCTATTTTCTTGGCACGTGGTTTTTATCTCAGGTCACAGGAAAGTATGCAAGCAATATAATGACACTATGCAATCAAACAACTAAAAGAGAAAAAAAATATTTATAATATAAGAGTTCTTCCAACATAATTTAAAGCCTGATTTACATTTGCATCATTAAATAGGTTATAAATAATAGTTTATTTTAGAGGGAAATATTATTTCATACATTATAACCCGGCCGTTTCCATCAGGCCCAGTATACATCTTCTATTTATATTAATAACTAAATTTTTTTAACTGCACCACAGTCTGTATTAAAATTTTATTAATCCCTGCCAAGGGTTGCCTGGAAGAGATCGCTTCTAAGCGATAAGACTGCCCGTTATACTATCTTTGATCTTTTCCTACTTCTGTTTCTATAAACATATGCTTTTAGTACAATAAAGAATTATCTATCTATCAAATAGTCTGATTTCAGGTGTCACTAAAAACTCTTATGCAAACTAATCAAAATGGAGGCTCAGCACACTAGCAAAACGAAAATTACTCAGTTTAATGGCGTACGTCACAGCATTTGGAAGTTTCGATTCTTTATTAGGTGACATGCAACTTAATTTGATAATCGAGGATGGTATTCCAGAAAACCTAGATAAAGACTGGATAAGAAATAGGTGTAATGGTAAAATGGGGTCATTGTCAAATCTTTGGGATATAATTTTCTAAGCTACGCACAAACGGTTCAACTAATGCTAAATCAATCTTAGAGGCCCTTGACAGAACTTGTGAGAGACGAAGTCTAGCAATTCATTTAGCCTTCCGCACACAACTTTTAAATCTGAACTTTACATAACTTTACACTAACATTTTACACATTTCGATGACATAATCTGAGTTGATGTGATGATGATGAGTTGTTAGCTACTGGAGCCAAATTACAAGAGTTGGATAAACTTTAACACTTTTAAAATTTAATAATTTAACACTATTGTTCACGGTACCTACTTCCTTTAATGTCGTAATTACCGCCGTAAAAACTCTTGTCAATGACGACTGAAATACAACGTTTGTAAGGACGTACCTCTTGAACCATGAAGTAAACAAATTGCAAAAAACTGATGTAAAAGTTCTGCACACTCACGCTAAAATAAAGAAATATCAAACTAGAGAAATAACAAAATTGTATTTTCGTCACTATGGGAGGAGAAATCGTTTAGAAAAAGATTGCAGATATTTCAATGTAGACAAAGGTCAAAAAATATTGTGAATTCGGCTAGTACAATAGTGAAGAGCTTTATTTTTATGTTCTGCAATACAATCAATCAATCGGTCGGCATTTGTATATCATATATTAATTATGTTTTATTTTAGACTCTGAAGCAACAAATCGCATTATAAATACGAAATAATTTGTAGTACATATTGTGGTTTTGTAAATCCATTAAAAATAGGTGTTGCTAAAAATAGTAAAAATATCAGTGCTTTTGGAAAGAGATCAATTAATATTATGTTACATATTATATTAGAAACTTAGGTCATAATGGGCAAATTACAAATACATTATATTACTCTGAAGTTACGTCCGATTTATTGTCTGTAAATCACACAAAAAATGGAGCTGTGGCTTTTATTTTTTATAATAATGGTACACAGGATTATAAAAATAATGTGACCATAATCAGCTCTATTAACAATGATTTTTCAAAATAATATTTCACGTAAACAATATACATTAAATTTGTCAAATTATTTAAAATATTATTTATTGCTTTAACCACTAGGTTAATAAAATAAAATGGCATTTAATATTCTTAAAAATATGATGCATGATTGTTACTTAATTGATAACATTATTCACGTCATTATTTAAGTGAATCCTGCTACTTGATAAGTGATCAATGTTACCATTACCTAAAGAACAACAAAAAACAATATATTTGCAGATGCTATTTTACCACGGTTTATATGAGTTTTTGTTCTGAACGTGTGTGTACCTATTGCTTCTTTATATTTCGACCGCGCGCCTACTAGAGGGCCAGGGTATTAATTGCACACGGACACTACATGGGCTAGAACAGCCTCTGATCATTTGATTGTATCAAATACACCTCAGAAAAATGGTGTAGCTGAGAGCATGAATCGTACGTTAACTGAAATGGACATTGGTTATAAGTGCGAATTTAAATCAATATTTTTAGGTAGAAGTTGTTTTAACAGAAACGTACCTAACGAACAGACTTTTAAAATAAAAAGGTTTCACAAACAAAACACTATAATAATACGAAATATGGAATGGTATTAACCCCAGAAGTAATAATTTAACAAATTTACAGATTACGTTAATTATAATATTAGAAAAACAAAATTTGAGGAAAAATCCTAAAACCATACTGGTAGGATATGACCAAAACACCTATAAACTATATAATACTAAAACTAACTAACTTTTCGTTGTACGTGATTTGCACATTGATGAATTAAATTATGACAAATCTAGGCCAAATTATTGTAGCAACTCACGAGATACAAGTACAACTGAATGTAACTTGCCACACTATAATCTGGCAGAGTTATGAAAAGAGAAACCCTAGTTATTCTGATTCTAAAGAAGTAACGCACACACCATCTCGCTTATGGCGTAGTTACAGAATTAATAAACTACCCCCCAAAGAGTATAAAGCCATGAATATTCGTGATGCATATTGATTAGTTTTAAATAATCATTGAGCTTTTAACGATTCATTTTACAGAAATGATTGTACTAAAGGGCTGCTTAGCAAAAAAAGCCTTGTAAAGCTGTAAAAAATATGATTTTATATTTGCATAAAAATGAAACTTGGAGACTTGTCGATAAACCCCAGTACGCAAATATCGTCAGATCTTTGTCATAAAAGAAGATGTATCAGGACAATATTTGCGACACAAAGCTCGTTTTATTACTAATGCTAATTGTAAATCAGGCTTAAAACCAGTCAAAAAAGTCGGATGCTTCCGCATTATATTTTGTTCTATTCAACATGTCGAAACCAACATAAAACGTCAGGGAGGGATATATTACACAGTCTAGCATATTACATACGTTGTCTGATGATGAATTTCTAGAAGATTCAAATCGTGATGGAACAGAATTAAAGATTTAATTAATTTCATAATCAAAATTACGTTTCAACGAATATTAAGCGCAATTTTAATTTCATTTTTTATTGCAATAATCATTGCAATGTAGTTTTAATTATGTCTAATAATCGTAAAATTTTATGAATTTTTGCACACTTTGCTAGGGATATCAAAATTTTATGTAAAACTTTTAAGCCCGGCCATACATTGAACGTTTTGCTCGCGTAAGCCTCTTAGACTAAGCGCGCACTACAATTTTATCAATATCGGAGACTTATCCTTTCATAGTTAAGTCCAATATTGATAAATTGTAGGTAGCCTTAGAGGGTACTTGAGAAAAACTTACAGGTGTAAGTAAGGCCGGCCTAACGTAATCAGCTTATGAAGATTTTGATGAAAATGCATCACGTTGCTCTATTAAAGATTTACGGTTCTGGCTACAATGCCTTTTGATCCAGTCTTATATTTCCACTAAATTTCATTTATTGAAGTTTGTTGTTTATCAAATTTGAACTCGACAAAACTGTACGTCTTTGATGACACACGACGGAGCTGTTGTGGTAAATCAAAAAGACACATTTTGACTATACAATTCAATATAAAAACACCCCCTATTCAATGAATATTGTACATGTTTCACCAATACTGTACAGTAACATGTCACCCTTGAAATTCCCGCCAAAATTCACTTCGATGAGTGAGATTCAATTCTTTCACACCTTTGTTGATCGAAAGTACTATATTGTAAGTTTACAAAAGCCATTAAGCATATCTCAATGACGGTTACAAGAAGTTAAACATTGATAAATACCTAATGCTCAGTATAGATAGGACCAAACAAGGTCAAGAATGAGTTTCATCGACCTATGCTATTGAGCCAACATTAGACGGTTCATTTTGTCTTTCAATTTGAATTAATCAACCAAAGTGCTCCATATAAACTAAAAATTTAATAATTCAATGTCATTAAATATCGTTGTGTCCTTTCAGTTGTGCCTTTCAATCAAATTGATTCAATTCAATTGATCCGTCTAATATTAGCACTACCGCCACGTGGTGGTTTGCTGGCGAACTATCATTGGCCTTCGCTGGGCCTGTGTGTATGCGACATTAACTGAAAGGTTAAAATGGAACACGGCATATGATAATTTAAAAAAAAACGTGTCGTCACGAAGCTTGTAGCACTGTGTTGGTGTATGTGAGGAGCTGGATAGCTCTTTGCGAAGTCGGCTCGGTGGGACTTCGTTGTAACTTCTGCAATGCCGAATGTACTGCGGCCGCCACACCCGCACTGCGTAGAAGAAGTTTTGCCTGCGACAACAATTTACATAATAATCTTTGATAATGAAAGGGTTCCCTCTCTTATATAATCTGCGCCATGGACTGGATGAATACTCGGAATGGCAATCGCCCCATAAAGAACATAACTCTAACCACCTTGTTCATAATAGTTACACGAGGTTTATAGACTCGTTAAATAAGAAAATGTATTGTTTTATAATTTAAAAAATATTCTTTAAATGATAAAAAGTTTATTTTCAAATAAATGTTTAAGTACAGTCTCAGAACTAATTCAATAAGCTTTCAAAGATGTTACGTATACGTAAAATTACATTATTAATGGCATCGAGCCACCAAAACGAAACTAACCATTAAACCATACTACTAACAAAGCACTGTGATTGCTTGTCACTCCTAGCATTTTTCATCCATAAACTGCGCCACCTTATCTAATATTTTAAAGGTGTTAAATAGGGCCCTTAGGCGCTGGTCTGTCTAAGCAGTCATACGCGACGGATTGCATATGCAGGCGAAAATAACCGAATGATGCTTGGATACTGTCTCGTTTATACACTACGCAAATTATTATGGTGCTGTTACATCAGCGATTAATGTTAAAGATTTAGGTTATGACCAAATACGTCTTAATTAAAGCATTAAAAATAAATCCGTTAACGAATAGCCGCATTAGTGTTTAAACATACGTTATCAGTCAATACTTAACGTAATTAATAATGCCGCATTCCCAAAAATTGCCTTAAACCCTTGACTACATCTACATGCAACGACGTGTATATGTAACATTATCGCATATACCGTCACCATTAAATAATTAAATATCAGTCCAAATAAACCTACATCCGTTTAACTTTTTTACATGAATTTGTATTTATAATGTTGCGATAAAGTCACATGCGATAATGTTATTGTTAGACTGTGGCCAAATACGCCTTTTTTATAACGCTAAAAATAACGCCGTTAACGAATAGCTACATTCACGTGAAACGGTGAATAACTATTACATTACCCTAGATGAAGCAGTAGCATAACGTTGACATTAATAGGTTCTTTATCTTTATCATCTGTCTCACCGCCGGTGACCGATGAAGACAGAATGATAATATTCGGGCTCGATCTCTCTCGTACAGCGCGTACTGAGGTCACCCAATGTACTACCCAAGGTCATACGTCGCTTATATACGCGGATACTGAAATAAAACATATCAACCGATGGTAGCCATGGTGAACAAGTTGTTGATTGATGAAGAACTGCTATATACTTATTTGCCGATAAGAAACATAAAATTGTAGTGTTTTGTACAATGCATCAAAAAAATTATACAAAAACTACGTACATAGACACAAAATATAAAAGGAAATAAATAAAACTCTGGATGCTGGTGATGATTGATTAGCAGAGCTCGGGCGCCAAGCAATACACACATCATTGAGATATATCTAAGAATAACATTAAAAAAACGGTCAATAAATTTCCAGTTATTTTTAGTATAAAGACCTTCCAGGAGCATCCAAAGTTTTACATATTTTACCCCATATTTTATGTATAGGAAACTATTTGTTTACTATTTTTCCGAAGCATCATATAATACAGCAATATATCGTACTAATTCAGTCAAAACTTCGTATTTTTCTTGAATGAAATTATCCATTTTAAAATACATCCGTCCACCAGTAGATCATACGCGTTGTACGTGGGAGCGGGGGGCACCCACGGGTGCCGTGTGTGAGAGAGATTTTGCCCGAACATTATCATTCTGCCATTGATAACGATAAGGCAGACAAAGTGACATGCAGGAAAGTGTTAGAGCGATTTCGCTTTATATAAACAAATACGTGTAAAATAAATAGTATGGAAGAGAGTTCATTTTTCCCTTTTTGCTATTATAATTTTATTGTTGATTGACAAATTCTCACTATTGCCTTCAAGACAAGCGAGTTGTGACATTTTCCTTTTTGGAAAAGATAATTTATTTAGATACGTTTTGAAAGTAATTCTGAGGATATTTGTATTTAAAGAGAGTTTTCTGCAATCGTGTTTTACAATATTTCAGGCCCAAAGGCTATAGTAAAGAAAAACTGTATGTATACAAATTTCACTTGTAAGTACACAAAACATGCATAAATTATTAATAAATTGCTTTGGAATACCCATCTATAATACTGTGTTTAGTATTGAAATAACTTTAACCTAAGGAAATAATGCGTGAACCCTGACTTTTTCAGGTTTTTCTATTCTTAATCTAATGTTTTAGTGTTGCCTAATGCTTGAATTTCATTTACCGATACTGAAATAAAAAAATGAGCTTAAAAATTGTATTTTACAACAAAGATTTTTTTATTTAGGTTTCCAGCTATTTTAATGATGAAAAAGATGTGATTGGATACATGTGGAAGAAATAATTGAAGTCCAAAAAAATATTCAATTGCCTAATTCATTTTGATAATGATGCTTTGGATTAAAAAATAATAGGCACTTTCTCTTATTAATCCAAAGCATCATTCAATGGAAACAACAGATATATAACAAAAGGTGAAAATAGAAAATAGCGAAATAAACTTGAATAAAAGAAATTAAACTTTAAATAATTTTATTTCTCATTTTTATACAAGACTATTGGACTTTCTCTTAGTTTCGGCTACATATTCCGCACTTATATTTTCTATGACGAAAACTTTATACTCGTCTCTACCTATTTGCTAAATTTCATAAAATGCAGAAATAATAAACAGTCCCTTTAACGATTATTAATGATGTAATTGTAAAGTAACCTCTAAACGTGTTCTTCAATCTTGTGTCATGTTATTACTGTTAATCGTACATCGCTAAAATAAATAACAGTAACATATCATATAAGAAATATACTTATTATAGTTTGTTTATTCGGTTACTTGGAGAATTTGCAAGTAATTAATTATTTTATTATAAATGACTTCAAAAATCACGCGTGCCGGTCCCAATGTATGGAATTTATCAATACGCCGGACGGCTATTTGTATAGAGGACTGGTCTAAATCATAGACTGTATCATTGATTTCTCTCGTGATGTTAAAGTGACACTGCCAGTCTTAATTTTATACTTCGACAATAAAAAACCGTTTTGGGTTAATCACAGAAATGACCGAAATGACTGAAAAAAAACTGTTCTACTTTCTAAGATAACCTTTACATACATCTATCTCATTACCCGGGATGAAAAGTATCCTCAATATTTATTCTCGGCATCGAAAATATATATATATTTATATATATATATACCCAAGAATAACAGATCTCTTAACAGTTCTGAGTCTCATATAATTTAGGGTAATTTTGTGTACATAGCCACATTACGGGAAATTATCGCTGTGTCATGTGTTGACACACTGAGGATTCATCTATGGGTTCTTCGCGCCTTTGTCATCCGAATGACGACATTCTGTTATTTACGCCTGCATCTGCAATCTTCCGCGTATAATGCTTAGACAGACCAGAGTCTTATATATAATAATTATTATTATTATTTATTTTTTTAAATCGGCAGACAAACACACACACTGTATATCCCCAAAACTATATGTATATTCACTCTATATCCATCGACACAAGCTGTATACGCACAATACCAATTCTCCCCCTTGTTTTTTTCTAGTTTCTACATAATTGGGCAACAATATTCCATTTCTTAACGTGTGGAAACGGCAAAAAATGTACAATAGCAAGTTTACCTCTTAGATCACTAGAGCAAAGATTAAAAATAATTAGTCAATGTATGAATTAATCAATGAATGAATACGCTTTAAGGCATGTTAATAACAATACAATTAATAAAATTGACACTGATTTGGGAATAATAAGGTTTTTTTATAACATAATGTTCAAATCGATACATTTTTTTAAAGATTTATAACTTACTTTGTGATTGTTTGCTGCTAAAGCCCAGACGGCGCGTGCTGCTGATACCATTTCCCCAGTGTCGCCTGTGAGCAGTGTCCCAGATAATAGTTCAAGGAGTTCCGCTGTTAAAAAATGTAATACTACATATTGTGACGACAAAATATACAGATAACACGTATATTGTATTTACAAGGAAAAAATCAAAAAAACTTAGAAGCCAAGTGTAACTAGGATTCCGACTCAGCATGCGCTGTGATTTATGTAAGCACATTACTCATTTCAGTTGGTATTCACCCACCAAGAGTGGTACCGCCATGTAAACCTCCTTTCGACCTATTCATACTTTTCTTCTAACATATTTAAATTCTTCATATAAATCTGGCGGCGTGTTCCCTTTTTTCGCACGCACGGCAGTCGTTCATGTTTTAATATATATAGTTATATATAATGTCATGTCACAAATAAAATAAATTAAAATCGTTCTGCTTTATAAATAACATAACATATCATAAAATATATCGCGCCCGCAACATACTATAAATGTATATAATTTATAAATAACCCGCTCCTCATCGCAAGTAAAAAATATTATAAACATATAAAATACAATAAATACATACACATCAAATTAAATACTATAAACATATTAAAACAGTGAAGAAGAAGTGAAAGTGAGGAGTAGCTGTATTTCATGCCCATTAATCAGGTACGTGCGTGCTCAATCTCACATTCCCATCTAAATTGTCCATTGTTATTACTAAATCCAGCGCCACCGCAACAAAGAGATTTGCAATAAAGAATTGTATTGTTATGAGTTTGTGGGATGTGAATTAAAACGCCGTTGGAATTATCACAAAGTTTAATAGAAGTACACACACGTTCACAGTTCACAGTTCTTACAAATACAACCGAATACAACAAAACCAATCTGTAAAGCAGAAAATCGTAATAGCATAGATCGCACAAAGTCCGTCGTTACAAGATACTTGCTCCGAAAGTACACTAGGTAACGCCTCGATCGCAGTTGAAACACAACTAACTCATAGTCTCGACTGACCGACCTTATATATCGGTCAAAATAGCCCTGGCCTCAAACCCTTTGAATTCTTAACTTGTAAACTTAATGGCTTCTAAGAATGTACACAAATGCAAACAAAAGAATGAAGGATTTATGACGTCTTACTGAAAGGCATACAAAAGGATTAGCGCGAACAATAGATTACTCAAATTCAAAAGAGCAATAAAACCTGTAAATCATTAGTATCGGTTCGCAACAGTATATTATAATTTTAGTTAAAATAGTTACACCATATCTATCTATCTATAATATTATAAAATTCTAAACATGCCGTATCTGTACATTGAAGCTATTTAAAAAAAAACAACTGGAATAGACTATATAAACGATGGAAAACACGATGCACTTTTTTTAGATTTCTTGGCAGTTTGTCTTTTTATTCGTAATTCACGTAAAAACTACTGGGCCTATTTCGATGCGGTTTTCACTGATAGACAGAAAATTCTTAGACTTAAAATTTGCGGTAGTTTTTATCCTGAGAATCCCGCGGGACTTTTTCTGGGAATTATTTAAAATGGCCAGTTTATAAAAATAATTTGAATTCCTATGTGATTTTTTTACTGGTCGATAGCAGGGGCTAATTCGGACCAGGAGATTACGAAAATGCAATTTTTAGAATTTTTGTCTGTCTGTCTGTTAGGGCATCACGAGAAAACTACTGAACCGATTTAAGTGAAACTCGACATAGAGATACCTTATACCCCGATGCGTAACTTAAGATACTTTTTATCTCGATAAATGATGTTGTTTTAAGGGGATAGCCGAAAATAGCGAAAAAGATGGCGCTGCGATCGCATCTTTTTTGGAAACTACTGAACTTATATGAATGAAACTCGACACAGTGCTGGCTTATAACCCGAGTTAACATTGAGGATGCTTTTTATCCCGAAAAATCACGTCGTTTTCGTGGAATAAACGGAGTAGTAAAAAGATGACGCTGCAATTGCGATATAGACAACCATTGCTGTAATTCAATAACAAATACGTTATCAGGTTGCCCACATGTCATTCATTACGTATTAGGTACTTCAAATCAGATTGGCTGCGACTTTTCTTCGCTTTTCTGAGCAGTTATCTACAATATATTGACTTAGTTCCTTTGTAATTGTGGTGAATTGAACAAAAAACTAAAGTATTGAAGGTTTATATATATATATATATATATATATATAAATATAAAACACCTAATTACATTTTTATGTACGTAACATACAGCTACTACCTACGGTTTTTCCTAGTTAATCAAATAAAAAACAGTGGGCACTTAATGGAAGTATTTGACTTTTATTTTTACGTTAGTTTGTGGGCAATCTGGCAGAAGATTGACCTGAGCCTCAATTCAGCTATTACAATATAGTCAGAATGGTCTACCACTGGTGTCCTGATGGCTGTTTTTACGGCGCAAGTGGTTACCGTTATTGTTTGTGTCGTTATATTGTGACAACTCACGTGACTGAAGGAAGGTGACCCTGTGTTGGTGAGCCGCCTGCGCGATGGCCGGCATCATGGCGGCGCGCACCCGCGGCGCCAGCGCCATCACCGCCCCACGCCCGACCAGCGCCAGCACCGCGGCAGCGCCCTCCGCGTGCCTCGCCGCCGCCTCGCAGACGCCCGCCACCCACGCCCCCGCTCCGATCCCACCGCGAGAACGTTCCCGTACGCACATCTTGTACATATTACTCAGAACCTCACTCTGTTAACAGAACGTCTCATAGCTAAAATGCATATCATTATCACACAATAAAGTAGCACTATACTTACAACAGCAGTTACTGATGTTTAATAAATTACTTCAGAATTCAAATCTAATCAAAACAATCATTCAACACTTTTACATAAATATGTTTTATCAAATAAATGCGGATTGTGATTAATAAGCAATATTAGAAATGGACGATATAATATATAAAATTAACATTGCACAATAATTTAAAAGAAAAAGGGAGTGATTGATATGGAAATCCCATTAGAAGTCTTGTTTTTCAGTAATTACTAATTATATTGTAAGTAATAATTTATTAATATGCTTGTAATTCTTATTTATTTGTTGTTCATCTAACTTAATTATTGAAAACTTTCTTCTATTATAATGACCATCTTAATAGTTAAGTCTCTAAATAAGTAGTCATTGCTCAATACCTTTAAGATAATAGTCCTGCAGTGATGATGAGACATGCAATGTCGTAGCGTGTTTATTCCCAGATACAACAGCGTGTGGTCATTGGAGTGAGTGGTGCGGGCCGCCTCCCGACTGGTCAAGGCACAGCACTCGAGCGCTAGACTACGGCCACCGACGCAGGCGCACATTGCTGCCCACGCTGCAGACACAACTCTCCTTATACAAGTTCTCATGTTCATATTTTTATTCGAAAGCTACTTGAATCACACTCTCAATCAACATCCCATTTGAATTTGGAAGCCAGAGCTGCAAGATCTGTCCCTTTATGTTTGTTTAATAAATTGCCTGTATTTAACTTAATTCAAATATTATATTGTTAAATGGTCGACTAGCTCACATGAGCTTTTCTTTTACTTTTTACTAGTTCTTCTAACTCTTACAAGTGAATTGACATTTGAGAAAAAAACAGTAATGGGCATAAGGCACCTAGAACACAGCACAACATTCCAGTTTTATTTATTCTATATTAATTTTATGTAGTCTAGTTTGATTTCAATTTTATTACCTATCCTAATTGTAACGAACTCATTCATATTGAAATGAATAAGACCGGATATAGATAATATATATAATAATAAATACTTTCCAAGTTGAAAGATCAATATTCTACAGTCATCTGCAGTGAAATAGAAGATTTAATATCAAACTAAAATGTAAGTTTTATATTTTATGAATGTAACTTTTACTATATAAAAATTTGAGAAAAACCCTGTTGGGGAATTCCTGTTGTATAAAAAAACGAAATGGCATCCGTAGCGCTCATTAAGTAGATGGTAACAATGTGGTTTTCACGTCAAATCGTGAAAAGGAAAACCAGTTGTAAAAATCTATATAAATATAAAAGTGCCAAGTAATAGTTTATTTTATTTATACTAATTATAATGGTTCAATAGTCCAATCTTCGGTATTTTTGTGTAAATAAACTTATATACCAATAAATGAATATGTTGTGTTGGTTCTCTATAATATTATAAAATTCTAAAAATGCAATGTCTGTACATTGAAGCTATTTAAAAAAAATAATTGAAATACATAGACTATATAAATGATGGAGAAGACGACGCAATTTTTTAAAGATTACTTGTCGGTTTGTTCGTGATTCACCTAAAAACTACAGAGCCTATTTCGATTCGGTTTTCGCTGATCGACAGCAAATTCTTAGCCTTAAAATCTGAAAATTACTTTTTATCCTGAAAATCCCGCGAGAATTTTTCGGAGAATGAATTAAAATGGCCAGATTAAAAAATCTAATTCCAATGTGATTTTATTCACTGATCGACAGCAAATTTTATGTAATAAAATGTTTCATATTTCTTAACCCGAGAATCCCGCGGGAATTTTCCCGGAAGCGGTTTGTAGTGTTCGAGTGCATAAAAATTAGCCTATTCTGACACAGTTCTCACTAAAACTATAACTTACATTCTTTTTTAAATGCTGCGGTACTTTGAGTCCCGGGAATCCCGTGAGAATTTCAAGTCAAGCGTGGACGAAGTCGCGGGCATCAAAATAAATGCTTAATATTTTTAGAATTTGCGTCCTTTTGTCGATTTGTAGGTTTTTTTTAGAATAGGCTCCGAAACGGCAGACCGGATTTCAAGGATTTTTTTATCGCGAAGCTGGCACGGAAGCAGACGGTCCACCTAATGACATGTGCGTAATGTCGCTTGGTAATGCTTGCAACATCAGGAGCGAGCCAACGCGTTGCCACCCTTTAGGACAAAAGGGATGGAACGTAAGAATGGAACGGAGGTATCAGACAGCAGAAGCAGGATAGGGGAACGCAATAGAAGGATGGAATATTAGGAGGGGAAAGCGGGCCAACTGTCTCTCATCATACGAAATACGATTAGCTCAAGGTTAATCGTTTGACGTCGATTTTCTAAGAGAGCATGGCATCACACCGATCGAGCCTGCCCTCTGTAATCAAGATAATGGATTACAGCACGGTTCTACCACGTAGGCATTAGAAAGATATGAAAAAAAAAACAAAATTGACAAACCTTTTGGGCAGTCATTAGTGAAGGTTTGAAGTAAATTCATAACTGCTTGACGCAGCTGATCAGTCATCATGCACCAGGGCCACAATTTATTCAACGAGGCCGCAATGTTGTCTTCTGCGAAGCTTTCTTTCGCAGGCTGATATTCCACCATCAAGCAATTGATAATTGTTAACAACCAATACAATGTTCTTAATACTGGATTCTAAAGAGAATAAATATATTTTGAGATTAATATAAATTTGGAATAAGTTAAAAAATAATTAAAGCGAATGTGAATAGACAACGGATTATTATAAACTTTTCCATTTAAATTCTACCTAAGAACAACTTCACGATGTCTATTTGGCGAAGATAGCGCTGTGAGAGTAGAAGACGTGAATAAATTGAAAACAATTTCACCTATGAACGTCAGAGTTAAATTAGCCTATATTATATTACAAAGTTTATGTTTTAATATATCCCTTATATACATACATATTGAAACTAATTTTTGATGGTGTTTTTTATCAATCCCGCTTTGAATTTCATTCATTTGAATTAAATATCGAATGTAATGTTCAATCAATTATAACTAAACTACTTCATATTAGGTTGGGGAAAAAGTTTCTTCGCATTTTATATAAAATTCAAAAGGTTTGTTTATAAAGTTTATTTACATTTGACTAAAGTATGTAGGTGCCATTTTGTTGGATAACTTTTTGCCATCTTGTAGGTAGTGACGTGATCCCATTGCTATAAAACATTTTGGGACTTCTGATCAAAAAACTGCGACAAGTGGTTTTGGCAGTCCTCTCGTGATGTTAACCTGACACTGCCTAAGGACTTCTGCAGAGACCGAAACAGGTGAAAATCTGAAGGTGCAAGATCAGGACTATACGGCGGATGCATTAACACTTCCCAGCGAAACTCTTGTGATTTTTGCTGAGTGGCTAAAGATGTGTGAGGTCTAGCGTTATCATGGTGAAAAACCACACCCCTTCTGTTGATTAATTCCGGCCGCTTTCTCTCAACTTTTTGCTTTGATCTCATCAGTTGTTCGCAGTACAGTTCAGAATCGATGGTTCTGCCTGGCGGTAACAGCTCATAATGAATAATGCCCTTCCAATCCCACCATACACACAGCATCACCTTGTTGAGAGTTAACCCGGGTTTCGCCACAGTCTGTGAAGCCTGACCGGCTCTTGACCACGATCTTTTTCGCACGTTCTTGTCGTACGTGATCCACTTTTCATCACCAGTTATCAGCTTCTTCAAAAATGGATCGGTTTCATTACGTCGTAATAAAAATCACAAATGAGTACACGGTTCATCAGGTTTCTTTCAGTGAGCTCATGAGGCACCCAAATATCGAGCTTTTTGTGTACCCAGCTTTTATAAATGTGCCAAAACCGTTTTATGGTCAATTCCCAGTTTTCCAGCTACATCGTAACTACTAAAGATATCTTATTACAAGTTCATACATACTATATGCGAAAAGACTTTTTCCCCAACCTATTATTACACAAGGCCAGATTGTAATCTAACTGTGTACCAATTTGTCTGCCATATAATGAAAATTATTCAACAATAATATTTATTTTAAAAAAATGTCTTTTTTTTTATTGCGAAGCTGGCAAACAGGCATACTATACTGCCCATCTTATGGAAAGTGGTTATCGTCGCCTATAAACGTCTGCAAGGCTAAAGGCGAAGCCAACTCGTTGCCAGCCTTTAATTAGGCTGGGATAGGGAGGATGGGATAGAGGACTGTGATAAGGAGGTAAAGTGGGATACGGGGAGAGAAACATGAGAATTGGAAAAAGAAAGAGAAAGCAAAAACTACATTAAAGTAGTAGTCATAATAGTAGAATACGAGTTATTTTGCCAATAAAGGCTAGAGAATAAAAATTCTTGAAAGGTCAATTGTACACCCCTGTCGCCTATTAGGCATGGACTGACTTGTAGTAAACATTTAGGAATGCAACTTTATATGATAAACTAAAATGAACAAATATCTTTGTGTTAGTCGGACTAGCGCATGGTGCGTTCCTCTATAACACTCAATGAATATGATCTAGTTCTACTAAATTTAACATTGTTTAGATTCTTTACATTATAACTCAAAATCGAAAATTGTACAAACAATACAAATAATGAACCTTCTTGATTAATTTATTTATTTTGTAAATTGCAAGTTATTTTGTTAAGGCATCCTTTTAATAACGAAAAAAAAATATTTTCTCTTTGATACAAATAAATAGGTATTCTCAAGATTTTATGTGACATCGGAGTGAGACATGATTCCTGTTTACATTAAGTATAAGAATCCTAAAAATATTCCTACGATATCACTCACATGATTCACGTTCCTAATAACATCAGCCGGCTTCCCCATCATGGAAAGATGGTCCCGCATCGCCCTCAACGAGTCGAGCACAGAGCGCGGCGTGCAGCGGTGCACGGCGTACGCACGGCTGCGTGCACTACTCGCCATTACAGAGCACAAACAGGAGCTCACTGACACCCAACGGTCATCTGACAAGGAATATTTTGCTTATGTAATGTTTAAAAAAATAGTATTTACTATTAACATGGAAGAGGAATAACTACGACTATTCTTTTATTTATTTTCTGTAAAACAGACCCTAAATTTACTAAAAATTTTAGTCTTATTTAATACTTATTTTATTTAGCGAGCTGAATTTATTTACTGTAGTTGTCATTAAAATGACCTATCTAAAGTTTCAATGAAGTTAAAACCAGCGTCATAAAAATATACAAACTGTCACTTTGCTACGTAATAGCCTATTATAGTTTAGATCTACGACACTAAGATATTCTAAAGATTAGATAACAAAGATTATTTCGATAAAATACTTTTTACAACTGTTAAGAACAAACACTATTAGGATTAAATAAGAAGTCTTATGCAATGTACTAATTCAAAAAATATCTGGAACTGACAAACATGATAAATAGCTTAATAATTCATCATTATCCAAAAAACCATATAATCGTGTGAGTTCTTTAATTGAATATTATAATTTTTTATACTTAAATGTAAACTATAAAAAAATAAAACTAGTATCAAGTTAAAATATGTACCTTGACTAGACTGATAC
Source organism: Dendrolimus houi (assembly GCA_039645545.1). NCBI lineage: Eukaryota > Metazoa > Arthropoda > Insecta > Lepidoptera > Lasiocampidae > Dendrolimus > Dendrolimus houi. The sequence continues at coordinate 11,411,119 of CM077127.1, read as the reverse complement.
TTCTGTGTCTCCAAACTAACTTTGTGATACAAAATTAACAGTGATTTACAAATTTCTTCAGCCATGTATTCCGGTTGACAATTGTCAATTGTTCCTTCGTCACCTGAACAATTTCTTATTACATTGCCATGGTTAAAAGGTGATTTCATATTGTCATAAAACTCGATACATGAATCATCTTTTGACTTGTCCGTACGTCTATTATTTACTGCCGATTGTAGCAACTGTGATAGGCAATATAAACCAGCATCTTGTAACTCTGCAAATATACAACAGGTATTGGCAATTTATAATACACTATAACATATATTCGTTATTAATACATGACAGAATATTAACGTAATATTGTTTTGCTAAGAACGTACGGTAACTGCATTTTTGTAACAGCTTATTTTGGTGAGCAAAAACTGTTACATATCTATTTTTATTTATAATAGAAGCTCGTAAACATCCAATTTTCATCTTTTGTCCCTATGGTATCTACTTTTGTATACCAAACTTCATGAAGATAAAAGTAAAGTAAAATGGGAACAAACTAGCATACAAACAAATTAACAAACTAACTTTCAATTTACATATTATTATATTACAATTAGTCCACTATGTATGTATAATTTATTCAATGAAGCTGATTTATTATTTTAAGAAGATTAAATCTACAATAAGTATATTAAATAGTTTACACGAACACTACACTTTTGGGTAGCAGTAGTTTGCATATAAAGAAAATATTTTACCAGTTTCGTCAATTTCTAAGCACTGATGCAACAATCGAAATATTCCATCCGACGAGACTTCCCTCAAATAGGTCCAGACGCTCTCGGCAGCTGCTCTTTCAGGGAGTAAGGCGGCTAAAAGAAATAACGATTGCTTTTTTGATAATAAACAATCAGTATTGTCCTCATCTGAAAATATGTAAATATAAAAAATAAGCAAAATTAACTTTCATAACTGATAAAGAATGTATGTAATAAAATCATCAAACATGGCATGTTACCAAAATACTGATTCAAGGTTCGAATGATAAGAAAGAATAAGAAAGGACGAGGAAAATCTGACGAGTTCCAAACTAAGACTAAGCAAATTGTTTAATTATATTATTAAATTCGCAGGAATTTGCACATACAAAAAAATAATATATTCTATTTTTATAAGAAATAATTACAAAACATCGTAAAAACGAAACTATATAATTATAACTTAATTCATATAAATTATCAGATTGTCTATGAGGAAATATGGTCGCAAGAAACTGAGAGTATACATAGAATTTTAAAATGCTATTTTGTTAATTATAATTCTACAAAAAACATCACCAGTGCAAATTCTTTTGGGATACGCAGTAACAACAAATATTTAATTTTTCTACGTCATTTCATGCGATCTTAGGCATCCCTTAGTGTAATGTAATGGATCTGTTGATGCGCATATAATTTAAACAACAAACGTTAAACAAGAACTTTAGTTATGGATATTTGCTAAAAATGTAATTTAGACACACTTAATCTTCCTCACAACAAACAAGGAGTTGTCTTCACTAATAGTGAGAATATTTTACCAGCTGTTGCTTCAGGGACGGATAAGAATATTACATACTATTGGTACGTATTGTATTCAACAACTTATGGTTGCTGGGTTTTTGATAGAAACTTGAAAACATTACTTTGCTGCGTAGTTTTATTATCAACTAGAATATGCCCGCGAATTCGTCCACACTTGACTTGAAATTCCCGCGGGATTCCCATGACACAACAAACATGACACTGCAGCATTTAAAAAAGAATGTAAGCTATCGTTTTAGTCAAAACTGTGTCCAAATTAGCAAATTTTTATGCACCCGAACAACTAAAATCGGTTTCTGGAAAAATTTCGCGGCATTCCCGGAATAAAAAATCACACATTTTATTACATAAAATTTGCTATCGGCCAGTGAAAAAAATGTCATTGGAATTAATTTATTTTTATCTGGCTATTTTAAATCATTCCCAGAAAAATTCCCGCGGGGTTCCCAGGATAAAAAGTAGCGGATATTTTAAGTCTAAACATTTTCTGTAATCTGCAAAAACCGCATCGAAATCAGCCCAGTAGTTTTTACGTAAATCCCGAATAAACAGACAAACCGACAAGAAATCTAAAAAACTGCATCGTGTTCTCCATCGTTTATGTAGTGCACCGGTTGGCAACCTTCCAGCAGGCAGGGGCTACTAGGTGGCAAAATCTAATTAATATAGGCGGGCCGCAATCGTGATAAATAGATAGACAGATAGATAACACTTTATTGTACACCATTACAGAAAACTATATGTGATATATAAACGAAAAAACATTTTGTTTTATTCAAAAAAAAAAATTTTAATTCAAAGTTCAGCAGATAGGGAGACGGCGCACCTGATGGAAAGCGGTTACCATCGCCTATGGACATTTGCAATACCAAAGGTGCTACAAATACGCTGCTGCTCTCTTACCGAAGACTGGAACCTGGCCACTAATGCCGGAACACAATTCAAGGTTATTATGGCGGCATACTCTAGACCAGGGGAGGTGGTAGCCATCTAGACGGACAAATATCCTACTACCTGGCGGTGGGTCGTTTTGTCGCTTCTTACGACAGGCCTCCCGGCCGCAGGAAATTATATTCTTTGTACATTCCTGCACGGATAGACGGTTGTCTATCCGTGCAGGAACGAGTAAATAATAACAAAAAAAATAAACATACACCACAAAGTATATAACTACAAACTTCAATGTGACGATTGAGGTTGTATTTGAGCGCCTATTGGTGTATGTTAGCTTTCATGTTAGCAGTTGCAATTCGTAAAATGCCTCTTAAGTGCTCACCTGTGAGACGAGAAGCATATTTATTTTTTCGATAATTAAGGATTGAAAATTTTGTTCGCATAAATAACTATGTACTAACAAATGTTGTACTTATCTGCTGAGCAAACCTTTTGAATTCGTATTAGCGTGTTCACTGTAATGAACGATTGCTTTTTCCCGCCTACTTAATAATTACGTTATAATCGCGTAACACACACACACACACGCACGCACGCACGCACGCGCACGCACACGCACGCACATACGCACGCATACATAATTTAATAAAATTAATGTAACTGTAAATAAACAATTTCACGAACAGAATTGAACCAATTAGGAATGAGGTCCCCAAGATGCAGGTCGACCTAGTTTGGGGACCAATGAGCTTAAAAAATTGTGAATTATGTTTTTCTCGATAACTGATTTTATTTATTATTATAATAATTATTTATTTTGGTAAGTATCTACAAAAGTTTTATTTATAAAACAGTCACGGGCTAGTATTATCTATGAGACACAATGGAACCCATAGATAATACTTTGATGGAACCCTTTGGAGTTCTCAAGGCTTATTTCAAAAATTTATAACAACTTAACATTTAAGCAAAGTGAGAATTTTGTACATATTCTTGAATCATTGTGACAGTGACAGAACATCCATTTTAGTTGCGGTGCTTTACTATATATTAAATTACATACATTTTATCAGAAAAGTTATCTATCATTTTAGTATATAAATTAACAAATATATTACTCATAACGAAAACATAAAAATGCACTACTTAAAGTTACTGTCAGTAATATCTTATAGTGGGTTTCTTATACCTTATTATCCACTCATTTGCTTTACCACTGGTCAAAATTTAACATAATCTCCATACAAGTAATATCTTTCTATCGATGGTAAGGCAAGTGAATGCATAGTAAGATATATAAACCAGCCAATAGAAACCCAGATTTAACCTATACTTTGCTAGTCACTGACGCGAAACATAGACTTAAATAATTATAATGAATCAAACAATAACTGCAATATACTATGTTAACTGAACCGACTCTGATTATCTACGGTAGTTTCTCTTTATGTTTCAAGTGGCCTGGAAGACTAATAATAGCAAATCGAGCCTAAATCGCTACTTTTAGTGCCAAGGATACCTAGCAAGTCTACACTAGACCGCACGCCATACTGCTAATAAATGAAATGGTTAACCAAGCCCATAACAATAGTACTGACTTGCCAAGCCATTTAAACAACAATAGGGCATTTAATCATTGGTTGCTTAAACTTTGAACACGTTCTTTCGTAATGCCTACCCAAACATGATGAGAGACCAGAGTAGCTAAGCGATTTTTTTATATGCGTGTACCGTCCATCTGTCACAGTCATTTTTTTTAAACGGCTTAGTTTATACGTCTAGTCATCGCAGCGGACAACGAACTACTTGCTAGCGCAAATCGGGGGCGCACATATTAATCGTTGCTCTATCTCGCTCGCACATCACCCGTCCCACTCACACACTGTGCTATACATTGTACTAGCAGTACGACTTGTTAAAGATTACTGTTTTCAAAATAAATTAGTTCACTTCAGTTCACATCAGCACTCGATAGTGAATACTACTCTCTGCCATCTGAAGTATCATTTAACCCCTACCTTTCTCTGCTACAGGTTTATATTTAAAAAAAGTTTAGTAGGACAATGTTCTCTATAAGCTGCTACCCATGTAATGAAATCGTGAAATGAAAATAGAAGTGGTCGCCATGCGTAATTATAACTGAGGGGTGAATTATTTTAATATACTATTGGCTTCTGAGGTCATTAATAAGATTTTTTTAAATAACGATGTTTTGTCACTATTTTATTTAAATCAATAGATTGAGAAACGTTCGCTACCAAAGCGAAACGTACCCCAGGCCCCCAGCCTTCTTAGGTTTTAAACGATGAAGTGAAAAATTCTGAAAAAAATCAAAATGACTTAAACATACTTTCAGTGAAAATTTGTTTAATCAAATAGACATATAATATAAACAAATATGTAAATATTTGGGATTAAATTCTTTATAGGGTTCCGTAGACAAATGGCGTTCGTCATCTCTATAGTGCTTGTTAAAACCTTAAAATAATTATTGCGGTACTCGCAGTTATTGACAACATCAAATTCTAAAAACTGATAACTCTATAGAAACTTGAAAAGTTATGTGATATTATTGAGAAACTTCCTAGAGCAATAAAAGATTAACAATAGAATGCGGATATACTCGTTCAAATCCGCTTATTTTGATATTTAATTGAAGATAATGAAATCATCATATAAAACTGATAATTTGTGTCATACCTACAAAATTCTCCCATCTTATCTTACATCGCTGGAATATCATTGCTACCTAATACATTTTTTTTTATTCTAACTAATTTCGACAGCTCATATCCTGGAAGTGAAAAACTTTACATGGTTTTGCTTAAAACTACGACGGTAAAAAGATACAAAGAATACTACAGCTGACGCTATTAGAAACAAACATTTCCATTATTCATTTAATTCCGTATTCAGCTATAAATTTTATGAGAAATATTATTTGGAAAAAGAAACAACTTGCCAAAGTTTTCATATCCATTTATACGTAAAAATGTCATAAGTGTTTCCTGTATTGTAATATAAAAACTTTGGCAGACGCCAAGAGCGAGATAAGGAATTTTAGAACGTAGGATGACGAAGATAATTTTTTATAGTATTGTTAAGAGTTGCAGGACTCGAATTAAAATACCGTTGGAATTATTATAGAGTTTATTAGAACTATACAAACACGTATAACACAAAATATAACCGAACGTAATAAGTCCAAACGTTATGCAGAAGATTTTAATTCAAATACACGCGCAAAGTCTGTCACTAAATAGATTACCGAATGTACACAAGTCTTGCTTCGCTCGTGGTTATCGCTCGACTGCCGATCTCTCCATTGGGGCATTGCTTTATACTACACAGATGCAATATGCCCGACCGCGTGACCGAATTTCTTAGAATCAGTTTGCACTTTTAAATCCGAGACACCTGGCAGTGATCACAATACAACAACAGGCTATAAAAGATTACAATACACAATGGACTGTTTTTTTAAATCACAAGTTTTAAACACAAAGTAAACAAAAGAAGTCCAAATACTGAAAGGTAATAAAATGTGTTTCTACGGGTATGCAGGTGTGAATTTATCTTTGTTGGCGTCTAGGTCGTAACAGTATTATGAAACTAAATAAATAAATGAAATAAACTTCACAGTTTATTAGGTTTATTACAAATATAATTATAAACATATTGTCAAACACGTACACAAATCACACATTCAAACAACACATACACGAAGTAACATAAATGAGGTATGTGGGACAGTATACGAAGAAGCATGGGAACGTAAATGACAAGATAGAAGGTAATGGAGGGGAGATGATTAAAGGAAAAAAATTGAAACAATGATTAATCAAGTCCCGAAGAATAACAGACGAAATAAAAACTTACAAAAAGATGAGATGTCACTTGGTACGATCACTATTGGAACGTTCGGGATGGTATCTGATTATCAACGTAGATGGCTCACGAATTGTATTGGATAATTATTTTTATTTGTCTACAACACATCTAATACAATACAAATAAAAAATGGTTACGCACCTATGTCTAAAGCAGTCATTGTGGCCAGAAAGTTATGCAAGCAGTCTTTTGTTCCGGCAAGCGTCGTCCGCACCACTTTATGGACTGTCACAGAAAATAGCGCACGTGTGACCGCAGTCTGTACTTTATAATTTTCCTCTCTTGACCCTTTCGACCAGGATGCGCATCTGCCGAAACATTGGTCGAAAAATATATAACCCAAACTATGTATGCATGTTTAAAAGCTGATTTACATTGATCCAGCTGCTGACTTCATACTGGCATCGTGCAAATTGATTTGAAATCAGTACAGCGCTACCGAGCCTGACTGACTTCAATATTCCCGATTGAATATTTTGAAGTCAGCCCGCTCGCCAAGCCAGTAGCTGAATCAATGTTAATCAGCCTTGAGCTAGCTAATCTGAGGAAACTACCAGTTTGGATTGAATCGTATTTTTTTATTAGATATATTAGTCGTTGAGGATGTGCCTAATGTTCGCAAAGATCGCATATCGAAGGAAGAGGTGGTGGGTCGAGTGTATATGTATAAGCTAAAACTAGTGCACATAAAAACTCGGGGTACCACTAGCTATAAAAACGTCAAACAAAAAATAATATCTCACAATATTTAGCACATTTTCACTATATTAGAACCGTGTGTCCACTAAAATTTTCACCACTCGCCTAAAATTCTCTCACAGTCTGACCTAGAATCATATAACAGTTAAGAATATATAAGAATTTCAGAAAGGTAGTTAGTACTTTACTAGACACACCTAATCGAGCAAAAAAATCGCTAACTTAGCAATGTTCACAACTAACTGTGTAGAGAGTTAAAATAAACAGTAATATAAAAATATCTTTAAATCGTCCTCACGTAATCATTATAAGATTCAGCTTGTTCCTTTTAAGGCTTACGGCAAACTCAAATATTAATGTGATTTTGGCGCGTACCAGCATTACCTGAATAACAAACGGTACAGTCCACGGTCGTTCCACTCCTGCGCAGGGCACCGCGTGAAGGCGCTAATATTGTTCAGGGCATCGGCCAGGGCCGTCACCAGCGCAGCTGTGGGCGGAGGCCGAATACGCTGGGAACGTAACGGGGATATTCTTACGTCTCCACTTTTTCGTGTCCGCACTTCAAACTCTGAACGACGCTCCAAATCGGACAAAGATATATTAGGCTCTAAAATGAAAATAAGAATACTTCGTATATAATATTATATATCTAATATTCTAATATAATAAAATCTCGTGTCACTGTATTCGTGGTCGAACTCCTTCGAAACGGCTTAACCGATTTTAATGATTTTTTTCTATATTTGGTAGGTATGAGAATAGGTCTTAATGTATTTATCACCCTTCCATGGTGTTTTCTTATTTTTATGGCAGAACAACTTTTGCCGAGTCAGCTAGTGTAAGTATGTATATATTATTTTCTGCCAATATTTATGATACAAAAATAACTATACTTACTAGTGCACTCTCCCTTAAAACACGCTAGTGTTATATGTATCTTCATTTACTAACACATACTTTTGATGTATAAAATAATATCCAATTGGAAAACGGTGAATAAAATTTCAATATTACTGATATCACGTCTCTGGCGTGAGTTTAAGTGTAGCCCTTGAGCCACTACCGCAATTGAATTTAAATGGTATAGCTATTAAATATGTTTATAAGGCCGTCGTAAAAAACAGATTACTGCGTTATAATGACATCATCACGTCTTATTGCCAAATAGAACGTAGCTGTACTTCTAAATAATCCGCGAGTGAATTCATATATTAGCCCAAAACCCCAATACAGGCCCAGGGCTATCCAATTTTTAGAAGGACAGACACCACGTTATCGACGTTTTGCGAGCGTGTCATGCTTGGATGCATGAGGTGAGCGCGATGTGTTCCGCGCGCGCTCACCTCTCCTCCCGTGGGTCGAGTGACAAACTGCACCACGCAGGACTAGACCATGAAAATGCCGGAGGATAAAAGTAGTCCCCCGGCAGTGGAAGTGGCTTCCAAAGCCCCCGCCTGCCAGGGCACGCGGAGTTGGAATAGTTTCCGCTTTCCCGTAGCCCTGGCATAAGACGCAGGACGGAACACCCAGGGGTTTTAGTGGTTATCTCTAACTGGGGAGTGGCAATGGCACCTGCCCTTGGTTCTGCCCTTGTCGCGGCCTCTAGTCCTCAATAGGAATTCCCCTAGCTAAAAAAAATGGTTTTACACAGGGGTAATCGATTGGTCAATGTGCAGGTTTGCGAACTCACGCCACTGGAATGTGACACTGATACGATAAAAACATTAAAATGACTTTATTTTAATGTTTTTATAATTATTAGTTCCCTGTTGATGGTCTTAGACGTAAACTGATTTGTTTGAAATTTTAGCCAGATACTTTAAGAGACAGAAGACGAACACAGCATACTTTTCAACCTATAAAATGTAAACTTTCGTATGGGAAACGCAACCACAGTTTAAACAAAATCTCAATAATAGATAAAAGAAATCTGAATGTAAAGATTCCAAGTATGTTTTATCTAATCCGGATAGATAGCATGTTGTTATTCTCTCTAATCTGAAGTACTAGTTCCTATTGGCCAACAACTTAAGGATATTCCCAGTTGTGTTCTTACATTTTAAACTAAAGCGGTTAAAAAGTAAAGGTGACTGCTTTCGTCGATTCATACTACGAAAATGAAAAATAAAGTGCAACTTTCTACTGTGCGTTACACCTACCAGTAAGTAAATCTAGCCACGTGATCGATTCTCCAAAATTAGCCGCTTTAGACCCCCGAATCTTAGATTATGGCTAGTCTAATTGAAAATTTAAACCAATCTAACTATAAAGCTATAAATGAAGTACCAGAGATATCACGAATGCGACTTCGACTGCTATTCAGTATTCAGCCGAATAATAAATCACGTAAAGAAAACGCAATAGAAGACTGTGACCTAGGCTCAGTACTTATAGTCTTGAAGGAGACTATAAGTAGGATACAATTTAACTAAATTTTCTTTTATTGTACTAAGTAGTTCAAAAACGCAATTATTACTAAAAATGTATCTGTATCAATCACATATTATTGATAACTAGCGGTCCCGGCAGACGCTGACTTGCCCTGAAAAAATAAAAATCGAGGACCCGATCTTAGTGCCACCTACCGGTTCCAATTGTGAATATAAACCATCCGGGGGCCCATTCAAGTACACACAAAAATCGGTCAAATCGTTCTCAAATCATGCGTGTTCATACATTTCTGAGATTCATTTCTATTTATATAGATATAAAAGCACGTTTTAATGCTGTTCAGGGCTATTTCAATTGATTTTTCATTTTAATCTGACGCTTTAACTAGGTTTCAAAACGTCAAATTAAAACGTTGATTCATATAGAAACAAACTTGAACGGGTAAAACAGTATAATTATGTTCACTAGTGGCGAAAATATATCCCACATTTTACCCATAACATTACTCCCAAAATTTATATTTGATTATAATTTAATATACTTCATATACTCAAAAGATATTATTAAATTTTGTTGAAAGTATTATTTAGGTTCTAACAGTGTTTTTTTCCAGAATTTACACACACGCAAGAGGACTACACACTTTTAAGGACTTTAGAATCGCATATCTCGCCACCAAAATGTTTAAACATAAATTCACTGAGTATAATATAGAATATACATCCCTGTCATATGTCATCCATAGAAACCCAGACATTTTTGAGACAAACGACTGTGACATACGAATAGGTACGTAGACGGACGGGCGGATCGATATAATCAATTTATAAAACGACGCCAATAGTCATTCAAATCACACTATGCAGATACAACTCACCTATAAAATGTTTATATTCCAGCATATTACAAAATTCAACAAGAATGTCCAAGCAGCTCTCCAAAAAAGTGCTATTTTTCAAATGCTCAAGGACGTCACATTCTAAAAGCTGTAATAATTAAAAATTCGTGATAATTATCCATCTAGATTTTTTAATCATTATAATTGGAAATACAAGTTTCTGGTTATATGCACGAGGGTTAGCAAATCTAAGTTAAATAAATTTAAAGTTTTTGAATAGAGGGTAAGACGGTTTAAGTAAAAAATGAAAATTTTAAAATAAAAAACATATTAACCGATCACTCAGTAACGATAACACAGTCCTATGTACACAATTAGAAATTACAATAACATGTAAATTCTGTAACATTGCATAATAAAGAATTATGTAATTTATGTAAACAGTTCATTAAAGAAATAATTTTTATTAAGGTTTAAACAATAATTAATCTATAATATTATAAAATTCTAAACATGCGGTGTCTGTACATTGAAGCTATTTAAAAAAAGCAACTAGACTAGACTGTATATACGATAGAGAACACGATGCCATTTTTTTCGTTTTGTCCGTTTGTTCGGGATTTACGTAAAAACTACTGGGCTGATTCGGATGCAGATTTCGCTGTAAAAGCAGCCCATAAATGCCCCACTGCTGGGCTCAGGCTTCCCACTGTAGGGGAACGGACAGTATACCCGCCACGCTTGTCTAAGGCGGCTTGGCAGGTTTGACAGGTTTGACACATCAGTTATCTCGATGTGCAGGTTTCATCACGATGTTTTCCTTCGCCGTTATTAGTACGTGGTAATTGTAACAATATGCACATTAGGTCAGAAAACTGCCTAAGTGGTGCATGCGTTCCGGTCAGGATCGAACCCGCGCCCTTTGAGTTTGGGACGCGTACGCTAACCATTACGCTACCACGAGTTTTCGCTGATCAACAGCTAATTCTTAGACTTAAACTCTGCGTTACTTTTTATCCTGGTAATCCCCCGGGAATTTTTCTGGGGTTTATTTAAATTGGCCAGATTAAAAAAATCGGTAGCAAATTTAATGTTATAAAATGTGTGATATTCTTTATCCTGGGAATCCCGCGGGAATTCTCCCAGGAACAGTTTGAAGTTGTTCGAATGGATAAAAATTAGCTTATTCCGACACAGTTTCAACTAAAACGATAGCTTACATTCTTTTTTAAATGCTGCGATATTTTTATTCCGGGAATCCCGCGGGAATTTCAAGTCCAGCGTAGACGAAGTCGCGGGCAAATCCTAGTAAACTATATGACTCGTTAAAATTGTGACGTCATAGGCCAATATTCTCATACAGAATCAAGGAGGCTGTGACGTTTTGTGCGATGATAAAAAGTCTCTCATTTGACTGGACTGTCAAATACCCAAAATTGCACCTATCAAATTATATGTATATCAATGTCGTAAGTCAATTTGTCTGAGTGTTTATACATCTGTTTATTCCTACTTTGCGAGCTTGGAAGTGAACCGATTAACACAAAAATTTATATAACTATATATACTTTCCACTTTTGAACGTTTTATCTTTGATCCTTTTTGGCCCCGGAAATGGAATAGCTTCCGATATACAAATTCCATATTTTACATAAACGTATCCGGGTGGAAATCTACAGCCAGGTACAACTTAAGACACTTATGTCGAGTTTAAACTACGCCACAAGTATTCGAAAATCAAAATACACGTAAAAAAACACTAATAAAATATAGAAATTAATTTATTTATAACAACATATTCAAACAATGAGATAATTTAACATCACATGTGTATGCGAAGAGCAAATAAGGACAATGTTATTGTGTACAAAAAACAGTGAACACTTCAAATGCGTTACTTTTATATTGTGATTTGACCTAAAAACTCAACACTGACATGCAATATCACAAGATACCTATTTATTTTCCAAACGATTCACACTATGACAAAGAGAGAATACTTTTTAAATACGCGGGAATTATATAATCTAATTAAACTTAAATTAACAGTGTTCCAGGTAATTTTATTAAGTACTATTAATAATCTAGTCTTATCTTATTAGCCGTATATTAGTAATACTTTAAGTTCAGTGGGCCCGAGTGAGACCTATCACACGGCAGTAAACTTCAGCCATATGCCACCTTTATTCTTCAACATGACACTTCGAGGATCATACTCAATAGTTGGAGTAGTCTTGGAACACGGTTCGACAGTATACGAGCTGAGGATAGCAGCTAATCCTGCCACTACTGTCAGCTGTGCGAAGCGAGTTCCTGTAAACAAAAGGTTTTCATCATTTGTTTCTTCCAACCGTTATTAGAATAACAACAGAATCTATGAGAGTTTATATTGATATAATATTGACATGAAACAAGAGTAAACATTATCACAAAGTATACTATCTGAATTCTACAAAACAATCAAGACTGTTATATATCTAAGCTCAGGGTTTGCTAAGGTTATTAAAGAATACCGATAATAATAGTTGTTTTCAAAACTTTCAACGTTAATCCAATAACAATGGCACCGGTTTTAAAACGCGAGTATTTATAAATATCCTTTAAATATTAAATTAAAACATGCGAAGTACAATCTATTGTTCATATTGTTATTTTCATATAAAACATACCTGGGCATGCTCTTGGACCATCACCGAACGCTAGAAATCCTCTAGGACTCAAATCATCTTTGAAGCGATCCGGATCGAATTTATCAGGATTGGGAAAGTATTCTGGATCTCGTTGTATGCAATGAATTGGTATTAGTATGGCATCTCTTACTTTTACGTTCAAGCCTGTTCCATTTAGTTGACAGGGCGCTGTACAAAGTCGGGTGGTGAGTGGCGTGGGTGGATGAAGTCGCAATGTTTCGAGGACTGATTGAGTAACGAAACGCATCGCGCCCACAGCCTCATAATTCAACCCTCCATATTTGTCAGTGCATTCGAAAATTTCGTTACGTACGGCATCTTGAAGATCTTTATCTCTTGCAAGCTCATATAAACAAAATGATAGTGTTGTCGACGATGTCTCTAATCCGGCCAGCATGAATATAAATGAATTGGATGTAATTAATGCATCCGTCATTGCAAAACTGCTTTCTGTCTTTTGTACATTAAGCATTAACTGCAGAAAATCATGTCTTTGAAAGCCTGTACTGCGCCTGTCGTCAAGTACTTTATTAATAATAGACGTAAAAAAAATTTCTACATCGAGCGAGTACGACTTGAGATTCAAAAACTTAAATAATCTAGGGAAAAAAGTACGACAGTAACGTTTTAAGAGTGTAGCTCTGTCGATTTTAAACATGTTTTGAGACATTCTTAGGAAAGGTGAATCTCCATTTTTCAAAGACCCTGGGTTAAAACCAAACGCGCAGCTACCGATGACATCCGTGGTGAAGCGCGTCACGATATTGGGAACATTAACTTCATCAAGTACCTCTGCCTTTAAAGTGTCTTTAAGGACTTGAGCGCAGTCTGCTATCAACGGAAACATTGCTTTCATTTTCGCTGAAGAAAATGTTGGTGTGACAATTTGCCTCATCGCTTTCCAATCACTGCCGCTCATATTAGCCAGATTACGAAGCAAAGGCTCACGTTTTGTATCTGTTGCCACTGACACCCGGTCGCTGAAGTTAGGAAATTCTTTTGAGAAGATATTTTTGACAAGATCTAGATCTATAACCATTAAAGTTGGTCTGCGAGCTTGAAAAATACCCACATATTTTTCATTGCGATAGTTGTCGTAGAAAAATTGTAGCATTTTTGTGTAACTGCGTCGCATCAAAAAAGTTGCCCCAAAATTCCCAAATATCGGACAAGGTTCCCTATAAGGTACATTTCTGAAGAACCAATATTTTCGACCATTTGTTACATAATGAAAAACAGCTAATAAAATAGTCATAAACAGTAAAAGAACTAATAGCATTACACTGAGCCACATTTTCACTGTCTCACTAACACCAAGAACTGCTAGAAGCGGTCAAAGTTTATTGTTTTTTAACGTTCAGCGAACCGGCATCCCCGCGGCGTTTGTAAACAACGCGATATGAGAACGCGCGCAGCGCGACGAACCGATATGGAGTGTTTGTGTAGTGCTTGCGGCGTTCGCGGCAGCCACTGATCAAGTGATCCACGTCGCTGCACTGCGAACGCCAAGATAAGCCCTACTACGCTGCGACAGTCAAGGCCGCGTAAGTTGTGCACTATGTACTATGCGCATTGTCGCGTTTATCCACATATCATCCCTTAAAGGTATCTATTGTATTCATAACCACTGCTAATCGTAAAGAACTAGGGATAAAAACAACATAAACGATCTTTCAAAAAATTATATATCGTTGTTAAGGATCGTTATTCCAATCCAACAATTCCATGTTGTTAAAATCAGATGAAACATCCATAGGTACCTGGTTCTTGACTAACAATGTTTGATTATCGATGTTTAATTATTGTCTTTGTGTATTTTCCGAAAAACTGAACTACTTGACAATTGTGATAACTTCTGTACTCAGTAAACAGTTGGTACATAAAGTTGGCTCTATACCATAAAGTAAGAAAGAAACCATTTATTCTGATCCAAGCTATCAAAATTGTTGTTATTAAATCAACGCCTGTAAAAATAATTAAAATTCAGTTACTTAAATATATTTTCTGAAATATCGATGTTTCACGATTGATTGTAAACATCGATATTTTACTTGAATATAAAACAATGAAGTAAATCAAAATCTTTAGTTGACCTGAATCAAGCGTATTATCAATAAAGTATAATAATTAAGTGAAATCACTGCATCAGCTATATTTAAAACTAGCTGTGCCCGCGATGTTGTCCGCGTGGAATTTGCTTTCAAAACCCCCCGATTTTGAAACATTCTTCATTGCTGCTCCGCTCCTATTGGTCTTAGCGTGATGATATATAGCCTATAGCCTTCCTCGATAAATGGGCTATCTAGCGCTGAAAGAATTTTTCAAATCAGACCAGTAGTTCCTGAGATTAGCGCGTTTAATCATACAAACAAACTCTTCGGCTTTATATATTAGTATAAGATAATTACATTAATCATTTACAAAACAAAATACCACTTTTATCAATTACCAGATTACCCTACAAAATTATCGATCACATCTAAACTAAGTCGATTCATAGCGTCAACTGAGTTAATGTCATAGATTTTGGATAAAATTTCGAATTATTAATATTAGTAAAATGGTAAAATAATAATTAATAAATTTAAGGTGAAAGATGCAACAACGAGGATAAAACCACGTATTTTCCCAACGGCATGTTTAATCGTTTTCAAGACTCCATGCGTCATTATCACCAGTGTTATAGCTACAGTATCTGTCATGGTAGTGGGTGGTCCTATTGACATAGTTACCATTATAATATTTATTGCTTGTCGTTACTTCAGAACGCGTTTCAAGTTTTAAAACGACCTGTTTAATATAATGACGAGTAGTTTGAACTTTCAGAAACTATATATTTTATATACATTTTACTATTTACTTCGCTAATATTATTTAATTTATTTATTTAATAATTTCGCTAATATTCTATAGTCAGCACCAAAGTTGATTATTTTTCCAGATTAGCGGCAGATGCCTGCACACCACCTTATGTTTGTACAAAAAAGTGTCTATTATGCGGCCACTTGTTGCCAAGTAAAAGTGGCCATAAAGATACACATTCGACAAAGTGGAGCAAAGTGCTTCATTTTGTCGAATGTTTATCTTCTTCCCTAATAAAAATAAAATAATTATGAATGTACAAGTCAGTGGTGTTAAAAACGACTTTATTTAATAGATTAATTTTATTAAACAAGTTTAACTCTTTGGGGATCTTTACATTCTCTTGGCTATCGAGTACCCTATATTTTTTCAATAAGTCATCTAGGCCTAAGGAATATAATCAAAATCATTATATAATCGAGTAAGATTATTCATCAATATGAAATCAGTACACCTCTTTTTTAACATAGCTTCGATCATTCCCCGACATCCTGTAGAAGCCACACAGCTGGTTACCACAAATGTGGGGCATTACACTTAAAATATACATTCCTATAATATAGCACTTCATGTGCAATCGCTCTCATAGAAAGGGATACTCGTGTGAAATAATATTCAAATACTACGATATGTCCGCGACTTCGTCTACGCTTCGCTTGAAATTCCCGTGACACAAAATACCGCAGCCAATGATATTATATCTTATAATATCATTGACCGCAGCATTTGAATAAGAATGTAAGCTATCGTTTTAGTGAAAACTGTATCGGAATAAGCTAATTTTTACGCACCCGAGCAACTACAAACCGTTCCCGGGATAATTCCCGAGATAAAAATCACACATTTTATTACATAAAATTTGCTATCGATGCGTGAAAAATCACTTTGCAATTCAAGATTTTTAAATCTGGCCATTTACACCATTCCCAGAAAAATTCCCGGGGAAAAAGTGGCGCAGATTTGAAGTCTAAAAGTTTGCTGTCGATCAGTGAAAACCGCATCCAGTAGTTTTTAAGTGATCCCGAACAAACAGACAAGAAATCTAAAAAAAATGCATCGTGTTCTCCATCGTTTATATAGTGTATTCCAGTTGTTTCTTTTTAATGCTTAGAATTTTATAATATTGTAGATAGATTTAATTTAAGCTCTTTTATCAGAAGAACTACAGGTGGCTAGCAAGGATCTAAGTACAATTTGGTATATTCTGTTTCTATTGTATATCACAGCAAAAAGGTGATTTGCACTGAAAATTCACGTTGTATTGAATATAATTAAATGTTTCAAATTTGAGTGAGAATGTCCAAATGAATTGGATATCAATTAATAACATCTTACTTATTGGTTTTTAAGTTATATAATAATTATTTTCTTATTGTTACTCTATCGTTGCTCTATCGATAATAAATCATTGAATAATACAGTCTACGCTCAATGCACACATATTTCACCTTTATTAAAAAGAAGTCTTCAAGAACCGGTATCTAAAAATATGTATTTAGTATCAAAAAAAAACAAAGCACTTGGGATTAGAAGGTTAACACGTTATTAAATGTATGGGACGGTATATGGTACAATAAAAAGTTAATATAACTTCGAATTGAATGGACATTTAAATAATTCCAGATCGACGACATACTATATTTGATAGCTCAAGGTTTAAGGCTTCTGTTACTGCAGAATGTTCAAAGTGAGGTGCAAACAAAACAACTTTTCATTGGTCATTACTAATCCATAATTTACCAAACAAAATATCACAATTGTTCACGATATGAGACAAAACGTGGCTTTTTCACAATTTTTCTAAAGTTGTTTTAAGTTAAGAAAAACATTCACCAAATTGCCTCTAAATTATTGTCACGAAACTATTTTATATGTACTCCTTCATTTTTTATCAAAACAATATAAAAAAATATCTACAACTATATAAAATAGAGATAAATAATTTGACTTAATAATTTTTTTAAATAAGTATTACTTTATTTTATTCACAATAAAATAATAATGCATCTGAAAAAAGCCCGTATCTATAGAATCCTCGCTATTATCGCCCAAAAAATCCTCAAGGACGTTGGCGTTGCGACAAGCCTTAATTTAAAAAATATTTCCAGCCGAGATACAACTAGCATTATTTAGATTGGCATCTGTTTTTAAATAAAAACGACACCTGCATTAAAAACATTGTAACTCACTTTTTTGCGATTTTGTTTTTTTTCCGTAAAATGCGTACTTAGCTGACCTCTACTTGGCGAAAGGAAGGTCCATGCCAAATTTCAAGTCTATAGATATTATAGTTCCTGAGATATCGTGATGAGTCACTATATACGTGGATTACAATTATATATATATATATATATATATATATATATTAGGTTGGGGAAAAAGTTTCTTCGCATTTTATATAAAAATTCAAAAGGTTTTTTTATAAAGTTTATTTACATTTGACTAAAGTATGTAGGTGCCATTTTGTTGGATAACTTTTTGCCATCTTGTAGGTAGGGACGTGATCTCATTGCTATAAAATTTTTGGGGCTTCTGATCAAAAAACTGCGACAAGTGGTTTTGGCAGTCCTCTCGTGATGTGAACCTGACACTGCCTAAGGAATTCTGCAGAGACCGAAACAGGTGAAAATCTGAAGGTGCAAGGTCAGGACTATACGGCGGATGCATTAACACCTCCCAGCCAAATTCTCGTAATTTTTGCTGAGTGGCTAAAGATGTGTGAGGTCTAACGTTATCATGGTGAAAAACCACACCCCTTCTGTTGAATAATTCCGGCCGCTTTCTCTCAACTTTTTGCTTTAATCTCATCAGGTGTTCGCAATACAGTTCAGATTCGATGGACTTCCCTGGCGGTAACAGCTCATAAAGAATAATGCCCTTCCAATCCCACCATACACACAGCATCACCTTGTTGCGAGTTAACCCGGGTTTCACCACAGTACCCCCAGGGGGTGCCTCCCGCGGTCCTTCACCCCCCGATCGCGGTTGGCACACGGGGAAGCGTCCCCGGGGCCCCGAGCGGCCACTGTCACATTCCCCCCTTCTCTCCGTGACAGTGGTGTCCCACCTTCGTTCCTATCCTTAAAAGGTTCCCTTGTATCCTTCCTACTCAATTACCTATCCCTTCCCCCTTTTGATGGGCCACTGACACCTCACTGTTCCGCGGAGAGGACCCTTCGTGATGTGGCGGCGACGGATCCGGTGGTCGGGTGTTACGCCAATCCCCGGGCCGGCAACGGAGTGGGCCTAAGGGCGGTCTGCCCCCCATAGTGTTTTGCCACCGTTGCGCGACGCAGGGTGTGGGGGCGGCGATTTTTTTTTACCCGACCGCCCCCGCACCGCGATAGAAGGTAAAGATCAGATGAGTCTGGGTGGAGGCTTCGTTCTGTTCGCCCTTAGGGCAGGGCAATACCCCCGCCCATCCGAAGCTTGGTCGGCATGCCTGCAGCTGAATGCCGGGCGGGTTATCCCGGCTGCGAGCGCCCTATGAGCGGCGTGTGGGACGTTCTGCACACTGCAGACGCCGTGCACGCCCCTCACAGCTCTTCAACACCCTTCAGGTGGTTCCCTTTTGGGAGCAAATTAACTCGTCAGAGTACAATCCAAAAATGAACACGAAGAAACAAGAGATCCTACCCCAGGTGAGTCGATCCTCCGTCCAGGAGGGCGAATCTCACCCCGAGGCCGGCACCTATGGCCCGGGCAGAAGCTCCGCATCGTATTCTGGGTGGCGGGGGCGCTTTTTCGTGATGATTGCACTCCAGTATCATCGTCAATATGTGAAAGATTGCCCGAGATGGGCGGAGAAGTGAGTTTCCGGAGCAATAGCCGTAATAGTAGTCGCAGCTTCCGGAACAATAGTGGGCGAACATCAGTCCTGAGTGAAGGAAGGAGCGTCACCAGGAGCATGACCTTGAGCGGAGCTGTCGAAGAGTCGGACTCGAATGTTTCGATGTTCTCCACTCGGTCGCGCTCCCGGTCGTATTCACACTCACGATCGCGCTCGCGCTCACCTTCCCGGTCTTGCTCTAGACCTGGCGTACGTTCCGAACGAAATGCCGGGTCTATTGAGCTAACGGGTTGGCGCTTGCGCAAGAAGAGAACGAGGCCGGTCCCACGTAAAGGACCCAGAGACCCTCTCGCGTCAAGCGGTGAGGAGACACAGAGGTCGAAAACACCCCGCAGGGTGTCGCCTCCCAAATCGGAAGATACTACGGGAGCAACAGAAGAGGCCACCAGTCTAGCCAGAGCGAAAGAAACTGTCGCTCAGACTGGCCGCCGAGACCGGGAGCAGGACCACAAAGGAGGGCACAGTCGAGCTGGTTAGAGCGGCCGAGGAGACGCGAATCGCTCGACGGGCCCCCGAACTCCTGGGCCACTCGGGCTCTGGCTCTGGCCCTGATGAGGCAGGGGCTAAGACGTCTCAAGCCGTCGAAACTGACGTACGAAATGCCAAGGCGTTTCAAAACCAGCGGGCGCGCTATCACGCTTGCTCCCTAATATCGGGCGTCCCAACGCCACGTGCCGAAAACTCTTCGAAGGCATCGTACGGTCGATGGCCCTCTACGAGGCCCCTGTATGGGTGGATCGCCTGGCGGCCAAAAATGCTGCGCTATTACGTCAAGCGCAGCGCTTATTGGCCGTCAGAGCAATAAGAGGATACCGTACGGTGGCCTTCGAAGTGGCCACGCTACTCGCCGGATCCCCCCCCATGGGACCTGGAAGCCAGGGTCCTAGCGTCACTGTATACGTGGCGCAAAGAGGCCCTGGCCAGGGACACCAGACCCGCACCTCGTGAAATTGAGGCGTGCCGGTCGGAGCTTCTCCAGGTTGCCGTGGGGGTCTGGGAAGATCGCCTTAGATGCCCCAGCGCGGGCCCCGCCACTATTGAGGCGGTGAGGCCCGTCCTGCAAGATTGGCTAGGACGTTGTCACGGCACCCTGGCGTTCAGGCTGACACGGTTGCTTCGGGAGGTACCTGTATCGCCTCGGCCGTGAGCACACGTCAGGGTGCCACCATTGTGACACGGGCGACGAGGACACGGCACTGCACACACTCCAGGAGTGTCCAGCCTGGACAGTGCAGCGCCGGGAGCTCGTCGCCCATACCGGACTTGACACCTCGCTCCCGGCCGTGGTACGCACCATGGTTGGGAGCAAACCCGGATGGGACGCCGTCTCCTCCTTCTGCGAGCACGTCATGTTTGCGAAGGAGGAGGCGGAGCGGGAGCGTGAGCGGACCTCCTTGCTCCGCTCCCGCCAAAGGAGGACACGCCGGCGCCGGAGGGCGGATATCGGCCTTCGGCCGCCGTAAGCGGGCGGCGCGGGTGGGGCCCCTTGGGGTATAGGGGTTCTCACTCACCTGCACATGCCGTCGAGATGAGAGCGCGAGTGTTCCGCGCGCGCTCATCTCTCTTCCCGTAGGGCGCGTTACAAACCGCCCCACGCCCGGAATAGACCTAGACGATGCCGGGGGACAAAAGAAAAGTCCCCCGGCAATGGTAGAGGCCTGTGCGTGAGGCCCACCCACGCCTGCCAGGGTACGCGGAGCTAAGAATCCCATTTACCCGTAGCTCCGGCATAAGGCGCAGAACGGAACACCCAGGGGTTTTAGTGGGTATCCCTAACTGGGGAGTGGAAATAGCATGGCACCAGTTCTGACTGGGCATGCTAGTGCCACCCCCGATCTGGCGAATCCTACACACGGGTCGCGAATTATCCCCCCACGCTTCTGTGCCTGTCGCGGCTTAGTCCTCAAAAGGATTTCCCCTGGCCAAAAAAAAAAAAAGGGGTTTCGCCAGTCTGTGAAGCCTGGCCGTCCTTTGACCACAATCTTTTTCGCACGTTCTTGTCGTACGTGATCCACTTTTCATCACCAGTTATCAGCTTCTTCAAAAATGGTTCGGTTTCATTACGTCGTAATAAAGAATCACAAATGAGTACACGGTTCATTAGCTTTCTTTCAGTGAGCTCATGAGGCACCCAAATATCGAGCTTTTTTGTGTACCCAGCTTTTTTCAAATGCGCCAAAACCTTTTTGTGGTCAATTCCCAGTTCTCCAGCTACATCATAACTACTACTAATATGCCGATCTTGCTCCACTTTTTCAAAAATGGCATCAATTTTGGTCCATAACAGGGCGACCAGAGCGACGTGCATCTTTGATATCAAAATTTCCGGATTGAAAACGCTTAAACCAAATTTGCGCTACTCTCACAGATACTGCATTAGGTCCATAAACATCACAATTTTTTTTCGCGGCTTGTGTTGCATTTTTACCTTTTTTGTAGTAAAATTTTAAAATGTATCGAATTTATTCATTAAATTCACTCATTTTAACAATAAGAAAAACAAATGAAAATCACTCATTTTCCGAATTTGAATTTGGAATTATCTTCTTTAAAATTAAAACTTTTTAATGATACCAAAACCAGCCAGATACAAATGGTATAGCCAAAGAGATCTTATACAAGTTCATACATACTATATGCGAAAAGACTTTTTCCCTAACCTATTAAATCAACGTCTACTGTATTGAATATTTAGTTGCATGTACTAACTTGTGCTGGCCATTATCAATATAAAATTTAAAAAATGTAATGAAACATACACATATTCTTGTTTGTTGCAAATTTCTTTTCGTATTAAATTAGTTTTCATTGTAACTTTAGTTAAAATACTTTCATTTCTTCATTCACAAAAAGTAATAAAACAATTTTATTAATGATCTGACGTGATCACGTGATAGTCTAGGTATTCCCTTATTAACTCAAAGATTTTTAAGATTGGATGTCGATAGGATTTAACAGAACTAAATAGGTTTTTTTGAGTTTTTGATGGACGAAGATAGCGGCTCCTGGAAATATAAGAAAAATGAGTTACACAGTTTTGATTGCAAGTGTCGCTAAATAAAACACTATAAAATGCTGACGTCAATGAATGCACTCAACTCGATCCACATTGCTAACATAAGCTGATCTTAAAATAGTGAAATATTTAGGTCCGTATTCTAGAAAAAAAACTCGACTCATAACCGAGGTTTGAATGCTATTCGCGGAAATTTAAATGGTATAGTGGCGTCTTATACAATGGAAAAAACGTGCAAATTTATTTGAATTGACTTTTCAAGAGCGGGTTGTAGTCATTGTTAGTTAAGTATTTTTAATCTAAAACCGAAGCTTTAGCATATGCGACATGTGTTTACAACACTTATAAAGAACGGGACCGATGCTTGGCGCTTCGTTTTCGAAATCAGCTCACGCAAACGTACGTGATGAATAGGCATATTCATTGCACTTTGATTTATACAAGAAGCTACATAAAATATGTCGTGACGACAACTAGGAACCAATTTACATGAATATTCAAGCGCGAATACTAAGCAGTGTTACACAATTACGTTTTATTGTTATTATTCATTTTATGACTATAATTTTTTTAGCAAGTTATTATGCTTTCTATACACAAATCAGAAAGATTCAGCTTCCAATATTTTGCTTAATTCTATAACTACATGTATAGCTATAAAAACAGGCCAGTGTGTCGTCAGTCCACGCACAGTCGGGCTTCCCTGTAGGTTGCGAAACATTCAACTGTTTTTGCCATATGGACACGGAACCCAAATGATATAGTTATACCAGAAACTCCAACATATCTTGTACAAATAAATTTTCATTAGTAAAACATGTTGTTTTAAGTTTGATTTTTTCCAGAATTAGTGCAAAGTAGTGCTAAAAAAAGAAGAAAATCTCATCGTCTAATAATTTATTCAAAAATAATATAAAATTCGGACTTAAATCACACGAACGAACATGACAGGAAGTTAAAGGTTTGTCGTTTTTGCATTTGGCTACGAAACCTTAAAAACAACTGAAAATTTATTCGAATTATTTATATTTTTTAGCAAAAACGAGCGAATTAACGACAAAACGATATTCCATATTCAAAATGAACTCAGAGGTGGATGTTGCAACCGCATGTTTTGCATAGTATTACAACACCACGATAATTTTGTGGTTGACTCAAATACATAAATTAAAATACAAAACGTTTTATTGTTTGCAGTTGTATTTAAATGATTACGCACGTTATTATTCCGATGCGTCAATATAATTATTCTGCATTTACCGATAAAATAGCATCGATAACAGGTATACGATCCAAATTAGGACAAAGAATGTTGTTAAAAATAAAGAGAAAAGTATAGACGAAGTACTCAAAACTCAATCAATACTATGTTTTAACGATTGCTAATCGTGATAAAAATTAAAACTTTAAACTTAGTTTTAATTACATCTAAGATGAAAAACACAAGAAAAGACGTAGAAGGAAAAGCTTAATTTATTCATACGTCTTTGTTTGTTCCTTTTTTATAGCTTTGGGAATGAATTAATTGCCGTGAATCTTGGTACTTATGTAATAGGTTGGGGAAAAAGTCTTTTCGCATATAGTATGTATTAACTTGTAATAAGATCTCTTTGGCTATACCATTTGTATCTGGCTGGTTTTGGTATCATTAAAAAGTTTTAATTTTAAAGACAATTCCAAATTCAAATTAGGAAAATATATGATATTCATTTGTTTTTCTTATTGTTAAAATGAGTGAATCTAATGAAGAAATTCGATACATTTTAAAATTTTACTACAAAAAAGGTAAAAATGCAACACAACCCGCGAAAAAAACTTTGTGATGTTTATGAACCTAATGCAGTATCTGTGAGAGTAGCGCAAATTTGGTTTAAGCGTTTTCAATTCGGAAATTTTGATATCAAAGATGCACGTCGCTCTGGTCGCCTGTTACGAACACAATTGATGCCATTTTTAAAAAGTGGAGCAAGATCGGCATATTAGTAGTTACGATGTTGCTGGAGAACTGGGAATTGACCACAAAACGGTTTTGGAGCATTTGAAAAAAGCTGGGTACACAAAAACGTTCGATATTTGGGTGCCTCGTGAGCTCACTGAAAGAAACCTAATGAACCGTGTACTCATTTGTGATTCTTTATTACGACGTAATGAAACCGAACCATTTTTGAAGAAGCTGATAACTGGTGATGAGAAGTGGATCACGTACGACAAGAACGTGGGAAAGAGATCGTGGTCAAAGGCCGGTCAGGCTTCACAGACTGTGGCGAAGCCCGGGTTAACTCGCAACAAGGTGATGCTGTGTGTATGGTGGGATTGGAAGGGCATTATTCATTATGAGCTGTTACCACCAGGCAGGACCATCGATTCTGAACTGTACTGCGAACAACTGATGAGATTAAAGCAAAATGTTGAGAGAAAGCGGCCGGAATTAATCAACAGAAGGTTTTTCACCATGATAACGCTAGACCTCACACATCTTTAGCCACTCAGCAAAAATTACGAGAGTTTGGCTGGGAGGTGTTAATGCATCCGCCGTATAGTCCTGACCTTGCACCTTCAGATTTTCACCTGTTTCGGTCTCTGCAGAATTCCTTAGGCAGTGTCAGGTTAACATCACGAGAGGACTGCCAAAACCACTTGTCGCAGTTTTTTGATCAGAAGCCCCAAAATTTTTATAGCAATGGGATCACGTCCCTACCTACAAGATGGCAAAAAGTTATCCAACAAAATGGCACCTACATACTTTAGTCAAATGTAAATAAACTTTATAAAAAAACCTTCTGAATTTTTATATAAAATGCGAAGAAACTTTTTCCCCAACCTAATATAATACTTTAGAAGGGAATGAACAGAAATTACTTTTATCGCGGAAAATAAGATAGTCTTCGCACAACACGAATCGGTGATTTACGCGAGGAAGGGAATTTTTCGTTGAAAGTATTTTTATGGTATTTTCCATACCTTAATTTTTTTAAATAATATAACTTTAAAAAAGTCATTAAGAGACAATCGTCGTGTTTTTCAAGATCTGCGAAACAACATGCCACACGACTATGTTAACACCATTAGTAGTAGCTTTGAAATTGCACAAACATTTAATGAATACTATAGGGATATACCAACCTTAACAACTAGCTCTTTGTCATCATCACCACTGGAAGCTGAGCTGCTAAAGACACAGTGTGTTGATGAATGTAATATTTCATTCAAATTTAATCATATAGATACAAGTGATATTGTAAAAACGTTTAAATCATTAAACATTAAAAACACAGCTGATTTTTGGGGTATATCTTTAAAGGTATTAAATGACATAATAGACACTATTGCACTATCACTAGCAGAAATATTTAATCGATGTGTAGACAAAGGGGTATTTCCTGACTTAATGAAAGTTAGCAAAGTTATCCCTATATTTAAAACTGGAAACAAAAACGACCCCTCCAACTTTAGGCCAATTTCTATTTTACCAACGTTAAGCAAGATCTTTGAAAAAATAATTTTAAATCAACTGCTCTCACATTTTAATATTAATAAATTATTTCATCCTAAACAGTTCGGGTTCACCAAAGGTCGATCCACTACCGATGCAAGTGTTGAGCTCCTAAAACACATTTATGATGCTTGGGAAGGATCACAGAATGCCATTGGTGTATTCTGTGACCTGTCCAAGGCATTCGATTGCGTTGAACACGTGACCCTCCTAAAAAAGCTCAATTATTACGGTATTCATGGCGATTCTCTCAACCTATTATCGTCTTACTAAAATAACAGATCCCAAAGCGTTGAAATTAACAATGTCAAGTCTTGTGAGACTGGCATATCTATGGGTGTGCCCCAGGGCTCTATT
Organism: Dendrolimus houi; assembly: GCA_039645545.1. Classification (NCBI taxonomy): domain Eukaryota; kingdom Metazoa; phylum Arthropoda; class Insecta; order Lepidoptera; family Lasiocampidae; genus Dendrolimus; species Dendrolimus houi. The sequence goes on along the minus strand of CM077127.1, from coordinate 11,384,573 downwards.
CTAGGTCCCTTCTTATTTTTGATATATATTAATTATTTGCCATATTTTATTAATGATATGTGTGAGGTAGTGTTGTTTGCTGGTGACACATCACTTATATTTAAAGTTGACAGAAATAAACAGAACTTTGACGACGTAAACAACGCCTTATCCCAAATATCTAAGTGGTTTACTGTAAACAACTTATTACTCAATCCAAGCAAAACTAAATGTGTTAAGTTTGTTATGCCCAATGTAAAAGAATACGATATTAATATCTCTATTAACGACACTAGACTTAATCTAGTAGCTTCAACTGTATTCTTAGGCATTAACCTAGATCAGAAGCTCCACTGGGGCGCTCATATATCTAGTCTCTCAGGAAAACTTCGTTCTGCTGCATATGCGGTCAGAAGAGTTAGGCAGTTGACTGACGAAGAGACTGCTAAACTAGTTTATTTTTGTTATTTTCATAGTGTCATGTCCTATTGTATTTTACTTTGGGGCAACGCTGTTGACTTAGAGACCATATTTGTTTTACAAAAAAGAGCCGTAAGATCAATTTACAACCTCGGCCCTCGGGAGTCTCTTAGAGAATGCTTTAAGGAAATCAATATTATGACGGTCGCCTGCCAATATATCTTTAATAATATAATTTATATTCGTAATAATTTGAGTGCCTACAAGCAGTATAAGGATATTCACAATTTCAACACCAGGCATTGTAATAGACTGATAATGCCATCTTTTAGATTACAAAAGTACTGTCCTCTTTCTTGGGGTTGGTATACGCTTCTTCAATAAGATTCCGAGTGAAATGTTAGATCTGCCTTTCACTAAATTCAAAACCAAATTAAAAAGTATCTTGCTAAAAAAGGGATACTACACTATTGAAGAATACTTAAATGACAAAAATTCATTTACATAGCAGCTCGCTCTAACATCTTATACTATATTTTGTATAATGTTATCTTGCCAAGCTTGTAAGGGATTTATGGAGATATATTGCAGCATAACATTTTAGTACGTCATGTCATTATTATAACTTTCATAATATTTTTTCTTTCCTTTTATTGTGTCTTGGTCTTATTGAGTATGCACTGTTTGCTACAACTCCATTAATTCTTCAAAGAGTAATTCTGTAACATACTTCTGTATAAAACTTATTAAAAAAAAGACAACTTGAGATATAAATAGAATAAGAAACTTAAAGAAAAACAATATTTAGCTAGACGTGTTGCTGGGGAGTTTCTTCTCGCTTCTTCTCCTTAACAGCAATAACACGTTGTGAAGCAAGTATACATAGAATAGGACGAAAAATTAAATTTTAACTTATATATATGACCTTCAAAAAGTGTTCTCCAGTGGAACTTATTTTGAATAAAAACTTTGAATATGAATTTGAATTTAAACTGAAAAAAAAATTCAACCCTTGGTTAGATATATGGCGAACAAATAAAGACTAGGGGTCTTTATTTTTTAGGATTTCACTGCATAACTTGTTAGCGCTAGAAAAACTACACTTTCCTGTCATGTCATCTGTGTAGACCCTTTCATTACCTGAGAAAACTGACTGTAATATACATAGTCAGACAGATAGGACGATTACATAAGAATTTGTTATTGCCAAAATGGCTAAAGAATCCTAAACTGGAAACTTTATAAAACAGTTTCAAATAACATATGGTATAATTAATTATTTTGATATGATATTATAAAATTATGCGATACTATAAGTAAGAGATCACTGTAACCTATGAGATCTGTTCCTTTCAAAACTATTGATATTCTCTAAATTGCAAGTATTTCATCATAATGAATAATAAAGTATTATCTAAACTCCAAAGAATACTTACATCAGTCTTTGACGACGCACGTGATGCTACAGCTCCTAAAAGACTAAGAGCGGCAGTGCGCACGACATTCGCTTCGCCACGTAATACAAATACACTCACTGCAACTTGAGAAAGGGAATCTTCACCCACGGCTGGAATAAAAATATTAGTTAGTACGTTTATTATTCCGCAGTTAATCAGTTCAGATTGCCTATTAAAATCTTTATATACAGCGTGAATTACTCAAATGAGCCTCCATGGCCAAATCTGAAACTATAAGACATACCGAAAAATATTCAGAGGAATCTCGCTATTGATGAAAACTGAAGAGGCATCATTAAACTTTGAAAATCAATTACCCTAGTTACTTAGGAATCGCATCGGTTAATTTTTAAAATAAACAAGCTGTAGTATTACACCAGCAGATAGAGTAAGTAGCTTATAAGGATCATTTCAGTATAGAAACGTTAAACTTGTTCACATATTTTGATACATACGTGAAGGTTTCTAACACAATATCTTTATAGGACAATCGATGCAAGGAGTTTGTATTTCTTTATCCGACAAAAATAAATTAATAACGTATTAAGAACCTCCTTTTTTTAAATCGGTAAAAAATATCACTACAACGCCTGCCTGGCATAATTGCATAGATATTGAAGGTAAGGTTCCGTAAAACCAATAATGATAAAACACATATCTCCTGTTTGCTTCAATAATGTGTTATCTTGAAAACTAAAATTTTAGAAGAGAGTTTATTTACCTTTCAAAAAATAATTGCATCAAACCAAATAACGTGGTATCTTTTAAAATAAATTGAAAATTAATAGAAAAACATTATTCATTTCGATATAATTATTTATTGAAGATTCAGCAAACTCTTTTCTAAAATTGATATTTTCAAGATAATTTTATTTTTAAAGCAAAGATATAGAAGAAGCAAAGAAGCGATATAATGTAACAAATTAAACATAAAGCAACTCTTGCTTTCATTGCCGAATAATACGCGATACCGATATTAGGTACATGCCTGTCAAAGCTCGCAAAAATAGTAATTGAACTTAATTATGACGTATTGGTATAGTATAAATAAATCGGCAGACAAACACACACACACTGTATATCCCCAAATTAAGCAAGTTACGCTTGTGTTATGGATAATATACAAGGGACCATTCTGGGGACGATCCCAGACACCCAGACCATAGTAAATAACGGAGAAAATACATTTCCGAAATTTACTATACCAGGAATCGAACCCGGAGCAGAGGCTCCGGGTTCGATTCCTGCAACACAGAGGTGTTGCAGTGAGGTAAGCCGGCAAAGGCTTAGCCCACTCAACCACAGAGGTCGTCAAAGTATGGTTATTACTTCCAATTTTATTTTGACGATTTTATGTTTAAATATAAAATAATGCATCAGAAACTGACAAATTATTCTAAGGATACTATACAGTCTTCAAAATTTACACTTCCTACTTTTAGTCATATTAGGTCTCTATTAAATAGATTTGTATTTCGTGTAAAAAAAACCATCAATTTCATGAACTAAGTAATTACAGGCAAGAGTTTTTCTAAACTTCTCATTTATCTTGTTTTAAGCATTCTGCTTCAAGAATAATAGTATAGACCATGCAATATTTTAGTTTACCTACCCTGTAACAAATGTGGCAGTAACTGCGCGTAGTAAGACAGAGCAGCCATTAAATGTAAAGCGGCTGCACGTAGGCGTGCGCACGCCCCGCGGCTGCATTCTACCACAGCACGCACGACATCACTGCTCCATACCTCACTCCATCTCTATTTATAAGATACTTTACAGTTACACGTTATATCTACTTATATATAGCATGTTTTTTCTTAGGCTACTGTTCATCTGCGATAATGTTATAGTTATTGACCGTTACACGAAGAAGTAGCGATGAGTTTAATGCGTTATTTGTGACGCGATATTGTTATTAATTGTTATTGACAATAAATATTGACCGATAACGTATTTATATACACTAATGTCTATTCTTAACGGAGTTTTTTGCATGTTATAAATAAGACACATTCGGCCGCAGTCAATAACTATCACACTATCCCAGATGAAGCCCGACTGTTATTATCAATTATACATCTATAGTAACACAGTTGTGATTGTGTATGCCTTTGCTAACATTACTTATACCAGCTTTCTACGGGAATTTCCGGGATTCATGTATTTTCAAAGTGAAAAATCTATTGCTCTGCTGGAAATAACCTTAGAACTTAAAATGGAATAATAACCTTTGTCTATACATATTGGCAAAATAACTGTAACATTTGTTACCCGCCCAACTGTTATATTGTTATAATATTAGCATTACGAGGTTCTAAGTTTCTTAGTTCTGAAATTTCGCGTTTTTACGATATATTATATATTTTATACGATTAAAGAATGTCATAAAATGTATTTGAAGACGGCAACGGTTTTTTTATTTTATTGCACGAGTTCATCAGACACGCAGACGGCCCACCTGATGGAAAGCAGTTACCATGTCCTATAAATATTTGTACCACCAAAAGTGGTACCAATGAACTGTCGCTCTCGAAAGGGTGACTGGCCACGCCCTTGGTGTTGCGAATATCCATAAGCGATAGTAACCACTTTCCACGAGGTCAAACACTGCCAATGGATATCGGCAGCACCGTGGAAGGCAGTGTGTTACTGTTTGGGTTTAAAAATTGACTATTTGACTAAAAATCTGTTTTCGACCATTTTGAAAAACTGTACTTACATTGTAATTAATTATAGGTGAAATACCATATTCCTTAATCATCGCCCTAAAATGAATACAAGGATTTGATTCGTCATGGAGTTTGCATTATTTTAAACGTAGGCACTTGTAATGTGTGTGGTTATCTTAATCATGATTCATTATATACTGTGTCGATTGTGAGCCTTTCCATACGACTTTGCTCGCATAAGTAGCGTTTTGGTATTCTACAGAAGTTATTATATTTTCCGAAGTAGTAGACTAATAGTTATAGTAGCCGCAAACATAAATAACATAAATGTAATTTTTATTTATGATATTAGTCAAGTCTTCGCACTTTTACAACAGGTTTAAGGTCTCGAGAGTGAGAGCAACTTGCCCGAGGGAACTCCTTAGGAGATTTTGTTTCATAGGGATTGTTACTTTGTGTGATGATTGAATCTGTTAATGTCAGCCAGTATGCCACAACAATGGGCTAATTAAGGAGGGGTGAGTGACATGAAGCCCGAGTGTGATGGTCCTGTGGAGGCCTTCTTTTTGTTTTACGAGGGTAAATTCTCAACCGGGTGCTTGAGAATTTACCTCCGCGGGGGAAGCGTGGTGGGGCGTTTATGATTTGTCACGTTGAGGTAGCACTAGCACCCTCAAGACATGCTATTACCACCCAAGCCGGGGACACCTCTTTAAAATGCCTCGGTGTTTCATCCTACGCTTTTCCAAAATAACATAATTACTTTTAACCTTTAAATTTATTGCCGAATATTTGGATACTACATAATTATAATAGGTTACTGATATACAATAATAGGTTAATAACATATCAGTCAAATAAGACTTGTCAATCTAATCAGCGAAATCATTTAAAGTAATTTCAAACGTCAGTTATTGTTTCCATATCAAAAGAGATAATGCAAGACACAAATGGCACAATTCACATAGATACGAGATATTGTAATGTTACTTTAGACTAAAATTTTATTCCAGCCGCTACTATTAGATACATTGCAACGAATTATAACAATCAATTTACCCATTTCTATATACGCAGTATTAGGTAAACCGGCAAGTTTACTCTTGATTAATTTGCAAATTATGTTTAAAATATCCAAACCGAATTATTTATTGTCTATAATTCATCAGAGAAAATGTTTAGTGACTACTACACTTTTACAATATAATGATACTACATTTTTGCTTTTATCGCACATGAATTGTTCACCCTACAATTATTCATTGATATCGTCTTACTCCCCTATTCATAACAGTTATACGAGGAAAATAGGCTCTTAAAAACGTGTTATTTCCAATTCAATCGCATATTTTTATTGCCTGCAGTAGGTAAACAGGCAGTCGCCTCATATGATGAAAAATACGATTATGAATAAGTAACAGTTTTGAATAACTTTATTAAAGATCCTATAAACTTCGTATAACTATTATAAGGGAATTAGTGTTCAAACTCATTTGATTTATAATCTTTGGACCTGGATTCCCTATTAATATTATAAACGCGAAAGTAACTCTGTCTGTCTGTCTGTCCGTCTGTGCGTCTGTCTGTTCCGTTTTCACGGTTAAACTACTGGACCGATTTGGCTGAAATTCGGTATACATGTAATTTTAATATCGAGGGTGGACAAGGGATACCTTTTATCCCGGATAATGGATAGATTTATGTAAAGGTTGTCCCAAAAAATGTGATAGGTTTTTGTGATTTTCCGTTTTGGTCATCTTTGTCCTATTTGTCCGATTTGCCCGATTTGTCCGATTGGCCTGATTTACCCGATTTGTCGGAGTTGTCCGAGTTGTCCGATTTGTCCACGTTGTCCCATTTGTCCGGAATGTCCGATTTGTCAGAGTTGTCCGAGTTGTCAGATTTGTCCGATTTGTCCAATCTGTCCGAGTTGTCCGAGTTGTCCGAATTATCCGATTTGTTCGATTTGTCCGAGTTGTCCGAGTTGTCAAAGTTGTCCGATTTGTCCGAGTTGTCGGTTTTGTCCAATTTGTCCGAGTTGTCAGAATTGTCCGATTTGTCCGATTTGCCCCATTTTCCCGATTTGTCCTTTTTGTCTTTATTGTCATTTTCATCATTTATGTAGTTTTCATAGACGGGATAGATAAATATAGCTAACACCGTTTGAAATAAAGGATGAAAGTTTGGAAGAGACCAATCCTTTCTCAAGTTTATAAATATAAAAATTCATCGTCTATAAAAAAAAGCGATAGTAACTCGATATGTCTTCCCGTTGAGCTTTCACGGAAAACTACTACGAATACTGGATCGGTTTTGCTGTAATTATGTTTAAATGTAGGTTTAATACCGAGAATGGACATAAATACTTTACATGCCGGGAGCTGGGATAGTTTGCGATATAAAATGAAATTAATCTTCCGAGTGCAAATAGAATAGAATAGAATATACTTTATTGTACAAAAATGCTACATAAAATCAAGAACATTAATATACAAGTACAATCGGCGGTCTTATCTCCCATAGCGATTTCTTCCAGACAACCTTTGGATGGAGTATAGGAAGGACAACAAAAGTCGGTAGTTGCTAAACCAGCATTCGTACAATAATTTAGTTTATTAATGAATAAATAGTAATATATATGATAATGTATATACAATAATATACATAAATATTTATTTATTTTTATTTTTATTTTATTAGAATCTCCAATAAAGGATACACATAACAGATTTATAACTATACATAACCTTAAATTTGAAATCAATGTGCTCCTTCAATAACTGGAGATCACGACATGCGTAAAAACTAGCCATATAAATTTAATGTGTTATATACAATAATACTTATATAAAAAGCTAAACAATATAATATTATATATTCGTGATAGAATACACATATATAGATAAATTAGTTTTTTAAATAAAAAATTGTATATGTCATAGGTACACAGATAGTTTATTAAATAAAAAAATATATACACATATTATATTATATATATACAAAAGTAGACAATAACACTATAGCTATGAGGTAGTAATCTTTAACTAATCTGTTAAAAGAAGGAAATGATCGTGTCTGCTTGATGGTTAGTGGTAGTCCATTCCAGAGTTGAATGGCCTGGACGACAAAAGACTTGTTGTAAAAACTTGTTCTGTTGACAGGCGTTTTCAGTTTCAAATTCTCTGACAGTCTAAAGAATATTGAATCACTGTAATTCAGGAACTGAAAGCGTTCCTTGAGATAATCAGAGGACTTGGGATTAAAGAAAATGTTGTGAAGAAGAGACAGGATATGCGCATTCCGGCGAAGGCGGATGGGAAGCCACTTGAGTTTAATACGATATTCAGATATATCATCATATTTGCGTAGGCCAAATATGAAACGAATGCAAAAGTTTTGAAGACGCTCAAGTTTATCAAGTTGATATTTTGTGAGGTCAAGATAATTGACATCAGCGTAGTCGAGGATGGGAAGGAGAAGCGACTGAGCAAGTGAGATCTTGGTGGTACACGGTAAAAAATTCCGTAAGCGCCTCAAACTAGCAGCCGACGCAAACACTTTCCGACTGACCCCTTGCACCTGTGGTACCCACGATAAGAATTTATCTAAATAAATGCCCAAGTTTTTTACAGTGTCACTGAAAGGAGTTGAGACCCCATCAAACACAACAGAGGGTAAAGTAGACCATTGGATTTTCGACATCATTCGGGAGCTTCCTACAATAATAGCTTGTGTCTTCTTTGTATTGACGGTTAATCCATAAGATCTACTCCAATCAGCTATAGATGACAAATTTGTATTTGTTGTGTCTATGGCACTAACAAGTCCCTCGATGGAGGTATGAGTGTAGATTTGTAGATCATCCGCATAAAGGTGGTAGGAGCTTTGAAGTTGTTTGGAAATAGTATTAATAAAAATAGCGAAAAGTAGAGGAGAAAGAACGCCACCCTGCGGTACACCACCTGATGTATACGACAAAGACGAAAACAAGTCGTCGATACGGATTCTTTGCCGGCGATCATACAGGTAACTACGAAACCACTCAATTACCGTTGGAGATATGTTTAGAGAGCAAAGCACACCAAGCAAAATGTCATAATCGACGGTATTAAATGCATTGCTGAAATCCAGCAAAGAGAGTATAGTTACTTTGGCATCGTCCATTGCTAGTCTTATATCCTCTGTGATTTTAACTAGAGCAGTGACAGTGCTATGGCCCGGGCAAAAACCGGACTGATGAGGATTAAGGAGACAATTTTTATTGAGGAATATACTTAGTTGTTTGTGGAGAAGACGCTCTAGGACTTTGGATACAAAAGGAAGTATGGAAATGGGACGATATTCAGAGAAGGAAGAGGGATTTGCTTTCTTTGGTATAGGAGTGGTTAGAGCTTCTTTCCAGAAACTCGGGACGGTACTGCTAGAGATGGAAAAGTTGAGGATGTGACATATGATAGGAAGTATTATATCCAGGATTGCAATGATCATGTTTCGGCTAACACTGTCACTGCCTGTAGCTTTAGATAGTATCAATTATGATACTATACTCTTTTCAACATCACAATCGGAGAACTTAATAAGGACAAACGGTGTGTAATCAGGTGTTGGTAATGAGGAAAGATATGTAAGTGTATATGTAAATAGCACTAATATAAAATTTTTGTACAATGTAACCTGTATTAACGCCTGCTCTTTAAAACAAGAAGCACGCAGCAGAGGTTGACCCGCGGCTACGCCGCGGGGTAAGCGCTGGTATTTTGTAATGTATTTAAAAATATTAAAACTTGACAAATTCAGTATATACCTATAGACTTGAATTAGTTTTGTGTAAGTGGCAAATTGTTTACGTACCTGAATAGGAACATTTACTCTATGGATTTGACGCAACAGTGCGAGTAATGAAAGCGTCGCATCCAGTCTACTCGCTTGTCCCTTCCTACCACCTCCCGAAGCGCAACCGGTTAAAGTTTTCGTAATTACTTTCAAACATACTATTAACGTTTCTTCTGATAATTTACTGTATCGTAAATGCAGAACAAATTTGATACATTGTACCAATTCATTGAGGTAACCTAAAACCATATAATATAAGTATTAAGATCAACTATAAGAAACGAGGAAAGTAGCTGCAACAGTCAAAGTAGTCCACTATAATCTACTTTAAGCATAATCTTAAGCATTTCAATGTAATTTAAGTGTATTATTCAATTATAATGTTCTTACCAAGCATATGAAAATTCTTTAAGTTAATTCTGTCTAAGCAGGCCAATAATATTTTAAGCAAACTTTCCATTCTCTTATTATCATAATTGTCGTAGCGATCCAAATTGTTAACGCAACGTAAAACAATTTTTACGATTTGTATATTTAATTGTGTTATTTCAATACTGTCTGCAGTAGTTTGCTGTTGGTAAAGTTGGTCGCGACCCAACAGTGAAATTATAGCCGCATTGCTACCCACAAAATAGGATTCAATCCACGTCATTGTAGTACCTAGTAAAACATAAAATCTGTTTATCTCTTAATACTGAGTACTAATTAATTACAATCTTCAATATAATACATGCAACACATAAGATATAATTATATAATATGGTCACCAAATTAAACAAATCACTAGAATATAATATATAATAATACAGTTACAATCTTTTTAAACACTTGTTAACAATATATATGAGATGAACTTTGTTATCAATTTAGAACGGATCTACCTATGTAAAGCTCGTTATACAAAAAAAAGAAACAATGTTTATTAATTTATTTACCATCATCACTAAGAACCGTATCCATGTATGTCTTTAAGAAGTTCAATAATGTAACAAGCAACGCGGTATCTCTGGTAGAAGCCGGCGGTGCGTAAAGAAACCTTCTAGTGTGGTGCCAAGGTAATGCGCTGAACTCTTTTATGTTTATCGTCGACGCAGGCAATAAATGAACGTAACTAAAATAACAAAGCATAAAATAACCACATTGATCTAATTAAAAGCAACAAAAAATATAAAAGAAGCCAGTTTAAAAAGTTACCTCCGTAGTGGTGCAAAAGTACAGAAAAACTTTTTTAAATTAAACCTTAGAGAAGCTGAAATAGGATGGCAGATGAGATTGACAACAACTTTACTGTAATATTTACAAACCTTTCCAGTGTGCTGAGCGCGTCATTAACTTGCGAATGAGATGTGGCGTTTTCCAAAGCTAGCAATGCTTTAGTGCAGCCACGCAAAGGGTCGGACGCCTTCAAGGCTACGACGTCCCTTTTGCAGGGTTGAAGGGCAAGGGGGGTGGCGGGAATATGGGGGGAGGATAAGGAACGTGAGCCTTCGCAAGAGACGCACCACCAGCGCACGCGCACCGCGGCACGCCATTCCTCTTCGCTTAGTAACCATTCTATATAACAAGTGCTTATGTGAAAAGTTGTTCTGTTTGCTCGAATTATTAGTTACCGTACGAGCCTATAAAATAGTGCTGCTACCGGTTACGAATTTCAATTATTAGGTGATACTAGTGTCCACATCTGTTGTAAACTAGTATTACCACGTGTTTATTGCATTAAAATATTTTAATGTATACATACAACTGTGTATGGCAGAAGTATTGATTCTTGGTTCATGCATTGTTTTATATATTATATTAAATACTAGCTTCTGCCCGCGACTTCGTCAGCGTGGAAAGTTTTTTTAACTATCCCACGGGAACTCTTTAATTTTTCGGGATTAAAAGTATCCTATATGTTGACCAGGGATATAAGCTTACACCATATAAAATTTCATTTAAATCGGTCCAGTCGTTTCGGAGATCAGCCGGTACAGACAGAGAAACAGAGAAACAAAAATTTGAAAAATATCTAAATTAGTTCTATTTCACTTCTTCACCCTGACTCGGTTTTTAGCATATTTTTTTCATTGTACAGAAATTCGACCTCTACAGTTTTATTATATGTGTAGATAGATATGGTAACTGCCAATGACATTATTTAACCGGAATAAATTTTAAGTGCTTATTTATATTTTGAATTAGTTGAATTCTTTATTATAAGAACTAAATGTATTATTGGGCCTAATTGATATTATAATATATTTTAATAGTGTTTTCGTCCATAACGATAGATAGCCAAAAATGTAATCACAGTAATACTCACAACTACCTACCTAATATTACAATATATAATGTATACCATCAAAATGACAAAAAATTTAAAGTATTAAGTGTAATAAAAAATAACAACTTACCGATATAAGAATGTTCTGAATTGGTACTAGTTTTCCAATAACTATTTACATTAAATGGAAGGGATGTCCGTTCTGTCACACAAAGAGGTAAAGCGGGGACTCTATGTCGTGACTCATCTAACTCTTGAAGAACGAAACCAGCCCATGCAACTAGTGCCAATATTTGAGCAGCCATTAGGACTGTCGACTCGTTCGCCGGAAATACTAATATAGCTAAAAAGCCAAAAACGTGTTACAGCAGGTATTCTAGCCACCAAATGTACGAAGAGGAATAAAACAATACTAAAAATTAATGATAAACTTCAATAGGTAAAAGTGAGTTGTATTAGTGCATTTGTTATTTATACATGGCTTTTAAAATACACTAATTATCATGTTTAGTACATACAATGTGTACCTACATTCGATAGTGGCAATGAGACAAAGGATGCTTGCTACTATATATACTCGAAAAGTAGACAGTTCCATGGGATACGAATGCGAAAAGTACACAAACGAAATCGCGTGGAAAGTTAAAGTAATTAATAACAACGTTCTAGCATATCATTCAAAAAATTTATCATATCACACCATTCATTGATTGATTCATATCAAAGGTCTTAACAAAAGGTTAGTCTTTATTACCTCTAATCAATAGCGGCAATAAATCCGGTACTTTAGATAGACTATGTCGACTCACAAAGCAAACACTATTCAACACGGATATACAACTGATTGCACATTCTGGGAACGCTAAGTAATCATCCACAGTTAGCGACATCCTGAAATATAAATACCAATATAATACATAAGCAGAGAAATTAGATGATGAAATTATAAAGGTCCCGTTTTTATCGTTTTGGCTGGTGAAATCTTAAAAGCAAAATATAAAATTAAAAGTTACAGTAAATAGAAGACAACTTAAGGAGTCTAATGTAAATAATGAAATAAAATAATATTAATTTAATAATCACAATAAATTAATAAGCTTACCTTAGTAAAGCAATAATCACTTTTAATCCGTCGCATTGCAGGAATGTTTCGTGCAACTCTTGTTGTCGTAAAATAACTGCTAGTTGCTGTAACGTGCTGCGTCTTAAAGAAGGTTCTAATAAAGGTTGTGCGGTCACACGTGACACAAATTCCAGTCCGTCATCTGCTAATACGATGTCTTGTTTTAATACTTCCAGAATTTGTATCAAACCTGATGTCTATGAAACAATCAAGCACAGAATAAATATCTCCATTTACTTAATTACCGACATCTTTACTATGACCATTTCAGAACAGTCATTGAGAATTATTCGGCCACTCTTGCTTTAACAGCTGTTATGATTTTCAAAATACCATATCACTTTCTAAGAAGTGTTACTTATATAAATACTAATTATAATCTAGAAAACTCACTGAGTATGGCGCGGCTTTATAAATCACGAAAACAGTATTAAATTATCTCCACAAATTCCTAGAGCAAACAATACTGCATGCCACTAATTCATAAGTCACAGCAATATACTTTATTAGTAATTTTATTCAAGTGCGTATTGTAATTATTACCTGTGGAGTCCTATTTATAGATGAAGAATTGTCAATATTAAAATCTTGAGGTTGTACTCTTCTTAGAGCATTCAATAAAACATCAGCCCGAAGCGAGTCTTTAGGAGGCAGATATCTCTCATCATCTAAAATTCAGGGGGCAGGGATTAAAAATATAGAAGCTGAATTTTTCAAGAGGACTTTTAGGGCCCTTGGTTTGCCGTTTGACATTCCTTCACAAAAATTGATCCTTACAAGCTACACTATGATTTGCTATAACGTGTGTTTATTTTTTCAAAACCAGCCGATACGATTCCTGACAAGAGTAACAGATTTTTCAAAAATCTAATGATGCCACTTTAGTTTTCGTCAAATTCGGCCTTTAGACTTAAAATGTTATTTGCTATTTCGTATAGTGTAGGATTTGGCCTTGAAGGCCCACTTGAAAAATTCAACCTGTATATTTCTTAGATATTTTCCTCATACCGAATGCTTTGGAAAAGTATGAAGAATGTGCTTCTATGTTTTTGCAAAGCAGTTTATTATATTCCTTGAAATAGGAACTGTTGAGCCCATCAATGGGACTTTCATGGCATTAAACTGGATTCATGGAGTTTATTGTACACCAACATGACAGAGAAAATACACAATAAGCTTAAATACTATAACTATTAGTAAATCAGTTCAAAATAACAGACCAGAAATTATTTTATACATTAGAAGAGCCAAATTATAGTTTAATTCATTTGGATTGACGATCATTGTTAAATTTATTATATTTTAATTTCAGAAGTAGTTTGTAGGTTTTACTTACAGACCACTACAGTTATACCCAGAATATAAAATAAAAATAATATGTCTTACCAAGTAACCGGCGAAGGAAATGCGCAGATTCAAGTTGCACAGCGACGCAACGAACGAACAACAACCTGACAAGACCAGCCGTTGTATCTCCTAATGAAATACCCATACAGTCAGCTATATCAAGCTCCAGAGTTTTGCAGATTACTTGGCCTGAAACACCCATAATAAAACAACTAATCACCCATGCGCAAATACGACTCTGATACTGCCACTTGATTTCATTAGTTATTTATGTACGTTATTTAGTCTTACCCCTAGGGTACCCAACTGTACTACAATATAATAGTACTTATCGTTCTATATTTTATACAATTGTACTATATATTATAGAAAAATAACATAGTACGAAATGTACTATATTTTCATCGTTAATTCAATTGTCGTGCTTTTTATTCAGATTCTTATTATTATTTTAAAAATAATAGAACTTTGCTGGCCAAGGCAAAAAGTGGTAATAAATATAAATGGCAAATTCAATAATGAAATAAAACAAATGTAAAATAATTAATGAAAAATAAATGTGTACTATTTTTTCTCCAACTTTCCCAAAAGTACCTACTATATTTTTACGATTAATAAAACAAAACAACTATATATTTTCTTCAAAAAAGATGGTAACCCTACTTACCCCCGGACTCGTATTAGTTATATGAGGTTTATCGGATTACTCTTCGAAGGCATCGTGCGGTCTATGGCTCTGTACGGGGCTCCCGTATGGGCAGACCGCCTGACGGCCAGAAATATAACCTTGCTGCGGCAAGCGCAGCGAGTACTGGCCGTCAGGGCGATAAGGGGATACTGTACGGTGTCCTTCGAAGCGGCCTCGCTACTCGCCGGATCCCCACCATCGGACCTCGAAGCCAGGGTCCTCGCGTCGCTATATCAGTGGCGCAAAGACGCCCTGGCGAGCGGCACGAGACCGGCGCCTCAGGAGACGGAGGCTTGCCGGTCGGTGCTCCGCGACGTCGCCATGGTGGTGCAGCGCGGGACTCGCCGCCATCGAAGCGGTGAGGCCCGTCCTGCAGGAATGGAGCGGACGTAGATACGGCACCTTGACGTTCCGACTGACACAGGTCCTCTCGGGGCACGGCTGCTTCGGGAGGTACCTGTGTCGCCTTGGCCGTGAGCCGATGTCAGGGTGCCATCATTGTAACACCGGCGACGAGGATACGGCGCTGCACACTCTCCAGGAGTGTCCTGCCTGGACAGAGCAGCGCCGAGACCTCGTCTCCGTTACCGGACATGACCTCTCGCTCCCGGCCGTGGTACGCACCATGGTCGGGAGCCCAACAGGATGGGACGCCGTCTCATCCTTCTGCGAGCGCGTTATGCTTGCGAAGGACGAGGCGGAGCGGGAGCGTGAGCGCACATCACTACTCCGCTCCAGCCAAAGGAGGACGCGTCGGCGTCGGAGGGCCAGCCAGGACCTTCGGCCACCGTAAGCGGACGGCGCGGGTGGGGCCTCTTGGGGTATAGAGGTTCTCACTCACCTGCACATGCCGTCGAGATGGGGGCGCGAGTGTTCCACGCCCGCTCACCTCTCCTCCCGTGGGGCGAGTTACAGACCGCCCCACGCATAGAGAGCATGATGATGCCGGGGGATAAAGTAGTCCCCCGGCAGTGGAAGAGGCCTCGCGAGGCCCACGCCTGCCAGGGCTGCGGAAAGGCTAGGTCATATACCCGTAGCCCTGGCATAAGGCGAAGGACGGAACACCCAGGGGTTTTAATGGTTATCCCTAACCGGGGAGTGGCAATAATATGACACCAGTTCTGACTGGGCATGCTTGTGCCACCCCCGATCTAGCGAATCCCACACTAGGTCGCGAATTATCCCCCCCAAGGTTCTGCCCTTGTCGCGGCTTAGTCCTCAAACGGATTTCCACTGGTTATAAAAAAAAAAGATTTATCGGATTGTCAAAAATTATTATTCATAATCGCATTCAGATTGTTATTATGTACAAACACTTTTTAATGAGCCTATAAACCTCGTATAATTATTATGAAGAAGAGGGTTACATTTTAATTACTGTACGTAGTTAAATATTGTATCATAAAACTTTATTTCAGTAGTGAAAGTCGTTTTAGGCCACGGACCATGAGAATGCCTTGAGCTTTCGGCGAGACATAACCCCCAGATTACCCACAATATATAATAGTGAAGATAAGTTTATTTGAATGTTTGTTTGTTAACTCGGCCTTAAACATGTTCATATAATTTAACGTATAGCTCCATATACCAGAAACGTAACACAGAATAATTAATTGCTGAAATTGATAATAGGATTGTCTACCTATATGCGTTTCATGCGCCGCATACACATGTATCAAAGGCAAAACTGGCAATAAACTAGCCAACAGCTTCCACCAACAGGTTTCCGAAAGCACAAGTCGGCCTTTTAATAAATACAACATAATTTCTGATGCACTGTCCTCTACCTGTAAAACATAATATCTTAATACAGTCTATGGTTGTAACTACATATTTATCATAAGCTACAAAATAGTAACCGACCGAAGCTATGGTTACGGTTTCGGCCAGTTATCGCCAAAAAATTAAATTTGGCTGCTATTTTAGTTTTGACCAAAATTCGCCTGAAACTTCGACATAACCGAAACTGAAGTTGTATTCCAAGGATTAAGGATTCTTATTACGATGTATAAATATTAAAGCTATGACTGCTTTCTTGTTTAGAGTCAGGTAGACAGCTACATCTTGCACTAAAATGTAAGTCTAAAGGATACCACATACAACAATACATTTCTTCACAAAATTAAATAAAAAAATCTATAATATTTTCTTAAGTTTTTTATACATATTAATTATTATAAAAATTATAAAAAAAATCAAATTTACACCTACAAAATATCCCTGACAACAAACATTTTGTAGCAGTTAAGCCAAAATATAAATTCGATTTTCAACTGATTTCTTTAGTTAGCACAGATAATAAAATTTTATACCTCCTTGTACTTGGAAGATAGCCCATGGCAACAGAGTTCAGTTAATATCCCAACATCGCATAGCAGAGTTAAACATTTCTCATTATAAGATCCATTAACATCATCACTAATTAAAATGGCCTTCACCATTTCTGACAGCTTCTTATAAAAGCTTGCCTGAACCCAAACGGTGTTATGTGCCATAAGGCAAACGGTTATATTTCTTACGATAGACCAATCATTATCGTTCATATCAAAATCTTTTGTTTTACTAAGTAAAATATCAGCTATATCATTAAGCAATTTTTCATTTTGGAAAATCTCTAACACTGGTAAAGAATTTTTGATACATGAAAAAACTATTTTTGACCTCCTGATATTGTTTTTATTTTTTACAAACTTATTTGCATCTTCCATACTTAAAAAAATTTTCGTCAACTCTTTGTATTTACTTTTAAATTCTTGATCTATGGTCAACCTTGAATTCTGAAACATGATTAAAGTCTAATTTACATATTAGCGAAACACAAACTGCCAAAAACAAATATAATAAGACTTCTTTAAGCTTTATTACACTTACACTCTGTAGTTGAAATGTCAACATATTTTAAATGATAAATGAACAAATGTCTAGCCATGCTAAATGATACGTCCTTGTAAAAAAGGGAAGTCTAAAAAATGCTTGGCATCATGAGGTATCCCTCCCGATATACACGGTGGACCAAAAGTCCGTTTACTTTTGAATCGGTAACTGCGTCGAGCAGCAACGGCGGGGTGGGGCGGAGAGGTTACGCAGTGCAATAGCAGCCAATGAAAATTTAGTAGCATGACGTCATTAAGCGGAGCCAACGTGCGTCCTGCGTACGCGAGTATTATCGAAACAACGATTCTTCGACTATAGCACAACGAAAATTTTGCACTCATTACAACCTACACAATAAAAATGAAGCTCCATCGATTCAATTGATTAGAAAATGGGTCGAGGAGATAGGTTCAAGAATGATTCAACCACGATGCGGCCGACCTAGAAGTTCAAGAGATGCCAAAAACGTAGAGCGTGTAAGAGCATCTGTTCGTGAACAACCTGGCCTCTCCACTCGAAAGCGGTCTAGCGTCTTAAATGTGCCCAGAACATCTTTAAATCGTATTCGCCACAAAGATTTACATTTACATCCGTACAAAATTCAAACGGTACAGAAATTAAAGCCTCAAGATCATGTTCACAGGTTTCAGTTTGCTAACGAAATGCTAGAGAGGTCTGGTGAACCTCTCTAGCATTTAATTTTTTACTTTTACCGACATTTTTTCTCGGAAGAGGCACACTTCCATCTAAATGGATACGTAAAGAGGCAAAATTGCAGATATTGAAGTGACACTAATCCTAAATTGAAGCATCAAAACACCCCGCTTTTACCCAAGGATACTGTATGGGCAGCTTTGTCAACAAGAGGCATTATTGGTCCATACTTTTATGAAGATCAAAGAGGACATGACAGTAAATACAAAGCGGTATATTGCCATCCTACAGAACTTTTTCACTCCATCGCTACAGAAGTTCAACGTTTTTAATCAACGATTGTGGTTTCAGCAAGATGAATCAACATGTCACACGTCCAATAACTTATTGGGTTCAGTTCGCGAATTTTTTGTACAAAAAGGGATATCCAAAAGAGGTTATATTAACTGGCCACCTCGTAGCCCAGATTTATCCCCAATGGATTTTTAAAGTTTTCTAAAACAACCCAGTGTCTCTTGAAGAATTAAAGAAATTCGCGAGGAAACGCAGAACCTTTACAAAACACCTATAAAGATGTCATTGAAAATTTGCGCTTTAAGTTACAGCGGTGTCAAAATAATCAAAATATTGGTGCAATTTTACAATAAATAAACAGTTTTATCTTATTTGGCTAGTTTTTATTTTTATCATTATTTAAAAAGTAAAAAGACTTGGTCCACCTGTATTTATAAATAGTCTCACAATAAGACATGCATAAAACCGTACGAAGAAGATAAAAGAAAACTTAGGAATTCAGTATCCTAATAAGATTTTTTGGACTTTTGACTGAATTAGCCTAAAAATAAATTTTAAATTATAAACAATGACCTGTGGCGCCATCAGACGGTCCAAAGCATCTACTTTCGCAGATTCGTGTGCCGAACATCATAAGTATCAAAATAAAATGAAACTTCACGCTGTCTTACTAGCAGAATATACTAACTGGTATTACTACAGTGTTTACACGTGTTTAGTATTACTACTAAATACGTGTCAATTACACTAAGCGATTCTGCAATAGCGCTTTAAGCCCTAAGATCATGTAGGATTTGGTAGATTATAAGAGTTATATTTTAAAGGGGCCATTATTAGGTACTATATCATATCATGGAACAAATTTAATATAGAGCGCTAAAGCTTCACTAATTTATTATTTTCGTGATTAAAAAATACATAAATTGACATATTGGAACACTTCAGTTACATTTTGGTACACAATTATGTAATAACATTACCTCCATGTAATAACATGTTGCTAACTTTGGGTAAAATATTCTTTATTACGATTGATGATACATAACTTAAAGTTAATATACCTGTAAATTATTAGCTAATCTTTTACTGCTTTCAGGATAGAACATTTCCAAAGTAGGGTCTAGTAGAGCTGCCTGCATAGCTGCAATGAATGATGTTGGCGGCATGGCCGAATCTCTAGACCATTCCAAAAGTCGTTCACTACAAAACACTAAATGTAACCACGCCACACGGTAATGAATCCAATCCGTATCTTCAAAAAAGGACTTCCTAAAATTTAATTTAATTGTACTAAGTATTATTCTTTTGGGTCGTTCGTATCCTAGTGTTATATTCAAGAGTATTTTCAAGGTAAATTAAACTTCTTATATACCTGTATAACACTTTTCCTTATGACAGGCTTATGATTGATGATGCAGACATTGGTTTAATGTACAGACAGAAGGTAACCACTTACCATCAGGTTGACTATTTGTCTACAAGCAAACATAGAAAATAGATGCTTTAAAATAATATTTATTTTTTAAGAAAACCAACAATGTTACGTACACATAATTACGATTTGTTATAGTTTAGAAAGATTGCATAATCTCTGCCAATATTTAAATGTCATTGGAATGAAACAGGTGCTGTAACAATTAAACGACCACAATGCAAGTAGTAGCAGCATGAAAATAAGATACAAAATAAAACTGTTACAAGTATACATATTTTATGTCCTTTTATTAAAATGTATTAGATTAAAGTTACCTGTACTTTATCAAAAGCTCTCCCATAGCTCGCATTACAACATTGCTTTTGTGAGCTATATCCCTATAAATTTTTTGACTATGATCCATGTTCCAAAAATCCACTGACACACAGCTAAGTAATAACTGAATAAGACTGTCAACTAGACACAAACAAACATTGATCTCCTTCTAAAATATAATTATATATATATATATATATATTCAACATTAAGAATTTAAAATCCGTGTATTTGCTTCTGTGTTAACTATTTTTATGTATAAGGCAAACAGGCAGTCAACCCATATGGTCACCAAGTCTGCTATTACAGTCATACTGCTTTTATAAATATACTGTTACAACTTAACCAAAATTCCACGAAGCACGCCGACAAATGTGAATGTACACCTGCCGGCCATAAAGCCCAAGTTTTATTACCTGCCCGCATTTGCACTTCTTTTTTTTTCTTTTGTGTTTAATATTTGTAATTAGAAAAGCCGCCTATTGTGTATTGTAATCCTCTCTGGTAGGCAGTGGTCAGGTGTGATTCTAAGAAACCATTGATTACACAATCGTGACATATTGTAAGCTGAGTATAAAGGGATGCCTGAACGGAGAGATCAGAAGTCAAGCGACGATCACGATACGAGCAAGACGTGTGTACATTCGATGAGCGATATAGTGACGTACTTTGCGCGCGTTATTAAATCGTGCAGTTTGTGCTGGTTGTGTCCAGTTATATTTGTACCTATGTTATACGTGTTTGTATAGTTCTAATAAATTCTATAGTGATTCCAACGGCATTTTAATTCAAGTCCCGTAACTCGTAACAATACATATACAGCTATTATGGAGCTATTATGATGGTAGTGAACAACCATCCATTCTAAAACAACTGTAATAGCAGACATGGGGCCCTGATATAAACTGTTTGCAGAGTTAGGAATATCAACAAGGCATTGTTAGCTACAAAGAATAGTTAAAAAACGATTTTCATCCAAGAGAAACCCTCAAATGGAAATTTTCTTTATGGCTATGTTGTATTTAGTTTGTGTTATTAAAAAAAATTATGTACTCAAATATAAAAGCAGCTCAAGGAAGTGAAGTATATATATAATGACTAGCTTCTGCCCGCGACTTCGTCCGCGTGGAATAGTTTAAAAAAAAACAATTTAAAAAACCCTCCCAATTTTAAAACTTTCTTCATTGGTGCTTCGCTCCTATTGGTCTTAGCGTGATAATATATAGCCTAATTGTTTTTTAATGTATAAATTGCTGCATTGTTTTATTGTATGATGATGATACCGGCAATATCAATACTTTATTAGGTGCATAAGTTGTATAATAAGCTGTTTAAGTAATTAAAGTTTTTTTAACTATGCCACTGGAACTCTTTAATTTGTCGGGATCAAAAGTATCCTATATGTTGACCAGGGATATAAGCTACCACCATACAAAATTTCATTTAAATCGGTCTTTTCGGAGATTAGCCGGTACAAACAGAGAAACAAAGTTTAAAAAAAATCTAAATTAGTTCTATTTTACTTCTTACGTCCCACTGACTCGGTTTTTAGCATTTTTTTCATTGTACAGAAATTTTACCTCTACAATTTTATTATATGTATAGAATAGATGACTAGACGAAACAATTCCTCAGAAAACTCTTCAATACATAATCTATTGAATAAGCTTAATACACAAATTCAAAACAGTTTTAACATTTAATGTCTCCCTAATTTCAGTACTTATGACTTTTAATGTCATCTTTGTTTACTATTTACATTGTGCTAGTAATACTTTTAACAAAATTACCACGGTGTAAATAACAAGTATAAAAATTAAAATATAGTGAATAATAATGCTCACCAAGCTTAATATTTCACTTTTGTCCTGTGTGTCTACTAATACGATATTTCGCGCCATAACTGACAAAACCATTTGCAATGTATCCAAGGCATATAAAGGGGCAGGTAGCTGTTTTAGAGCTGCAATACTGTCATCATGTCTGGACGTTCTAAAAGCTCCATCTACTCCAGCAATGTTCTCAAGTTCTTCATTAATTCTATCTTGAGAACCTTTGTTCTCAGTTAGAACCTAAAATAATAATCAATTCATAACATATGCTCAAGGTTTAAAAATGCACACATTATCTATGGATCCTATTTAAAAATATATTACTTTCTTTAAATACTACTACTAACACCAACGGTTATAAACCTGTAGTATCGCAGGGTGTCATAAACTTACAAATGACTTTCAGAAAACAAACCACTCACAGTTCTTTCAAATATTTTGTTAGGAGTAGAAATCAAACCCAGATATTGGCACAAGAAGTTTACACTAACCAACACCACAACCATGCCATCAATCTTTTTATGTTTTATGTTGTGCATATACCGCTGGATCAAACAGATAACATTATGGGTCTAGGGACAACTGCTGGTTTTCAACTAAAACTACCAAATATTCCTCTAATTATCCAAGCCATGGTAGCGGAATATAAATGAAAGCCTTAAAAAACCTAAATTCCTTTAGGCTAATAGGGCTATTATGTTAATTACTATAGATAATTTGCTAAACTTGAAAATATAGATTGAAATTTGGGATACTATAGATTGAAACATAACAATGTAATACATTTTTACATGATATCAGGTCTTACCGGCTGTGTTTCATGAATCAGATCTAAAGAACTAAGCTCTAGAACACGTTTATAAAGAGTTTGTGTCAAACAATGTAGAACAAGTAGTGCTTCTATGGGGCGACCACCCTGATTTCCTTCTGATATTGTAATCAAGGTCTGGAAATTAAAATGATAATTAATAATGATTTCAATTGACGATAGGGCTTGTGTTAAGTATGATAGATAATTAAAACTAGTAGATCTCGTACAATCTCTGCAGGTGTTCAATGGGCTTATGAATGATTATTACCTCACACCAACTAATTAATCTTTATCTCTCCAATATCTATGTAATTCTATAAAATTATACTATGATCATTTTTATATAAATCAATATACCTATATGTGTACAATATGTTTGTCTTATTTCTATGTTGACTTCCTATTTAAAAATATATATTCTGTTTTACTTCTATATCTTAGTTATATTGCAAAACCCACATGTTTTACAAACTTTTCTAATTCATCCTAAGGTTGTCTGTAAGAAATTGCTTTAAGTAATAAGACCCCTTCTTATTTTCTTGAACTGTATCTTAATCTTAGGCACCAATGTGTATTATGTGAAAATCCTTTCAATACATAGCTTATTTAGCAATAGGGCTTTCTACAGGAACTATTGCATTTTTTAAGATTAAAAGGTTTCACATTAGGTGTCGATCATCATGCAAGTGTTGGTTTGCATGTCTGTAGTAACCAAAAAACAGACTTGGCTTACAAAATTATTGAAGACATTACTCACTTTCACAATTTCAGGGCGATTTAAAAATATTTCTGGTGGGAAATCACGCAAAAATACATCACAAATAAATCTGCAGCACCTTCTAGTTGATTTGAGCAGTTTCAATGCATCTTCTACTAGGAGCATTGTTTTTAAATCTGACAAACATAGCTCGGTCCAAGGAAAAAGAAGTAGTTTAATGCCATCAGAAGAAGTCTTGGAGCTAAAAGATAATAACAATATAATTAATAATTATATTACCCATTATATTTTTTTGAAAATGTTGTTTGACTAACATAAATAATACACAGTAAAAAATATAACTAGACTATATAATATCAGAATATAATATATATCAGAATTAATGTTTTATTCTATTATCTTACAACATTCTATCCTCTAAAAAACGAAAAGACTAGAACCCAGGAGTGCGAAATGTTTCGGCTTATAATTAAAATATATGGAGTAAATTTTTTCACTAACTTTTCTGTTCATGCTTTTAAAAAACAATATTACTTCAAGCATAGTGAAATGATTAACGCGAATAACATAGATTACAGTAATTTTTCCAGTATTTAAATTGAAATAGTATTTTTAGCAGGGCTATAAATTTTACAGTATGAAAATATATGAAGATTTCCAAAAAAACCCAGTATATATAAGTAATGTTAATATTTTCTTAAGTTTCGCAACTTGTATACATAATAAAACTACGTTTTAATCGTTTTAAGCGCGGCAATTCATTTAATTTTTGTTATTCCGACGTTTCGGCCACTTTTCAGTGACCGTGATCACGGAAGACAAAGATGTCAAGTGTCAAGGAGTATTGTTAAAGTTTTATTTAGCCTACCGCCAACTTT
This sequence comes from Dendrolimus houi, assembly GCA_039645545.1. Classification (NCBI taxonomy): domain Eukaryota; kingdom Metazoa; phylum Arthropoda; class Insecta; order Lepidoptera; family Lasiocampidae; genus Dendrolimus; species Dendrolimus houi. The sequence goes on along the minus strand of CM077127.1, from coordinate 11,359,980 downwards.
TTCATTTTAATTATTTAGTTTTAATTTTGTTTATGGTTATTATTTACTCTATGGGAGCCTCATCTAATTTACCACCGCTTCGCAACATGTTATGACTTGAAGAGACGAAGCGGCGCAAGAAACTCTTCAGCAAGCATGCCTAGCTCTAATAATTTTATATAATATTAAAATGAGTGAAAGGAAAATAAAAGAAATTATCAGTCAAGTTGGATTGTGTTCCAGTGCACTCAGAAAGAGCTCATAGTGTCCTGAGGTATGGCAGTTGGTTTTTGCTGGGTTTAGGTCTTGATAGTTTTGATGATCGGATCCCAAACAGGTGATACTTGACAACCATCTTCTCTATTGAAATTTGGGTGTTTTTGATTTCAATAGCCTCACGCATTGGTATTGCAATAGTATGAAACAATTCTCTTTCACGAGAATTTATGGGTTATAGAATCTGATGTAGGTTTATTCAGTGTGTGTTCACTGATCGCAGACTTCATAGACCTTGTGTGTTTCATGTCAAGCAATTTGTTCTTTTACCCGTGTTTTATGCTCCTCCTTATTTGCCCGATGTATAATAATCCACACTCACAATCAAGCTTGTATACACCTGCATCCTGGAGTGGGATATTGCATTTCACAGGTCTCAAAAATTAGGTAAACTTTTTATGCTTTTTTATTAATTGCATCATGTTCTCCATCATTTATATAGCCTATTCCAGTTGTTTCTTATTTAAGATTTATATATATTTAAGATATTTAACTTCAATGTGCAGACACTGAATGTTTGGAATTTTATAATATTATAGATTAAATCAAAAAATAACTTCTACATAAAATTCAAAGATTAATAACAATCCATCAGCATCAAAATATATTCAAAATTATTGACTTACAGATTGTCACAGTTATGACCATAATCTGAAACAGGTGTCTCTTCTGAAGACAAAGAATTGTTCATGTGGTGTTGGATATCACTTGAACCACCACTTACTTCACTGAAAAAGGGTAAAACAAAATAATTGTCAAACATGAACCTACCTATATAAAATGAAAAAATAAAAATCACATATTACACACAAATTCAAGAGGTTATCTAGATATTTATACAATGGTGAAGATTAAATGTCAAATCATTACATTTTATATATCTTCTATTATGGATAAACAAAGTCATCTGCATGAACATAATGCTTTGTAGTCTTGTAACATAGATTTATAAGCCATAACACTACTATATGCATAATGTTTTGAAAATCCTTCAATTATAATTTATCAATTCCAAAAAATTGAAAAATTAGCTTTAGAGCACCTTAGACCAGCTCTTATATAAGGTTGAATGCACTCAAAAGAAATTATTTCCAAGACATTATATATAAAATGTTGAAGTGAGTAAGTACTGTTGTTTCAAATATTTATGGCAAAACAGAGATAAAATTAAGTTTCATGATCATTATAAAGCATTTTATAGTTGATAGATAGCTAATTCACTTACCTATTGAGTTCAGAAAGATGCAATCTAGGAATTGTAATATTATCTGCAGATTCAACTGTATTGATAAATTTCAAGGTATCAACTAAATCTTGGTGTACTTCTTTTGCATCATCGTCTAATTTACTCATTATTTTATTTAAACTGGACAATAATCTTTTTATTCCAAAGTCTTTGATGATATAATTTCCTGCTTTTGTCTGTAAGTCATTTAAAGAAATAATAATAATAAAATTGAATTTACTTTTAAAGATAATTATTACACCACAGATATAATATGTGTATATATTAAGGGTCATTCAAGTATTATATAAATAAGCTTTAGGGGAGTTGCAGTATTTTTTACTTTTGCTGTGAAATGTAGCAAGAAGTTTTAATATTCCTTATCTTAAGTATTATTAGCAGTAAAATAGGTTGTCCAATGTGTTTAGCCATTCACACACTAATGATTTTAAAATGTATAATAAAAGATGTGATGATATAAACAAAAAACTGATGCTGTACATAGATGAAAACAATCCAACACATTTAATGAATTTAAGGCAGATTTGTGACTATAACTATCATTAACAATAAATACATAGAATTGAATAAACTCTGAGCAGAATATTATTTATGATTTTTTATAATTAAGCCTGCAATTAAAACTAAGGCTGCGCTTTGACAGAGAGTGGCATGAGATTAAGGATAATTTGAGTTTAGGGGTAACATATGCTTTATATATAGCCACTAAATCTGTCATTTAGGTTAGGAAATAATATTGTTTTTAGGGTCCACAAACAAGTTTTGGATGAATAATGGGAAAAACAAAAATATGTTTGATAAACAAGTTTATGCCACTTGATAACAAATTGTGATTTGTGTTTAGGAATACACTTATGTGTAATATAAAAACAGTTTTTTTTGCTTATATATTGCAAAGATGGTTACAAATTGATTGTGACACTCGCTGACCGCTAACATGGCACTCACACATGCCTTGTGGGCTTTAGTCGAAAGTCAGGACCAGTGACTAGAATGGTAACTTAGGTTAGGTTATGTTAGACTTTAAACCAAAGCCAGAACAGACTGGTCACCATTGTCACAATATAAGAAAACAAATGAATGAAAAAATGAATATCTCAAGAACTACATGTCTCCTAGACATGGTGGTTGCAGAAGGAGAAGTACACCCCCCCCTTTCAAGTTTAGGAAGACTACCTTCATATATTGAAATGCTAAAACTTTCCAAAACTTGACCTTTATTGTAACATGTAGTAAATCTAATGCTTCTCGTTGTAATGCTGGATTTTCTACATTGAACCACGCAAGTAGAGCCTCCAAAAGTTCTCTAGTGCTTGCTAATTCATCTTCCAGTTCCCACCCTAGGCGTAATTTAGCTGTCAATATTTTAAGAGCCCGCTCACGAATTTCTTTCAATGGATTACCTGAAAAAAAATCTCAGCAGTTTCAGAATATATCAAGTGTATTTACTAGGATTAGAGAAGATACAGTAGAAAAGAAGGCGCGGAAAGAAATCTTAGAACGCAAGCAGGACACTTACAGATTGTACGAAATAATTTACTTGTATAAGATCTCATATATTTCATAAGATACTTACTAAGTTTTAGAATGTATGTTGTTAACGTATTATTAGAACTCATTTTCACATAAATTTACAACATATCAATAGCACTGAAATGAGATTTCAAAATGCGCTTATTCTTGTTTCACAGTTTAGAAGCGTAGGTGTCAGTGTCGTACAAAATTATTTAATTACAAGAATTATTTAAGACAATTCCTGTTCATTGTTTTGACTTTCTTATTGACCATTATTAATTTTTTTTATCATACCGGATGCGTTCCTAGCTCCTAACGACCAAAACGCTCCGTCCGCCGTTCCACATGGCGACCACGGTCGTTCTCAGTTCTCATAGACTACTTGGTCGATATGATCGTAGCGAAAACGTCACTAGTTATTATTTTCGATAACCCAGCGCTTATTTTTTTTTTTATGGCGGGGGAAATGCATTTCGCACATACCGGATCCTTTGCTAGAGATTAGACCGTTGATGATCATGGAGGCTTTCCACTGAGGAAATCCAAACAATAATCAACCGGCTTGTGTGGAGACTCGACTAATCAATACCCCACTAAAACCACCCTCCTCCCATGTGCCCCGCGCTTATAGTAGGAAAGGCGTGGGATACAGAATGTAGTTACGCCCACGCCGATCCTAGCGCACAAGTGCTTGAGAATGTCCCGGGAGAGGCAAACTCACTTCGTCAACAGGGGTGAAGACTCCTCTGCTCCCTGGATGCTAGAGGGCCCCTGCAGCGGTATTTCAGAGAGGGAGGTCATGCGCATACCTGCGCCTCCGGGCTCCCGACTGACTTCGGCGCCCACGAGACACATGCGCACTACCATCTCTCTCCCTATCTCGTTCCGCGGCCTCCTTATGAGACACTACCGTCTCGCAGAAATTGGCCGCACCCACCCACCAATCGTCGCTGTGCAGCATGGCTTGCACCAGATCGCCCAGCGATTCGATCGGTCCTACAAGTGTCTCGAGTTCAAACCTCTGAGGTGCCCATGCTGCGCACTCGACTAGCGTGTGTAACGCCGTGTCTAGCGCGCCACATTGGCGGCATTGGGGTGAAGGCAAGCAGCCCGCAATCTGACACAGATACTTATCGAAGCAACCGTGCCCGGTAAGTATCTGTGTCATTCTGAAGGTCAGGGTCCCGCGTTTCCGCGAGAGCCATTGCAGCAGCTGCGGTCGAACCTCTTCCACCGTGTCAATGCCAGCAACAGGGTTTTCCAACTCTACTGACCAAGATTGGATCATGGCCGCGGTTTCCCGCGTCCTGATCACTTGGAGTTCGGCCTGGCCATAGACCAGGCCACGGGCGAGGGCATCCTGTCGGGAGCGCCGAACTTTGGCTATCACATCCGCCTGGAGAGGCCAGGGTGGATCGCCTGCCAAGAGTGTTGACGCCGTCCACGACACTGTACGGTATCCTCGGATGGTCCTCACCGCTAGGACCCGTTGTGCGCGGCACAGCAAAGTCCTATTGTGGCGATGAAGTGCAGTGGACCATACGGGTGCACCGTACAGGGCCATACTCCTAAGGATGCCCATGTAGAGTATCCTAGTCGTCCCCCCCGGTCCCCCCACTTTGGGAAGAAGCCGAGAGAGGGCGCCTGCGGACCTCACGAGCTTGGGAACTAGCTGCTCAAAGTGCGCTTTAAACAGCCATTTCCCATCGAGAATTAGCCCCAGATATTTCATCTGGGGGCCTACACAAATGTCCACCCCTTCGACTGTAACGGACAAGTCCGCGGGGGGGTTACGAAACCGCCTATGGAACACGATGGCCTTCGTTTTCGTAGGGGAGACCTTCAAGCCCAGCCTACCTATTCTTCGGACCACGATCGCCAACCCGGCGTTGGCGAGGTCCACGGATTCCGCGAATGATGCAGCGCGTGCCGTGAGTAGGGTGTCATCCGTAAAGCAGATTAGCCCTATTCCGGGCAGGACCGGAACCCGAAGGATCCAGTCATAACCGACGTTCCAAATAACCGGCCCGAGGACCGATCCCTGTGGGACGCCGCACGCGACGCGTCGCCGACCTATCGCGCGATTCTCGGACTGGCCGCCCTCCCAAAGGATGTACCTGTCCTGGAGGTACGCGCCCAACAGCCTCGTGAGGTACGGGGGAACTCCGTGTGCACGAAGCCCCTCCCTGATCGTCTCGTGAGGGAGGCGTTCTGTTAAAGGCGTTCGCTATGTCTAGCGAAACCGCCAGGACAGTATCCTTTGCTTGGACTGCGTCGTCCGTTACATATCGCAGTGTCTCGAAGGCGTCCAACGTGGAGCGCCTCCGCCGAAACCCGAACTGCGTCTGTACTAGCCCCGGCTCCACAGTATCGAGATGCTTAACGAGGCGTTCCGCTAAGATCTTCTCGAAGACCTTGGCGACCTCGTTAAGCAACACTATGGACCTGTAGGCGGACGGGTCGTTGGGAGGACGGCCTCCCTTGGGAATCAGGCATAATGGGCCCTCCTTCCATTGCGACGGGAATTGACCTGCGCGAATGCAGGCATCGAACAGTTCCTGCAGCTGGCCGCGTATTTTCGATCACCCGGTGCTTTTTTTTTTTTTTTTTAAGGCGGGGGAAATGCATTTCGCACATACCGGGTCCTTTGCTAGGGATTAGACCGTTGTTGATCATGGAGGCTTTCCACTGAGGCAATCCAAACAATAATCAACCGGCTTGTGTGGAGACTCGACTAATCAATACCCCACTAAAACCACCCTCCTCCCATGTGCCCCGCGCTTATGGCAGGAAAGGCGTGAGATACAGAACGTAGTTACGCCCACACCGATCCTAGCGCACAAGTGCTTGAGAATGCCCCGGGAGAGGCAAACTCATTTCGTCAACAGGGGTGAAGACTCCTCTGCTCCCTAGATGCTAGAGGGCCCCTGCAGCGGTATTTCAGGGAGGGAGGTCATGCGCATACCTGCGCCTCCGGGCTCCCAACTGACGTCGGCGCTCGCGAGACGCATGCGCACTAAATCACCCAGTGCTTACAACAACCCATGTCAAGAGTCGAAGTGGGTGTTGACCACAGATAATTAATTCTCTCTATCAAATGACAGACAATAACATTTGTGTGTTTCGTCCTTTATGACATCAACGCTCCATAATCCGTTCCACTAGTGTTTATGATTGTAACGTCCGCAAGTAAATGGAACGGGAAAAATAAGCATTATAATCTGTAAAAATATAAAGTATAATTATTTATGTTGTAATAGTTGTCACATTGGGTATCTCGATGAACAAGTCACATTGCGATGCTTTCCTTTACTCATAAAACGTGATAATTGAAACCACATGCTCATTTAGATCAGAAAACGTTCCTAAGTGGTGCAAGCTTTCCGGTCCGTGATAGAACCTGTGCCATTTGAGAAACACGCACTCGTGTTTCTGAAATGGCGCGGGCTCTTAAGTAATACTAATGGTACCGCCATGTAAACCCCCTTGCAACCTATTCATACTTTTCTTAGATATATGTAAATTCTTCATTTATATCTAGCGGCGTGTTCCCTTTTTTCGCACGCATGTCAGTCATTCATTGTCATTTCATCAACAAATAAATTAAACATAAGAAGTTTTTGGCGGAAACTGTAAGGAGACGTTGTGCTGTGCAGTTTTATTTTCTAAAAATGTGTAAAATTACTCTAAAATGAACAATAGTTGTAGGATATTGATAGTTTTTGAGTAGTAATTATGTGTTTTTGTGACAAATGTGAACTGTATAGCCAAATGTGGCCTTTCGAGTTTTCACAAGAACTCTGTTGGATGGCGTCTATTGTAGCCTACAATACAACTGCGCCTGACTTAAAGTCTTAGTCGCCAAGCCATAAAGATATTTAAAAAAATTAAACATAATCACCCCGCACATTATAAATTTAAAAAATAAATTAACATAAAATAAATAAAAAATGTAATTAATATCGCTCCGCACCGCACTGCTTAGTTATCAAATACTGCAAATATAAAATAAATAAATTAATATATAATATACTAACCCACACCGCAAGTACAAAATACTATAAACATATTCTAAACTGAAGTAAAGTGAAGTAGACCGAGGAGCAGAGGTGCAGGTACATTTCATGCCCATTAACCAGGTACATGTGTGCTCATTCTCAAATTCCCATCAAAATTGGCCCATTCTCCTTCTTTCTCATTTTGATATAGTTCGCTTATCGCTAAACCCAGCGCCGCCGCAACAACTAAGTACCACAGATCTTATGAGATTTTGATATGAGGTATTAAAACTACATAATATTAATATTTTCTTAAGTTTTCGCGACTTGTATACATAATAAAACTACGTTTTAATGGTTTTAAGGGTGGTAATTTATTTGATTTTTGATTTACATAATATTACTTAAATCTGTTATATGGTCATGTTTACAGTTATTTACCTGTGTGGAAGTAATAATATTTGAAAACTCTTCTAAGCAGAAGATTATTATTAGTATTTGATGCCAAAAATATTCTCAGCATATCCACACCAATTTAAAATGTACAGCTGACTGCATCACTAGTCCTGTCGATGTTGAATTACGCTGATACAGTTTATGGACCTTGGCTATTAAACAAAATTGATCGATTAATCTAGCGCGTTCAAAATGCTTATGTTCTTTTTTGTTTTTCAGTACCTCCAAGGAGCCACGTATCGCCATTTCTAAATAAGCATCATGTACTGAAAATTAAACTAAAGCGCAAACTGCATTTGGCTTGCCTTCTCTTTGGTGTCCTTAAGAACAAAGAGCCGCAGTACTTGTATAATAAGCTCAGCTGGGTTGCCAGAGGGGGGGTAGTCAAGGGTAGACAATGTTCTCGACAACTAACTAACGTTTCAGTTACATAAATTCACATGTTTTAGAGTTAGAGATAGCTTCTGTTATGTTGCGTCTAAGATATGGAACAATATACCACTACCTTTATGACAATTAAATCACTCAATTATCACTTTTCGCAAGAACTTAAAAAACTACCTCTAAGATGAGCAACGGAAAATGGAAAACATCATTGTCAATATTTCTATATTATAATGTTGTCTTCTGCCTCTACAACACTATTCTGTTTATAAATGTAATATGTTTTATACACTTCATATATTATATCCTAGAATATAATAGCAATTTTCTAGAATAATTATTTTATCGGTATCCCCAAATATTTGTTTCTAATTTGCTCAGTAGTAATTATTATTGTTTGTATGTATATCTATGTATGTATTTTATTATTATTCACACTATATATATATATATATATATATATATATATATATATATATACGGTTCACTGAAACATCACTGTCACACTGTCAAGAGTGATATGTTGTCAATGTCACTCTCACGGAGCGTCGTAGCTAAGGTAGCGGGGTGGCCGTAAGAAGTAAGATATAACCTCTTCTAGAGAATGGTTGCCAGCACACTAAGTATTCGACGAACTGCGATTCAGTGCCTTTAATCAAAGTGAATTATAACGTAATCAGTGTTGATATCAAGCGAAATGATTGTAATTTACGCAATAGAAACATTACATTGGTAAAGATCACAAAAGAGTTAATTTCATGAATATACCCACAGACATCGTGCCATACCATGATGAATTCTGATGAATTAAGCCTTCATGAGCTTATACGGCTTTGACGACCTTATATATATATATATATATATATATATATATATATACATACATGACATTGCAACATCCGTACTTCCTAGGGTGCAGTAGAAAACCAGCGTCAAGCAGCTGTTGCCTGGCACATGCTTACCTGCACTTATTTGGTGCCATCGCGAGACTTTTTATTTTATATATCATCGTACAATCATCGCCATGTGTCTCGCTTTGATGACCAAGTAAACGTTTTTTCTTTCTTTCTAATTTTTGTTTCGTACTACTGCGAAATAAAAAAAATAATAAGAAAATTTATTTTCGAGCACAAAATTAGAAAAAAGCCCGTAAACATTATAATGTCGAGCTCTTTGATATGTTTTCTATTACGAAATCAAAGATTATAATTATTTATTTCTTTAAAATATTAAGTAATCTTAAACAGAATGTTTCAGCAAACGGAACATCTGTTTGAACCCGTTATAGTATACCGGGAATATATCTTAATTAAGATGCATTATAATTTTATTATTTAATAATAACAAAGATACAGGAAAAAAAAATTTTTGGTTGTGCTTCTCCTTAACATTGCACACTAAGAATGATTGAACTTTGCATAAAACATTTGATAAGTTCGTTGCCCTTTAATGCCGCCAAACACAGACAATTATTATTTAGTTATTCCTTATAAACATGCCGCAAGTCTAGTATTGCCGATTACTAAAAGTATTATTTAATGTTTACGTATTTTCGCAAAAGGAACTTTAATACCTGCACATAAAGTTTAGTTTTCTTTCCGTTTCTTGTCTTCTTTCTTATTTTAAATTAAATTGGACCAACCTACGTAGGTTGGAGTAAAACACGCCGACAAAGCAATCGTGCATCGGGCTTACCGATAGTCGGCTTTCGTTCGTGACCTCAACGATTAGTAAACATTGTTAAGGGGATCCCATCAAAAGTACGTCGATGCTAAAGTTAGTTTTCATGCGTTATTTCAATATCGGATGAATACATTTGAAAAAAAAATATGTTCGATTTAGAATCCTTTACAATCATAAACTGAAATGGATTAAACATATTGACATCAACGCACTCTGCGTTGATGTCAATAACGACGAAATATACAAATGTCATTAGTTGATTTGAAAATCGCGCCTTTATCAATGTCAATAATTAACGCTCTGTGGTGAACGCCCACTTCAATCCACCTCTTCATTCTTGACATAGGGCGTGGTGGACGCTGTGTGATTGAAAATAATTACGTCGTTAGTGACATTTTCGCTATAACGTAGTGTTAAATTCTCTTTGGTTTTCGCCACAAGCATAACCACCGTGGTCGCTATGTGAAATGGCAGACATAGCATTTTGGGCGTTGTGATGAGGAACGTGCTCCTAGTAGTCTGTGACTATGTTCCATAGAGGCTCACAATGACCACACTCACGACCGCGATTTTTCCGTTCCACTTGTTTGGGGGCGTTACAATCATAAATCAAGTGGAATGGATTATGTCATTAACAACTCGCGCCTGTGGCCCCCGTTCCCATCTTTATGGGGGTAACGTGGACTACCGTCGTGGGGGGGGGGGGTCTGACGACGCCCCTCCTCCAACGCAAGCGTCGGCTCCACCCACTGGGTGAAAGTCTGCGCACAAACCACAGCCGGCCAAAAAGCCGCCTGTGGTATGTGTGTGCTGTCGAAAACGGTAATAGTGATTTTAAAGATGCTGCCGGATTCAGCTAAAAGCAGTGTCACCTACAGAGAGGTCTTTATAAAGGCCAACTCGATGGTAAACTTCACGGCCACGGGCGTTAAAGAGGGATTGAAGGTCACCAGGACTACCCGTGACGTCTGGCTCTTGGAGTTAGCTCCAGAGGTTCAAGGCGCAACAAAGGCGGACCGCGGAATCCTCCGTGAGTTCCTTCGAGGGGTGTCAGAAGTCATCCACTCTTTTGACCTGAGGTTTTTGTATTTGTATTTTTTTCGGGATAATAATAAGATATTTTCCTAGGATATGTTTAATTTGTCTCCATATCAACAATACATAGAATTATTAAGTAGACTTAACAAAAGAAATATAATATTACGAGCTGCAGGACTCGAATTAAAAATGCCATTGGAACTACTATAGAATTTATTAGAACTGTACAAACACGTATAAAACAAATACAAATAAAACTGGATGCAACCAGTTCGCACTGCACGATTCAGTGCAATTGGACACGCGTAAAGTCCGTCGTCTATATCGCTAATCGAGAGTACTACAAATGTCTTACTCATCTCATAGTCGTCGCTTGACTGCCCGCCCCTCCATTCGGGCATCGTCTTATACTAACTACACAGTACAAAAAAAAAGATTGATCGCGCGCACTGAGTTTCCGAAAAATAGTAATTTGCACACCTGCGAATGGCTAACAAAGTCGAAAACAATAACAATAAGGATTAGTTCGACGCTAATGATAGTTATAAAACAAGTAGAAAAACAATAGCATGTTTATCTTAATTGCAAATTCAAAACACAAAGAATTCCCTAATCCTTGCGCTTACAATAGGCAGCTGTGTGCTTATCTTTGACGGCATGTAACAATAATTAGTCACCTTGTAACCTTTCTTTTGCTGAAATAGTTTCCCTCCAGTTAGTATCCTGCTTAACTAAGTTATGTTTAATTTTGTCATACAGGTCACTAAAGGAATCGATTGCCATCGGAAAGAATGACAAAAAAATCTTTCTGATAAAGAATTATCTGAGCCGTTTTCAAAAAAGCCTATGAGATTCTTCATATTTTTCTCTACTCTTATTTACTAGGCGCACCCGGTATATCCTTTTCAGTTGTCTTGCTGCTAATGACCACAGAATCAATAGTTCGTCTTCCTATGAAGAACTATCATCAAAAAACACGGTGACAGTAGTGTGACTGCATAGACAAACCAACTTCAGTTTTCGTGAATATTTGCACACTCGAATGCAGAACGCGAAAGCTCGAACATGTGACCGCTCTCTGTGTGGTTCCTCCTTAATAATAATACAACAATGGTTACGTTACACAAAAGGCTCACAACGACCATATTCACAACCGCGATTTTTCCCGTTCCACTTGCTTGCGGACGTTACAATCATAAACTCTAGTGGAACTGAGTATAGAGCGTTGATGTCATAAACGACGAAATACACAAATGTCATTGGCTGACTTGAAAATTGCCCCTTTTTTAATGTCAATCTGTAGAGAAAATTAATTCTCTGTGGTCAACGCCCACTTAGACCCACCTCTTGCCATAGGTCGTTGTGAGCTCTGTGTGATCGAAAACTATGACGTCATTAGTGACGTTTTCGCCACGATCATAACGACCGTGGTCGTCATGTGAAACGGCTCACGGAGCATTTTGAGCGTTGAGAACTTTGGACGGAACGCGTCCAATGGAAATAGCTTATGTGTTGTCAACGTCAACGATCAGTCATCAGTGTCACTTTTGTGGATCACCACTAGGGGTAACATTGTTCATAAAAACGTTGATATTGCAATATCGATTTGCTCGAAATCGAAATAACGATATTGAACATATTGCTAATCGATTTATGAGTCATATATTAATATTTTCGCGAAATATTTCTCCGTCAGCAAATGTAATATATTTTTGTCAAAAATTATCAACCATTAAATCACTAGCCTTCGCAAATATTGAAAAATTATTGATATTTGCTAAAAACTTCAATATATCGTTTATAATTATGAACGATGTATTAATATTTCTGACGAAAGTTCAGAATGGATGTACATTATATATTTTTCAAAAAATAGCATTTTTTTCTTGAAAATTATCATATCATTATTATATGTCGTTCATAACTATGAATGACATTTCTGTCCTAAGTCTAAAAAGTATCATCTGTTAAATCAAGTCTTCAGAAATACAGAAAAATATCGATATTTCCTCAAAAACATAAATATATTGTTATTAAGTACAAACTTTATTTTTGTCCAAAGATTAAAATTATCATTCATTAAATCAATAGCTTTCACGAATATTGAAAAATTTCCATATTTCCGGAAAGAATATAAATATATAATTCGCAATTATGAACGATATTGCTATTCCTAGAAAAATTTCAAATAGTTCATATAATGACTTTCGTAAATCATCCGTTATTAAAATCGTTCATAGTTAGTTTAGTTAGCTCAGTTTAGTTCAGAAAATATCGTTAATAAGACATCGTTTAGTAGCTTTAGTATATAGTTCAATAGAAAACATTTTTCATAAAACACTTTTAGAAAAAATATCGTGCATAGGACTAATATATCGTCGATATACCCTCCATGAATATCGATATTTTATGAATGATTCATGATAAATCGTTTCCTAGTCCGCCACTCGCAGTTGCTCGCGGTGTGTATCCCGCTGTTTGAAGACCTGTATTAATTAATATTAGTGTACTATTATATTCAACTTTCAGAAATATAATAAAGCCGAGCCAGGCTCAGGCTGAAGTTTAATAGATTTTTTTTTATATCTGCATAAGGTACGAGTACTACAATATTTCGATTATTATTTCATACTAATTATTTTGAATAATAGAATAAAATACACGAGAAAAATGTACAAATAAATCTCCAACAGTCTCCTACTTTAACATTAATTGACATTGTTTTATGTTAATCGTTTACATTTATTATGCAGCCTTAACTCCGTTACTGCAAGAGCGGGTTCACATTAAGTCGGAACAACAAAGATATCATGCATATTGGCATATGTATTTTAGTCTTGTGCCTATTTGGTATTCCAAGTGAGCGCCTGGCTGCGCTTTAACTCAGAGTCGCATAGATTAAGAGTAATTTGAGTTTAGTGGTATACATACGCCTTTTATATAGCCACTACACCTGTTATTTGGGGCAGGACACAAGTTTTGAATGAATAATAGGAAAAACAAAAATATGGGTTAAACTTTACAATAGTGGTCACTGAATTTTGAGTAATGGGGGGGGCGGAGGGGGAAGATGGGAGGAGTACTTCTCCCTTCTGCAACCCCCATGTCTAGGAGACATGTAGTTTTTGAGATATGATTTTTTTGTAAACATAACTACTCATTTTTTTCAAAATGGTGTACTTATTTCTTATGTCTAAAGACGAAAAATGCAGAAGAAAGGTAGTGGTCAATGTAAAATAACATTTAAAGCAGTCTAAAACGCAGACTAAAGCCCACAAGTCGAGCGAGCAAAGCGAGTGTGCCATGACAGCCGCCAGCAAATGTCACAACCAATTTGTAACCATCATTTAAATAGTTAACAATGAATAAACCAAGGAGACCAGTCGGTGCTTTGTTCTAGAGACTAACCCAACCTAACAAAGTCACCGTTTTAGTCACTGGTCGTGACATATCAAATGATTTTCATATTTAAAAATCAATATTATTGACATATCAAATCGATAACATTTTTTTTCTTTCTTATGCCTATTATCGTTGTAAAGTAAAAAAAAATGACAGTAGTGTGATTTATTATTTTATGAACTTTAGAATTATAATAACTAATTCAAAACTTGTTTACTAAATTAAAAACAGTTTTGGTGTTTATATATTAGGTGAAGTGTATTCCTAAACACATATCAAACTTTTTTTCAACAAAAGTGACATAACCTTGTTAATTTGTTGACCAAACATATTTTTGTTTTTCCCATTATTCATTCAAAACTTGTTGGTAGACCCTAAAACATGTTTCCTAGCCCAAATAACAGGTCTAGTGTCTATATATAAGGCGTTATATTACCCCTAAACTTAATTTCCATTAATCTGATGTCACTCTGTTTAAAAGTATAGCCAAAATATGTTACAACATTGTTCTGTCACTTTTGATAATAACAAAGCATGATTTGTATTTAGGAATACACTTACACTTAATATATAAACATTGAAACTGTTTTTGAGTATCCGTCACCCTCTCTTCCACTTCCAACCATTGATACCAATACACACTATTTACAGTTAACTGTGTGCCTTTTTTATTCATAATCAGCCCTTAATTTAAGGTAAATTAAATTAAAACACAGTCAAGTTTAACATGGTTCTTAACAAAATTTTGAATTAGTTTATTGTTTTTTAAGTACGAAAATAGTTTGTTTTTTGCTTTATATTGCGACAATGGTTAGAAATTGGTTGTGACACTCGCTGACCGCTGCCATTGTATGCTTGCTTGGCTTGTGGATTTTAGTGGAAAGTCACGACTAGAGACTCGAATGTTAAATTAGGTTAGGTTTTAACTCAAAGCGCACAATAATTCAGATCAAATTATTCTGAAAATGCAGTTTTTTGAATTTTTGTCTGTCTCTTGAGCATCACGTGAAAACTACTAAATGGATTTAAATGAAACTTGATATAGAGCTAGCTTATATCCCGGGGCATAACTTAGGATACTTTTGATCCCAATAAATAACATTGTTTTCATGGGATAGACAAAAATAATGAAAAAGTTGGTCCTTTTTTTGGAAACTACTAAACAAATACTAAATGCAACTCGACATAGTGCTGACCACCTGAGTTAACACTTGGGTTACATTTTATCCTGATAAATGAAGATGTTTCCTTAGAATAGACAGATTAACAAAATAGATGGCACTGCAATCATGTTTTTTAAATTCACTAACAAATACCTTCATTATCATAAACAACATGTCATTCCTTGAATTACTTCAAATCAGGTTGGGTTTGATTCACCTCTATGTTTGGCTGGGCAGTTGTCTAAACTATATGGACTTAGTTTGTTATTATTATATGTAAAATAATCGAATTAAGTTTTTGTGTAAATAAAATAGAGCTACTGCCCAGGAGCCACAGGGTAAACTCAAGTAATAACAGCATTAGAAATGTTAGAATTTACTCCCAAATGGAGACTGTCAAAGGTGCATGCTTAAAAAATTGAATTTCAAAACTGCATAATAAATTGAAAGGAACTAATTTTATTGTATTAGTATTTCGAACTCTATTCCACCCACTTCTATTATATATATATATATATATATATATATATATATATATATATATATATATATATATATATATATATATATATATATATATATATATATATATATATATATATATATATATATATATATATATAAGTAGGATATGCCCAGGATAATGTACAGCAGTATTTGAAAAAGAATGTAAGCTATTGTTTTATTGAAAATTGTGTCAGAATTAGCCAATTTTTATACACCCGAACAACTTTAAATCACTCCCGGAAAAATTCCTGCGGGATTCCCGGTATAAAAAGTAGCGCAGATTTTAAGTCTATGAATTTACTGTCGATCAGCAAAAATCGCATCGAAATAGACCCAGTAGTTTTTACGTGATAAAGGAATTAACAAGATATCTAAAAAAATTGCATCATGTTCTCCATCGTTTATATAATTTAGAATAGACTATTTTGTTTTTTTAAATAGCTTCTATGTATAGTTACGTCATTTTTAGAATTTTATAATATTATGGACATTTATGTGGTGTGTATAGATCGTAACCAACAATTCGGATGGACCCGGTTAGAATCAATAGAGTGCCTCTCAACAAGAAACTCAAACCACTCGCTCGCTCTAATCACTCACCCGCCCTGATGCTCAGTGCCGAATGTTGTGCGAAGTGAGCGAGTGTAGAAATAGACCGATTAATGTTTGAAAATGTGAAACGTTTCTTTTAGAACAGTGTAGAGAACCAATTACTAATAGTACATTAATCATGAGCCTACACAAGACTAATGTATTTCAATAGTGCTGTTCACATTAGGTCGACCAGATAAAACTATCGGCCACAACACTTTTACCAGACTTTGTATAGCGTCATTCGCACTTCTCGGCTCACAGCGCGAAGCAACAGGCCCCCCCGCGCGTTACCCGCTTTCGCCAGTAGTTTTGCTGGCATGTACATAGGGAAGACACTTCTAAAAATAGATAGTGAAATTAATATAGAAGTTTTGATTTCTGTTTTGGAAGACACGAGTATGCCGTGGGACAATTACTTCTTAATTCACTTACATTTCGAATGTTCCATTTCGCTGTACCCTGTTTCCTTTTTTTTCTGTTTTCTACATTACAACCAGAATGTCGTCGTCGTCCATTGTATACAAAAGGCAACTCACAATTGCCGGACCGACTGGATGTTCATATTAAGTCGGACCGGCAGCTTTAATGTACACAGCAACACCCGACAGTCTACAGACTGTAACACTGTTGCTCCGACCTAATGTGAACCTAGCCTAAGTTGTATTAGCAAACTTCTGATATTTTCGCAGCTGTAATTGGCGTCAGTACCCATTCATATACATACATTTTTGGTTACCAGATGGCGGACATAAAGGCACTCCTCAAAGAAGCTAGGAAACTAATAGATGATAAAAACTTTAAAGAAGCTCAAGAATGTTGTAAGAACATATTGCGACAAGATAAACAAAATTACTTTGCCTTAATTTTACTTGGAAAATCACTAGAAGATTCAGTACAAGCACCACTAGCCTTTCAAAAAGCTATATCAGCTAAACCTGATCAGCCTTTAGCATGGCAAGGTCTTGCTAATTATTATGAAAGGAAGAATGATAATTTATTAAAACCAAAATTGTTTCCAATATATAATGAAATGCTAAACATGGAAATAGAAGAAGAAAAATCTTTAGAAGTAATACAAAAAATAAGTCAACTTGCATGTACCTTAAAAAACAGTGAAGCTTTAAGTATACTTTCAAAATTTATATCAACAGCAAAAAAAGTAAAACTTATAGAAGAAGCACAAAATCAATTAATCTTTATCCTCAAATCTGAAGTTCCATGTAAAGAAGAAGACATACAATCAATTTTAACTATTCTGAAAAAGATTGGAGCAAGTGAGCCTAGTGAAACTATAGAACTTCTACAATGTAAGGTAATCATTCAGAGACACGATTTTTATGAAGCTTTACAAGAAATAATTAGATTAGATTTCTTCTCCCAAAATATCACAGTAAAGGAATGGCTTTGTCAACAGCTGTGCATGAAATATGTTGAAAATATGTCCTTTTGTAATTTTGATATTAAGAACAATGTAGATGAAATAACAGAAGGAATAACTAACCCAAAATATCCAGCTCTCTTAAGAAGCATGATAAGCTATGATGAAGGCCTATATTTTGATGCATATAAACAAAGTGTTCCTTTAATAAATTTCAATGAAGCTGATGTAACAGAAGCAACATTTATCATTAATTGTACAATAAAACTAAAAAAATGGTCTGTAACACAAAAACTTACAACAAACTTTTTAAATAAAGTCAAGGATGAGAAGTGTACACTAACACTTCAAAAATTTTTATTTATCTCATTGACTAAACAATACAAATGGAAGGAAGCAATTTCTGTTATTCAAAATATTCCTTTAGAATCTTTGATGTCAAATGAACAAGCTCTGCTTGCAGAATGTCACATACAAATTAATGAATCTGCTGATCAAATTATACAGAATTTAAAATCAACGGAATATCAAGTACAACTACAATCTATGTATCTCATTAAGCAACATAAATTTGAAGAAGTTATTAAATTGTTGGAAAATGATACTGAAAACAAACTAAGCTCCTTGTATTTAGGCAAAGCCTTTTGGGAACTAAAAGATTATGATAAGTGCCATCTGAATCTTCTCAAAGCAGCTAAACTTAATCCTGATAGAGCTGATGTCTTTTTATATTTAGGCAATCTTTATTACAAATATAAAAATGATTTGGAAAAAGCTAAGAAGTGTTATGAAAAGGCTTATAATTTGGACTCTATTAACTATAAAATTACAAAAAAATTAAGTGAAGTTTATATCAAATTAAACCAAATGGATGATAATTATCAATTGCTTAATATATTAGCTAAGAATGTGACATCTGATCACACATGGGTATATTTTAGATTAGGACTTCATTACCTGAACAAGAGGGAGTGGGAGAATGCTATCATTAATTTCCGTAATGTCATTAAAAGTGACCACACTGACACTACTGCATTTGAATGTCTAGCCGATGCCTATTATTCCAGGGGTTCTTATACATCAGCTTCAAAAGCTTATAGCAGAGTTATGACAATAGACCCAAGCAAATCTGCACATTGTCTCTCAAGAATTGGTTACATTCATTCACTATTAACTCAATATGAAGATGCAATTTTAACCTTTGAAAAAGTTCTAGTTTATGATCCTCACTCATTGTTAGCTTTAAAAGGCATTGCAGAAACCTGGATTAGGATAGCTAAAAAGAAGGTGACTGCTAAAATTTATGGTTCTGCAAGAGATTGTGCACAACAAGCAGTAAAATATATTACTAAATGTATAATAACAGGGAAACAGTACACTTGTTTTTGGAAATTGTTGGGAGATACATTAATGTTCATCACTAAATTACCAAGTAAATATGCTTATGTGTACATGTCTCCACTGAACAAGAATGCTAGTTCAGAAGAAACAAAAATAGACAAATTGGATGTATTTCCTCAAGCCATAGCTTGTTATTCATATATAACAAAACAGAAACAGGTTATTTCTAGCTATGATTTAGCTTCAGCTTATCTCTCCTACTACCATGAAACTAATAGAAAGGTAAATTGTCAATTATCTTTCAATTTGACTATAAAATGCATTGAAGAAAAACCATCAGTTTGGCGCAATTGGAATTTATTAGGTAAAATCTGTATTGCTATAAAAAAATATAACTTATCTCAACATTGTTTCATCAAAGCTATAAGCATCACTCGAAAATGGTCTGTCGCCAAAATATGGTGTAATCTTGGCACATTGTATTTAAAGTTAAAACTTTACAAACTGGCCAACTATTGCTTTTGGCGTGGGCAATCTACACTCCCATCTTATCCACATAGTTGGATTGGCCAGGGTCTTATTGCAGAAGTAATCAGGGAAGAAGAGGCGATGGATTTGCTAAGGCATGCCTCACGTTTAGGCTACCATTCAGAAAGTGCTTTGGGATATGCTGACTGGGTATGCCGTACATTAAATAGCAATAAAAGCAAAGATGATCCTGAATCAAAATATGCAATAGAAGGATTATATGCAATAACTTATGCTATAGATTTATTAGAATGGTATTGTAATTTTGAAGCTAGTGATGCCTGTGTTTGTACCATACTGGGAATACTGCAGGAACGCAATGGACTATACAGAACTGCTTTAAAATCTTATGAAAATGCCTTAAAGTTCTGTGATGAAAGTAGGAAGAATATAGCTCTTTTAAATCTCGGCAGAATTTTCTTAAGAACTGAACACTATGATGAAG
Organism: Dendrolimus houi; assembly: GCA_039645545.1. Classification (NCBI taxonomy): domain Eukaryota; kingdom Metazoa; phylum Arthropoda; class Insecta; order Lepidoptera; family Lasiocampidae; genus Dendrolimus; species Dendrolimus houi. Next base: position 11,340,047 of record CM077127.1, on the reverse strand, counting down.
CTGTTCAAACTTATAAAGCCATTACAGAAGCAAGTCTGGATTCAACTATAGGACTAGCATTAGCTCTCTTGAAGAAAGGTTTATATGAAGAAGCTTATGCTGCATATGACACAGCTTTACATTGGCTGAGCAATGATGATAATGAAAAAGCAGATATTCTTGTGGCTATGGCTGGGATAGTTTACATGTACAAAGGAGCAGAAGATGCGAAAACATTACTATTCCACAGTATCCAAATATCTCAGAAAAAACCAACAGCTTATAGTCTATTTGCTATTTGTTCTTTGGGCCTAATTAATTCTGATCAAAGCTTATCCAAATTAGCTATTAGTGAGTTGCAGAAGTATAAAAAGGAAAGTGATTTTGGATTTGATATTGGCTTCCTTAAATCCTATTTGTTTGTATGTGAAAATGATATTGAAAAAGCTATCAAATTACTTAGTGATTCGATTCACGACTATCCTAGCAATGCTTTACTATGGTTTTGTATGGCTCAATACTGTCTTAGGAATGTTGATGTAAAGGCTAAGGTTGCCAGCTGTTGTGCCCAAAAGGCATTATGTTGTACTAAATATGGACAATTTGATTGCAATGCTGCAAAAATAATTGCCTCTGCAAGTATAGCTGAACATTTAGCAGGGAATCGCATTAAAGCTTTTATTTTAGCCAAAGAAGGACTTCATATGTATCCTAATCAATCAGAAATTTGGGCTGCTTTGCTTCTATCTCTTGTGTCTAATAAAACATGGACAGAGAGAAAGTATTGGTTATTGACTGCAGCAGGGCATATGCGCCGTCATCTTAATATTTCTAGACCTATGAGTAGGTGGGTCAGTCTAATTGAAAAAAAATTGAGTAAATAAATTTAATGAAGTTAATTAATTATGTATCTAGGATTGAAATATTCTGCATCTTTTTTGCTTTCCCCTCTGTATAATAATGTATAGATTAAGAATAAACAGTTTTATTATAAATCAATATTTATTAAACTGAGGTTTCGATTTTAATTCAAATTCTTCTAAATACTGCAACAAATTTATCCCCATGATTTCTAGTTACTTTTTGACCTTCTTCAGTACTCTCATATAATTTCTCTACTATTGGATCCAATTTCTGAAACAAAAATAATATGAATCTTATAAATAAAAATCAATGTTTGTATGTTTGTCTTTGATATGCTCCTAAACCATTGATCATATTGTGATGAAACTTGGGTGGGGTGTTCTAAGGACGATTGCGAGGATTTCTGGCCCAAAAATCTATGGTTAAAATTCTTCGGTTCGTGTGTATGTCACTGAACTCTTCCTAAATGATTGGACTGATTTTGATGAAATTTTTTGGGTGTGTTCAGGTTCGTCCTGGGATGGTTTAGATTCACAAATAGACCCACTAGGTGGCGCCGCTGAGCTGCTAAACGATTGGATCCGATTTTGATGAATTTATTTGTATGTGTTAAGTGGATTCGAGAATGGTTTAGATTAACAGTTGGTCCCGGTAGGTGGCGCTGCAATTGGGTTCCAGGATTTTTACGAAATTTTTAGTGTATGTTTTAGTGGGTCTCTGGATGGTTTAAATTCATAATTGGACATGTATTGAATGCTGTTGAATTCCTCCTAAACTTGGGTGGGACAAGTAGGGCCTTAGCCCCGGGCGCGGGATGTCTACTGAAAAGGGAGGGCGCAAAATAGCCAATTATTAAATTTAAAAATCAAATTATACTACAATAAACTATGTCATACCGTTATATTTACTTCGTGATTTCATATGCAACAGGCATGTTCCGATTCCCGAGCTTCGCGAATGAGCGAGAAGGACATGTTGATAATTTACGAAATGGCACAACTATGATGCGCATCTTAGGAGGCACCATTTTCTGTTACTACGCCCCTGGGTCCGGGTAGGTGGCGTTGCAATCGGGTACCAGGATTTTGACGACATTTTTTGTGTTTCAGTGGGTTTCGTGATGGTCTAGATTCACAATTGGACCCAGTATAACGGTGCTGCAATTCGGTTCTAGATTTTATTTTTCAAGGGCAGGGCAATGTTTTCCGGGTACAGCTAGTATATTATAAAATTACACCTGCTTTTTTAAATTTTATTTATTGCAGGAGTTCAGCAGACAGGCAGAGGGCGCACTTGATAGAAAGTGGTTATCCATCTATACCATCGCCTATGGACATTTGCAACACCAAAGGTGCTACAAATTCGCTGCTGCTCTATTACACTCAGGGGTAGACAAATATTATTCATCCATTTCCTATGATCTTGTCATACACTTAGTATAAATATTGGTTGACAATGAATTATGATGAAAAAGTATATCTACATAATTAAGTCTAGGATAGCTGATAAATAGAAGTGTTGTATTTTAATTACATATTAGTGCCCATTTATATCCTCACCAAGTGTTAATGTTGCAAATATTATAATTTTATATGTATCAACAAACAAAGAACATAAAAGAACAATTTATAAAATATGACCTACCATTTCTTCCTCTGAAAGCATTTCAAATAAAGGATGTTCATTGAAATGTAAAACCATCCACTCATTTAAATCCTTTACATCTGTTATTGTATAAACTATACCCTGCAAAAATAATATTACATATAGTTACAAAAATCAACACAAGTTCAAACACAAATAAAATTAATCTGTCACATGCCGAGCAGGTTTTTTCTATAGATAAACTATATAGGTATGTTTGATAGTTTTATGACTGTAGGGACTGATTTGGATTTTAGTTGAGATAAACCTAAGTTTAAGCATAATAAAGGAAGTGCTCTATGGCATCATCAAGTGAAACAGAACATATGTACTGTGTAACACGAGGCTTTTCACATGACTAAAATGAACAATCAAATTAAAATACTGGTTAATTTAATAATAACAAATTAGATAAAAACTACAAGTTCGCATAAAAATCCACTACATTCTAGATATAGGTTACACCAATGTAACTTTAACGAAATTGTATTTTTTTATTCAACAATAAAAATATCTTACGTGTTCAGCAAGGACATAAGCATATTCCGATAATAACCATTTATTTATTATTCTCCATTTATGTTTCGCTCTCTTAAAATGTGGATCAGGGTATAGGAAGAACATCTTTTTAAGCTGAAACAAGTACTTTTATTAATACTTAAAGCTACTTTCTATGGGTCTGGCTTACACCTGGTACATATGCGCTTGGAGACTATTTTAAAACTTAAATAATTTATAAATACATAAAGCATGTAGAGAATATTTTTACAAAGAAAATGAGATGTTTTGTATATTGCTAATCTGAAATAATATAACTTGTAAGGAGGGATTATTATATATACAGTTAATAATATTACAAATTACCTGTCCTTTATGAAAGAAGTTTGGCAAATATTTCATAGCATTTGTTCTTAACACAGCAATATTTTGATACTTATTGGGATGTTGTACTCTCAAGGCTTTTATTCTATCATTGACATAATCAGACACTTTTACACGAATCTCCAAACCCAACATATAACTATCAGGATACATTGGTGAAAGTGTGACTGTAAAAGGTAACCACAAAAAAATTAATACAACACTTTTTATAATTAATAATAGTGCCTGTGTCTTTGTCCATGCTGAAAGAATAACGTGGATCAGTATTACTGCTGTTGATGTGGAAAATAAAACAAATCTTAAGTCGCTTCTAAATGAATTAAGTATCAAAGGAAGGTGTATTTATATACCACCACAAAATAGTGTTGTGAAATTCTAACCCTTTACCAGCCTAGCTCACTTGAACTCGGGGTCACAATTTTAATTTGCAGCATGGTCAATAATTACATAAATTAACTTTATTTATTGACTATGGTCCAATGTCAGCCCCTGGGTGATCCATTGTTTATTACTCATAACACAAGCTTGAGGATATACAATAACTGATGTGCTCAACTGCTAATTATTTATGCTTTTAAAGCCATGAAGTGTGTGTCTTCTCCAAATTTGAAGTATGGGGTGAAAAATTCTGAACAAATCAAGCAGTTAAAGTTTATGTATATAGATCTGTTAAGTGTTTGAGGCGAAAGGTATTTTCTATTAAATGTGTTTTAGGATTGACAAATGACAAAAATAGGGATGATTGTGACATTCGCACAATAATAATAGCCCATAAACATCCCACTGCTAGGTTCGGTCCTTCGGCCCAGTATTTGTTTGACACATAGGTTATCCTGATGTGCAGGTTTCATCACTATGATTTCTTTCATAGCTGTTATTAGGTCAGAAAACTGCCTAAGTGGTGCATGTATTATGACCAGGATTCTAACCCACACCTATCGAGTCTGGGACACATGTGCTAGCCAATATGCTACCATGACTTCACATTCGCATAACACTTCACAATCCGTGGACTGACACATTAGTCAGGTTTTTAACAATATTTTTAGTTAGATACTGGCAGTTTATGATATTATAAATACAGCACATTTCATTGGTAGCTCACAATGCCCAAAATGATTCATTAACCATTCCACAAGGCGACTGCGGTCGTTGTGGTTGTGGTCATGGTGAAAATGTCAATAATGATGTCATCATTCTCGATCACACGACAACCCATGTCAAGGAGTGGGTTGAATAACCGTTCCACTTGTGTTTACGATTGTAACGCCGGCAAGGAATTGGAATGGGTCATGGGTTGTTGTGAGTTTCTAATGGAACATAGCCATAGTAATTAGCATACCCAATAAACCACCGTATCCACATCCAACATCCAGGAATTCCACTTGTTTTAGATTCAGTGTTTCTTTTAGAGCAGGATAGAGAACACTCCAATCAAAATCATCAGGATGAACAGGACTGTAATATTTAATTTGCTATTAATTGTATTAGGGTGCGGTATAGTTATACGGCACATTTATTATCTGAGATATAAAATTAACTTTGGGTGGTTTTAAAAAAAATAACCACGAAGGACAAGACGTTCTAAAAAGTTCAGATCTGTTCATAATAAATAAATGTGCCGTATATCTATACCCCATCCTTGCATTATTAATATTAAACTCTCAAGTTAGTTATAACAGGTGAGTATTGGATTATTTTAACAAACTTACTAATCAAAACAGTGGTCAGCAATAGGGTTAGAATGTGCTCGTTGTCTGTAATACTTCTTCTGTGGAAGGGCCATGATAGTGATCTCTTTTCTTAGTTCACCTACTCATCAAAATCAAAAATATTAAGTATAAAAATCAAATTTTACGATCACTTTTGAAAATGTAAGTTGACCTCTCCCTCCTGTATATATATGTATATATATATATATATATTATATATACATTAAGAAGCCCGATTTGACAGACCTCATTCAACGTGTTTAGGGATTGAAATCACGAAATCATTACCTATCAACTAAGTTAACCGATTACCAAGTGAAATCGATTTAATATTGTATGACTATGACATTAGATTAATTTTATTTTAATTACTTCTTGTGTCACACAAATACCTTATGAAATCGAAATGGAACGCGAAAGTTTTGTCTCGCATCGCATTTTACGTACCGCATGCATTTATCACGCATCACCTTTAACTTATGAGAGAAAAAGGCTTTGTGTGTAATATGCAAATACCGTGTATGTAATTCCTAATAAATGCTTCGATGATAATAAAATACAAAGTTTAAAGTTCTACATATTTAAACGTTCATATCACTTTATTGAAATATTATTGAGTGTAATAAAAATAATAATTACTATTCAAGATAAAATGTAGTTTTAAATCAGTGTTTGTAGCAAAATAAAATAATTACTTCATAGTTAAAAATTTTATTCGCTTTCTGCAGATGATGACCCAAAATCATCCGTTGAGCTTTCTTCGCCTATATTTATGATAATTTGATTTTCAATTATAATGTCAATTTTAAGGTCTCTGTCAAAATCTTGTATAATTTTTATGGTCTTTTTCACAACTTTTTCCAATCATTCTTTGATATATTCCCACGTGCTTCTTTCAACAATGTCATCATTTTTATCATTTTTAATGTTGTATACAATAAGTTTAAAAAACAAATCTTTGGTCTACATTTTTTATGATTTAAGGTTTACAAAAAAGACAAATACAAAACATGTAAAAAAGAAAAATTATAAATATAATAGACAACAAAGGTCGAACTACAAATAAATTCACGGAGAGTGAATTATGAAAATAAAAAAAGGTTAAATTAATACACATGAACAAATGTTATCTTAAGAATAATAACCTTTAACCTGAGCCCAAATCAACTCAATCGTATTATATTGGCAGTGGTATGGTGGTGTTCTTATAACTTTATGTCCATGCTCGAGTGCCAATTCGTCAATTCCATATCTTACTTTTGCGGGTTTAAGTTCTGTAACTAATTTTAATAATTCTAATTTCAGTAATCCTATATCTACTTGGACACCATTTCTTTGCAGCCACGCTACCAAATCAGCTTTTTTATTAACTTCAGTAGGTGCCCTATCAATTTGGACAGAATGATAAGGTACATTATCCATTATTATTGTGGATTGTTCAGAGAAGTTTTCAAGCAAGGTTTTAATTTTGACGCTCATTTCTTCATGGTAATCTTTTGTACTTTTCGATTCAAATGCTAGTGCGGGTGTTGATGGTTGTTGGTTACGTTGTGTTCGTTGAGCGGAGTACAAGGAATGAAAGATAACTTTTATTGTACACTTTTAATCACAGACATGTTATTTACAAAGTTAATCAGAAGGATTTATGCTTAGGTGAGCAACCAGCACGCGCAAGAACTGAGTTTTACACGACCACGAATTTCATGTGCCCGCGTTGAAGATATGTGTCGATCTGTTCCGAAGTCCGAACTGTCGTTTGATTTTTGGTTGTGTTATCGCGCCAAGAGAATCAGTGGGAACGTTGAGCGCACACTGTCATATTACGGCACGCTGTTTTGAATGATACACAGATCAATATTAGCTTCGCGCTTGCGTGCTTGCTTATGATGTTGGCACTAACGTCGCCACACCAGTAAAGTGTTATTCAAGAAACCACCCTCGGCTAACCCAGCGTGGCAAATTATTAGGAGTCCACCTTTCCTTAATGGCACTTTTGAGCTGGATAATTTAGTATGGTTTATTCACCAGCGCGTCACTCTGTTATTGGAATTGAACTATGACTCATCAAAAAATATTACATTATCCCAATCAGCAATCTTTTTCACTTCTCTTAGAAATTAAATTATTTTTAATATTAAATCATGTCTTTCCATCATAATTTTTCTCTTGTCGGTTTTCTGTACTAGAATCACATTTTTTTAAATTGTTATTAGTGAGGTAGCACTACCAGCAAATAAGCTAGCCTCTCGTAGTAATATCAATAGCTTACTCACAGTTGGAATCTAATTTATTGTGTAGTAAAAATAAACATGATTCCTAATAGAGTCTACATCGAATGTATCAATGCCTGTAAGAGGCTGGCTTACTTTTCTTTCGTATGTAGTAAGTACATTTTCCTTGCTGCCGGAGGGCCCGTATCTTTCCCAAAAGCATTTGCTACGCGGTACTGCACTTGTGTTACTGGCAGTAAAGGTCCGCCATTCAGTGACTCCCGTTCAAAGTATTCATGTAGTTTTAAAACCAATTGTCGTGATTGACTATTAAGGGTACGTCCTTTTTTCTACATCTTATAAAAAAGATTACACCAAACTATAAAACCGAGTCGTAACACTCGATAAAAGACCAAAAAATGAAAGCAAAGATCAATGGAATAGCAAACAGAAACAGTCTAAAATCAAAGCCGGGTCACACAGAAAAAACTAGAAAAAGAAAAGTACAGAACGCACATCTCCCAAGATGGTGAAAGACTGCTCGTGTAGTGATAAGTAGTACACGTGTAAGGTAGTATATTTGTCCCGTACAAAATAGATTTGTAATGAAATGGCTCAAAATTTAAATTTTTACTACTTGAAAAATAAATTACTGACGCGTCAAATGTCAAGAGAAAGGACGGAACGAGGACTACAGATCAACAACGCCTCTACGGATATTCACATGACAAAGACGGATACCATGACATGTACGACTGCTAGTAAGCAGTCGTACATGTCATGGTATCCGTCGTAAAATTACTGACCGATACCGATCACATCCGATTCTTAACGAACATTTCCGAACTAGTAGTTTTGTACGGGACAAAAGAGGGAATGACGCTCACCGCCTCACCGTCCTCATCGCTTCAAATGTACTGCCGCGGTACAAACCATACAAATCTCCTTGCCTCATTTGAAGTGGTACATTGTACTAATTCAGTACAAAATGTCATGTTACTCTTAGATACTTTATTTAAAATCATGACCTTCCAACTCTAGCGCGATGAACGCCGGCTGCGTCTGTTATGGTCTGTTACGTTGAAATCAATGTTGCCTATTTAATGTCGGTTTACATCTCTGAGTATCGAATCAATAATCTAATAGCTGACTATTGAAATTTTTATTATTTCATCCGTATAATATTTATGCAGTCGTTTTTGTTTTCAATAAATATATATATATATATGCAATTAATTATGCAAAGATAATTTAAGGTTATGGAATTAATAACAAGTAGTTTTTTTACGAAATCAAATTGAGTTAACGAAATGCAACAACCCTTTGGTAGCAACACTAAAATTAAAAATAAGTCGCTTATAGTACACATACTGTTTTCAGGTCGTCGCCATAGATTAAGATATTACGGAATTAATAAATGAAATAAATAATTAATTAATGGTATTTCGGCATTTGGACGAAAATAATTATTGAAGTACGTATTATGACATTATTAAAGTACCAGTAAAATAATTAAGTTTAATAACAACCAAATAAATTCATTGTTATTGTCTTTCAGTTTTGTTGTTGCTGATATGTGAATTCTCAAATTTCATCTTAAAAAAAAGCCTTTCTATGTCAGTGTCACTAGGTTGTCAAATTGTCACATTTTTTTTTTTGAGAAAGATTTTTGCAACTGCTGCAATTAGTAAATAAATATTTTCAAAAGTTTCGTTTTTTTTGCCGTGGTATTATGAAATATTTACCTGGATTGTTTCCTGATTGAGTGGAAATTGCTGCCTATATCTTTACGTAAGTTTTGTGCAAGACACTTTTCCTTTAATTAATTTTAATTCTAATAAAATGAATTCATTTCAGTTTCTTTAAATTTACCCTAAAATAAAACGACATTAATTATAAATAACTGTAGGTAACATTCCAGTCTTTGCCCTAGTATGCCTTAGCCTTGAGAATAGCCATTATTTGATTTATAGAATCGTAACAATACATATAATTAAACATTCAGGGGTGTATAACAGAGATGACGGTCCCATCATGCCAAGAAACTGCTATCTTTGTTATTAAACCATTGAATTTTATGATAAGTACTTTTTAGACTTATTTGGAGTCATTAATTTAGTTTTGATTCATTGTAGTTATTATACTCTTGGTGGTTTTAGTTTAGTAGTCAAGGATAGATTTAAATTGCTACAAAACAGGATATACAAACTTTTTAAAGGGTTTGGTATAGATATGAGGCATTTTTATTTGTTATTTGAGATCTAAAGTAAATTTTGGGTGGTTATAAAAAAAATAACAATGAAGGCTAAGATAGCAGTGAAGTAAAGCGGAGCTCCCACATTAGCCTTAACCTATATTAAAAAAAGTTCATGATGTTCATAATAATTACAAGGTGCTCCATAAATATACACCACCCTTTTTAATAACTAGTTGTACACTGAAATTTCATGATGATAACAATAATTTTATTTTTTTATACTACACTGTTCATTTTGATAGGCAGACTGTAGTCCTCTTTCGTAGTCCCAGATCCCCTAGCTCTACTAGCGGTACATCCCACTTGTACTAGACCTTGTTACCAGTTCCTACAATTACCCTACAGGGGCAGGAGCTTGTCTTTTGGTGAATTCCTATAGTTTACATAGAGAAAATTGCCCATCAGTGCTGCAACACATTTAAATTTTATTATCAAATAAGCCTTCCAAAAGTCCAAGTATATTTTAGGATCTGTGATTATACTAACACTATAATAATTACAACATGTATTTATTTCAAACTAGTGATGTCATGTCAGCCACTGTTATCAGTGAATTAAATGTCCAGTCTACTCAAAGATGCAAAAAATACTGTTTCTTTTATAATCAACTATTTTGTAATGTTATAAAATATGTAAAAATGATTTAATAAGACTTTTTTTATGAATTTTAACTTGTAATATTTAAGCCATCACCTATTTTAGACAAAGGAATCATATTTCAGCTTTGAGATAGTTGTAAAACAATTTTTTTGTTATCTACTAAACATTGATATATTAGCTTTCTTTATATATCAAGACAAATTGCATTATCTCAATATCTGTCATAATATTACTGAAAAATATGTCAATATTCATTATTATATAATCCACAATAAGATAATGGAAGATTGATGGATGTAAGAGTAATAGCAAGCTAAAAAGTGATGAATGGATTGTTAAGTGATGGGTGATTGAAGGTCTGTACTCCAGGCTGACAGGTGTACTCCAGGAAAAAAAAATATGGTAAGAGAAAGATGTGCTAGAACACCAAATATTTGGGAGGTGAATGGAAAGAGTAATTCAATCCACAAAAAATTATAAATGTGAAAGCTCTATCTGGTTATGGTTCTTGTTGAGTAAGTGTTAGTAAGAATTGTAAAGAATTTGATGTTAGATGGAAGAGTTCTAAAAGAACATAGGCCTAAAATTTACACTACCAAAACGAAATGGAATGTATAACACTATAATACAAATGTTGTGGTTGCATTTGGTAAAGAATCATATTCTGACATACAAATTTCTATGCCATACAACTGGTATAAATTTGCCAATATAAATGGGGTGTATCTAAAATTTCAACCAGTAGTAAGCGAGAGGTGAAATATAGGAGCCAGCTGTACTCATATGACTGTTAGGCTATATCCAAAAATTTTTGCAAACTGAAGCATCTTTGTCTGTATATGTCAGCCAGCAGATCCTCAAACATAATACTAAATTTAAACAAGTTTATATACAATATTATAAAGAGCTCTCAAATTTTATTTTGCATGCATGTGTCATTTAGAATGGAGTTTTTGTTAAGTTTGTGAGTAATGGTAATAACCCATTAAAGACTATTGCCATACTCATATTTTGAGATAACTTGTATTGTGTCTGTAACTTTATATCAGTCCTATTATTCATGATCATATCCATGATATAAGACATATTTTCAGTGATAATTTCTATGATAACTGTGTGATATCCAATAAATTGTTTTTATTAGTACTTAACTGAAAATATTATTGTCTGTTGTATTATTCTTATTTGCCATATTTAGAAGAATATATCAGTTTTTTTCTATGCTACCAAGTGACTTTAAAAAAATCTAGAATATAAACCATGTTGTTTTTAAATGGTTTTATTTAGCTTGTCCTTTTTGGTGTAGACATATTTTTCAAATAATTTGGGGCTAGCATTGTGTATTATTTTTGCATACACCTCTATACCACCACATATTTTTATAATTACACCATGTTAAATTTCAACTCGGCATGTGGTGCTTTGGCATAGGATGTCTATGGTATTAATACTACTAGTAGGAAATCGGATATCATACAGTAGTCTGCTATCCTAAAGCACATAAAAGTAAATCAGACTATTGTTTATTATGTGCTTAGGTGTGACATTATTTATTCATCATTTGGGTAAGCAGTTTTTTTGCGGCGCCTGGTTGTTTTGACGTCGCTTCAGCGCCCACGTGCGCCTACCAGCCCGGCACCGCGACCGCACCGCAGTCTGCCGCCGGCGTCGGACACGCCGCACGCACGTTTATACGCCGATAATGCACATCTGTGAAACAGTTTGCGAAATGTTATTGACACCCGAGATTATTAAATATCCTGTTTTAAGTCTTGTCGGTTCAATTAGTGTGTTGTGATTTCTTCTACAATAATGAGTACGCAAGGTTCAGAAAGCAGCTTGGACAAAGTCGGGAGCGGGTCGAGGCCGCCTCGGTTACTAATGGACAGCGTGTCATCAGATGAGGGACCGGAGACAGAGCGTTTGTTAAACTCTCAGTTGTCTTCTGTGGTGGTACCGTTAGGCAGTAGACGGCGGAAGTCACTCACGGCTCCACCATCGCCAACTGATTCCAGGAAAAAACGTGATCACCACCGTCAGCACAATTATATGAACCATTTACACCAGCTTATACATTGGCGGGATATATGGAGTGGGGAACCTCACAAAGCTCATGAGGTATTGCCTCGTTTCTGACTCATTAATTTGTAATCATTCTAAAATAACGTTTCTTTGTTATTTTCTATTATATTATTCTAAGCCTTATAACCGACTATAGAGACATTGTCATAGTTGTGTTTAATATTAAATTAATACGACTAATATGAATAACTATTACAATTGAAGATTATGCCATCTGGCTGTAAGACATAGTTTACAGTACAAATACTTAGACAGTATTTTAAATATCTCTTAAACTAGATATATCGAGTAGTTAGCTAATACTAAATTACTGCTGCACTATGCGGAACAAGGCGAATAATGCCTCTTCAAGGACAGCAAGCCTGGTGTTACTTTCTTAAATAAATATTTTTTCTAAATTAAAAGCTGGGAACTGCCTATTATTGTGCAGATATTAATTGAACAGTTATGAGAATTCATAATTGTTGTGTGTGATTGGTCATTGTGAGATTTAAAAGTATGTTACATACATCATACATGTATATTTGCACATACTTCCCATTATTAATAACATATTTTGGTGCCTTGTCTACGTTACGTTTATAGCCTAAGCGATGGGTTACATCTCGCGTTAATTATTAAGGACTAGGATTTGCCCGCGACTTCGTCCACGCCTGAGAGGTAACGTAGATAACAGGTATTTTGCCAGTATTTAAATTCAAATGGTAATTTTTCAGCGGGGCAACGGAGTTGTCAGTATGAAAATACTGAAAGAATAATGAATTCTGAATAATTCCTTAAAACCCGGGATAACTAATGTTACTAAAGGCATACATTACTACATCTGTTCTACTAAAGATTTCTAATAAATATAGAAACTGTCATATTAAGCAATATCACGTGGTTTCGAAGTTAGGATATCCCGGGAAATATAAAAAGTCCCGGATAATATTGTTTTAGTATCAATTGGATCCATATCAGCTAATTATTATGTATAGCACCACTTTAAAACCTTCCCAAGAAAATTCCCGCGGGATTCTCGGAATATAAAGTATAACATCACCTGAAAAAGAACTTAAGTATCGTTCTAGTAAAATCGTATCGAAATCAGCTAATATTTATGCTATCTAACTAAATTACAACATACCCGAGAAAATTCCTGTGGGATTCCCGGAACAGAAAATATTGCAGCATTTGAAAAAAAAAAATGTAAGCTATCGTTTTAGTAAAAACTGTGTCGGGTATACAAATTTTTATTCACCCGAAAAACTACAAACCTCTTCCGGGAAAATTCCCGTGAGATTCCCGGGGTAAAATATATCACACATTTTATTACATAAAATTTGGTATCGATCATTACAAAAATCGCATTGGAATTCGATTTCATTTTTAATCTGGAAATTTCAAATAATTCCCAAATAGTTTCCCGTGGGATTCCCAGAATAAAAAGTATCGCAGATTTTAAGTCTAAGAATTAGCTGTCGACCCGCGAAAACCGCATCGAAATCGGCCCAGTAGTTAAGTTTCAGTAACGTGAATCCCGAACAAACAGTCAAACCGACAAACAGACAAGAAATCGAAAAAAATTGCATCGTGTCTCCATCGTTTATATAGTGTATTCCAGACGTTTTTTTAATACCTTCAATTTATAGACAAGGAATTTTAGAATTGTATAATATTAATAGATATTGGACATACGACCCGGTATCAAGTGGACCTTCACCTTTGTTGCTTGCTAAAAGTTTATATTAATGTAATAGTCACAATCACCATAGTTCATTGATAATATTCCATTGAATGAGAAAAAACTCACTTTATCTTCAGTTTATTTTCGTGGGCGTCATGTTGAAATAATTTTTCAACGCAAACTATGTCGTTTTAATTGAAAATTTACCAATCATAATCATTTTAACCCCAGAAAATTTTTGAATTTTGCTTTCCATACACCTTAAACCTTCGTCATTGACATAAATAACGAGGTGCGTATAATTTCTTTTTGGTATGGTTTTCCTATTAAAACTGCTAGAAAGTTTTCAATCGCTTTATTTTTTCATTTTATCGTGGTATCGAAATATTCTAGAACCCTACTCTAAAATAGGATTTCTATTAATTCGTTCCACTTATTTTAATGACCAGCACTGCAATGTAAGTATGTCAGTTGATTTTGCAATTCCATTGCGTTGCAGACCTGTTGTACGTGGCTTTTTAGAATTACGTACATTCGAAGAATAAATAGAATCCATAAAGGGTTTTCTATGATTTTTTATTAACTTTGGCGCCAACTCCTTTGGCGTTGATTTTGTCACTTATTAAATAATTAGTGTTATCCCTATGGCGAAGCCGAGGATCAAACCCTAAATGAACGTAGTTCATTTAATAGAGTAAGCATTCACACAGATTACATTGCATCAAACTTTTATCTAGGCGCTATTCGCCCCCAGAAAATTCCTACTATGGCGTTAAATGAACTATCCTATGTTCCGGGATAAAAATATTCTATATCCATTCTCGGTATTGACACTACATAATTTAAACTAAATTGCAACAAATACAGTCCAGTAGTTATTCCGCGAGAGCGTAACAAATATGCAGAATTACTTTAGCATTTGTAATATCGTTAGAAAGTTAGCGTTTAGTAGGGTTGAGCACATTTTCACTTAGGCTGGTGTGCACCAATATTTAACCGATGGTTAAAATAAAATAATCGCTTAAACTATATGCATAAATAACTACGATTTTATTTTAACCGTCGCGGTCGGTTAAATGTCGGTGCACACCAACATTAATCTGTGATGGCTCTTAAATGACATATCAGTATAGTTTGTTATGTATCTTGAATAGATATGAAAATTAATCCTTCTTAAAAGTGGAGACAAAAATGAATTCTTCTAATAGTGGAGATTAAAGAACTTAAGCCGTGTATGTGAAGATAGTCAGCCATACTTAACTTACCCCATAAGTGGAGTTGTATAACCCCATAAGTTCAGCAACGCTTCGTAATTTTGCAATTGCATTGCAATCTTGACTACTTTCGCTATTTGAATGGAGAACTCTTCTAGAATACTTTACTGCTTTTTTGATACCGAATTCCTTGAAGGTAAAATATACCTTTTTTCGTTAATGACAACCTTTGCTGCGTATTTAACTGTTAACTAAAAACAGATCTTCCTGTGCTATTTCCTTTATATATCTACTTCCTAAAAAGAAGGAAAAACAAATTAATTTTCTTAGCTTTTACGGCGTGAGATTAATTGGGAAACTCAATTAGCTCCTGCCGTAGTATTGGAAACAAAACTAATGTCATGACCAAACTATTTACATAAAAACAAAGCCATTTTTAACTGACTTTAAAAAGGAGGAGGTTCTCAATTCGTCTGTATGTTTTTTGTATGTCCGTTACTTGATTTCTCTTTTAATTTTAGATCGATTTTCAAAAATCTTTTAATCGAAAGGCTATACTCTCAAACTTGTCCCATAGCTACCACGTCTGGATCTTATGAGTGGATCCCAGGGAATTCGAGAGAAACCCTCGAAAATTGTTAACCAACTTTTTTATTACACGATATCTCCATCAATTGTCGAGCGATTTCAAATTTTTCTTTATTCGTATGTGTATGTATACTCCTGAGGTTGTGCCATGGTTACCAAGTCAGGATCTGATAAGCGGATTCCAGGGAAATCGAGAGAAACCTATGAAAACTGTTCGTTCCACGATATCCGTCTTTGTACCGATTGTCAAATATTTTTTTACTCGAAAGAGTATACATCCGAGATGGTCCTATTGTCATCAAGTCAGGGTCAGGATCTGATGAGTGGATCGCAGAAAATTCGAGTGCAACCGTTGGTGACGAGCATCTAACACCGATAAGTGAGATAGCAACCTGTATACACTTACCAGTAGTATAATTTCTACAGGCGCTTAATATATTATTTCTATAGCTATTCAAGTATTTGCGAAACTAAAAAGTTTATTTTAACAAAAACAAAGCCGACTTCAAACTAAAAAGCTAAAAATTACTACTTAACCAATTTTATGTTTTACTTGGCACCGACTTCAAGATGTTGTAGAAAGAAGTCGGTAAAATTTTTATTTTTTGCTTTTTAGTTTGAAGTCGAGTTTGTTTTTCTTAATTTGGTATCATAAATATAATAAATTTATAAAAGATTAATATTTATTTCGCCAAAATGGATGATATTTGACGTGATAAATGAAACCGAAACAGTATTTTTAATTTATTTTTTCGCAAAACAAACTGTTTTGTGTTTGAACTCAATTGGCAATTCAACATGGCTGTCTTCTGATGAATTCTTCTGTCAGGGCCGTATCTTTTTGCCATTTCATATATTTGTTTACAGTGTGCACAGTTTCTGAAATATTTCGATTGCCCCTATTATTACCTCTATTACCCCTATGTGCAACAAGGCCCGGCCTACTTTACATAAATTTTGAGGGATGGGGAACTCTGAATATCACGATATAATTAAGTCACTTGTTCATAACAGGTTTCATTTGTTACGCCCGTTCGCCATAAAGATAGGCAGAGGTATTTTAGTCCTCCCCATTCGCAACATTTAGTTTCCTTAATCTTTCATTCACATATCGTCGCTTTTGCTGTTTGAGAGCAAAAATAAAATAACGGTGCTTATCACTTATTATTGTCACGTGACAAAAAGTATGTTAAACTGGAAGATTGATGGGTACAAATATAAACGCAGATCAATAAAATGAGATTTATGGATTGTGTGAAGGATTAGATGATGATTTGTGATGTGACAGAGGACGTATACCACAATAGAGGAATATGGAAGGCAGAGACGTATTGAGCCGACTCCAAATAATTGAGAGAAGTTAAAAGTTTCCTTTTCTTTCGAAAAGAGAGATCGCTTATTATTGAGATTTTTTTAAATTGTCTATTTGTCCATGTATTAGTTTTATTTCTCAAGCATTCAAACAAATCAAAAGTCTGCAACAACTGAACAAACAAATTGCTTTTTAATTTAAAGTGAATTGTGCACCCTTTGTAATAATAAAGAAATGAACACTGGTGCGTTTAATAAAGGTAATGAAACAATTCACAGCTGTGTGTCACGAGACAGCTAAATGAAGAGCGAGTCGCATGCATTCAATTTAATTCAACCATTCAGCCCGGCTCTATAATAGCCGCAATACCCTTCAGCACTGTCATCATACATCATCATATTTCTATTGGTCGCCTTATCCATTCGTTACAAATTACCAGTAATTTAAAGATTCGTGTATTTGTATAAATAATTACCGTGTTTATGACAGAAGGACGTCGGAATATTTGTCGCATGTGTGATAAATTATATTATCAAAGAAATTAGCATGTTGTACTACATAGAGACGGACTAGTTTTCCGTGTATGTTGTATATTAGTATTATTACGATTGTCAACTTAGATTACGGACATAAATTGGACCACACTTGGTAGGAGTGCCTGGGGCAGAGTCAACATGTAGACGCTCTTTGATATTTTATAGTTTGCCCGACACCTAGCGACGCACGGTTACCCCTATTTATTACAGCAATGTAGTATAATTATGTGCTGGACGTCGCTTAATATTGAATTCCGAAAATAGGACCAAAATCGGCTAAGTGGATTAATTCTACGCAAAATGGATTTCATATAGATAATGAACGTCTACTGTTATCGTTCGGCTGCAAATCCCATAAAAGTTCAAAAACTTATTTATTCTTGTACTAATCATGTTCACACCAATTTTCCTTGAAAATATTTTTTAGCTAAAGTCACAGAAGAGACGACCATTTTGACGAAATGACGAACAAGAGGATTTGGCGAAATGGCTCGCCATACCTCATTACCCCCTACACCGCTAGTACACCCCTAATTATCAGATTTTTCTCGATTTCACTACTCCACGTAGAATACATCTTCTTGCTAACTTACATTTTGAGTTGCTAATAGAATAAGACTATTTTATATGGGTGTCATTTTTGTCAAACAGAAAACTATGAATGGTTGGATTGTACAGACTTCATACTTAGATTTTGAGTATTAGAGACTGACACATGCCTATCGCAATATTTGTATAAAATGGATATAAAAGAGGATGACTACTCATTGTCTGAAGTTCAAGTTCAAGAAGTCATAATACAAGAACAACGACGGGCTTACTTTAGTTTACCTAAGCCACGCCTGTCTGTTTTTATCGGGGCAATGGTTCAAATAAGATTGAAACCTGTATAATTCAACGGTGTTATTCACATTTTATTATACAAAATGATGTCTCCATTTCATAGGAGAAAAAATTGAATAACATATTTACGTTTAATTTGTTAATGCTTATAATGATTTCCCCAGAAAGCGCGGCCATAATTTCAAGGGCAGCTCTTGAAATGGCTTTGACGGGCTCCTTAGTATCTGAATGTTTTATTGTCACCATATAGTTACAGCACAATGGAATAGTTGGTTCCATATCAGCTTTATTATAATTTGAGACCTGAAATGACCTGAAGTGCAGATGTGTTATACTATTTAAACCCGGTTACGTTTCGCTGTGGCTCAGTCTCATATCATAGGAAAGACAATCCATTGACTATTTTTTGAGTTTTACAGTCACAATCCGTGCAAGAACGGAGAAAGAATACAATTTCCTGTGGCCGGGTGGCCTGTCGTAAGAGGCGACAAAACAACCCACAGCCATGTGGTAAGGTACTAGCTCGTCTGGATGGCTGCCGCCCTTGGTCTAGAGTATGTCGCCATAACAACCTTGAGTTGTGCTCCGGCATTAGTGACCAGGTTTCAATCTCCCTTTACAGAGCGGCAACACATTGATAGTGCATTTGGTATATATATATATATATATATATATATATATATATATATATATATATATATATATATATATATATTAGGTTGGGGAAAAAGTTTCTTCGCATTTTATATAAAAATTCAAAAGGTTTTTTTGTAAAGTTTATTTATATTTGATTAAAGTATGTAGGTGCCATTTTGTTGGATAACTTTTTGCCATCTTATATGTAGGGACGTAATCCCATTGCTATAAAATTTTTGGGGCTTCTGATAAAAAAACTGCGACAAGTGGTTTTGGCAGTCCTCTCGTGATGTTAACCTGACACTGCCTAAGGAATTCTGCAGAGACCGAAACAGGTGAAAATCTGAAGGTGCAAAGTCAGGACTATACGGCGGATGCATTAACACCTCCCAGCCAAATTCTCGTAATTTTTACTGAGTGGCTAAAGATGTGTGAGGTCTAGCGTTATCATGGTGAAAAACCACACCCCTTCTGTTTTGTTAATTCCGGCCGTTTTCTTTCAACTTTTTGCTTTAATCTCACCAGTTGTTCCCAATACAGTTCAGAATCGATGGTCCTGCCTGGTGGTAACAGCTCATAATGAATAATGCCCTTCCAATCCCACCATACACACAGTACTCACCACAGATCATAGGTGTGTCATCTATGATCTGTGGTACTCACCATATACACCTTGTTGCGAGTTAACCCGGGTTTCGCCACAGTCTGTGAAGCCTGACCGCCTTTGACCACAATTTTTTTCGCACGTTATTGTTGTACGTGATCCACTTTTCATCACCAGTTATCAGCTTCTTCAAAAATGGTTCGGTTTCATTACGTCGTAATGAAGAATCACAAATGAGTACATGGTTCATTAGGTTTCTTTCAGTGAGCTCATGAGGCACCCAAATATCGAGCTTTTTTGTGTACCCGGCTTTTTTCAAATGCGCCAAAACTGTTTTGTGGTCAATTCCCAGTTCTCCAGCTACATCGTAACTATTAATATGCTGATCTTGCTCCACTTTTTCAAAAATTGCATCAATTTTGTCCGTAACAGGGCGACCGGAGCGACGTGCATCTTTGATATCAAAATTTCCGGATTGAAAACGCTTAAACCAAATTTGCGCTACTCTCACAGATACTGCATTAGGTCCATAAACATCACAATTTTTTTCGCGGCTTGTCTTGTATTTTTACCTAATTTGCAGTAAAATTTTAAAATGTATCGAATTTCTTCATTAGATTCACTCATTTTAACAATAAGAAAAACAAATGAAAATCACACATTTTCCTAATTTGAATTTGGAATTGTCTTCTTTAAAATTAAAACTTTTC
Organism: Dendrolimus houi; assembly: GCA_039645545.1. Taxonomy (NCBI): domain Eukaryota; kingdom Metazoa; phylum Arthropoda; class Insecta; order Lepidoptera; family Lasiocampidae; genus Dendrolimus; species Dendrolimus houi. The sequence continues at coordinate 11,319,708 of CM077127.1, read as the reverse complement.
AATGGTACCAAAACCAGCCAGATACAAATAGTATAGCCAAAGAAATCTTATTACAAGTTCGTACATACTATATGCGAAAAGACTTTTTCCCCAACCTAACCTAGAATAGCATACATAACAACAGATTCGAAATGGATACAAATTGCGCTTTTACCACTAATAGCGACCTCTTCCCAACAACCTTGGGATGGAGAGAGAAATATAGCATAAATGCCCTAAAAATATTAAAATAAAAATTGCCCTTTAAGAATCTTCATGTCATCCTTCAAGAAAGGTTAGACAGAATGAAAGAACAAACAAGCCATAGAGAGCTATTTCGACGGAAAGTTTTTACGTGTTACTTAACTTTGAATTAAATGTGTTTAATGCAGCTTATTAACGGTGTATTGTAATATTCTAATAACAGAATTAGGTGATAAACACAAAAACGGGTTTATGGAACAATTGTTTAACCTTTCTCACTAAAAGACCATGACTTAAATTAAACTGCAATCATTGTGTTTTTACCTACAGTCATTATACAGGTTTCAAGGTTTCAATGATCTTTAGTTATTAGAGTTCCGTTATCTAAAGATAAAAATGGAACTTTTATTTTCTCACCCTCGTGCCTATTGTCTGTGTATCACAATGGGTTATCCCGAGAAGTACTAATACTAAAGATTTGAGAAGGAGAAGGTTTTTGTGTATTAAAATGGGAGAAAACAATAAAGGAAAATAAAGACTGATTTTATTTATAGTTAAGAACTATCATTGAGTGCTGTATCAAATAAAAAGGCTTATTTAGCAACTTTGATTTAATTTATTTAATGTGATTGTTTTGGAACTTTATATTTCTATAACTGGCCTCTTAATTGTCGCTAAAGTTTAACCCCTGTCCCTATTAATATTATAAATCCGAAAGTTATAAAGTTTAACCTCTGTCTGTCTGTTACGCTTTCACGGAAAAACTACTGGACCGATTTGGCTGAAACTCAGTATACATATTTTCGATGCCGAGGATGAACATAGGATACTTTTTATCTCGAAAAACGGGATAGTTTCCGGGATAAAAATATATTTGTCTCTCTGTTTGTTATGCTTTTATGGAAAAGTTGGACTGATTTGGCTGTAATTTTGTACATATGTAATTTTAATACCGAAAATGGGCATAGATACTTTCGATCCTGGGAGATGGGATAGTTTGCGATATAAAATTAAGTGAATTTTCCGGGGGCAAATAGCACTAACATAAAAATGTAATAAAATTTAACCTGTATTAATGCTTGCCCTTTAAACAAGAAGCACGCACGGCGGCGCAGCCGCGGGGAAAACTACCCAACAAATTAAAATTATCATAATCATCATTTATAAATTTTATACTAACTATAGGTCTATTTTGAACTTAAAATATTTTTATTGTTGAGTAGCATTATTAAATTATATAATTGCATTGAATAGGCTCCGAAACTACTAAACCGATTTGAAAAATTCTTTCACTGTTGGCAAGATTTTTTTTTAGGCTGGGGAAATGCTTTTCGCACACTACCGGGTCCTTTACCAGGGATTAGACCAAAGCGACGAGAGGTGAGACCACGAATGGGCACCAGAGTCAATCGTCGGCTTGTGTGGAGACTCGACTACTCACTACTCCACTAAAACCACCCTCCTCCCATGTGCCCCGCGCTTATGGCAGGAAGAGCGTGAGACTAAGAACGTAGTTACGCCCACGCTGATCCTAGCGCATCAGTGCTTGAGAATGCCTCGGGAAAGGCAAGCTCACTTCGTCAACAGGGGGATGAATCCTCCGCTTCCTAGATGCTGGAGGGTTTACGGGAGGAGATCTTGCGCCTATCTGCGTCTCCAGGACCTCGACTGACATCGGTACCCATGAGACGTGGCAAGTGCCTGAGAGTGCCCCGGGAATCAGAGCAAACTCACTTCGTCAACAGGGGTGAAGATTCCTCTGCTCCCTTGATGCTAGAGGGCCCCTGCAGCGGTATTTCAGGGAGGGAGATCATGCGCATATCTGCGCCTCCGGGCCCCCGACTGACGTCGGCGCCCGCGAGACGCATGCGCACTTGTACCTCTCTCCCTATCTCGTTCCGCGGCCTCCTTTTGAGACATAAAAGTCTTGCAGAAATTGGCTGCACCCACCCAATGATCATCGCTATGCAGTATGGCTTGCACCAAACTGCCCAGCGAATCGATCGGACCTACTATTGTCTCGAGTTCAAACCTCTAGGGTGCCCATGCTGCGCACTCGACTAGCGAATGAAACGCCGTGTCTTGTGCGCCACATTGATGGCATTGGGGTGAAGGCAAGCCCGCAATCTGGCACAGGTACTTATCGAAGTTGTTGGCAAGCTACACTATCCCCGGTTGACATAGGCTATAAAAAAAATCTTAGATACCCGTGCGAAGCCGGGGCGGGCCGTTAGTTAAATTATAAAATATGGAATCGCTGAAGAAACGGGTGGCACGGCGCTTGGTTGTTATAAATGCAGTGACCACGACTAACCGGAAAGTATTGTTGTAGTATCATTGTTTCTTCTTCGTAATAACAAAAATATTTTTTTGTAATTTATTTTAACTCGACATTGTAAAATTTTAGCACGCCTAATGAGATAAAATGTATTGATACTACATTAATTTAACACCATATAATATACATACATTTTTCGCAATAAATTATTATATTCTATTCGGCTTGTAATAAGTAATAATTTTAATATACGTATTGTGTTTTAAATAGAGCCCCCTCAGTATATATTCGATTCGCACAAGGTTACTTTCTCATTTAGTATAGACTACTCATAGAAGTACCTGCAATTTTACATCTACAAGAGCCTAAAACCACTCTGTCTAATAAAATATGTAGGACACATGCTTTTAGCTCTTGACCCTTTCTAGGCCTGGTTGTACACGTAATGCATTTTCACGTCCAGTTTTTTTTCCTTTTTGCACGTAATTTCTGTCAGCTTCAGAACTTTTTATGCAAGAATAATGATAGTAAGTGGCTTCACGTGATTTTTTTAATATATTTTGATATGCTTATCTGAAAACAACTTGACAAGTAATCTCTATCTTATGAGAATGTCCGATTATTTATGCAGTACACTATCTATTATAGTATTTTTTGTTTTATATTATTTAGGAGATGAATTTCAAACTTTACTACAGACATGTTAAGGTGTTTTAAGGCTTAATACAACATTGTATATTTATGGGATAATTTTGTATGCAAGCTTTTGTAATACAGTTTTCTAAAACCTCTATTGAACATTGACATGCTTTACACGCAACATCGTTCGTGTAAACTTATTAACTTGAATTAAAATCCCATCCCATCCCAGGGAAATATTTATTTATACTTAATTACATTTTAAGATAATTAGTTTATTCGGTTTCACTCGTGTAAACTTTGGATGTATACCAAAATATATCCCATTTTCCAATATAGAAAATATCCTATATTCGTTCCCGTCATATACCAAATTAAATTCAATTTGGTTCTGAGATTTTGCCACGAAAGCGACACAAACAGAAACTTTCGCAACTGTAATATGTGAAGGTGTAGATTGTAGTTCGATATGATACTTTTGCCGTGCCTAGCAAGTAACTAGTAACTGTTACCTGCTTATTTTTTCCACGTTTTCTAAGAATTATTATGTTATCTTATTCTGTGAGTTGCGATAACATCAGGTTTGTCATCAGTTTAACAGCAATCGCAATTTAATCCGGTTAAGTACCTGATGGTCCTCGACCTTGTCTTCACTTCTCTCAAAGTCTACATTTTTCATTCATTAATTCATGGTTTGCCTTAAGTTGTTATTTTCCTCTCCTATTATTTTATTTCGTTGTTAATAAAATGCAGTTTAGGTATATAAAAAAATCAGTTTGGATAATGATACAAGGTAAATCGTGTAAATACTACCTCAAAGTTTGACTATGTTTTTAAGATGACATGACATGTGAATTATATTAAAGACTTCCACTCGTCGCTGCGTAAATTACCATATTTTTTAGATTAAAGATTACTCGATGTTCTTCCTTAGTATCGAAAGTACATTTCTAGCTAATTTTATGATAATCCATTCATCCTCATAGTCACTTACTTGCACATTTATATCTATATATACTTATACCTACCTAGTCTTGCCATAAATATTCTAACAAAGAATTTCTTTTTCTATTGCAAATTACATTTATAAGTTTTACAGTGTTAGTTTAATACATAAATATAAAACAATTTAAAATATAAAAAGCTTATTCGAAGTGGTCTCCATTAGCTGCAATACAGTCCTTTAAACGTTGAGGCCAGTTATCAATAGAAGCACGCACTCTTTCCATGGAAAAATTCTTCGCTGTGGATTGTTTTAGGGACTCCAAATTATCATGGCGTTTAGAGCAAGCCGTACTCTCTAAAACTGACCATAAATCATAATCCAGCTGATTAAGATCGGGATTAGACGACGGCCAGAGTTCAGCTCTGATGAAGTCCGAAACATTCGTTTCCAACCAAGACTGCGTGGACCGAGCTTCATGACCCGGTGCCGAGTCTTGCTGGAAGGATCATTCTTGGTTCTTGAACATGGTGTTGTTAAGGGGCTTAACTACCTTCTCAAGAATGGTATCTTGATACACTTGTGCCGATGTTTTGATACTTTTTTCACAAAAATATGGCTCAGTCACTCCTTCATAGCTAACACCCCACAAAACCATCACTGAAGAAGGATAATGCCCACATTGCACTCTGTCGACTAATTGAAAAGCTTCCTTAGAGCTTTGAGCATAAATACGATCATTTTGTTTGTAAAAATGTTGCTCAATTGTAAAAAAATTCTCATCCGTAAACAAAATTTTTCTGTGTCCTCCCTTTGCGTACCGCTTCAGTAGTTGTTTCGATTTTACCACCCTATTCTTTTTTAAATTATGAGTTAAGAAATGACCAGTGCGTCTCTTACAGGCTGCAAGTCCTAAGTCATCTTTTAAAATACGCGACATGGTTCTAGGTGATATCTTCATCTCCCGAGATAAAATCCTTTGCTTTCGGACAGGATTTCTTCGAATTCTTTCACTTACTGCTCTGACTACCTTTTTCGTGCGAACACTACGTGGACGCCTAGGTCTTTTTCTGTCACAAACAGAGGAGGTCTCATTGTACCTATTAATAGCCCGGTACACAAACATTTGGCTCCATACCTACTTTGTGTAATGCAATCACAGCGATTCGGTTCTCTTTATCGCCCCACTCCATTTTAATATCCCAAAATGTTATACAATGTATTGGCGCCAAAATGAGAAAACACAATGAACAATCATATAAAACTGACAGATTCCAAATTCAAATGTAATATTTTGTTTCTTTTTATTTGTAACAGTATTTATGGCCAGACTAAGTATATATCATTGATTGTCGATAATATCAATATCGCAATGTCACATTGTCTATGATAGTAAATAGTTTAAAATCCCAGCATTCTAAACAGTTTATTTCGCTGTATATATCGTGTTGTGTATTAGTCCATTCAAAAGGGGCTTGGCTTGGAATTATGGGCAGTGAAGCATCAAGGTCGCAATGCTATCTGACTTAACGCCATTGGTGCTCCTTATGACATCATCAGATTTTCCTCGATATAGTTTTTATCACTTTTATTGTTATAAGAGATATTTTATTGTTTGCAGATCGTAAACACTTGAAACAAATGCCTGTCTCGTAAACTATTTTGTAACGACACTAAAATTAGTGTTTAGTTACATGATAACGGTATTTTATTAAAGTGGGTTATCATTAACTGGTTAAAAGCCTTCAAAGTATTAATAGGTATTATAAAGTTTAATATGCGGCACTTAAACCTAAATAGTCATACAAAAATAATTTTAGGAACTATTCTGTCGATCTGTGAAATAAATAAAACGAATTTTAGTTTAGTTTGTGTCACAACAGGGGGTTTCATAAATTCGACGAACGTCCTTTGTTTTTTGTTATTTTTCTACTGAACCCTAAACAAGTATTTAATGTAACATACCCTATATCTGAACAACTACTTTATGGATCATATATAAACCAATTTTCGTTGAGTATTTTGTGTAGCTGTGTCATACAAAGACCGAGACGAACGAACTAGACGAGAGTTCTGTTTTTGCCAAAATTGTTATGGAACATAAGCTTCAAAGATACTTTAAAACAAACAAGCATACACCAAAGTTTATAAGGATTCCTTTTTATCTATACCTATCGGAACCATAAAAACACTTTCTAGGTAATTGATTTGTATGTATGTTTTAAGTAATATTTGAGACATAATGTATTTTTAAGGTCGTGTAGCCAAATAATGAAAACAGTAGACGCTGCACATCTCGTCTACGAGACCTTTTATTATGCGTGAAAAGTCGTGGATGATTTTATTAATACTTTACGGCTATTAATAGTGCGGGTCCCTGAATCTAACTGTTAAGTAATAGGTATATAAGCATTTTAAATTATGGAGGAACTTTTATCTGTTCATTCTAAGGTCATTTAAGACGGAACTTTGATTAAAATATTAAGACACCAGAGTTAGCTCGTAAAACAATACTTAAGTAATCTATTATTAAATTCGTTCTTGCCTTATTGTGTTAAACAAACGTGACTATACTTTACGACTACAAAATGTTTTTGAATTAAATGTATATTAATGCATGAACAGCAGTATTGATATATATATATTTGGTCTCTTTATTTGGTGACAGGAATTATCAGAACTGTTTCATGAAGCATACCTAAAATTCATTCGTTAATTATCATTCTACCGTTATATCCATTTCACGCCCGAAAAGTTCGATTCGGACATTGGCATCCGCTTTTTACTTTTCAACAAAATAAAATAATCTTTATAGCGATACAAAAACTTGATCCTCAAGAATAGATTGTTGTTTTTGAAACGCCATCTGTGTGGCGAGTGTTGTACTAACACAACATTTTGCAGCGTAACCTTACTCATGCGCATCTAACGGATCGTGTGATCTTGTTTCCTTAATATTGACTGGTTTCGGTAGATGTCGCTTGTAGAATGAATGAATATGTATGAAATAAAATAGGAAATATTTTAGTAGAAAACAAGTAATTTCAGAAAATCTGATCAGCTATTATTGGGATGTATGTCTTGGGTATTCGTTTTCTGGTTGTATAAATGTTTTTGCGAACATAACCTCGCAGGAATCAATTTTCATTCCTATGATATAAATTATGGAACTTTGTAAATATACCGATAACTCCGATAAGGGCTTCGTACATAATTTAATTCTATTTCTTCAAATAAATCTTATCGTAAACACTCGCTGGGCGCAGTCTGACACGCACACCGCTCGCTCGATAGTAGATCCACATTAATTTCTTACTTTCCTACATAACGTGAAGAAAATTAATCGTACCCACATTGTGAGAGAAAAGTTTCTCTTAAACAAAAGGTGTATTTTAAGGCAGTCAAATGTTGAAATGGCAAACAATGTGTCGTGGTGACAGTTTACGAACCAGCAGTTTAATATCGAATTGTACAAGTCATGGGAAGTTCGCAAAATGTGTTTTCGGTAACGCCAGCTGAGCGCCGTCCGCTCATCTTGTCGCTCAGGGTGCCAAGAAGTTATGGAAGCCTGTTTCCATATTACAAATTTGTGAAGGATACTACTACCAATGAGTTGATAACAGACGAGGTATATTATTTGATCAGTGATATTGATAATGAATCTATCAGTATCAATTTGTTGTGATATAAAGTATCAAGTTAATTAAAAACTTATCCAACACCTTTTTATGCACAACTATGCTGTTATAACAGTTAATTCACAATAAGCCCCTTGCATGCTATTCATCCACGCTGTATTGATTGTTTTGAATGTTCATGGTTTTCCTTATTTTTATGTCAAACTTTGAATATTATTTGAAGTACTTAATTATGGTGAATCGCTAATGTGAAATTATTACCGCTTTTATTGTTACTCTTTCCTCATAATCTAGCCCTGACACAAAGTCATGCCTAACGTATAATTTTTTTAAATACGGGCTATTGTTATTACTATATAAGTTGTTGTTACTGAAAATTGTAGCTTGCGGTCTTTTGTTTAATTAATAATGCTGGCAAATTATGTGCATTATTTTTTGTACCAAGTCAGTATATTAAACACACTAGAAACGTTTTTACTTATTTCTATGTGTATGTTCATACACACCTAATTGCATTTACGTCGTTAACCGGCAGTAATGATTTTAAAAATTAAAATGTCCCGACGCAACTGTTTTAAATGTTTGAAATATCCATCTTTGGGAACAGCTGCTTCATAATATACATGTATGTAAGTTACAAATGACAGGTAGGCCGTTACGGTTGGTGTCGTCTTATTTTTTGAAACTCGTATCTTTACCAATAAGTAAGTATATAATATTAAAGTATTTGTCTGTAATTTCAAAAACGGGCAAAATTAATGAAAACTGCTATTAAACAATGACTAATCGATAATAAATAGTCTTTAATTTTTTGACGAAAATTTTAAAGATTTTTAAATTTTCGTCAAAAATTTTAAAATCTTTTTGATAAGAAAGACAAGAATTTTGTCTTAAATTTTCAATATGTTTCAAGTTAAAATTCGTGAAGGAAAGATTCTGTAGATTGCCAAAGGTTCGCCGTACGTGCTAGATGAAATTCCGTTAGCGAAATAAAAATCGCACCATGAGAATTCGTATCGTAGCCAAACCCAAATCCAGCATGAACGAAGTAACGGCCATAACTTATCTTATTGTTAAATAAGGTGATTTTGCAACAAAACGAAAACGAACTATTTTTACTTATATATCTTATATGTTAAATTGAATTTTAATGCCTAAAATAGCTGTAGAAACCTGGCACGATATAAAATAAGCCGATTGTTTGCATACCTATATAAAATCCGCTTTTGACCTAAGAGTTTGCAAAAGTTTCAAGAAGGAGAGTATACATAGAGTTCTATTAACAGGTAGTCTAATAAAAGAGATGGATGTAATAGATAAGATGAAGATGTGTGGTGTGACAAATAACTAACTAACTCCGTTGACTCAGCGACATGAGGTGAGTCTTAGCCTCCGAAACGATAGCACACCACTAGAGGCGTGACTAATAACGTTTGTGAAAATAAAATACATAGGTAGTACAAAAGTTAAGGTAATATGTGGTTGTAACCTGAATGCTTCGATCAACAATAGTTACTCGAAGCCTGAATTTGTTGTTGTAATATTAGTGTTTTATTTTTTATATAATAAAAAAGAAAACACTAATGTGTTCATGTCATATGAAACTTGAAAGGGCATGCTTTTAACAGTCTATTTTAACGATTCATGTGGATTATGTATTAATACATTTATTCCGTATCTCAACCTAGTTTTAAGCAAATAAATGTTATATGTGTAAGTATAAAAACACGATAGATTAGCATTAATTATTGTATTTATTATTTAGCGGCGGTCATAATATTGTTGCGAACCTATACTAATCCTTTACAGGTATTTTATTACTCCTTCGTATCTAAGTGATCTATTGTTCTCATTAATCCCTTTGTATTCCTCCCGGTAAGACGTCAAAAATCCTTTATTCCTTCCTATTATTCTTGCGCTGAAGAAATACAAATCTAGAACCTGATTCCAGCGCCACCTACCTGGTCTAATTGTGAATATTAACCATCCCGGAACCCACTCAAACTTTAGTTTTTTTTAACCGTTGGTTACATTATTGAAGATTTAGTAGGGATCCCTAATATTTTCTAATACTAAATTAGCCTATATTAATTTGGGATAATGTAGCATTCGAATGGTGAAAGAATTATTGAAATCGGTCTAGTAGTTTTTGAGTTTATTCGTTACAAACATACAAATCTTTCCTCTTTATAATATTAGTATAGATATATATATGGTCGGCCTGATTGAGAGAAAGTTAGTTGAGTTTCAACTGCGATTAAGACGTTACTTGTGCACTTTCGGAACGAGTATCTTATAACCACGGACTGAGCGCTTTATGTCATTAAGTTTTTCTGCTTTACGGTTTGGACTTGTTGTATTCGGTTGTATTTGTAAGAACTGTGAATTACGTGTGTGTACTTCTAATACACTTTGTAATAATTCCAACAGCATTTTAAATTCACATCCCACAAATTCGTAACGATATTGTTACATGCCATCAAAGATAAGCCGCACAGCCTATTGAAAGCGCAGCTTATTGTCCTCCCGGATTAGGGAATCCTTTGTGTTTTGAATTTGTAACTTGCTATTGTTTTTCTACTTGTTTTATAACCATCATTAGCGTCGAACTAATCCCTATTGTTATTGTTTTCGACTATGTGGTCGTTCGCAGGTGTGCAAATTAATATTTCTTAGAAACTCAGTGCGCGCCTCCAATTCCTTTATACTGTGTAGTTAGTATAAGACGATGCCCGAATGGAGGGGCGGGCAATCAAGTGACGACTACGAGACGAGTAAGACGTTTGTAGTACTCTCGATTAGCGATATAGACGACAGACTGCGCGTTCGAATCGCATCGAATCGTGCAGTGTGAACTAGTTGCATCCAGTTTTATTTGTATTTGTTTTATACGTGTTTGTACAGTTCTAATAAATTCTATAGTAGTTCCAACGGCATTTTTAATTCGAGTCCTGTAGCTCGTAACAATATTATTAAAGAAGATTATTGGGACTATCATAATTATTATTACAAAACTTTGGATTTTTATTAATTTTAAGATTAGTGTTATAAATAGGGTAATGTTACTGTGTTCAGATATCCAGTCTTTCTTTAGGTGAGAATTAGTTTTTAACCGACTTCAAAAAGGAGGAGGTTCTCAATTCGTCTTTATGTTTTTTTTTGTATGTTCGATACTCGATTACTCTGTCAATTGTGGACCGATTTTCAAAAATGTAATTAATGAACGCCGTGCGCTTAAATTCTTGGGAAAAAGCTTGTTTACGCGTGTAAGTATTACAGCAACTTCTACAGGCGCTTAATCTTTATATTAATGTTACGCGATTTCTCCGTCAATTGTGGATCGTTTTTGAAATATTTTTCTTTATTCCTAAGTATGTACGCTCTCGAGGCGGTTCCATGATCAACAAGTCAGGATCTAATGAGTGGATTCTAGAGAAATCGAGAGTAACCCTTATTAAAAAAAAAGCCGTAGGCCTACATTTTTCCAAAAAAAAACTTGTATACGCGTGCTAGTATTCACTTTCTACAGGTGCTTAATTTTTTTGTAGACGTTACGCGATTTATCCGTCAATTGTGGACCGATGTTTAAATTGTTTTTTTTTTAACTTGCGAGATGGTCCCATAGTCACCAAGTCAGGATCTGATTTGGGGATCGCAAGGAAATCGAGAGCAACCCTTGTTGAAGAACATATACACCGAAGAGTGTGATGGCAAATTTGTATACGCATGGCGGTTGTACAATTTCTACGGGTGCTTAATATATTATTTCTAAAACTATTGAAGTATTTGCGCAACAGAAAAATATTTTTTTAACAAAAACAAAACCGACTTCACACTAAAAACCAATAAAATAAATATTTAACCGACTTCTTTCTACAACAATCTCGAAGTCGGTGTCAAGTAAAACATAAAAATTACTACATTTTGTAAATATGTTTTTGTTATTTTATGTTTCACTCGGTACCGACTTCGAGATGTTGTAGAAAGAAGTCGGTTAAATATTTATTTTTTGGTTTATAGTGTGAAGTCAGTTTTGTTTTTCAGCTACTATCAGCCTATAGACTTCTTGCTCTGGGCACAGACCTCCTTATTCAGGGGAACGAACGATAGGTATACCTAACAAACTTGACCAAAGCGTATTGGCGAGTTTCACATATTTGTTATTTTGATGGGCTAATCTTCTCACGATGTTTTCATTGGTTTTAATATTATCCCTTCAGTAGTTTGTTGGGATGTGAGCTATTTTCTATTAAAAGCACTATTATGGTTCCCTAGGAACAAAAAACCAAAATAGGGATTGGTTGTCGCACCTCTACAGGGGCCTTCGTTGTGCGCCGACTGTCGCACACTTAGCCAATTTTTTATATAAGTAGTGTATTGTTACAAGTTAGCGGGACTCGAATTAAAATGCCCTTAGAATTATTATAGAGTTTATTAGAACTACACTAACACGTATAACACAGGTAAAAATATAACCGAACACAACAAATCCAAACGTAATGCAGAAGGTCGTAATTCAATAAAATGCGCAAAGTCCGTCACTATTAGATTCCCGAATGTACACACGTCACGCCCGTATCGTAGTTGTAGCTCAACTGACTCCCGCTCTCAATCAGGCCATCGTTTTATACTGCACAAGTGCAAATGTGCCCGTATCGTATCGTCGACATCATTTCCTAGAATCAGCTTATACTTAATCCGTAACACCTGGCTAATGATGCCTGCGAGTGGCCGTAAACGAGTACAATAGAACTATAGGCTGTTCTCCACAATACTAGAAACGTATGCCAATAAATAAGCAAACAAAAAGAAGACGATCATAAAAGGATTACAACTAGTTCAAATGCCGACAGGTAATAAAATGTGCTTTTACAGACTGTACGTGGAATTTGTCTTTGTCGAAGCCTAAGTTGTAACAGTATTAATAAATGTAAAAACGTAAAACGTTAATTACATTTAAAGCCAATTTTTCAATCATCAGATAAAAGTTACCCATTCATTGAAAAAAATAAAACCTGACTAAATGTAAAAGTAAAAGAATTTAAATCTTTTATTCAAGCAAGTGTAATTTTTAATTTGTTTCTGTTGCTATTTTTCATATGAATAACTTTAGTTATTGATTGAAAGATGACATTGTACGCACAAGCGAATAATGATGCACATGATCGCCTGCCTTTCTACACGTCCATGATCACAAGTTGGTATAAATAGCTAAAGTAGATGGGAATAAGCTATTAAAACCCATAATTATATCATTTATTTACATCTCTATAAGATATGACGATTATTATGTATATAAAAATAAAATATACATTAAATTATACTAGTACAATGAAAGAAATTTAACTTATATTGTATTCCTACCTTTATAGGTAATTCCTTTAAGGCTATCTGTGTTATGTAGTTACTAATATATAAATGTGAAAGTCATTTTTTTTAGTTGTTCGTATATTATATTATGTTTGTATATTTCTTTAGGCATTGTGCGTAGTATATGGAGCGATTTTAATATATACTCGTATGTACATATATAGTTATTTTAGAAACTGACAATTAATATACATAATTACATACAAATTATCACGCATATCTCCGTATAGGGATAGGTAGAAAGGATAGATTCCCACTACGATCTTGATACACACTTCATCTACTTTCATTAATCTATTCATTCATTTTCATATGGTACAAGGGAGTAGCCGCCATAGATGTAACTGTACGGCGGCCACCCCTAGTCTTTATTTTCTTCGCGATGTCTCTACATTATAGCGACAAATACCTTCCTTGCAATTTTCATCTATATAGACCCAGTAAAATGACTGTGTCATACACAGACAGACCTGATGAATACATAAGGATTCCGTTTTTGTCAAAATAGCTACGAAACTCTAATAAAAACGGTCATTTACTGGTATAAAAAGCAATTTTCGCTTAAATTTAGGAATATATTTTGAAATGACACACAGACACTTAAATTTTGTTCATTCTACCAGGAGCTTGTTTTGTTACACCTTTGTTATGTGAATAATTTTGACAAAGGATCTGATATTATCGGTTGCCTGAATGCCGCCATGATGTTGTTTAAGCGCCTTGAGGATCCATTCAGCCGACCTTTGTATAGCCAATGATACCTCAAACACTATAATCGTATTTTTCACCTTATCAGATAATATTTTGTTTAAACTGTAACGGCGTTAGACTAATATGAGATTTAGAGTTAATCCTTCTTAAAACATTAACCATATATAAGTAGCGTATTGAGATCTGGGAACATTGCAGTGTCCCTGAAATTTTGTCATAACCAGTGTGTTTAAGTGATTGTAACCAGCTGAATACAGATCCGATATTATACTTTGAATTCAATATTTTATTAAACTTAAGAATGCTTCGCGCAGCATCCTTTATTCGGTCTTACAGACAGGTACTGTTTGCTATGAAAATATTTTCAATTTATCCTGTTTCTTATTAGACTACCTCTACTCTACCTTGTTTTGATTAGATTGATTAACAATGAATCTCTAATTTTTGTTATCTATCAGATATTGGATTTCTATTATGTTTTTACCGGGTCTTGCTTTTTTGTCAGTAAAATACAAGTACAAGTACTCTGATTTTGGAGTGGAGCCAACAGATAATTTTTGGACCACTCAAGACAGCAATTTATATGATAGCTATAATGTTATATTCGTTGTTGACCGATCACAGTCACAGAAAGTTATATTTGCTGCATATTGTTACGAGTCGCGAGACTCGAATTAAAATGCCGTTAGAATTATTATAGAGTTTATTAGAACTATACAAACACCTATAACACAGATACAAATATAACCGAACGCAACAAGTCCAAACGTAATGACGAAGATCATAATTCAATAACACGCGCAAAGTCCGTCACTAAATAGATTACCGAATGGACACAAGTCTTGCTTCGCTCGTGGTTATCGGTCGACTGCCCTTCCTCAATTGGGCCATTGCTTTATATCGTACAAATGCAACATCTCCGCCCGGCAGCGTGGACCGAATTTCTTAGAATCGTAATCCGCACACCTGGGTAATTATGCCTGCAAACGGCCATAAACGACTACAATAGGCTGTTCTCCACAGTAACCAATAAATAAGTAAACAAAAGAAGACAATCATAAAAGAATTACAATTAGTTCAAATGCCGACAGGTAATAAAATATGTTATTTTTATAGATATGCAGGTGGGTTTTGTTTTTGTCGGAACTTAAGTTGTAACAATATGGTTACAACATTAGAACAGTTCTGGTTCTATGGTCAACTTAATTACCAGCCAGCTGTGCTACAGGTCAATAAGTTGATTAAAAATGTAGTAGTGTTATGTAATCGTATTATATTGCTAACTAGCTGTGCCCGAGATTTCGTCGGCGTGGAATATTTTTTCGTGGAACCCTAAAAAAAGTAGCCTGAGTCACTCCGTATAACATCAGCTATCTATCTGCCAATGAAAGTTTCGTCAAAATCGATCCAGGCGTTTCAGAGATTAGGCGGAACATCCAAACAGACAGAAAGATGAAAATTCAAAAGGTTGCACTTTCGGAATCTCCTATTCCGAATTATCCTCCCTGATTTTTTTACATTTTTATTTTGACATTACAAACAGCCACTTCAATTTTATTTATCTGTATAGTTTTATTATATAAGTACCTATATATTAAGGTTATACCGTAAAATGTGCGCTTTAACCTTGGGTTCCGTAGCCAATGTGACAAATACGGAACCCTTATAAAATTATCACGTCCGTACGTTTTTTCGTCTATGTACATCACAAGAACTTTAAGGTCGTTCGATTAGTTTTTTCCTAAATAATCGAATTTTTAAGATCTCTCTAGCGAGAACCCCGTGCCTAAAGAGGTAATTTTTTTATTCTATCAATATCAATATAAAAGTCTTTAGGCACCCTGTTTTCGCTAGAGAGATGTTAAAAATCTTAACGATGTATAATTGTGACTTTTTATATTAATAAGTTAAATAGGTGATGAGTTGCTATAAGATTTATAAATAATAATAAAAATAAGCTATAAGCGTATATATATATATATATATATATATATATATACGCTTCTAAATTCATAAAAAGTGTATCTCTCCTTTAACTTTTGACTAGGATACGGACAAATTCTCAAAAAATTCAAGGGAGTAACCTAGAGTAAAAAACTTTTAACCAAAATTTGTTCGAATAAGATCCGTTGAGTAATTTTTGAGATATGTCACATATGCTTTTTTGCAGTTCCTTTCGGAAAATTCAATGGCCTTTGCAGGGTGCAAAGGTTAAGGAGTCGAGGCTGCCGTTTAGACCTTAGTGACATAACAAAAACAATCCAATAATAAGTTATTATTTGTAGTGTAGAATGAATATTGTAAAAGTTATATGGGAAGTTATTATTGAAAGTTGTATAGAAAGCTATTTAAATAGATCTCCTGTACCTCTTATGATTAAAATCAAGTCACCATAAATACTGTAATATAATGAAAACTAACGCTCGTGACTTTGCTCCAGCGTTAATATATAGGTAGGTAGAATCAGCGCCGACTGGTTGGAATCGCTGGAATCTTGTAACTCCGTTAATCTTTTTACTCTGCCTGTATTGCGTGTCTTCAACTCAACATTATTCATTTATTTCTTTCGTTGCCTTCAATATTGTATAACCAGAACTTTTCCTGCGGAGTTATTCCGGTAAATTTCCAATTCATTGTTAGTTATAAGTTGTAACTAACAACATTTTCCGGGATAAAAGTAATATGAATTCATGGTATCCTACAAAAATTATTCGTTTTTCCGGAATAACGAGTGTTTTTTATTTATTGCCGTTATCAAAATTATATAATTAGGTTACTAATTATAATATACCAATTATGGCCGTTTCCTATATCTTATTATTAATTGCTTACCCTACCATCGGTTGAATTTTGACATAAGATGTATAGAGCTAATGCCAAATTTTAACCAATAGTAAGGCAAATAAACGGTCGGCAAGAAATAGGAAAGGGGTATTAATCAAATCATTTTTAATGTCGTGAAGAAGTTAACAAATATACAAATTCAAACACCTAAAGGAACTTTAATTTATATAATTGTGAAAATTTATATAAATACTAGGATATGCCTGCGACTTTATCCACGCTTGTCTTGATATTCCCGCGAGATTCCCGGGATATAAAATACCACACATTTTAAATTTCATAAAATTTGCTATCGATCAGTCAAAAATTCACATTGGAATTCGATTTTTTTTCAATCTAGCCACTTTAAATAATTCCCAGAAAAATTACTGCGGGATTCCCGGGATAAAAAGTGTTGCAAATTATTAGTCTAAAAATTTGCTGTTGATCAGCGAAAACCGCATCGAAATTGGCCCAGTAGTTTGTATGTGAATCCCGAAGAAACTGATAAATAACATGATAGCAAATTTTATGTAATAAAATGTGTGATATTTTTTATCGCGGGAATTTTCCAGGGAGCTGTTTGTAGTTGCTCGGGTGCATACAAATTATCTTATTCCGACACAGTTTATTATTTTATTATTATTATTATTTTTCAAATGCTGCGGTACTTTGTGCCGCGGAAATATTTAAGTCAAGCGTGGATGAAGTCGCGAGTATATCCTAGCTATAGATATAATGACGTAGTAGCTTAGTGGCTGACACACTGGAGTCTCAATCCAGTGAGATAGTTCAAGTCCTGCCCGAGGTATATGCACCGTTTAGTCAGTTTGTTACAAATAACTAATCTAACGATGAAAGAAAATATCGTAATGAAACCGATATGTGAAACCCGTCAATTCGTTTTAGTAAAGCATGACGGATTTATCGTCCACGGCTTTGAAATGGATAGGTCCTCGAGCCTAACAGTAGGGAATTTATAAGCTGCTATTATACTTATAAATATTAGTATTATATTGATTTACAATAACTTTTTATAAGAAAATGAGTTGGTTATATGTTATTATTAATTTAAAAATTACACATGGATACGGTACTATTTGACTGCAGATGCAAATTTCTTTTATGTATAAACAGTTCTTTAGTTTTCTTGTATTATATATACTGTGTGACAACTATTTTTGAATAACTAACATTAATTTTGAGAGAGGAATATTAATTTATTTTAAGTAGATTTTTGTATGTTCCTAGTGATATCTACAAAATTTTTAACTTAATATTATCTATCGGACACTAACTGTAGTCATTGGTAACCGCTAAGAGATGAGATACATAATGGGAACCGGCGGCGGGGAGGGCTGTGCCTTAGCACTGACCTCTCGGCCGGACTTCGAGTTGCGACACAGTCTGATCAGACACCGCGCGATATGCTGCCCCCAGAGCGAGCCGCACACCGTACCGCCTCCGCTATCTTCAAGCGCATCTCATTGCGCACACACAGTACTTATTCCCTTGTACGTATCTCGTAAACGCATTCATTCACAGTGACCGCCCTCTGCCCGCCTAACACCACGCAACGACACGCTCTAAATAGTATCCGCCCAGCACGAGACGCGGCGTGCACACTCTAGCGGGCCTCGGCCACTACATTCACAAATCTGTCACAGGAGCGGTGCCGCGCGTCCGTCTTATTATGCGGGGCGGTGAGGCAACATGTCTCTCCCGCCACATCTTCCCAAAACCACGGGCAGTGATAAAGAATATGTTCACATACGATGTCTCATCGCTAACATACACCGGCCGAAGAACGTTTCGAGACCGCCGACAGAAGCTCCGGAAAAAGAGCAGACACTGGATATTGTTGAAGAATCACCAGTGTCTTCGGACACTGAACGGAGCGGATCTGGTTCTGATAGATCGGGTATTAGTACAGCTGATGACGTGATCCCGCCACAGCGTGCGAAGAGTAACAGTATTGCCGGTTCATTATTAGCACCACCTGTGCAACATAACAAGAAGAGGCGTCCGTCATTCTTGCACCTGCAGATAGGCGGTAGTACAGAACACGCGGGTCCTTTTACCGCTGGGCCCCATCTAAATGTACCTCGATTCACAGTCACAGCGCCACCAGGAGAGCCTCGCCGCTTTAGCCATGGTTTTGCAGCTTTCCATGGTTTTGCTCTGCGGCGACACTCTAACACGGTCTGATAGTAAAGTAACAAGTGTGAATTGTTTGATATATTTTTCCATTGTGTGATTAATGAGTGATTCAAATCTGCGTCTAATTAATTAATGTATTAACGCAAGGATTTCCTACAGTTTTAGTGTTATTGTAAATACGGAATATTATGGTAATATATAGTTGTAATTTATTAAAAACATGCATGTGCTTTTTGTACTAATCGAAGCACTGATTCAATGTATTGCTTAAATAATAATTTTCTTAAAGTAACAGATCGCTTTTAACAAGGTATGAAATGTGTTAACTTATTTGATGTCACTTGCTGAAGTTAAGCGTAACGGTTTGTTGTATGGTTAAAATAACCTTTTCCCACAATAACATACAACAATTGGTTTTTATTTAATTTTCGAAGTCACATCTATTGTACCAATATTGTTACTGACAAAGAAACGATGAACTGACACAGGTATAAAGTATACACTATCAGTGTTATCCTTAATAGTGGATACGTAAAAGGTCGTAATGGTATTTTAAACAAAATATTGTGTACTTTATTAGGCTTGTGATATCATACGTTATCATTATATCTATAAATTAGTCTAAGTCGCGAACTGTGTCGCGCAATCGTTTACTTGCGCCTGTGATTTTTGACTGACGTGTATCAATTGTTTAGAATTTGCGGATCGAATTAGTTTTTCAGTGTATTTTCGTATTATTTATTTTTAATTGTTGTTGTCATAATGTTGCGCTGGAGTTTGCAACCGAGTGAGGTGTATAATATTTGTATATTGCATTGGCGTAATAATTTATATTTAGCTATGCTTTGATTGGCTATTGATTTAATTTTTCTTTATCTAAATTTTCTATATTACGACCGTATAAGTGCAAACAATACCCAATTTCTTTGTGTCTTCCTCTGTAAGCATTGGTTTAAACAAGTTATAAATGTGATCCAAAACTTTGATCCCTACAAGTATAGAGATGTCAACTGTAAATTTTTATTTATAATAATCGATGAATTTAGTATCAATTTATAATCGATTTTGTTTACGACAATATATTTCAGTTGTTTAAATTAATGAACGCTAATAAGGTTTTGTTTTATGGCAGAGTCTACACCGTAGCGAGTCGATGGTGTCGCTCGCGTGCTTCAGGACCCTCTCGCAATTAGTGAACAGTGAGAATACCAATGAACTGCAGCAGTACCTTGCGAACAACAAGAATGTCAATATTGATGACAAAGATGAGGTGAGGTATTCTAAGTATTAGCTAAAAATTTAAACTTCAAGATATACATATATCATACATGTGTTGTTGCATTCGTAATTTGTAACAAACAGGGAAGATTTCGACATACGAAGTATTTGAATATTGCAGGAAGCTGTCTGCTTATTTAACCATTTTAATAAATTTTGTCCATTTTTTGTAATGCGGAGAACATACCGATAAATATTCATATATGTGTGACTCATTGTAAAAAAATAGGCTTTGTCTTGATTTTCATTGTAATTTCAAACCAAAACATAATTAACTATAGAATTTTATCTTATCAGAAATGTTGACCACTTTATATTCAAGGAAGAGACGCCCTTTATCAGGCGTTAATAACTTTTCGTATACCGACTAGAGAAATCAAGTAGTTAAATGGATATAAATTTTTATACATTTAAATTATTAAAGTTAGTATTCCTTGACCGATAGTAATATCATAAATGCCAGATACAAAATCGATTGTTTTTTTCTTATTTACAACAATATATGAACATTTTGTCTATTAAAATATGTTAATAAGTGGGAAATAACCTCAAACAATATTTTGTAGACATCTTAATTTTTCGTAGAAATAAGTTAATATTAATAGCAAGAATTTTTAAACATTATGTTATATCCTGCGAAAGTAATTATTTAATCATACAAAGTATTATTATTTCGTCCTATTATTGCTTCATTTCAATAAAGATCTGAAGCACTACTTACAAGCAAATATTATATAATCGTACTAAAATAAAAAGATGTGAATACTTCTTTAATTTTGCTGTCTCTCGACACTGTACCTCTAAACCAGTCAAAGGCGACCAACGGGTCTCAAAGACCAGGAAGTTTATCCTCTGGTGTTGCACATATACCTAGACGACGATAGATGATTTAAACCATCACACGAATAGTGCACTCATTTATCTTCTCTTATACCATAACCAAGCGATGATTCAGTAAATATTTCATGGGTATACCGCGAAATTCTTATTTTCCGGGACAAAAAGTAGTATTTTCTATGATATGTTCTTCGCCATTATCGAAAATAGATACACACATCATATAATGCATCTGCAAGTATAATACCAGATTTCTTGATAATTGGTTAATTCAATTATGCTCTCCTAAAATTTGTAGTCGTGTTTCACAGACATTATATTATTCTCTGATATAACAAGTATTCTATAACCATCCCCGTTATTAAAACGACGTATCACATAATATATCGAACCTTTAACCTTGACTTGTTCCGAGTTACAAATGATATTTTAATCTATTACCTATTTGGTTTTAAAACCTCAATTCCTTCGACTTCAGGTTCATATGACCCTCGTGAAACAACAAGTGAAAGTCTTAAAACAAAATAATATAATAAAACGACGTTTTAAGGGTTTTAAGGGCGGTAATTTATTTAATTTTTATTATTCCGACGTTTCTAATAAAAATCAAATAAAATACTGCGCCTAAAAGCGTTAAAACGTAGTTTTATATTATGTAAACTACAGTTTTCATACTTAATTACATTATTACATAAAAAATAATTAGGTGTTTTATATATATGTATATATATATATATATATATATATATAGATCTTCAATACTTTAGTTTTTTGTTCAATTCACTACAATTACAAAGAAACTAATTCAATATAGTGTAGACACAGCAAAACATAAAGAAAAGTCGCAGCCAACCTTATTTGAAGTACCTATTAGGTTGGGGAAAAAGTTTCTTCGCATTTTATATAAAGATTCAAAAGGTTTTTTTATAAAGATTATTTACATTTGACTAAAGTATGTAGGTGCCATTTTGTTGAATAACTTTTTGCCATCTTGTAGGTAGGGACGTGATCCCATTGCTATAAAAAGTTTGGGGCTTCTGATCAAAAAACTGCGACAAGTGGTTTTAGCAGTCCTCTCGTGATGTTAACCTGGTACTGCCTAAGGAATTCTGCAGAGACCGAAACAGGTGAAAATCTGAAAGTGCAAGGTTAGGACTATACGGCGGATGCATTAACACCTCCCAGCCAAACTCTCGTAGTTTTTACTGAGTGGCTATAGATGTGTGAGGTCTAGCGTTATCATGGTGAAAAACCACACCCCTTCTGTTGATTAATTCTGACCGCTTTCTCTCAACTTTTTGCTTTAATCTAATCAGTTGTTTGCAGTACAGTTCAGAATCGACGGTCCTGCCTGGCGGTAACAGCTCATAATGAATAATGCCCTTCCAATCCCACCATACACACAGCATCACCTTGTTGCGAGTTAACCCGGGTTTCACCACAGTCTGTGAAGCCTGACCGGCCTTTGACCACAATCTTTTTCGCACGTTCTTGTCGTACGTGATCCACTTTTCATCACCACTTATCAGATTCTTCAAAAATGGTTCGGTTTCATTGCATCGTAATAAAGAATCACAAATGAGTACACGGTTCATTAGGTACCTTTCAGTGAGCTCATGGGGCACCCAAATATCGAGCATTTTTGTGTACCCAGCTTTTTTCAAATGCGCCAAAACCGTTTTGTTGTCAATTCCCAGTTCTCCAGCTACATCGTAACTACTAATATGCCGACCTTGCCCCACTTTTTCAAAAATGGCATCAATTTTGTCCGTAACAGGGCGACCCGAGCGATGTGCATCTTTGATATCAAAATTTCCGAATTGAAAACGCTTAAACTAAATTTGCGCTACTCTCATAGATACTGCATTAGGTCCATAAACATCACAAATTTTTTGCGCGGCTTGTGTAGCATTTTTACCTTTTTTGTAGTAAAATTTTAAAATGCATCGAATTTCTTCATTAGATTCACTCATTTTAACAATAAGAAAAACAAATGAAAGTCACACATTTTCCTAATTTGAATTTGGAATTGTCTTCTTTAAAATTAAAACTTTTTAATGATACCAAAACCAGCCCGATACAAATGGTATAGCCAAAGAGATCTTATTACAAGTTCATACATACTAAATGCGAAAAGACTTTTTCCCCAACCTATTATAATACGTAATGAATGAAATGTGGGCAACATGACAACGTATTTGTTATTAAATTACAGCAATGATTGTCTATATCGGAATTGCAGCGTCATCTTTTTTACTAATTTTTTACCGTCTATTCCACAGAAACGACGTGATTTATCGGGATAAATAGTATCCTAAGTGTTGACTCGGGTTATAAATCAGCTCTGTGTCGAGTTTCATTGAAATCCTTTCAGTAGTTTTCACGTGATGCTCTAACAGACATTAAAATTCTAAAAATTGCATTTTCGTAATCTCCTGGTCCAAATTATCCCCCTGATATTTTTACATTTTTAAAGGCAATGTACAAACTCGAACTATTTACAGATTTATTATAGTATAGACTAGTCGCGAAAACTTAAAGAAAATTCTAAACAATCTAATCTAACTTAAATAATATCATTTGTAACGAATAAAACTATTTGGGTACAAATGTCAGTTACGGATTATTCAAAAGTAAAAAAAAAGGTCGATGTGGTCTACTATAACGATTGAAAATACTTGTAACAAGCAGCCGGTTAATATTATTAGTAGGTCCTCAGGGTACAAACTGACCTAGCTTAATGCTACTAAAAGCGAAACTACACATTGTAGGAAAAGTGACATATTCTCGGCTTGGCGCCCTAGACATACTTTGGCCGGTGCTATGCTTTGGTTTGCTTTAACAAGGAATACTTTGCAGAACGGAACAACAGCTCTCATGTGTGCATCGGAGAATGGTCGTGCAGCAGCTGTGCGGCTCTTACTGGCATCGGGTGCGGACGCGACAACGGCCGACGCCGACGGCTGGACGTCTTTGGCTTTCGCTGCTCGCGGAGGACATTTGTCCGTTGTCAAAGACTTACTCGATGCAGGCGCAAAAGTAGACTCCAGGGACTGTGTAAGTCGTTATTAACGTTTGCATTCAAGATCTAGTGTATAATTTAACTATAATATTATAAAATTCTAAACAGGCCATGTCTGTACATTGCATCTATAAAAAAAAACTGAAATAGACTGCATAAACGACGGAGAACACTGTCAATTTTTTTTTCAGATTTATCGTCTGTTTGTTCGGGATTCACGTAAAAACTACTGGGCCGATTTCGATGCGATTATGACCGATATTCTTAGAATTAAAATGCGAATTTTTTATCCTGGGAATCCCGCGAGAATTTTTCTGGGAATGATTTTAAATGGCCAGATTTAAAAAAAACGAATTCCATTGTGATTTTTCACTGATCGATAGAAAATTTTATGTAATAAAATGTGTGATATTTTTTATGTCGGGAATCCCGCAGGAATTTTCTCGGGAGTGTTTTGAAGTTGTTCGGGTGCATAAAAATTAGCTTATTCCGAAACAGCAACTAGAACGAAAGCTTATATTCTTAAAATACTGCAATACTTTGTCTCCCTGTTAATGCCGCGGGAATTTCAAGTCAATCGTGGACGGTCGTGGGCATATCCTAGTGAAATATAAAATGGGTTAATGGAAACGGAAGGCGATGAATGATTGAGATGAGGTATTTTAAGTTAAGCGTTTAATAAACAAGACGATAGTGATAAGTCGTGTTAAATTAGACTATAGTAAAAAAAGT
Source organism: Dendrolimus houi (assembly GCA_039645545.1). Lineage (NCBI taxonomy): Eukaryota > Metazoa > Arthropoda > Insecta > Lepidoptera > Lasiocampidae > Dendrolimus > Dendrolimus houi. Next base: position 11,295,094 of record CM077127.1, on the reverse strand, counting down.
CTGAATGGGGCAATGAGAAATAATTTTATTTCAAGAACAATTGAATTAAAACGAAACCCGCAAATTATCTATGTTGCTATGTGTTTCTAGAATATTTAATGTCAAACAAGGCATCCATTTAATTTCTGAAATACCGTCTCAAAACAGTAACTATATTTACTATTTACTAGCATTTGGCTGCGACTTCGTTTACGTGTGACAAATGCCAAAGATTAAAATTGTATGCCAATTGGGAATTGAGGGTAGGTTTTGAATATGATAATGGAGTTTTTAAAATGACAAATAAATAAAAAACCTCTAAAGATTTCCAATATAATTGTGTATGTAAATGTAACACGGTCTTACCACTATTTTAAAATATGTTTTTCATTTCTCATATTCTGAAAGTACGCTTGGAGTTGCCTAATCACAGGGATGCAAACAACACTTTTGGTCCCTGGGAAACGATTCTCCCTACTGTCAAAAAAATTAAAAACTTTTATTACACCCACTGTCAAATCGCGGCATAAATTGTAATAAAATTCAATCAAATTGAATCAATCATTCTTCAATATTGACCTAACCTTACATAATGTAAATTAAATAGACATTTTATGTAATTTTCGTATAATTGTATTTTTTTTGTAATTAACTATTTGAGCCAATTTTTTAAAATATTAATTAGTTTTTAGTGGAAACTTGATTGATATGTGTATTAATTTTGTGTTTTATATTTAAGAATATCAATTATTGTATGTTTCCCAAATAAATAAAAAAATATCAATAACTTTGAAATATCATTTTATACTTAGAAATTACTTTTCACTAAATTATTATTTAATTTACATAAATTTGAGTTAAATATTTACTATTATCAGTGACATTAGAATACTGGCTAGTAAATGCCACAGAAATAGTAGATTGTTACACGAGAGGTGAAAGTGACCTAATTATGCACGAGATGGTTTGTAATAATTCGAGTAGTAGTTAAACTAACTACTTCTCTAATAAAATCAGGCGTTAAATCTATATCTAAATCTGATGAAACGTGATTACGTACGTCATATGTGAAACGTCAACAAATTTTTTCTGTGACATTCTACCTTACCAGCCAGTATTTTTTTGTCACTGATGATAGTAAATATTCAACTCAAATTTATGTAAATTAAATAGTAATTAAGTGAGAAGTTATTTATTATAATACTATAAAATTATGTTACAAAATTGTTGATATTTTTTTATTACAATTTATGCTGCGATTTAATAGTGACTGTCGCATGTTATCTGTGGTTCGCATAGTTTTCTAAATTTTTAACAGCCGGGAGAATCTTATTTTTTTTACCAGGGACGAAAAGTGCTGTTTTCATCCCTGTGATTAGACAATTCCAAAGCGTACTTTCAGAATATGAGAAATAAAAAAGATATTTACTTGACGTTTCATATGTGTGTATATAAATGAGTTCATCAGGTTTAAATGTGGAATTACACCCGATTTCATTAGAGAAGTTGTGGTTTGTTTAACTAATCAATTTTTATTTCCTTTCCTTGTATTCGAAATGAAAAGCAGAGCGTTAACCTTGGGTGAAAGGCCTATTTAGGCTCTCGAACTATTAGGACCCTCGCTACGCTTGTACGCCAAACCATCTCGTGCTTTCGTGCGTGCTTTTGGTCACTTTCACCTCTCGAGTCACAATCTACTATAATGTATTAACACGGGACATACAAATATATTGTTATGGATTTTCTTAAGAGCATTGATGGACTAAATTCGCAAACCTTCTATACAAAAATTACGAAAGCGATTAAAATATAAAATATGTTATATACATGTCTATATTTTATCAATTATTTTTTACCTCCCCACCCCACAAGGGCCGGAAAAACGCTGGGTTTTGAGAGGTTTTTAAGAGGTGGCCTCTCAAAACACTATATGAAAATCTGTAATTATCATTATGATACGGTTCGATATATTTAATGTTATTAGTACTTTTATAAACTTCTTATTACATTATTAAAGCCTGTTATAAATTATCAAAATGCACGTTTAAACACGAGGATGACGCGTAATTAAAGTAAATCGTTCCGAATTTATTGCGAGGGACAAGTCTAGTCAGTTTTGTTTACGCTAAAGCTATTTCTGGGACTTTCCGTCAACAGATGGTTTCTAAATTTTAATATAGCATTGGAACAATTGTGAGATTTTGTCATGCACTATGGCAGTCGTTCAAAATGATTCACGGAAGAAAACAACTTACGACCACAAAATTGTGCACTTTTGCAGTTTACTTTTCATCTTTTAAGCAGAATTATTGATTTTTCGTATATCGGTTAAAGAACAGTACTTAATACTCGCCAAGTGACAATATTTTTCCTATTCATTTGAGAGAATCTCCATATGCAATTACTAAGTTTATGGTACTGGGATTAACCGTTCGTATGCACATGCACAATGCATTGTTCTGACCTAAATAATGATTATATTATAGCAATGGCCAAATTGTATTCTGGACTGTGTACTCAAAATTAGTATATTTATACTTGAGATGGATCTCTGCCAAAATGTCACTGACATCCACATTCCGAAATCTGGCTAAAGTATGATATGTATCGTCTCATTTATCATCGATTTCCTTTCCTACGTTTATCTAAACTAAGACATTCCATGTAGCTTTACTTCATGCAGCTTTCAGAAACTATCACATTTTTGAGGATGTAAACTTATCCAAAAGTTTATATAGGCGCCTTACTTTTTCAAACACGAATATTTTTACACTAGTATCTTAAGAAAGTTTATCATTCAGAAGAATGTGTGTGTGTATGTTTTTGAAGTGAAACTTCTTTAGAATCGTTGTGGTTTGAAACTCGATGAAACGAAAAAGCAACTCTAAAAAAAGATAAACAAATAAACCTACAGGACTAAGCCTGCGAAAGAATGAGATACGAGTATTATATCATGCAGTGCAGATTAGACAGTCAATAAGACCGATGATTAAACATAGGTCCAATTTGTACCGAAATAAAACGGATAATAATATTTTTTACACTAAAACGGTGAAGAATTGAAAGTGATACTTAAGAAGTTTATTTTGAATTATAATATGTTGACGGATGTAGGCTAAAGGAATTATATTTATACTAATATAAAAGTTAGAGAAGAATTATCTGTGAGTTTTTACTACGTGAGAACTGCACACACACACACACATTTTTTTTCTTGTTAATGTTTGTGATATGTTAATTTATTAAATTTTAAAACATATATTTAAGCTGTAGCTAACTGTGGATGTTAAAGTAATTCAATTGAGGTAATTATAGTTTATGTCTTAAATTGGGTATGTAAGCAAGCTACATTTGTAAGCTGAAAGTTAGAAAGGGTATAGAATTTAATCTCATTAATGTTACGTCAACTTTATGACAAAACATAAAAATGACTACAGTACCTTTTCTCACATATATCGCCCACCGAGATTTAAAAACCTTACCGTGAACTCTATAAATAAAATGATCCAACCTCAAACCTGACTATTGATATTACTAAGCTTGGGCGTGGGAGAGACGAGTCTCATTTAACGTATGTTTGGTTAAGACACATGAACGCTGTAGAAAGGTTGTTGGGAAGGCTATTAAATAGGTTTTGTGTTATATAGGATCTAATTTGAAATTTAAGTGAGTTGGGTCTAGTGCGTTATAAATAATAACAAATACAACTAACTATTATTGTAACGGTTTTAATGTGATGAAATTGATATATGGTTATTCTCAGTAGAGATACGTAGAACGTCTTAGAAGGGGCCGCGTAGACCTCTCCTATGTCCCTAATTTTTAAAATGTTCGCAATTTCGTTATATAGTTGTATAGCGGCATATAGATGAATGGACATAATAAATTTCATTCATAGAGAATTTATAGACTGTAACAAAAATGACTATGAGAGTTACATAAACAAACCGACCAATGAACATATAATAGATTGGGGGAAAAGTCTTTTCGCATATAGTATGTATGAACTTGTAATAAGATCTCTTTGGCTATACCATTTATATCTGGCTGGTTTTGGTATCATCAAAATTTTAATTTTAAAAAAGACAATTCCAAATTCAAATTAGGAAAATGTGTGATTTTCATTTGTTTTTCTTATTGTTAAAATGAGTGAATCTAATTAAGAAATTCGATACATTTTAAAATTTTACTACAAAAAAGGTAAAAATGCAACACAAGCCGCGAAAAAAATTTGTGATGTTTATGGACCTAATGCAGTATCTGTGAGAGTAGCGCAAATTTGGTTTAAGCGTTTTCAATTCGGAAATTTTGATATCAAAGATGCACGTCGCTCTGGTCGCCCTGTTACGGACAAAATTGATGCCATTTTTGAAAAAGTGGAGCAAGATCGGCATATTAGTAGTAACGATGTAGCTGGAGAACTGGGAATTGACCACAAAACGGTTTTGGCGCATTTGAAAAAAGCTGGGTACACAAAAAGGCTCGATATTTGGGTGCCTCATGAGCTCACTGAAAGAAACCTAATGAACCGTGTACTCATTTGTGATTCTTTATTACGACGTAATGAAACCGAACCATTTTTGAAGAAGCTGATAACTGGTGATGAAAAGTGGATCACGTACGACAATAACGTGCGAAAAAGATCGTGGTCAAAGGCCGGTCAGGCTTCACAGACTGACGAAACCCGGGTTAACTCGCAACAAGGTGATGCTGTGTGTATGGTGAGATTGGAAGGGCATTATTCATTATGAGCTGTTACCGCCAGACAGGACCATCGATTCTGAACTGTACTGCGAACAACTGATGAGATTAAAGCAAAAAGTTGAGAAAAAGCAGCCGGAATTAATCAACAGAAGGGGTGTGGTTTTTCATCATGATAACCTCACACATCTTTAGCCACTCAGCAAAAATTACGAGAGTTTGTTTGGGAGGTGTTAATGCATCCGCCGTATAGTCCTGACCTTGCACCTTCAGATTTTCACCTGTTTCGGTCTCTGCAGAATTTCTTAGGCAGTGTCAGGTTAACATCACGAGAGGACTGCCAAAACCATTTGTCGCGGTTTTTTGATCAGAAGCCCCAAAATTTTTATAGCAATGGGATCACGTCCCTACCTACAAGATGGCAAAAAGTTATCCAAGAAAATGGCACCTACATACTTGAGTCAAATGTAAATAAACTTTATAAAAAAACCTTTTGAATTTGTATATAAAATGCGAAGAAACTTTTTCCCCAACCTTATATGTTTACAAATTATTCAGATATACATTTATATTCAAAATTGACATTAGGAAATAAACATACGCATTTACATCTCTATAGAGGTTAAAATAAACCCAGTTATTAATATTGTTACGAGTGCGGGACTCGAATTAAAATGCCCTTGGAATTATTATAGAGTTTATTAGAACTATACAAACACGTATAACACAGGTACAAATATAACCGAACGCAACAAATCTAAACGTAATGCAGAAGGTTGTAATTCAATAAAACGCGCAAAGTTCGTCACTAATATATTTCCGAATGTACACACGTCTCGCTTTGATCGTGGTTCTTGCTTGACTGTCCCCTCTCTCCATCAGGCCATCGTTTTATACTGCACAAATACAAATATGCCCCTTATCGTATCGTCAACATAGTTTCCTAGAATCAGCTTGTACTTAATCCGTAACACCTGGCTAATGATACTTGCATGCGGCCGTAAACGAGTACAATAGGCTGTTCTCCATAATAACTAGAAACGTATGCCAATAAATAAGTAAACAAAAGAAGACGATCATAAAAGAATTACAATTAGTTCAAATGCCGACAGGTAATAAAATGTGTTTTTTACAGATATGCAGGTGGCATTTGTCTTTGTCGAAGCCTAAGTTGTAATAATATTATATTTTAAAATAATAGTAGTGCACACGTTAATTAATGTTATCTAAACTACGGCTTACTAACACACACATCTAAGTCATCTAACACATAACTGTTCATTAGAAATAGGTCATTGTTGGTGATTGCTTAACGTCGGATTATTTACAAAATTCATAGGAGGTTTCCCGTTGGACTATTGACAATCGCTTTCTCCTACACAATCGGTTAACACTTTTTAATATTGAATATCTAGAATTCTAGATCGTATATAAAGCCCAATCTATCATATACATTCGTGTGGAAATGCGTATGTGAAAAGAGTGTGTAATTAGCATAACAATTTACTCAATGGATTTTCTATACAGATAGACCTTACCTATAAATTGTAAACCATTTATACCCTAATATTTACCATGTGATACTTTATTTTATAATAAATTTATAACCTATCTGTTTGTTAAATAAAACTACAATTATATCGTCTATGCTTTTGTTAATATTATAATGACCATTAGCAACTACTAGTAAACAAGCTATTATAAAATTAATTCAACATATGCAGTTTTGAGGTGTTAATGTTCACGGACTGGCGTTTTCTTCGTTTATATCCAAATACCGCATCTTATGCTCACTATTGTATTGTGAGATTATGATTAATTGGCAGTTTTTACATTTCTATGCACTGCTGACTTAAAAATAATTGAAGACAGTATCTCTAAGAGCACTTATAAATTATTTCAATTTACGTAAAGTCATAAGCTCTCCTCTGTCGATCTTTATAAGTAAATTTACTAAACTACTGGATCCTGGTAGGACAAATTTTATACGAAAATATGATCTATCCGCCTCTATATAATGCTGTAGCGAAATTACAACAAATAAAGCTTAGTTTGGCCGCTACACATGTAATTGGTGGTTGAAAATTATTTCAGTGTACACATTCTTGTCAGTCTCAATAATCATAATTATGTTCCATAGTGACTTCTATATTTGACTCAGCAGGTGGCGATATATTCGCTTCATAAGTCGCAAAACTTGTGCCTCACACCCCTCTAATTTTACATCAATGTTAAGTTTATAACAGTAATTACTAGGCTCTGGATTGTCTATCTATAATATCATAAAATTCTAAACATGCCGTGTACATTGAAGCTATAAAAAAAAACTACCGGAATACTCTATATAAATGATGGAGAACACGATGCATTTTTTTAAATAGATTTGTGGTCTGTTTGTTCGGGATTCACGTAAAAACTACAGGGCCGATTTTGATGCGGTTTTCGCTGATCGGCAGCAAATTCTAAGACTTGAAATCTGTTTCTTTCTACCTTGGGAATTCCGCGGGAATTTTACTGATAATGATTTAAAATGGCTAGATTAAAAAAATCCATTCCAATGCAATTTTTTCAATGATTGATAGCAAATTTTGTGTAATAAAATGTGTCGTATTTTTTATCCCGGAAATTTCGCAGGAACTTTCCCGAGACCGGATATTAGTTTTTCTTGTGCATAAAAATTACCTTATTCCGACACAGTTTTCACTAAAACGATAGCATACGTTCTTTTTTAAATACTGCAGTACTTTGTGTCTCGGAAATCCAGCAGGAATTCAAGTCAAGCGTGGACGAAGTCGCGGGCATATCCTAATTAAAAAATATAATCATTATTTCGAAAGATGAAATTATCAAATTGTATTACTTGATTTCAGGGTGGGTGGACCCCGTTAATGTGGGCTTCCTACAAGGGCCACGAAGAAGTTGTGGTGTTTCTTTTGGAGAAGGGGGCTGACGTACACGCGCACGGAAACTACAATATCAAGTAAGATATTATTTTGTCTGGTGATTATACTGAAAAATATGAACTAATTATATTGGACATAACCAAATTTGAACTTAAGTTCTATATTGTTTGGTGCATTTAAAATGTCATATTTGATTATCTGATACAGAAGGACTTTGCAAATAAATACCGATTAAAGCCTTTTCTTACGTCTATACTTATATTATACGGTGTATGCATAAGTCTTTTCCGGTTTTACTAAGAGATGGCACCACCGAACAATACGCCACGTATAAATTTGACACCACGTCAGTTTATTTGTATGAAAATAACCTACAAAAACACATATAAGTTGAGTCTGCCAATTGATAGCATCTCTGTTGTATATATAGTTAAGTGATCATGCCGACCTTTGTGCCTGAAAAAGAACATTTGCGGCACGCTGTGCTTTTTCTACTTCATCAAAAGAAAAAGGCAGTGGAAAGTCATCGTAACCGTTAACGCACAACGCTATCGCCAACAAACGATTACTTTAAATCACGCATTGATCGAAAAACGACCGGAATGGGCCAGGAGACATGGCAAAGTGGTTTGGTTACACGACAATGCGCCGTCTCACACAGCAAAACTAGTGGAAGACACTTTGAAATCGCTTGGATGGGACATTTTGTCGCATGCGCCGTAATCACCTGACCTGGCGCCATCAGACTATCACCTTCGCATCAATGGGGCACGCGCTCGCAGAGCAGCACTTCAATGGTTTCGAGGAAGTTGGAAAGTGGCTTGGCGAATGGTTTGCCGCAAAAGACAAACAATTTTTCTGGCAAGGTATTCATAAGTTACCTGAAAGATGGGTTACATGTGTAGAAGCCGAAGGCAAATATTTCGAATAAATTCAAAATTTATTTCCTTTGCACTTTATGTGTTTATTTTACCACAAAACCAGTAAAGACTCATGCATACACCTATGTACTTCACCTTTCAAGTTTCCACCTAAAACTCATATAACGTTTAATTGTACATCAAAGCATAGACAAACAAAATAGTTAAAGAAACGTAGTTACAAGAGATCTTATCGCTAAAAAGGTATACATCTTTTCTTTTTCCTCGAAAAAGCCTACCACTGTCCACCCTCATTATGAAAGTATACACATATAGATATCTCATTTAATTATGGTCGATTTAATTATTCCCAAGGCCGTAAATAAAGTGTATAGAAAGTTAAATAATGAGAGTCAATGAATCAAATAAACTGGACGACTTTGTATCATCTTACAAGACGTCGCAGCCTCCTAGATTTTGTACGATCTTATAAAGTTATGACGTCGTAATTATAACGAGTCAAATAGCGTATTAATTATATTTTAATCATTTATCTTGCTATTTTCGCGTCCGATCTGTATATGCAATTAAATTTAAAATGTATTTTAACATGTGCCATATACGGCACATGTTAAAATACTATTTCACATTTACATACTTAGTATGGGTTGGAGTTCCGTCATGTATGCTGAACTATTTTATTTTTTCTAAGTAAGACCACACTGTCAAATACTTTGTAGAGGTGGAACGATACAAAACCACAGATTGAATTATTATACCCCTCATGTAATTATATGGAAATATACTGACATTGTTTATGACGAACAAAATGCTGATGATTCCGGGAAAATCATGTTGTCAAGGCCAACCTCTATATAACGATAGCAATGCAATCAATTAATCTTATTGTAGAGATTGCTATTTGTAACATAAAACCACGCGTTATTATGATTAAATCATTAACTTGAAGCAGAGCAGCGACTATTTTATTTTCGGAGTTATAAAATCCCTCTCTTGTGTTAGTTACTCTTTGTCGTATTAATGCCATAAAACCGGGGAGTATTTTTTCTTGGAGATCTGTGTAGCGCTACAGAATTTTGGTATCCGTAACGTATAGACCTGGTGGAGCCATACTAGAATGATTATTTTGATTACTTCTCGTTTTCCTGGCTCGATCGGTTTGACATCACGGTCTCACGGAGTATCAGCGTGAAACGGTCTCGAACTAATATTTGAAAGGTGTTTTGTGTAATGAGACAGTTCTGATGGCGCACTTCCCCCACCCTCTCTTTCCCTATTCGATTTCCCGATCCCATACCTTCTGTTTGACTCCTCTATCCTATAAAGGTTGCTATCGGCTTTAGCATCGCCCCTGGTGTTGCTAACGTCTATACGCAAAGGTAACCACTTTTACGTTTACGGCATTACGTGGGCCGTCAGCTAGATTGCAAGATTTGCAATTAAAAAATTACCCATTATTATATTGTTAGCCTATTGAACAAATATATTGGGCCAATGAATATATCAAGTATTCGTTGATTAGTTCGTTAGTATGGGCGGCTGGACGACGTCACAGTGGCGTGGTGCAGCGTCTTCTAGCTGCCGGTGCGCGTGCGAACTCGTGCGACAAGTACGCGACGTCCGCCCTGACATGGGCGGCGCGCGCGGGCGACGTCGCCTCGTGCACAGCGCTGTTGCGCGCCGGCGCAGATCCCAACACGGCGGGGATGTACTGCTGGACGCCATTGTTGCAGGCGACACATGGTAAGACTCCCAAATACAAAATGTTTATAAATGCATTTTGTTTAAAACTACAAAATCTACAGTATTGTGTAATGATCATTTTTACAGCATTATTTTTATTTTTCACATCTTGGAGTTATGCATCTCTTAATCCATACCATGTCTACGGAAAAGAAGAACATTTCGTAAACAATGTATCTACTTCTGTGAGCAGATTTTCCTTGCGAAGTGGTTTATTTTAGGCATGTTTATTATATTGACTGACTTTTTCAGGTAATCACTTTGAGATTGTGCAAATGCTGTTAGAGCATAAGCCTAATGTGAATGCGTTGGACAAAGACGGCTATACAGCTTTGGCGATCGCTTGCAAGGAGGGGTACTATGATGTTGCGTTAGCTTTAATCAATTCCGGTGCTTATATTAATGTACAGGTAATTTTACTTAAATTTATCTCATCGTCATAATGTCATTTAATGTATATTTTATATAGCACTGTTTCAAGACTCGACCCAATTAGCATTATTACCTTTACTTTATTTCATGGGGATTATTGCGATTTAATACTCTTATGGTATATCTCCCTCAAACTGATCACCATGGTAATGATTTTTCGAACAATGTTATTGGTTTGTTTTTTTGCACGCAGGATCACTCGAAAGACACGCCCTTAATAAACGCCGTAAAGGGTGGACATAAAAATATAGTGGAGGCGTTACTGAAGAAGCACGTGGACGTGGACCTGCCGGGTAAAGAGAGGAAGACACCAGTGTATACGGCTGTCGAGAAGGGCCACCTGGCTATACTCAAGTTGCTGCTGGCTTCAAATCCAGATTTAGAGCATAGCACTATCGTAAGTTCGTTGTATTCTACAAATATTGTATTGTATGTTTATGTCTTTTCCATTCTCTGTTTCCTAATCGTTCACATCCTTTTGTTCCTTACTCCTCCATTTTGGCCTATTATTGTGTATTGTCCTACAATTTCTCAAGTCTTATTGTATACTAGCGTATTCCAAAACCCTACGTAGTAGGTCTATGTTACTTACATATAAAATCTTAATTAGATTTTCTATATATATATAAACCTTCAATGAAAATTTATGTAACTGATGATGGAAATCCCTTAAAAATCATAGCTACATTATTGTATACACATACATTATCTGTCAATATTTAACATCATTAAAATTAATAACAATATCACATCACACATAACGCATTAAACTCATTGTTAGTTGAATGAAAAGATTACCAACAGAAAAGTGGCATAAGCAAAAGCTCTTGAACTAAACTGTAACTTTTATGCTTTAAAGAAAGAATGTAGGCATAGGCAAAGGAACTAACTATGGATGGATGGTAAACTAAACAAAAAACTTATGAAATATGAATAATGATTTCTGATGGGATTTTATTACTATAAATAACATATTTGGTTAAAGGACATTCTGTAAATTTTTAGATCTAAAATTTTACTGTTTTTGTTAAATTTACTAAAATAACAAAGAAACTAAGTCTATATAGCCTACACAACAGTACCTGTCCAGCAAAACATAGCGGCGAGTCGAAGCCAACCTGATTTGAAGTAATACAATTAATGGCGTGTTGTTTATGAGAACGTAGGTAATTATTAGTGAATTTTAAAAACGCGATTGCAGCTCCATCTATTTTGCTAATCCGTCTGTTCTAAGCAAACGACGTCATTTATAGGGATAAAATGTATCCTAAGTGAGTATGTATTTTAACTGAGGTTATAAGCTAACACGGTCGAATTTCATTCATATACGTTGAGTAGTTTCCAAAACGATGCGATCGCAGCGCCATCTTTTTCGCTATTTCGTCTATCTCACTGAAACTACGACATTTATCGGGATAAAAAGTATCCTAAGTATCACCCTGGGATATAAGTTAGCTCTATGTCGTTTCATTTAAATCTGTTCCGTAGTTTTCATGTGATGCTCTAACAGACAGACAGACAAAAATTCTAAAAATTGTATTTTTGGAATCTGCTGCCCCTGATTTTTTATATTTTTAAACGCATTTTACAAACTTGAATCATTTACATATTTATTTATAGTATAGATTTTGGCATGGAGAGAGATATTGTTTGGTATTTAAACATCATATTAATTAACAGACTGACTAACTTTAACCTGTTTATTTAAATTTTTAATGAATGACACAGTTTGACGTGACGCATAGACAAGGAGCAAAATACATAGACTACATAAACATAGAAACTAGTGTTGTGGACACACCACAGTCTTTTAAATACACAAGACAGTATATACATTATACACCATACAAAAATATAATATTTGTCACCATACATATATATTATATCAACATTTTCATCTCGGCTGAGCAGACGAGTTTTTAATTTATCACTTTATGTCATAAGCCAATCACAGTCCACTGCTAACATATGTTCAACAAGACATATCTATATTATTATAAAATTCTAAAAATGCCGTGTCTGTACATTAAAGCTATTTAAAAAAAACAAATGTAATACACTACATGAACGATGGAAACGCGGTGCTTTTTTTTAAATTCCTTGTCTGTCGGTTTGTCTGTTTGTTCGGGATTCACGTAAAAACTACTGAGCCGATTTCGTTGTGGTTTTCACTGATAGATTTAAAATTTGCGCCACTTTTTATCCCCCGAATTTTTCTGGGAATGATTTAGAATGGCCAGATTGAAAAAAAAATAGAATTTCATTGTGATTTGTTCACAGGTCGACGGGAAATTTGATGTAAAAAAATGTGTGATACTTTTAATCACGGGAATAGTAATAGAATAAAACGGTTATTTCAGAATGGTGATACGCCCCTAATGCGCGCCGTGCGCTCCCGCAACACTGAAATGGTGCAACTGCTGCTGGAGCGGAAGGCGCGCGTCGCCGTCGCCGACAATAGGGGGGACACCGCGCTGCATATCGCCATGCGGGCGAGATCTAAGGTGAAATGAAACAGCCGGCCCAGCGACTGTCAGGCAACGTATAATAATGGCTTATTTAAGAGTGCCCAAAATCTAGCCACTGTTTCTGACAATTCACTACTTATTGAGACACAGCCCAAACGAAAATGTGCACAGGACAATGAAACTATTTTTTTTTTAAATTATCTTTTAAAAACAATGGAGCACAGAATTACAGAAAAAATTTAACACTTCATTAAAGAATTTGAATAAAATGTGTGTGTGTGCAGTTCACACGCATTAGAAGTGAAACAAAGTGACAAGGTACGGTGGAGGTATAGGTATCCTAAATTTCGTGACGTCATATGTCATATATTATATCCTTATAATATATTTATAAGCTTTAAAACACGAAATTTGAATTATTAACGAAAAATTTAAAAAGATTTCCAACTCTATCTGTATGAGCAGTGTTTAAATGATTAAATATAATATATTCTATCTCATTCTCTCGCAGGCTTTGTCCTATACATTTATGTGTTTATCTCTTTTTAGTGTCGCTTTTTCGTTTCATCGAGTTTCAAATCACAACGGTTTTAAAGAAGTTCCTCTTCAAAAATAATATAATTAGGATGTTGCCAAAGTGCTGACACTACGAATTATAATATATAATATTGACTTTATAATTGTGTAAGCTGGTCTTTGTAGTCCCTGGAACATCAAGTTCTTATGCCAAATGTAACTACTGCATAGTTTTGGACAATAAAATGTATAGATTTGTAGACTAGTATTTAATCAATTTATTATAATTTTCAGCAAATTGTAGAAATTCTTCTAAGGAATCCAAAGAATAGTCAATTACTATACAAGCCCAATAAATTGAACGAAACGCCGTACAACATAGACATGAGTTACAATAAGACGATACTGGGCCAGATATTCGGTGCTCGTAAACTCAACACCAACGAGGACAATGAGAATATGTTGGGGTATGAGTTGTACAGCGCAGCGTTGGCGGATATGTTGTCGGAGCCGAGTTTGTCCGTCCCGATTACTGTGGGGTTGTATGCGCGTTGGGGTTCGGGGAAATCATTTTTGCTCAATAAACTTAAGGGTAAGTTTTTATGGTTTTTTTTAGTGCATGAATTCACCACACAGGCAGACGGCCCACCTGATGGAAAGCGTTTACCATCGACTATGGACATTTGTAACACTTAATGTGCGACGCTGTAGCCACGGTATTGGAAGAGATATGAACCTAATCCTTGCACTAGAAAAGCAGAAACTCCACCAACCTTGAGATCCACCCTCTCCTGACTTAGTTCAGGTTGCAGCACATAGAAGAACACTGCACGGCACGAACTTCACTTTGGAGTGATCACTTCTTTCGACTAGTATTGCACAATAAGTTCTTAACACGGCCAGTAATTAACAGTTAGCTTATAATATGTTTAAATAATAAACGCACGGCGCGATTTTTCTTTGTCAAAACGTTGACAGTAAGTGTTTACAAAATGGCTGCCTTGAACCTCCGTGCATTGGTCGTTGCCTCACTCAGAAAGAGGGTAACAGTAAAATTGATGGAGCGATATTCTACCTACATTATACTAGACAAGGACCGAACACTAAAGATGCTACCAATGCACTGCCACTCCCTAAAGGGATATGGGAACCTGGCCACTAATACCAGAACACCGCAGCTTAAGGTTTCTAGATTTCGCTCGTTTGCTCACAATCAAATTCAGAAAACCTGTTATTAGCCCTACATTATAAGTAAATTTTTGTTGTTTGTATTATTGATATGTGCAGTTGGTATTTTTTCGATAAATAAAATAAATTAAAACAAAATAGATTAAGGTTGTTATGGTGGTATATTCGAGACTACGGGTGGTAGCCATCTAGAATGGAAACAAAGTGTTTTACGTCTTTTAAAAAAAATGTTTTCCTCTCGTTTATTTTTGTTTTATACCTTTCATGGAGATCTCGTTCAGATAAGGACAGTTCCTCTGAAGCCTTTATTTAGCACAGTCGAGTAATATTATAAAGCAAATGTATGAGGATATGTTGAATTTCAGAGGAGATGAAGAACTTCGCCCGGCAGTGGAGCGACAGCGGCTGGGCGTGGTCGTGGGCGGTGTGGTGGGCGGCGTGGCACGCGGCGCTGTGCGTGGGCGCCACCGCCGCGGCGGCCGGCGCGCCGCCCTACGTCGCCGTCGGCCTCTGCTTCGCGATATTCGCCGCCATTTATATCGCGCTATACGTGCTCTGGTATACCGGTAACAGGTAGGTGTGTTCCGAACTATCACGCCGCCTATAGTCGGTACGTGCCAAGCAGACATGAAACATAAATTATTATATTAAAAATATAGTTTAAAATTAAATTAAAAAAACACACTTAAAAAACTCGTAACTAAAAAATGGAGAATAATTTTTATACATTTTTATCTGTATCTCACGAAAGTCATAATAGGTGACAAAACAACCCACAGCCAGGTGGTAGGGCATTTACCCTTCTAGATAGGCCATCATGGCTACCTGTCTCCTGAACTCATGCTATAAACGTGATATCAAGCATCTTCTACGCCGCCCTCCTGATGAAAAGTTGTTACCGTTGCCCATGGACGTTTGCAACGTTCTATTGGCAATATTTACAGATTGTCATGTGTTAAAAATCTATGATATCATAAAATTCTAAACATGCCGTGTCAATTCATTAAAGCTATGTAAGAAAAACCAACTGGAATAGACTCTATAAACGATGAAGAACATGATGCAATTTTTCTAGATTTTTTGTTTGTTCGGGATTCACGTAAAACTACTGGGACGATTGATATGTGGTTTTCGCTGATCGACAGCAAATTCTTAGACTTAAAATCTGCGCTACTTTATCCTGGAAATCGCCCGGAATTTTGTTTATTTTTTTAAATAGCGTTAATGTACGGACACGGCATTTTTAGAAATTTATGATATTATAGATTTCTCATATTCTGTTCAAAAGTGAAACAGAGAGCCAATTATTTAGTCCATAAAAATGTTTTAAATAATATAATGCAATATTATTTGTTTCATTGGTATTTTTCTATATCATAAAGCGATAGAATAAATAATAGAAACACTTTCTTCATCAGGGAGGCTTTAACAGAATCCGTTTTTTATTGAGCTATAACAATGTTGTTTGTTTAGAAAATATAAATTTTTTTGAGCTATATTTACATTTAAGTTTGAAACTGACAGAAGAAATTAAACATGTATTCAACAGCAGCTGGTTGAAAACAACTTTGTTATTAGGTATGAGTGGTGGTGGGCGGGCGGAGTGTTCTCAGCCCTGGGCAAACGCTTCAGCTCCTTGCTGTTAGTGCTGCAAGTAGTGTTCTGCCACCCTCCGGGGCCCAACGACCCCAGGGCTTTGCCCGCTACACCCATAAGGTAAAAATATTTTTTGTCACATGTAAAAATTTCTTATGTGTATATTTGTGTGTATTGAGTTTGCTTTCTTTTATTTTAATGTCTGTTTTATTGCAAAGCTAAATCCGATGATACATGAAACAAACTTATATAATTTATCTAAGTAATATTCTTTTGGAATAAGTAGATAAAGTTGTTATTGAAAGATGCTATTCTTTAAAACCTAAAATTTGTTAGTTCAAGTAATGTAAATGGATAATGCAAAATCAGTAGCACTGTCTAACTTTTGAATTGTGAGAAATGAGAATTACTCAAACAAATAAAACTTCAAAATTATTTTTAACGAAAATTGTTTTTAATCAAAATTCATTGTATAATTTTTGAGATCCAAATGCAAACCGAATGAGTAAAGTACTTTGCCGATTATTTGAAAATTCGATTACACACCAAAATGTCACTTTCAAATGCCTCGTTAAATATTATGGCACTCACATTTACAGCAGCCAGCACGAAAATTACAAGGGTATCAGGCCTCTCTATTTTATATAGAAAGGGAACACACCGTATATCCTGTCACGATTGTCCAAGATGGATTGGCGGGTTTGACACATCGGTTATCTCGATGTGCAAGTTTCATCACGATTTTTTCCTTGACCGTTAGCACGTGGTAATTGCAATAATAAGCACATTAGATCAAAGAACTGCCAAGTGGTACATACTTTCTGGCCAGTTTCGAACTCGCGTCCTTTGCGTGCGCTAACTACTAAGCTACCAGGGCTAAAAATCCCTTACCTAATAGTATATTATATTGCTATTATCCCTAGTAATATCATAAGTGCGAAAGTAACTCTCTCTGTCTGTTACGCTTTCACGGAAAAACTACTGGACTGATTTGGCTGAAACTCAGTATATATATTCTTTTTCTAGGATGAACGTAGAATACTTTTTATTCAGACGAATAGGATAGTTTCCGGGATAAAAATATATTTGTCTCTCTGTTTGTTAAGCTTTTACGGAAAAACTGTTGGAATGATTTGGCTGAAATTTGGTATATATGTAACTTTAATACCAAGGGTGGACTAGGGATACTTTTCATCTCAGATAATAGGATAGATTTATGTAAAGGTTATCCCAGAAAGTAGGCTGGTTTTGTTTTTTGTGATTTACCTTTTCGTCATTTTGGTTATTTTGGACATTTTGGTCATCTATGTAGTTTATAGATAGATAAATAAAACTAGGACGGGTTGAAAGAGAGGATGAAAGTTTGTATGGGAAACCAATAATTTGTCAAGTTTATAGATATAAACATTAATCATCTATAAAAAAATGCGATAGTAACTCGATCTGATTCTGTCGTTAGGTGGTATATATACATTTATTTAAAAAAAGAAAAAGAAAAATAAAGAGTGGGGTTAGTTTTCGCCTTAGCTAAATACTTTCCATGCCGGGATACTTTGCGATATAAAATGAAGTGAATCTTCCGAGGACAAATAGCACTAACATAAAAATTGAATACAATGTAACCTGTATTAACACCAGCTCTTTAAACAGGAGGTACGCACTAGACTTTGGCCCGGGGTAAACTCTAGTTATATTATATACCATATTGTTACTAAAGGTTCCACTTCACCGAGGGCATGAAGAGCGGCGGCGGGCAGGAGGGCGAGGCGATGGTGGTGCAGATGATCGCGAGCCTCGCGGAGGCGCTCGAGTGCCAGTACGGTCGCGTGTGCACCAGGCTCGCCAGGGCGTTCACACCCAAGCCAGTATCCTCCACATCTGGATGGAAGTGAGTCCAGTGTTTCTTTTTTTTCGCTTCAAGATAACCTGAATTCGTTCTTATTGCGAACATTTTAAATAATTTAAAAATAAATTCTTGACATAGGCAGTAAACCCTAAATGTAATCATTTATGTTCGGTTTAATCTTGGGTATTTAGGCCTAGGCCTGCAAGGAACAACAATAGCCTCCCTGGAATATCTTACTTTGAGACAGAGGAGCTTTCCATCTCGCTCCTCCTTCCTCCGACTAGGAGTCGGGACATCCCTAATTTTTTTACTCTCTTTAGGCATTTGCGTTGTGATGGAAATTTTAAATATCACGATCTTTGCAAGTTTATTTTTTTCCACAATATGATTTCTATCGTTTGGCATATTGTTACCTAATTAACATTCTGTGCTATCATTATCCGCCTTGCGATTGAAATAAACCCCTACGCTGAGTAATAATTCATCACTATTTGAATTATCGGTGCATCCATCTTGACTCTGACTATTATTGTAGTAAACGATGGCAGACTGGAAGGGCGTGCTGTCTGCCACACTCGAACTCTTCCCGCCTGCCGTCCACTTTCCGCAGGAGGTGACTAGCCCTTACGCGTTGACTATAATATAAATATTCTTTGCTGAAAAGAAACCCCCAGTTATGTGTTATAAATTATATTTTTTTATAGTAAAAACTAGCTGATGCCCGCGACTTCGTCCGCGTGGTGCGGTTTTTTAACTATTCCACGGGAACTCTTTAATTTTTCGGGATCAAAAGTATCCTATATGTTGACCAGGGATATCAGCTACCACCATACAGAATTTCATTTAAATCGGTCCAGTAGTTTCGGAGATTAGCCGGTACAAACAGACAGACAAATAGAGAAACATAAAATTAAAAAAATCTAAATTAGTTCTGTTCCACTTCTTACATCCCCCTGACTGGATTTTTTGTTTTTTTTTTTCATTATACAGAAATTCGACCTCTACTGTTTTATTATAGGTATATAGATATTGTAATACTTTGTGTATTGTATTTTATTTAAATTTCAGATGGCGTCGTGTTTGTTGCATTCCACATATTATTACATTCGAGTTGTGTTTTACTTGTATCCTCGTCGGGATTTGTGTGTTAATTATGTTCTTGACTGATCCGGAGCAGGATGAGCAGTAAGCATTGAATCTACCTAAGTGAATCAAAAAGTTCTTAGAAGTACATAATATATAAAACCTTTTTGGGAGAAATTCGATATTCAAATTAAAGAGTGTCAATCGCACAATATTTTTGCTAACTGTCACTTGTTTTTAGTCATTTTTTTTGCACTTAATAAATATTTTGTGCAACGAGTTGCTGAAAACGCGAAATTACGGATAAAAATGAGTTATGTGCGGTGATAAAATATCTCAGCTTGAATAAAATTAATTTTTCGGACATTCAGCAGACATTAGTGGATGATGCTGTACCCGATTCTACGGTTGCGTACTGCAAAAACAAAAAGCGACGTTTAGAAATTTCTAAGCGTAATCTCGAAATGTTCCAGCGTGATTCGGATATTTTTTGCCGTTGCCTTGTCACTATGGATGAAACGTGGGTCCACCATTTCGATCCTGAAACTAAGAGACAAAGCATGTCATGGAAACAACCATCCTTTCTATCCGTTAAGAAATTTCGAGTTGCTCTTACCACTGACAATGTTATGGCCTCAGTGATTTGGGATAGTGAAGGAATCCTTTTTATTGATTACATGCCAAAAGGCCAGAAGATTACTGGACCCTATTATGCAAATTTAATTCCAAAAATGCGTGAAGCGATTAAAGAAAAACGTCGTGGAAAACTGTCGGGCTTCTTGTTTCTTCACTATAACGCTCCCGCTCATCGATTGGAAGTTACGCTCAACGCAATCCGCTGTAGTGGCTTCAATCTCCTTGACCACCCACCATATTCTCCGGACTTAGCCCCAAGTGATTTTCACTAATTCCCAGAATTAAAAGAGGAAATTGGTTGGCTGCCATAGAGGAGTTTTCGAGACTCAAGAAACACAATTCTTTTTCGCAAGGAATAGGGAAGTTAGAAACGCGTTATTCTAAATGCATTGCATTGGAGGGAGAGATTATGTAGAAAAAAAATATTTTTGTTTAAATATTTGCATTTTTTAATTTTGATTCCAAGAACTTTTTGATTCACCCTCATACTACATTTAATTTAAATTTTTAAACTTAATAAGAAAAAATCAAATAAGTTCTTGCTTAAAGTTGGATATTGTCAGGTCACAGAATGGGTACATATAATGTAGAAATTCCACAACAGTGAACAAAGTGAAATTAACAATCAAAGTACTGTAATTGTCATTTGCTTCTTATTTACTTCTATGGGTCGAGTGAGTTTAATGGGCGAGGCTTTAACCTCCTTCAAGGGCCAAATTTAATATATTTTTTTTCCACAAGCTGCCATCAAACATAACGTTTATTATATATCAAAACCAAGATAATTATATCGTCTCTTTTATTCTAATATAAATTCTATGTAGTTAGAAGGAAAAGGCATCAGTTTCAACGTTCATTTCAATTATCTGCATTTGACTACAAATTTGTGGGACTTCCCAATGAGCTGTGTGTGACAGTGCGGCAACTTTGTGGTGGTTCCGTCTTAAAGGTTAACGAGTAGAGATATGATAATAGTAACAGCCCATAAACGTCCCACTGTTGGGCTCGGACACTCTAGTTTTCAGTAGAATGGATAATATATCCTATACGATTATCCGAGACAGATTAATTAACTCGATGTGTGTAGTTTTCATCACAATGTTGTCGTTCATCGTCAACAAACAACCAAGTGGTGAATGCTTCCCGGTCTGGATTCGAAATTCGAACTCGCGTTCTTGGACATAGGAGTTTGGGATGTGAGTGTGTTAATCCATTTCTCATATTCAGAAAGATCACTTGGAGTTGCCTAATCACAGGGATGAAAACAGTACTTTTCATCGTTGGGAAATGATTTTCCCGATATCAATTTTTTTTAAACTATAGCTAATACATGCGACTAGTGTCCAACTTTTTTTACAGCCAATGTTAAAACGCGGTATAAATTGTATTAAAAAATATCAATATTTTTGTAACATCGTTTTATACTCATAAATCATGCCTAAATAGGTCACTTTTATCTCTCGTTTAACAATCTATCTACTATTTACTTATTGCGAAGCTGGCAAACAGGCAGACTGCCCAGCTTATGGAAAGTGGTTACCGCCCCCTATAGACACTTTCAACACCAGGGGCGAAGCCAACGCGTTGCCAGCCTTTATGGTGGGATAAAGCGATGGAATAGTGGGTGGGAGATATAGGACATCGGAATTCTCACTCATCGCAAAGCTACTTCCGCTTACGGAGTAGACTGTATAGCTATAATGCGTGTGTATAAAGCGGCGGTCTCAATGATAGAGCTGCCTGATCGTTCAGGCGGCGTGCAATCCAACAGGGGCTGATGTACGGCGCGTGCGCAGTGGGCGGCGTAGCGGTGCTCGCGAACGTGTACACATGCGCGCGAGTCGCCGCCGCGCTGCTGCTGCCGCCCCGCGCGCGCCTCGCGCGAGCCGCGGCGCGCGACTTCCCCACCATCGCGCTCAGGCCCGAGGTGCACGTCCTCACGCACACGGTCAGTGGACTCTTATTTTCATCTCCTTAATGCCCCTGCTACACCTGGGATAATGTTAGTGACTGTGTCACGCAGATGTAACTAAGTGTTTAATGGGTTATTTGAGATCAAAATCAAAATAGCCTTTATTGCTAAAAATAAAATTTTACAATGAAGTTTCTTAAGTATTTAGTTTTTCAAAGATTAGCGTATCTGTTTGCTATATAGCCTTCTTCCAGCTCTCTGCATGTATCTCTGTCCCTCGCTAGTCTTAAGCATAAAACTGACTCTCCACCAATGAAAAATTGCCAACTTTTGTGTTGTCAACATATGTTGGTGTTTCTGAATTTACCTTGTGTTAGCAACGAAAATCGTAAACAAATGTCGAAACGACATTTTAGACTGTAAACATCAAAAGAACGCGCTTGTCATCGTTATTCATTCGCTCTGTGGAGACGCTTACAGTTGGAAACAAAACCTGTTTGTCACGTGGAACAACGAATTAACCGACACGGTAATTCATTTAGATCAAACACAAAGAGTACTAGGGGATCTAAGTGATGAAAATTACAAAAATAAAAATATAAATACGTTGCATAGAAAACTATTAGTTATACTATGGGGCTACACATACTTGAAATACAAAAAAATGCCCAATATTTATACTTCAGTTTATTTTTATTCAAGTAATAAATACTGCGGCTGCCTATACAATATCACCGACGTTCGAAAACATTTTGCCAACAATACCGGTGGAGACAGCTCGTTGTCAACTGAGATGTTTCTCAAATTGTTGGCGATATCTTTTAATTCGGTGTAGACACAATGGAAAGAAAAGTTTGTGATTTTTGGAAAATTGCGAACAGTTCCAAACACCTAAGTTGCCCACAATTTCATTGGAGACGCTCCTTAACGTACCAGCTTGAACAATTTCCTTGATATCTTCATCCTGTCTTTTATACTGTCTCCCTCGTCTTCTTTCCCCATCTCGTAATATCCCCTTCGTCACAATCTTTATCCATTTCATAGTACTTTCTCATGTCATATGCCCAGTCCAGTCCAGTCATTTAAGCTTTTTAATTTTTGTTTTTATTATTTGAAGATACGACATTATTAATGACATTGAATATTAACAGATAACTTATGTATATACACGTAATGTAGCGAATCATTAACAGTGTTATTTTTAACGCTATAAGTAAGTAGCATTTGGACACAGTAACTAACAACTAACAATAATATTATCCCAGGTGTAGCGGAGGCATAACATACTATATAGTTTTTCTTTATATGTATATGCCATGCCACTGAACTTACAAATTGCTCGACTGATTTTTCATGAAATGAAATGCGCTGCTTGTGCATAGATAGGATTCCCAGGATTTTGGTGAAAACTGTGTGAGTTAAGGTAGGTTCCTATATGTTTTAAATCCACGATTGGACCCGGATGGTGCTGCAATCGAGGTTCTAGGTTTTTTCGGGCTAGGAAAACGTCTGTCGGGCCCGCTAGTACTACTATAATATTTGTAATAAACTCTTTTATATGCAATGGTAAACAATTATATAAGCAAATAAGTGAAAAATTATTATAGTTGTGCAGAACAACGTCCTACAGTTGTAGGATGTTGTTTTGAAAGGGTTCCAATTAAAGAAAGTGAATTCACATTCTTTAATTGGAGCTATGTTTCGCATCCATATCCAGAATATGTTGTATGTGTATATTTAAAAGTTTTATGGTCGTTATGATTATAAAAATAGATTAAATAAATCGACCACGTGTCACAATTTATACACAGCGAATGGTTTCGCAGTGATTATTTTTTATTAGAAATAACACTAATGTTCATAGATGTTTTATCAGGCTAAGTTCCAAAAAAAAAAGTGTTTTACGAAACCTATTTTCATTGAATGTATTTTCCAAATTCTACCAACTTACAAGAACTTTTATAAATTATGGATTAAAAGTTAAAGAATGAGTGTCGCACTATTTACGATTTTAGAAACGAATATCTCATCTATAATATTATTTAAAAAACACACTAGGTAACATCGTGATGATTCATCAAGATCTATCTGTACCATATATATCAGTGTGAAAAAATCAGCTTACATAGGCATGTAAGCTGATTTTTTTTTATGATGTTATAGGCATACACACTACCGTTTTAGATATAATAGTTTTTAAAGATAGTGACAGTGATTCCGATTTCATAGTTCGGACCGCTGTTGGCGTAACTACGCCCTTCCCCATAACCGTAGGAGTGCACCAGGGATCTGTCCTTAGACCGTTTCTGTTCAGCGGGATATATATTAGACGAAGTGTCGAACAGCGTTACAGATGCGAAATGCTGGTTTGACGTTGTGAAGGATGACATGCGTACCAATAGTCTCAAAACGAGGACGCTGAAGACCGCGCGAAGCGGAGTAGAAAAAGCAGAAAGGCGGACCCTGGGCGTCGGAGCGAACGCTCCAAACACAACCGGGATTTATCACTCGGATAATGATGAGTTTTTAAGAAAAATGACGTTATTCGTTAATAGATGGATGGACAGAAATGACGATTTTATATAGCTCCATTTTTGCTAAAATAGCTACAAAACCATAAAAACCTAGAATACCCGATATATTCTTCAGATTGGGTAATTTTAATTTTTCCTCAACATTTTTTGTTTGGGATCAAAAATATTTGGAGTAAGTATAAAAAATTGTTTCTAGGATTCAAGAATTCCAGCCAAACACTAATAATAATATGTATCTAATAATGACGACGGTCTTGATGTAATAATATTTCTGGCACAGTAAAGTAATCAAATTATGAAAACATCCTAAATCTGGAGATCCTAAATTCCTCGGGATATAGAAGCTCTATTGAGACAGGAGCTCCGGTGTTCAATATTATCGTTTTATGGTCCAGGTGTCGTGCCTAGACGCGTTTACGGGCCAACAGACGCGTCTCGTGGTCGTGGTCGACGCCTTGGACAGCTGCGAGCAGGAGAAAGTACTCGCTTTGTTGAACGCTGTACACGCGTTGTGTTCAGATCCAAAGAGCCCTTTTATACTGCTTTTGGCCATTGATCCCCATATCATAAGCAAGGTGAGTTCCTATCGTTGCTTTATTTTACATTGAATTATCATATTTTATATTAAATATTAAACTCTCCATTTCCCTATAGTGGGAGGCCCGACCCCAGTGGGACGTTTATGGGTTGTTATTTTATTGAAGTGAAACTTCTATAGACGGGGGGTATTAGGATTTTTTCTGTCACGAAAAAGCGTTACGGCCGCGTGGAGAGGCTGCATAATTTTAGAGTAGACTATTGATGTTTTTTTGGTTCCGGATCGAATTCAGTTTTTTTGTTTGATCAAATAAAATATGTTTAAATTAAAAATGCATTCATTAAAATGTACCTAACCTAACCAAATCATAATTTGCAGTAAACCTGCGAAAAATCGAAATGTGTGATGGGACACATAGTAGAAGTGAAACTTCAACGGACAAGTGGAAAAACGAATCGCAACGGACAAGTGGAAAAGCGACTGGTAATGGACAAATGGCAAGACGAATCGCAACAAAATTTTAGCTTGAAGTTTTAAGGGCAGGTTTTCAAATTAGACAAGTATATTAACAATCTGCCTGTAAAACTTCAAGTTAAAATTTTGTTGCGATTCGTTTTGCCGCTTGTCCGTTGCCATTCGTTTTTCCACTTGTCCGTTGCGATTCGTTTTTCCACTTATCCGTTGCCATTCGTTTTTCCACTTGTCCGTTGCGATTCGTTTTGCCGCTTGTCCGTTGCCATTCGTTTTTCCACTTGTCCGTTGCGATTCGTTTTGCCACTTGTCCGTTGAAGTTTCACTTCTACTATGTGTCCCAGCACACATTTCGATTTTATATTATACTAATATGGAGAAGAATAAGTCGTGGTAGCATAATGGCTAGCGCACGCGTCCCAAACTCAAAGGGCGCGGGTTTGATCCTGGCCGGAACGCATGCACCACTTAGGCAGTTTTCTGACCTAATGTGTATATTGTAACAATTACCACGTGCTAATAACGGTGAAGGAAAACATCGTGATGCAACCTGCACATCGAGATAACCGATGTATCAAACCTGCCAAGCCGCCTTGGACAAGCGTGGCGGGTATACTGTCCGTTCCTCTATAGTGGGAGGCCCAATCCCAGCAGTGGGACATTTATGGGCTGCTATTATTATATGGAGAAGAATTAGTATTTTGTAAATTCTTTTGCAAAATAATATTTGTTATCTGAATATGATTTGTTAGCAGAAAACATATTTTACAGTGTATTTTACCTATCAGCTTGAATTTTGATGATATGCATTTTTTTTTATGTAGTTGATAATTATTTAATTTGATATAAGGATATGTGATACTTTTTAATGCCTGATACAGGTAAAGGTGGTCCAAATATATTCATTCGCACCTTTCGTTTTTTTGTCATAAATAAATGTAGATTATCAATATATCCGCCGCGTTTTGACCGAAACTTCCGCTACATTTTTTATTAGAAAAAACTAGTTGTTGAATTTGTTTTTTACAGTGTTTAGCAATACTTCACTTTTTAAATTCTCACAAGACGTTCGTTGTTTGGTTTCAATTAAGACCTGTCAGTAAAAAACAACACGCTTCGTTCAATATGAGACTGGTGACAAAAAAATATGACAGGACTGTATACACTTAAGTCCCTCGCATACCGTGTAATCTGCTTCGTCAAAATTACAAATACCTATGCCAAATTTCATAATAATCGGCACATTGAAGGCCGTGAATATGGAACAAACAAACATTCAAACAAAATCAGTCACTTGTATATAATGTTACAAGTCACGAGATTCGAATTAAAATGCCGTTAGAATTACTATAGAGTTTATTAGAACTACACAAACACGTATAACACAGGTACAAATATAACCGAACACAACAAGTCCAAACGTAATGCAGAAGGTCGTAATTCGATAAAACGCGCAGTTCGTCACTTATCAGATTCCCGATTGTAGTACACGCGTCTCGCTTTGCTCGTGGTTCTCGCTCGACTGCTTCCTCTCTTCATCAAACCATCGTTTTATACTATACAAATGCAAATATGTCTGCCCGGCAAGCGTCGAAGTAATTTCCTAGAAATCGTAATCCGCACGCCTGGCTAATTATGCCTGCAAACGGCCATAAATGAGTACAATAGGCTGTTCTCCACAATAACCAATAAATAAGTAAACAATAGAAGACAATCATAAAAGAAGTACAACCAGTTCAAATGCCGACAGGCAATAAAATATGTTTTATAGATATGCAGGTGGGTTTTGTTTTTGTTGGAACTTAAGTTGTAACAATAATATACCAGGTATTTCTTTTCAAATGACAATAAATCATAATTTTAGCAGTCGTACTCCATACAAATTTTTTGGTACTATTAAATCAACCCTAATGTCAAAATTAAAAAGAAGCAATTTTCGAACAAATTAATTACGATAAAAAGGGAATAAAAACAGAACATCTTGCTTGTAAATATTGGTTCACTGACCTTGGTAAAAACGGCAACATGTCAACACGGATCATGTGTCGGGCTAACATAAACAATCACTAATAATATATACTCCCAAATTATTATTGTCCCTTTCGCACCTATTATTTTCTATTGTAATGAGCGAGAGCATAAGAATGAACAACTTCCGCGTTTAATGAATTAGAACTGGCAACGTGATATGAATTAGAGCTGACAACATGATAATATGATTACCTACTGCATTTGGTCATTAACCTACCGATTTAGTCACAATAACTGATACATCTTGTTGTAAAATTCTGAAATGAAAAATGAGGTCCTGTGGCTAAACCGATGAATATATTTGATTAGTTTTTTGTATATGGGCTGAGTACGTCATGAAGAAAACGTGGTCTATTTTTTTATCATAAGGTCTGAAACACGTGGTATAGTATGAATTTAGCATAAATTATTAAACTGAAGATTTCATTAGTAATATTACTTTTATACTTGATTTTTTTTGGGCTGTATCAAACTTATTGTTCATGTCAAAATGTTTTGAAACTATATTGAAATGTTTCATGCAGGTTGCTTGGATGGAGGTCAGTTGTGCGTACTGTGAAATGTTTGGTGTGTTCCTACTCAGTATCGCTGTTGTGATATTGTATCAATAATTAGTTGTTTTATACATTTTATTTGCATGAATATGTTACCTTAATATTTTTGTGTTGCATGTGATTTATTTTCACATGACCGTAAATAGTTGCCACACCTTTTTAAGCTAACATAACTATCAGAGAATTCTACAAACAGTTTTGAACAATAATTAGACAATTTCATTTTGAAAAATCAGCATTCATTTAGAATTTCCCAGATTAGCTTCTAAAGACTATTTATTATCAGATGTTATATTATTTTAAAGAAACTATTATGAAGCCAGCTATAAATATACTATCAGCAAACATGAAGTATGATGGTGGTAAATTATACTAATATATAAATGTAAAAGTAGTTTTGTTTGTATGTTTGTTGGTTCTCATGGATATGAATCAGTTAAATTGATATATATCTAGGCACTACGAAACCAAAGGTGGACATATAAAACGAAATTCACATGGATGAAGTAATAATATTCACACTATAATATACTCCTTATTGCCAACATAATAATAAGAAATGACTTAACTTTAAACCCCATATGTATAATACATACATACATAATACATTTACATTTATGTATGTATGTATTATCTTTTCTACGTATACTTCATATTAATACTGCAAGAAAATTGTGAGCTGGCGATAACATTGTAGGCAGTCGAAGTAAACAGCCGGCGAGCGTTCTCGGAGAGCAACATTGGTGGTTGGGACTACTTACGCAATATGGTCCAGTTGCCGTTCTACCTCCAAAACTCCGCGCTCAGGCGGGTGAAGATAGCGCAGCAGACGGCCACCAAGCGCATGCAAGCCATTGCCAACGATGACTTCTCCACATCGTTACAAAGATCTGTAAGTAATAATTATTTTCTTTACATTCATATTTTTTCGTGGATTGTAAAAAGACATTAATTATATTTATCAATTAAATTTATATTTTATTAAATTATAAATTTGCTTAGATGGGTTATTCACATTTTAAAATGAAGTAATGGACATTGACGTATATATTATCTTCACTTTAATTATTGAATACTTTTCCGTTTTCGATAATTGATTTGCTATTTACTAGGTCGATTCTTTCTATGTATACACAGCAGTCAAATACTAACCCGTTGCATCCAGTTACTGTCATTCCGTGGGAAAGTATTTTAAACCTTCTGTAGCTATTCTGGCAAAAATTGAACACTTATAAAATCATCATGTTCCTCCTCCTATCCATATTTTTTTTAGACTTTTTTTGCAAAAACCAATGGGCCTATATGGATAAAATTCCGCAAGAAGGTTCATTCTATTCTATGTCTGGTATCTAATAGTATAGATAGATAAATAGATAACTTTTTATTGTACATGAAAGCAAAAACATATCCCTATTAATATTATAAATGCGAAAGTAACTCTGTCTGTCTGTTGCTCTTTCACGGAAAAACTACGTGACCGATTTGGCTGAAATTCAATATATATATTCGATGCCGAGGATGAACATAGAATACTTTTTATCTCGAAAAATGGGATATTTTCCAGGATAAAAATATATTTGTCTCTGTGTTTGTTATGCTTTTACTTGTCAAAGTTTTTATGGGAGACCAATCATTTCTCAAGTTTATTAAAAAAATTATTATCTATAAAAAATGCTATAGTAACTCGATCTGTCTGTCTGTTAAAGTTTCACGGAAAAACTACTAGAAGTACTGGATCAGTTTTGCTGTAATTTTGTTTAAATTAAATGAAAGTGGACATAAATACTTTCATCCCGGGAGATGGGATATTTTGCGATATAAAATGAAGTGAACCTTCTGGGCGCAAATAGCACTAACATAAAAATTTAATACAATGTAATCTGTATTAACGCCTGCTCTTTAAACAAGAGGTACACACAAGAGTTTGACCCTTGAGTTAGTTTTACAATAGATGGCAATAAAGAGTCGATTTGGCAAAATTTTGGATAGTGTCAGTATTGGTTTAAAAAATCGTTGTATTGTGTCAGCAATATAAATATTAAGAATGGTACTAGGTATCCGCCCGTCGGTTGTCGTCAACGTCCGAGTTGATGTCGAGCCAGGAGCGCATCAAGAACCAGCCGGGCAAGGAGGCGGCAGCGCGCGCGCGGCGGCTTCGCCCCTCGGAGTCCGTGGCGTCGTCGGTGGCGTCGGGGCTGCACCGCGCCGCGCCCGCCGGCGCCGCCGACCTCGGCCGCGTGCTGCTCACCGACGACTACTTCAGCGACGTCAACCCGAGGAGCATGAGGCGGCTCATGAACGTGCTATACGTCACCGGTGAGTCTAAAGGCTGATTTTACATTGATCCAGGGCCCTAAGTCTGCAACTTAAAAAAAAACAATGCCAATGCGAGTCAAGATCCATTCGACTGACAGCGGTCAAAGATCCTTAATCTCTAAAATTCGTATTAAATCACTCCATGAATTCAAGATTGATTCAATATTAAACCGAGATGGTTTAAAAACTACCAAAAGTGTCAAAAGTTACAATTTCAATTCCATTCCATTGCCAATTTGAACTATAGACTTGAGCCCAGGTACTGACTTGGGGAGCAGACATTTCAAGATTTTCAATCGGGTATATTGATGTCACTACGGACTACGTAGCAATGTACTGTAGCGGCCAGCAGTGAACGAGCTGACCGGGATCTTCAATAAAGAGACTGGATTCCAAGAAATATGTCATTTATATTATCAACGAAGAGACTTTAACAACCATGTGTTCAGTTCGCGGCCCGATACAATTCTGTTATCGATTGTTTTGTAAGGCGTTCCAATATTTGAATTTGAATAATTATATTTCTTAATATACATGATGACTAAAAAGGTTAGTCGTTACAGTTCTGACTACAAATCAATTTACACAATTCCAGTATGAACTCAGACCTGGCTTCCTTCGAATTTGAAGTCAGTAGCTGGATGAATGTAAATCAGCTTTAATACACTACAATAGGGTAGTGGAAACTCAAATCAACTAGGATATCTATCTATACATATAATAAAACTGTAGAGGTCAAATTTATGGAAAAAATGCTAAAAACCGAGTCAGGGGATGTAAGAAGTGAAATAGAAGTAAATTAGATTTTTTTTTCAAATTTTTTGTCTCTCTGTTTCTGTTTGTACCGGCTAATCTCCGAAACGACTGGACCGATTTAAATGAAATTTTGTAGCTTATATCCCTGGTCAACATATACCCTATATGTTGACCAGCGACTTTCGATCCCGAAAAATGAAAGAGTTCCCGTGGGATAGTTAAAAAACCGCACCACGCGTACGAAGTCGCGGGCATCAGCTAGTAATATTATAAATGTTTAAAAATGTTGTGTAATTACATACACAATACAGTATACATTGTAAAAACTGAAATCTATACATATAATAAAATGGTAGAGGTCAAATTTCTGTACAATGAAAAAAATGCTAATAACCAAGTCCGGGGGATGTAAGAAGTGAAATAGAATAATTTAGATTTTTTTCAAATTATTTGTTTCACTGTTTGTACCGGCTAATGACCGAAACGACTGGACCGATTTAAATGAAATTTTTTATGGTGGTAGCTTATATCTCTGGTCAATATATAAGATACTTTCGATCCCGAAAAATTAAAGAGTTCCCGTGGGATAGTTAAAAAACCGCACCACGCGGACGAAGTCGCGGGCATCAGCTAGTACACTATATAAACGATGGAGAACATAATGCTAATTTTTTTAGAATACTTGTCTTTGTTCGAGATTCACGTGAAAAGTACTGGGCCGATTTCGATGCGGTTTTCGCTGATCTTTGATCTTGACTTAAAAAATCTGCGCTACTTTTTATCCTGGGAATCCCGCGGGATATTTACTAGAAATGATTTACATGGCCAGATTTGAAAAAAAAACTAATTCCTTTGTGATTTTTTCACTGATCGATAACAAATTTTATATAATAAAATATGTGATATTTTTTACCCCGGGAATCCTGAGGGAATTTTCTCGGAAGCGGTTTGTAGCGGGTGCATAAAACTCTGCTTATTACAAGAGAGTTTTCCCTTAAACGGTGCTTACATTCGTTTTCATGCAGCGGTACTGTGTTTCCCGGGAATCCCGCGGGAAATTCAAGTCAAGCATGGACGAAGTCGTGGGTATACCCTACTTTTTTATAAACTTATAGAACATCACAAATCCCAGCCTCATAGACTTTGTACGAACATATTTTATTTATTTAGGTTTATGGCTTGGCAGCTAGGCCTTTAATCCAGATCTTAGATTATAATGTAGTTTCTTCATTTTCTTAAGCCTATGTGTAGCACAGCTGAACTGTAGGTTATCAGCTGGTGCCATTCAATGGAGTTCTTGTGACAACTCAAAAGGCCACATTCGACTATACAGTTCACATTTCTCACAAAAACATAATTACTATTAAAAAACTATCAATATCCTACAACTATTGTGATATAAATGAATGTGTAATTACTTTATAGGTCGTCTATTGAAAGCATTCCAAATAGAGTTCAACTGGTACCAGTTGGCGTCATGGGTGAACCTGACGGAGCAGTGGCCTTTCCGCACCTCCTGGATCATCTACCACCACGAGACCTTCGAGGACCACATCGAGGACACCACCTCTCTTAAGCATATCTATGAAAAGTAAGTTTGATTCTGGAAGACAAATACTGGGAGTAACAGCCCATTAAAAAATGTGACTGAATAAACTCGTCAATCCTGCTTTCCAAAGAGCGGCAAAAGACTTGCTTCTAGTATTTTCTTAAGTTTTCGTGATTCGTACCCATAATAAAACTACGTTTAAACACTAGACATCACATCAGATTCGATAACCCACAAATTCTCGCCAAAGAGTATCGTTTCATACCTAGAATGATGCGTGAGGCTATTGAAATCAAAAAGCACCCAAATTTCAATAGAGAAGGTGGTTGGCAAGTACCACCTGTTTGGGATCCGATCATCAAAACTATTAAGACCCAAACCCATGTTACGTTGTGCTTGAAACACAAAAAGAAAACAACTAAGCTCAATGAATAACATATATTGTATCAGATAAAAAATAGCTCTCAGGGCGTAGGTTGCATGAGAGAAAAGGTTTGCGCCGGCTTATCTACCACACGATACTCTCCTTAAGCTGTGGTCAGTCCGTGCACATAGATACTCGACGTTCCAGAAAAACGCTGTAGTCGGCGGCAGAAAAAACGCTCGTCTGTGTAGGACTGCGGGACTCTTCTTAGGGTGCACTTGGTCCCCAATTACGGGGCAAATCAGTTGAATATAAACAAATAGACACGATTCTTTATAATAGAACAATGATAGCACTTGTGAGTAAATTATCTAGTTTAGAATTATACGTATCTTAACGTTCTTGCAGAGATAATGTTAACGACTCCGATTTTAATCCTGCTGTCTCTTTTTGACGTCGTATTAGCGGCCCAATGTTACCGCGACAAATATAAAATACTTTATTTAACCGAAAGCAACGTCTGATATTCTCTTACGCAATATTGAATATCGAACGATTATTCAATATTGCGGGTAGGTAATTTAGAATTGTCAAAGTCAAATGCGTTTACTGTCTTCTGTAATGACTTAAGACAATTAGGTAGTCAATACAATGTTTACATTATGTATTTATACTATTGCAATTAATTTTTATGGTAATGTGGTATTATAATAGTGTAAAGAAAAATCATATAGGTACACGGTGTAACACCCAGCAAAAACCAAGCTAGGCATGTGTACTGAAGAGTTTCTTGCGCCGCTTCTTCTCTTCAAACCATAACATGTTGCGAAGTGGTGGTAAATTAGATTAGGTTTCCCATAGAGTAAATAATAACCATATACAAAATTAAAACTAAATAATTAATATGAACATGTTAACGGTAGACTAAATAAAACTTTAACAATACTCGTTGACACTTGATATCTTTGTCTTCCGTGATTACGGCCACTGAAAAGTAGCCGAAACGTCGGAATAACAAAAATCAAATAAATTACCGCGCTTAAAACGTAGTTTTATTATGTATACAAGTCGCGAAAACTTAAGAAAATATTATACGATTAAACAGTTTTAGACGCGACATTTTATTTGAATTTTATTCCGATGTTTCGGCCGCTTTTCAGTAGCCGTGATGACGGTGACAGATATCAAGTGTCAATGAGTAATGTTAAAGTTATTATTTAGCATACCGCCAATTTGTTCATTATAATTATTTAGTTTTAATTTTTGTTTACGGTAGTTATTTAATTAACTTAATCTAATTTACCACCGCTTCCCAACATGTTTAACAACATTTGATTTCGCAACGTTTATTCAGTCTTTCTTCTTTTGCGATTTGTATAAAAACTGACTAACTAAAACCAATAGACGTTCAACCAATATTTTATAAAGTTAATTAAACGATACCTTTTTTAATCTTGTTATATTAATAACAAAACACTTACTGCCCACCATAGAACTACTTTATCGACAAAGTCGTACTGGGCAGTGCTCTCTTTGTATGATCATTCGGATCTGTTTTACCGACACTCGGGAAAACAACATAATTTTAACTAAAGAAGTGACTTTATGATGTTAAGATGTTAATGTAATTTTCATCTGTATTTATATCTACTGCATTTAACTTGTTAAACCCGCATCCACATTCATTTTCGTATCGCATTTTTGCTTCGTATACTCTTATCGTATTCCATCGCATTCTCGCATCGCATTCTTGTAGCGCATTCTCGAACCGCATACTCGCATCGCATATTCGCATCGCTTTTACATCGCTTTCTTGCATGGCCGCATACATGTTCGGTTTTGAAGGAAATCCTTCAAGCGGGGGAGGATGGTTGCACCGAAGAACACCTTATAAATTCTTCCTCCCCATCCTCACCATCAAGAAAAGAATAAACTTTTAAATGAAGAATGCGCAAAACAAGAGACAGGCAGTTAATGTCACTGCTGTCATCACGATATATATAAAAATACGTATCAAGAAATTGTTGGAACACAATAAAGAAAATAAACTTATAACTCAATTTAATGATCATAAGCATATCCTAACATCCTAGTGAGTGTGTGAACCCCCGGGGGACGAGTGCAGTGTGGCAGCGGACTGGTGGTGAGGTAAGTTCTTCCTTGCTTCTTCTTCCACGTCCCTTTGCCTTCTCCCGGCCATCGCACCGCGCCCGCATTTGTTGGTACATACAAAATATTTACATTAACAGAGTTAAACCCATGATGAGCGGTCTCCGCGAAGCCAGCGTGTTGATGGAGCTGGACCGCGACGAGCGTAAGCTGGAGGTGTTCCTCAGTTTCCATCGGTCCACACTCACCGCCGCCGATCTCAAGATATTCCTGCCTTTCACTATTAATTTGGATCCATATATTAAGAAAGTTATTAAAGGTATATACGTTTATGCATTATATACTACCACAGTTTGCCCCGCGGCTGCGCCTGGCGTCCAACCCTACCCAAATGCTTTATTTTACTTACACAAAAACTTCATTCGGGTTTTCACATATAATAATAACAAAGATACTAAGTCCATGTAGTCTAGACAACTGCCCAGCCAAACACAGAGATGAGTCGAAGACAACCTGATTTTAAGTAATACAACGAATGACATGTCGTTTAAAACAACGTAGGTATTTGTTAGTAAATTGAAAAACGCGATTGCAGCGCCCTCTATTTAGCTAATACGTCTATTCTATGCAAACGAAATCATTTATCGGGATAAAAAGTATCCTAGTGTTGATTATTCGGGATATAAGCCACCTCTGTGTCGAGTGCTTTCATATATATTCTGTAGTTTTCAAAAAGGATGCGATTGGAGCGCCATCTTTTTCGATGTTTTCGTCTATCCAGCGGAAACGACGTCATTTATCGAGACAAAAAGTCTCCTAAGTGTTGATTCAGGATATAAGCCACCTCTGTGTCGAGTTTCATTTCAATCCGTTCAGTAGTTCTCACGTGATGCTCTAAAATTGCATTTTCGGAATTTCCTGGTCCGAATTAGCCCCACTGATATTTTTTACATTTTTAAATGCAATGCACAAACTCGAATCACTTACATATTTATTATAGTATAGATATAGCTTAATAAACTTTTTTTCTGGTCTCGTTAACCGGTATCCATTTTGTCAGGTTACATCATTGATATTTTATATTATGTTTAAAAACTGTCTATTTGTACAATAGTATTCTAATACGTTAAAGTAAACAGATATACAAATATCAGAGAAACCTTCACAATTCCTTTTTAGCATTAAGTATTAGAGCATAAAATCTTCATAGTAATCTGTGGCCATTAATTTACTTTCACAATGATATATATTTTTTAGTTCAAATCCAATTACCGTTCTAAAATATAGACCAATAAACGTGTGGTGTACGTTTATTTGTTGATAGAATTCAGAATTAACTGTATTATTAAATCGTAATAGCTTAGTGGTTAGCGCACTCGCGTCCCAAACTCAAAGAGTGCTTTTTCAAATCCTGGCATATTTTTACAACTCCTACGTGCCAACGATGAAGGAACACATCACGATAAAACTTAAACAACGAGATAACCGATGTGTAAAACTCTTTAATCCGTTTTGGATAAGCGTGGCGGGTATACTACCCGTTCCTTTAAAAATTAGACGCCCAAACCCGGCAGTGGGGCGTTTATGAACCGGCATTGTTATGATTGTATTGAAAAGTAAAAGTTTAATAGCTGACATGTGATATGCTTATAGAAGAACAACAACAGTTTGGCATCGAGGAGGAGGCGAGCGCGGGCGCGGGCGGCGCCATTTGGGGCACCCCGCAACATTTGCGACAACCACATTCCAAGTTATTCCATAGGAAACATGTGAGGACTTCTATTTTCTATATTAAACCGGCGCCAGACGCAGCTTCAAACATTTGAATACTTCTTTGAAGACTGAAAACACATTAGAACCTGCCAGACATACTTTGCAAACATTTTCTCCACAGTATGCTGGTAGACGACAAATAAGATGGACGACGATTTTGTGGAAGCGGTGTGCCTTTATTATTTAAGTGCCTGTAATTATTTATTACATGTGCAAAATCTACCAAAACGTCCGAGAAGAAGGCGCGAATGGATGTGCTCAACTAGACTTCGCGCATGTGTGGCAGGCTACGCAAACATTTGAACACATTCCAATTTTGAACACTTTGATGTGCGCTAAAAAACCGATAACCGCATGGCAAATGTTTGTTCAAACTTTGAACACATGTTCAAAGTCGTGTGCCACGCATAACAATCAGAAAAGTGTTCAAATGTTTGAAGTTGTACCTGGCGCGGGCTTTATATTTTATAGTTGGTGTGTTTCAACCATTTCCGTTATCTATACAAACTCCTGTAGTAACTCAATTTCGAAATTCATTTCGGAGAATGAACAACAATAAAAATGTAATCTTGTAAAGCGGGAACAAACTAACTACCAATCAATCGAATGCAATCCACTTTAGTCTTATTTTCTACACCCTTCAAGACACAAGTCAACTTTTTTGGGTAGTAAATTTTTTATGAAGATATTGCACTAGCGGATTTCTTTATAGTACTGATGTAGGCAACTCTCTTACAGTTTATTTGCTACTAGCCGTCCGCCCCGGCTTCGCACGGGTATCTAAAAAGAACTTTTTTGTTGAGTTTAATTACCTACTTCGCTTGAATTCGCTTTCAAAATATTTCCCCTCCCGTACCCTAGTGACGCCCACATCGCATAAGGTGCTGCCTAGCTAGCCGAGCAGGATGAGCGGCGACAACGCAACGTTTTTCTAATACTTACATTTTTAAACTCGTGATATCTTTCGAATGCAATGTCCGAATTGAATAATTCAAAAAGTTATATAAAGGTATTCAAGCAGTCTTTAATATGAAGTAATTTATTTTGATAAGAATGAATAACAAGATACAAATAAAGAGCCTTTTCTAGCGGCGGCATTTCAATTAAAGTTTTAAAATAAAAGAACCGAATTTGGTTTGAACCGAATACAAGCTTCGGCTGAAAATTCGATTTAAATAAAAGCATCGGCCGAACTTCGGTTTAATTTTGTCGCGCTTTCTCGAGAGCGACGTGTCGAGACTGACGCGTTTACGTGAGTTGTTGCTAGTTGCTTGCATGCACAAAAATTTATAAGACTCTTAAATTAAAAAGAACTAATTTAATTTAATTTTTATCACATTGTAAGTTAAGATATATATAAGGTTGGGGAAAAAGTTTCTTCGCATTTTATATAAAAATTCAAAAAGTTTTTTTATAAAGTTTATTTACATTTGACTAAAGTATGTAGGTGCCATTTTGTTGGATAACTTTTTGCCATCTTGTAGGTAGGGACGTGATCCCATTGCTATAAAAGTTTTGGGGCTTCTGGTCAAAAAACTGCCTAAGGAATTCTGCAGAGACCGAAACAGGTGAAAATCTGAAGGTGCCAGGTCAGGACTATACGGCGGATGCATTAACACCTCGCAGCCAAACTCTCGTAATTTTTGCTGAGTGGCTAAAGATGTGTGAGGTCTAGCGTTATCATGGTGAAAAACCACACCCTTCTGTTGATTAATTCCGGCCGCTTTCTCTCAACTTTTTGCTTTGATCTCATCAGTTGTTCGCAGTACAGTTCAGAATCGATGGTCCTGCCTGGCGGTAACAGCTCATAATGAATAATGCCCTTCCAATCCCACCATACACACAGGATCACCTTGTTGCGAGTTAACCCGGGTTTCACCACAGTCTGTGAAGCCTGACCGGCCTTTGACCATGATCTTTTTCGCACGTTCTTGTCGTACGTGATCCACTTTTCATCACGAAGTTATCAGCTTCTTCAAAAATGGTTCGGTTTCATTAAGTCGTAATAAAGAATCACAAATGAGTACACGCTTCACTAGGTTTCTTTCAGTGAGCTCATGGGGCACCTAAATATCGAACGTTTTTGTGTACCCAGCTTTTTTCAAATGCGCCAAAACCGTTTTGTTGTCAATTCCCAGTTCTCCAGCTACATCGTAACTACTAATATGCCGACCTTGCCCCACTTTTTCAAAAATGGCATCAATTTTGTCCGTAACAGGG
Organism: Dendrolimus houi; assembly: GCA_039645545.1. Lineage (NCBI taxonomy): Eukaryota > Metazoa > Arthropoda > Insecta > Lepidoptera > Lasiocampidae > Dendrolimus > Dendrolimus houi. The sequence continues at coordinate 11,255,995 of CM077127.1, read as the reverse complement.
CGACCCGAGCGACGTGCATCTTTGATATCAAAATTTCCGAATTGAAAACGCTTAAACTAAATTTGCGCTACTCTCATAGATACTGCATTAGGTCCATAAACATCACAAATTTTTTGCGCGGCTTGTGTTGCATTTTTACCTTTTTTGTAGTAAAATTGTAAAATGCATCGAATTTCTTCATTAGATTCACTCATTTTAACAATAAGAAAAACAAATGAAAATCACACATTTTCCTAATTTGAATTTGGAATTGTCTTCTTTAAAATTAAATTCAAATTCAAAGTTTTTTATTCAAAATAAGTTGCACTGGAGAACACTTTTTGAAGGTCATATAAATATATAAGTTAAAATTTAATTTTTCTTCCTATTCTATGTATACCGCTTCACAACGTGTTATTGCTGTTAAGGAGAAGAAGCGGCAAGAAACTCCCCAGCAACACGTCTAGCTAAATAATGTTTTTCTTTAAGTTTCTTATTCTATTTATATCTCAAGTTGTTTTTTTTTTAATAAGTTTTATACAGAAGTATGTTACAGAATTACTTTTTGAAGAATTAATGGAGTTGTAGCAAACAGTGCATTCTCAATAAGACCAAGACACAATAAGAGGAAAGAAAAATATTATGAAAGTTATAATAATGATATGACGTACTAAAATGTTATGCTGCAATATATCTCCATAAATCCCTTACAAGCTTGGCAAGATAACATTATACAAAATATAGTATAAGATGTTAGAGTGAGCTGCTATGTAAATGAATTTTTGTCATTTAAGTATTCTTCAATAGTGTAGTATCCCTTTTTAGCAAGATACTTTTTAATTTGGTTTTGAATTTAGTGAAAGGCAGATCTAACATTTCACTCGGAATCTTATTGAAGAAGCGTATACCAACCCCCAAGAAAGAGGACAGTACTTTTTGTAATCTAAAAGATGGCAATATCAGTCTATTACAATGCCTGGTGTTGAAATTGTGAATATCCTTATACTGCTTGTAGGCACTCAAATTATTACGAATATAAATTATATTAAAGATATATTGGCAGGCGACCGTCATAATATTGATTTCCTTGAAGCATTCTCTAAGAGACTCCCGAGGGCCGAGGTTGTAAATTGATCTTACGGCTCTTTTTTGTAAAACAAATATGGTCTCTAAGTCAACAGCGTTGCCCCAAAGTAAAATACCATAGGACATGACACTATGAAAATAACTAAAATAAACTAGTTTAGCAGTCTCTTCGTCAGTGAACTGCCTAACTCTTCTGACCGCATATGCAGCAGAACTAAGTTTTCCTGAGAGACTAGATACATGAGCGCCCCAGTGGAGCTTCTGATCTAGGTTAATGCCTAAGAATACAGTTGAATCTACTAGATTAAGTCTAGTGTCGTTAAGAGAGATATTAATATCGTATTCTTTTACATTGGGCATAACAAACTTAACACATTTAGTTTTGCTCGGATTGAGTAATAAGTTATTTACAGTAAACCACTTAGATATTTGGGATAAGGCGTTGTTTACGTCGTCAAAGTTCAGTTCATTTCTATCAACTTTAAATATAAGTGATGTGTCATCAGCAAACAACACTACCTCACACATATCATTAATAAAATATGGCAAATCATTAATATATATCAAAAATAAGAAGGGACCTAGAATAGAGCCCTGGGGCACACCCATAGATATGCCAGTCTCACAAGATTTGACATTGTTAATTTCAACGCTTTGGGATCTGTTATTTAGGTAAGACGATAATAGGTTGAGAGAATCGCCATGAATACCGTAATAATTGAGCTTTTTTAGGAGGGTCACGTGTTCAACGCAATCGAATGCCTTGGACAGGTCACAGAATACACCAATGGCATTCTGTGATCCTTCCCACTAAACTTTTAGTGATACCAAAACCAGCCAGATATAAATGCTATAGCCAAAGAGATCTTATTACAAGTTCATACATACTATATGCGAAAAGACTTTTTCGTCAACCTATTATGTTCGTAACTAAAATAAATGACCGTGAGTATAGGCGCTAATGATCCACGTGCACCACTCACGCGCCACTATACGGAAGCTATCCCGGAGGTCGACATTGGCGAGATTAGGACGGCACTCGGGCAACTTAAGAATGGCAGGGCTCCGGGAGACGACAGTATTACAACTGAGCTCCTCAAAGCAGGAGGAATCCCAATCCTGAAGACTTTAGCGGAGCTCTTTAATACCGTTATCCTCCGGTGCACTGTGCCAAAGGCGTGGACCGAGAGTGTGGTGGTCTTGTTCTTCAAGAAGGGTGACAAGGCCCTCTTGAAGAACTATAGGCCCATCTCACTCTTGAGCCACGTCTACAAGTTGTTTTCGAGGGTCGCCACGAATCGTCTCGCTAGAAGACTTGACGAGTTCCAACCTCCGGAACAGGCTGGGTTTCGTAAAGGCTACAGCACCGTAGACCACATCCATACTGTTCGGCAGATTATACAGAAGACCGAGGAGTATAATCAGCCGCTGTGTATGGCATTTGTGGACTACGAGAAAGCCTTCGACTATCGAAACTTGGGCTGTTCTGGAGTCTCTGCAGAGATGACGGATCGATTGGCGATACATCGAGGTGTTGAGATGTCTGTATGACACCGCAACGATGACCGTTCAGATCCAGAACCGGAGGGCGAAGCCTATACCTCTACGTCGCGGGGTGAGACAGGGTGATGGCATATCCCCGAAACTGTTCACCAACGCGATGGAGGATGTCTTTAAAACTCTGGAATGGAATGAACGGGGCATCAACATCAACGGCGAGCGCATCTCCCACCTCCGTTTCGCTGACGATATTGTCGTCTTCGCAGAGACGTTGCAGGAACTTTCCGACATGCTGAACAGCCTGAATGAATCCTCCCGACGGGTCGGTCTCGGCATGAATTTGGACAAGACGAAAGTCATGTTCAACGAACATATCATGCCGAGGCCGGTAAACGTCGATGGTTCCCCTCTTGAGGTTGTGCAGGAATATGTCTACCTTGGACAAAAGATCCAGGTAGGCAGACACGGCTTCCAAAGGGAAGCCAATAGGAGGATCCAGTTAGGCTGGGCAGCATTCGGTAAGTTTCGACAGGTCTTCTCGTCGACCATTTCGCAATGCTTGAACACGAAAGTCTTCGAGCAGTGCGTCCTACCCATCATGACATACGGTGCTGAGACGTGGACACTGACCGTGGGACTGGTCCACAAATTCAAAGTCGCTCAATGGGCTATGGAGCGAGCTATGATAGGTGTTTCTCTTATGGATAAAATCAGAAATGGGGACATCCGTAAGAGAACGAAGGTAACCGACATAGCTCGCAAAATTAGCAAGTTGAAGTGGCAATGGGCCGGTCACGTCTGTCGCAGGACCGACGGGCGATGGAGCAAACGAGTCCTGGAGTGGAGACCACGTCTCGGCAAACGTAGTGTAGGACGCCCGCCAGACCGGTGGACTGACGATCTGCGTAAGATCGCCGGCAGGGGCTGGATGAGGAAGACGGGAGACCGGGATATGTGACGCGTACTTGGGGAGGCCTATGTCCAGCAGTGGACTGAGATTGGCTGAAGAAGAAGAAGAGTATATAAAGGCCTAATTTTATTTTACAATTATGATAGATATGATTTCTATTAATTTCAGTCAGTCAGTTCGGTGCAAGTAAAAAGTAAAATACCTATACAAGTAAGTACTTTATTTTTTTTCTTGCACTGAATGTTCAGTATTTAAACCAAATTTCCGCCGAAAGCAGAAGTTCGGCTCAAGCTGCCGAAAGTCGGTCAAACCGAATGTAAAATGAATTTCGGCCCATCCCTGTCTGTAATTTTAATTATAACCTGCTCTTGGGGCTAAAATTGGTCTCATTAATTGTAATATTTTGTTTCAGCGTTCATCTCCACCGAGCCAGCCCGGCGGGCCGGGTGTGCCGCCGACTTGGGTCGGCTGGAGTGCGCCCGCGCCGGGGTTGCCCCCCGCCATGGGCCCCCTGCCCCTCTCCATGCCCATGCAGCAGCACTACCCGCAGCTGCCCCAACCGGCGCCCTCCCACAACCCGTATCAGCTGCTCAGGACCGCGTTCCCTGGACTGGTCAGTCATTACTATGTCACCAACCTCCATTGATTCCTTTTATGCTAATATAATAAGCAAACAATCGTGTAACTTGGTAGATGATGCACTTTGACAGAAATTACATGTTTCCCTACAATTCTGATTCTATATTATTGTATAGACTTATAGTGTAGACATTGGTTTGCTCCCGAGTGTCATTCTAGAATACGGCCCAAAAGTAAGTCAAATTAAAATGTGGTTACAAAGAATAGAGAGAAAAAAAATATACATATAGCTAGAGTAAATAAATAATTATTCCGTGTGCGTGTATTTGTGTACACATGTACTAAGTGACACTTCTTTACAACATGTTATTTTACATTTGAAACAGTCTTCAGCGCCACCTACCGCAATCGTAAATCTAAGCCACCTAGAGACTCCACTCAAACACATACACACACACACTAACAAAATGACGACCATAGTCGATATTTGTTATTTCTATGAAAACCTTCATAATTCTCACGCACTTAGCCGTGACAGTAAAAGTGTGACTCATTTAATTTTTATACCGTATTATTTCTCCACTACGTTGATAAAGACACTTCAATAAGAAAAGAACTGTCTGTTCAGGTTGATGTGTCGAACATTCGTCTGTCGACGCTGAGCGTGGAGCGCGTGTGCGCTTTGGTGCGCGAAGCGTTGGGCGCCGGCGGACAGGCGGCGGGCGCGGCGCTGCAGCGGCACCGCGTCTCCGGCCTGGCGCTCACCATCTGCCGGCTGCCAGACCTAGAGCCGGTCAGTATACACAACGATAACTCGACGCGCCCGGCTACCAACAATCAAAAATATTGTTACCAATTTGAAAATGCCGTTGGAATTATCACAAAGTTTATTATAACTACACACACGAAATTCAAAGTTCTTACAAGTACGATCGAATACAAAAAGTGCAAACCATAGGGCAGAAAATCGTAATCACATAAATCCCGCAAAGTCCGTCGTTATAAGATACTCGCTCCGAAAGTGCACTGGGTGACGCTTCTTTCGCAGTCAGAACACGACTGACTCCATTCCTCGACAGGACCGACCCTCTCCATCCGTAAATTAAACATGGTCTCCTACCAATATGCCCACCGTTTCTTTCAATTCTCAATTTGTAAGTTTTATGGCGTCCATGGATTCACACGAAATAAAAAAAAGAAATAAGGTTTTATGAGGTCTTGCAGCGGCGTAAAGAAAGAGATTAGTGCAAACAACAGATGACTCGAAAGGTAATAAAAATAAAACACTTGCTAAAAGGACCGGTTTGCAACAATATTAATTAACACTTAAAACTACAGTCAAAACGATAATTACTAGAAAATTTGAACAAAAATTAAAAGTAATTTACGTTTTGTAATAATCTCTATTTGTAATCTATTTTATAACGATATTAAGTCTTGCTAATTTTTTGAGTTTGGTAAACCTGCGCGTCAAGGTATCGTTTACAGAGAATATCTCAAATACGAGGAGTTAAGAGGCTATATACACCTGATTCAAATCGGTGTTTCAGAAAATCAACCCCGCACGGCCGATATTTACTTCGATGAAACAGCGCGTAATAAAAGTTCGAGCGTGGCGAAATGTTGCAACTGAACATACCTACGCGCACCGTGTCCATACCAACTCGATTCAATTTATTTCATTCTAAGGCTCAGAGCACGAGAGCGAGACGAAATATCCTAAAGTGAGATAGATAGAAAGAAAGAAAGAAAGAAAAACTTTATTCGAAGAAATAGCGACGTAATTACATTCGTTATACATTATTATATATCATAGGAGGAGTATAATCAGCCGCTGTGTATGGCATTTGTGGACTACGAGAAAGCCTTCGACTCTATTGAAACTTGGGCTGTTCTGGAGTCTCTGCAGAGATGTCGTATCGATTGGCGATACATCGAGGTGTTGAGATGTCTGTATGACGCCGCAACGATGACCGTTCAGATCCAGAACCGGAGGGCGAAGCCTATACCTCTACGTCGCGGGGTGAGACAGGGTGATGTCATATCCCCGAAACTGTTCACCAACGCGATGGAGGATGTCTTCAAAACTCTGGAATGGAATGAACGGGGCATCAACATTAACGGCGAGCGCATCTCTCACCTCCGTTTCGCTGACGATATTGTCGTCTTCGCAGAGACGTTGGAGGAACTTGCCGACATGCTGAACAGCCTGAATGAATCCTCCCGACGGGTCGGTCTCGGCATGAATTTGGGCAAGACAAAAGTCATGTTCAACGAACATGTCATGCCGAGGCCGGTAAACATCGATGGTTCCCCTCTTGAGGTTGTGCAGGAATATGTCTACCTTGGACAAAAGATCCAGGTAGGCAGACACGGCTTCGAGAGGGAAGCCAATAGGAGGATCCAGTTAGGCTGGGCAGCATTCGGTAAATTTCGACAGGTCTTCTCGTCGACCATTCCGCAATGCTTGAAGACGAAAGTCTTCGAGCAGTGCGTCCTACCCATCATGACATACGGTGCCGAGACATGGACACTGACCGTGGGACTGGTCCACAAATTCAAAGTCACTCAACGGGCTATGGAACGAGCTATGTTAGGTGTTTCTCTTATGGATAAAATCAGAAATGAGGACATCCGTAAGAGAACGAAGGTAACCGACATAGCTCGCAAAATTAGCAAGTTGAAGTGGCAGTGGGCCGGTCACGTCTGTCGCAGGACCGACGGCCGATGGAGCAAACGAGTCCTGGAGTGGAGACCACGTCTCGGCAAACGTAGTGTAGGACGCCCGCCAGCCCGGTGGACTGACGATCTGCGTAAGACCGCCGGCAGGGGCTGGATGAGGAAGACGGGAGATCGGGATATGTGGCGCGTACTTGGGGAGGCCTACGTCCAGCAGTGGACTGAGATTGGCTGAAGAAGAAGAAGAAGAAGATACATTATTATACACAGAGCATATTTTGAGAATTTGTACGCCGCATTTTCAACGAACAAGGTTTGCACTCAGCATATTGCTGTGCCGGGAATATCCGACACAACGCTGATTTTCAGTGCAAACCTTCCTTTTGGCGTAAGACCAAAACGACCCAAATTTGTTAATTAATTAATGAATAATAATAATAATTTATAAAACTAAGTCTACTTATATAATATTTAATTAGTAAAAATAAATAAATACATTTGAATAAAACCAACAATAAATTATAATAACAATTTCCAGAACGATAATTATCGTAGTGATTTTGGGTAAGAACTACTAACTATAACTAGATCGTTTATATGCTTAATTGGTATTGAAATTTTGATACTACTAGCTAAGCGAATGTAGCCCAGTGGTTTAACAGGGACAGTAGCAACAAGGAGGTACAAGGTTCGAGTCCTCAGGATGCACTTTTATTTTTACTTTTCCAACAATTTTTTAGACAGGTAAACTTTATCAAAATGATTATTATTTATTATTATTGTATTATGGAACGACAAAGAATCCATATTATCCCTTCCCTATATTAATAGAAATGCGAAAGTATGTATGTAAATGCGTTTTCACGGAAAAACTACTGGATCGATTTGACCGAAACTCAGTATACATGTGTATATATATATATATATATATATATATATATATATATATATATATATATATATATATATATATATATTGTTAAAAATATGTATATACGTATACATATTGTTACGAGCTACAGAACTCGAATTAAAAATGCCGTTGGAACTACTATAGAATTTATTAGAACTGTACAAACACGTATAAAAACAAATACAAATAAAACTGGATGCAACCAGTTCACACTGCACGATTCAATACAATTCGAATGCGCAAAGTCCGTCGTCTATATCGCTCATCAACAGTACTAGAGAACGTCTTACTCCATTCGGGCATCGTCTTATACTAACTACACAGTACAAAGGAATTGGAGGCGCACACTAAGTTTCTAAGAAATATTAATTTCCACACCTGCGAACGTCCAAAAAGTCGAGAACAATAACAATAGGGATTAGTTCAACGCTAATCATGGTTATAAAATAAGTACAAAAACAATAGCATGTTACAAATTCAAAACACAAAGGATTCCCTAATCCGGGAGGACAATAAGCTGCGCTTACAATAGGCTGTGCGGCTTATCTTTTTACAGCATGTAACAGTATATATATATATATATATATATATATATATATATATATATATATATATTTATACATTATTTTTTGTTATTTCGTAGCCGAGAATGAACATAGGATGATTTTTATCCCGAAAAATGGGATAGTTTCCGGGATAAAAATATATTTGTTTGCTATTTGTTATGCTTTTACAAAAAAACTATTATTACATATTACAATTACACCGATTAGCCTGAAATTCGGTATATATGTAATTTTAATAATGACGGTGGCCAAGGGATACTTTTCATCCCGGATAATGGGATAGATTTATGTAAAGGTTATCCCAGAAAGTAGAGCAGTTTTTTTAATGATTTATCATTTCGGCCATTTCAGCTATAGTGGCTTGGGGTAATTTCGACATATTTATCGATGACGATACAAGGCATACATTCTGTACCTTTTTTAAATCCATTCATGATATTTCTTATATAATGTCACTTTTAGTTATTTAGACGTGTAGTTTGACTATTGCGACAAACTGCTTTTTGAAATCTCTTTGGGTTATCTAATTATACTCATTAAAAACTTATCATTTTTTTTATTATGATTAGATGTAATTTAGTAACACGGGGTCATTCTGAAAAATATTGTAAAACAATCTAATTTAGCTAGGGCGGAAGTCTGAAATTTCCTTTACATTATATTTTATACTTCTTTGAACATCCCTATAGTCTTGAAAAATTCAATTATTTACGAAAAGTTAGTTTTATGTACGTACTACGATTACAGTCCACCTGGTATAACTGAAGCAAGAGAAGTATATAAAATAACATCTAAATCAAAGTGATTACAGCAAACAATATTGCATAGTTGAGTAGATAATAATAATTTTCAGAATGACCCCGTTTTTGAAATCATCCCAACGCACTGTATACATATAAACCAATACAGCCATATTATAACGAAGGTAACGATATAAAAAAAAACACAAACTGGATAAACATCCATTTATCTTATAATTTTTACGTAAAACTGTTATATTGAACACTTAATCTGTGATTTAAAAAACTATCGCCAAAAACAAAGGCGATAAATGTCCAGATATACAACGTCTATTTAGCAACATTATGCTGACTCATTTACATGCCTTTAGTAATCATGTGCAATGTAAAGCGTATTTCTGGAAGCAGAGTTAGTAAAAATGGTATACCAATTACCAATGTGATTGCGGGTAGAAATAAATCCAAAAGATCTTATATAATAAAAAAAAAAAAATATTCTACCTTATCAGGCACTAGTACCATCATACGGCGGCGAACAAGACAAATTTTATATTACAGAGTTTAAAATAAATACTGCTTTACCTGCGATCTGAACAAAAAGGATGATGTAACACTAAAAAAGCACAAATGCTATCGAAACTATACTGACCCACCTACAGGCATGGAAACTGACGTAATCGTTGTAGGACATAAGAAATCTATAGAAATACTTAATTTAATTTATGGGCGTTTAATAAGACGTTGACTCCAATACATGTAATAAAATTCTACAAACACCACCTTACAAAGATGAAGGCATTACAGTCGAAAAAATCGAATGCAGAAATTATCTACTTACAAATTTTGTAATAAGTGGTAACAACTGTAAATTGACACAAGATACCTTATCGGACAACGAAAGCTTTTAGGAAAAACTATTGCATTAACAACAAGACCAGTAATAAAAAACGCTATCGCCAAAAATAAAAGTGATGAATATCCAGACATTCTACGTCTATTTGACGACATTATGCTGGTGCATTTACATCTTTTTGGTAATCAAGTACAATGCAAAGCGTATTTCTATTCAAAGCAAGGTCAACACGAAAAGGTCCAAACTGAATTATTTTTTTGTTCACTATGACAGCGAATTTGTCTTATGCAAAACACAGCAGGTTACGCACGCCGTTTTATTCATGATGTAGACAGTAATATAGTAGAGCATTATCACAACTTAGTAGATAAACATAGAAGAGGAAATGAAAATAAACTACACGTTAAAGTAATTACATTATACAGTATGATGTATACAAGTACAAGTATAAAGATGAAAGAGACATTATTGAGAAAAAAAAATCTTCAAAGAGACGGTAGTAAGTGGATGGCGCATTGGAGGGCTTTATTAACAGTTTTCAGTTTTCATCTGTCATAAAACAGAAATCTACAAGAGGATGTATCAATTTAGTGAAAGAAATTTTGTACAAAAAAAATATTGACCATATTTCTGCAATAACACACGGTCATTAAAATGAAGGCATAAAAATAGAGTTTTTTGGGTAATTAATAGATGAAGAGTTACCTTTTGTTGGTGCGTCACTAGATGATATCTATGATGATAATATTATTGAAATTAAATACCCCTTTACCACACATAAAATACGGTTAGCTATAATAAATCAGAAAAAGTTACTTTTTACTTTATGATTATATGACAGAATTGTTGTTCTACTTAAAATTCAGGGCACAAAAAATGTATACCTATAAATTAACAACATGTTTTTCATTTACAAACAAATGGAACAATACACAAAAAGAATTAGAATAAAAAGTTAAAGTTAGGTTTTGCAAATACATTTTCGTCATAAAGATATTCTTCAACAATTTACTAACCTTTTAAAATAGCACGTTTGTTACATTGTTTTGAATTTGTTGCAGAAAAATCTAATATTATGTATATTAGATTTTTTTGCAACAAATTCAAAACTGTGTTTAAGAGACTGATGGTAGTCCAATTATTACATTTTTGTGTGATATTACAGTTCGGTGTAATTAAGATATCTAGAGCAAGTTGGTTGATCAATTGGTGTCTCAAGATCTGTCTTTTGTGGTGTAATTTTATCCCTAATGGGAAGATTCCGTGTAAATCTAGGATCTATTATTTCAGGTAGTAAGTGGATCATATAAAATATCTCTAACTTTTCTTTCATTTTTTCTTTTCAAAACGCTTCATCTTTCGGTATTATTTCCGTTTTTATCTTTTTATTTTCTTCAGCCCACACAGCAAATAAACACTGCTTACGTTTTGTTATGTGCAATTGGCCTTGTACCTGATAATACCAATTGTGATTTTTATTTATTGTTAAATGTCCTTCTTTATCTTTGATCCAAAAAGTAATTTTTTTCTGACTTATAGCTTCTTCTAACCCTAATTTATGTGCGGTAATGGGGCATTTGATTTCAATAATATTATCACCATATAGACCATCAGGTGTTGCTCCAAGAAAAGGCAACTCTTCGTCTATGAATAATCCACAAGGCTCTATTTTTATTCCTTCTTGTTTCGACAACTGTAATAAGGCATTTTTTTTCATTTTGTTGACCGTGTTTTATTGCAAAAACATGATCATGTTTTTGCAATAAATATTAATAATAATTAATATTAATAATAAAATATTCTTTTTGTACAAAATTTCTTTCACTAAATTGGCACATCCTGTTGTAGGTTTCCTTTTTATGACAGATCCAAAATTGGAAGCTGTTAATAAAACCCTCCGAAGCTCCATCCACTCACTACTGTCTCTTTGAAGAATTGTTTTCTTCTCAATGGCGTCTCTTTCTTCTTTCGTTTTTTTTAAGGAAGACAAAAAGCTTTTCTTCATTTTTTGTAATATGTCATGTGGTATATCAGGTTTGTTAATTTCTATCCCATAATTCTTATCGGGCTTGGAGAAGATACGTCGTTTCTTTTTCGTAACGTACTTACGATTTAATAGTCTTTGTTTACTTCTTCTATTTTCTAACATCTTTAATTTACCCTGAGGACTTTTTGTTAGCATTTTTTTATATAACTCGGATATTGACCTATTTGTGTTAAAAGCCGCAGTTGCAGCAGTACCACCTTGTACTGTATGATTGCTTTAAAGAGTAGTTAATTCGTTTTCCTCCTATATGTTTTGCTACTACGTTGTGATAATGTTCCACAATATTACTGTCTACATCATTAATAAGACTTCACGCATGACCTGCTATGTTTTGCATTAAAAGACAAATTCGCTGCCATAGCGAACTAAAAAAGAATTCGTTTTGTACGTTTTCGTGTTGACCTTGCTTTGAACAGAAATACGCTTTGCATTGTACGTGACTTCCAAAAGCATGTAAATGCGCCAGCATAATGTCGTCAAATAAACGTTGAATGTCTGGACATTCATCACTTTTATTTTGGCGATAGCTTTTTTTATTACCGATCTTATTGTTAATACAACAGTTTTACCTAAAAGCTTTCGTTGTCTGATAGGGTATCTTGTGTCAGTTTTCAGTTGTTGACACTTATTACAAAAATTTCTAAGTAGATGATTTCTACATTCGATTTTTTCGACTGTAATGCCTTCATTTTGGTAAGGTCGTGTTTGCAAAATTTTATTATATGTGTTGGAGTCACCGTCCGATATTAAACGCCCATAAATTAAATTATGTATTTCTATAGATTTCTTAAATCCCTCAACGATTATATCAGATTCCATGCCTGTGGATGGGCCAGTATAGCTACGAAAGCATTTGTGCTCTTTTAGTGTTACATCATTCTTTTTGTACCGATCGCAGGTGAAGCAGTATTTATTTCGAACTCCGTAATATAAAATTTGTCCTGTTCGCCGGCCTATAATGGTACCAGCACCTGATAGGGCTGAATATTTTGTTTTATAAGATCTTTTGGAATAACATCCATCCGCAATCACATCGATAATTGGTATACCATTTTTACTAACCCTGCCTTCAACTTTAGCAATATTCCTTTCTTTTTCAGCAGCTAAGTTCATAGAGTCCTGTGCAACTTGTTCCCAACCTTTAGACAAAGTATCATGTATGGTTTCATATTTTCTATTAGATATAATAGACAAGTTCAATGCGGAACATATTTCTTGTAAGTTTGAATATCCACCGCCAATCGATATAATCCCTGTCACAGCACATTCGTTTACAGGTAAGTAATTTTCATCATTTGAGTCGGTCTCAATGACAAATTTTACATTGCACATCCTACACAAGAATGTAAACTTGGACGACAACCCATTTAGCTTTTCTCCAACTAAATCTATATAGCTTAAATTACAATCGAAAGGTCCGTGGTTGGAAATTCTTTGTAGATTTTTATAAAAGTGAGAAAAACTTATTATTCTTCGTCCGACGTAGAAATCTCGTCCTGGAGATAGACTTATAGCGACCTAAAAAATTAAATACGTATAAATATTTCATAATATGGAATTATAGTTTATAATATAAGAATAATTGGTACTTTACCTCCACTTCATGATAAGCGTCCACCCTTTGTACTATGTTTGGTATATCGAGTTCGTCATCAACAGTATTTTCTGGATTAAGCACTTGATCACAATGAGCTGCTTCTACTAATGGTACATTCATTAATCTGAAAAAAAATATCTCAAACTTTAAAGACAGAATGCTTTTTATTACTCTAGATATCAGATATATTAGTTACTAGCTGTGCCCGCGACTTCGTCGGTGTGGAATTATTTTCTCGGAAGTTTAATTTTAAAAGTAGCCTAAGGTACTCCTAATAACATTAGCTATTTGCTAGTGACAATTCCATCAAAATCAGTCCAGTCATTTCAGAGATTAGCCGCAACAAATAGGAAGTCAAATATTTTAAAGATTAATTTTCTGATATACGTGTCGTATATACTTTCACATGCATTTACTAAAAAGTTGTTATTTTGACATTACAAACAGACACTTCAACTTTATTTCTCTGTGGGTATAGATTAAAGTAGTGTACAATAATATAAATGCAAAATGCCTTTATAAAGTTGAGTCAATCACACCCAGTCTCCCCTATTTGCGCGGTACAAACAGGAGATACCTACTTGTTTGTGATTATTTACTTTTATGAGGAGTCTACATTTGTTTTAGATCTACTATTTATTCACTTGTATACGGGGATATGGGATCAAGACGTTTGAATATCTAATAAGAGTTTTGATGTGTCTCCAATTTTCTGATTATATCTAATACAAGTATTCACTCGTGACTTCGTCCATAGATAGGTAATCAAGTTTATACTTGTTTCCAACAGACCGATGGATTTCTAGTACATAAATACATCAATTCCTCAAATTCCCGTAAAACACAGAATATGTAATGTTACTAAAGGTGTATACAATTACAACTGTTCTACTAAAGATGTATAATAAATATAGAAACTAATGTATTGATACATGTAAATAAATACTTACTTTACAACTTCCATCATGTGTTTCTGTCTCGCCAAGTAAGTTCTCTTTAGTGGTTTCTTTCTTTTGTTGCCCATTTTGTAATTTGTTTCCGTTCAGTAATAAAATAGAGCACTGCACAAATGACGTCAATCAAAATAAGCAAATCAGAACGCAATGAGACGCGACGATCATACGGCGTGCGAAATCACAACCACAGTTTCAAACTCTCGTTAGAGAAAAAGCGCTATATTAGCGCTAAAAAAACGCTAGATTGGGATGTTTTTCAAAAACACAGCATCAAAAATATAGTAACAAGAATATAAATAATTATATTCTTAACATTATTATAAATGCTTTTTATTTGATGATTATGTTCAAATACATTCAACATTTCAGTGAAAAAGAATAGACTTAAAAAAGCACTAAATAAGACGCTAAGACCTAATAATATTATTGGGCACTAAACAGACATAAAAAATCAAATCTAGCGCCGAAAGCGCCAAGTCGGCATCAGTGCTTGGAGCTTGAAGCGAGACGGCGCTCGGTAATGCGACCGATATAATACCGCACTCCGCCCACGTTCGCTTATTAGGGTAACCATAGCTGTTACTGGATACGCTGTCATAACCAGTAACATATAGAGTATAAATTCCTTTAACGAAATTTTAATTTTTTTTACATGTGAGTGAAAAAAAATACTTGTCATGTAACTTGTTATTGTAGTCTCTAATAGTAATTCTAGCCTAGATAGCTTCTAAAAATTGCATTTTCGGAATCTCCTGGTCCGATTTTTTAGTTTTTATTTTGACATTACAAACAGACTTGTATTTTTCTGTATAGATAAGAACTTTAAAATAAATAATAATATATAAAATATCATAATAGGGCTAAATAAAAGTAAAAAAAAGAAAAATAAGCGAGCACAGTGACTCGATCCACTAACTTCTAACTTATCAGTAATAGTAACAACTCTACTTGCTATCGTAACACTTGACAGTGTGATGAATTTTTGATATTATTTCATAATTCTGATCGGAATTTTCTATTGAGAAAAATAGATGGTGCTTTTGAAACAATTAAAAGAGGAAATCTGTTTTATTTATGAAACCACTTTAAGATTTTCGAAGCTAGTATAAGAAGTTAATAATTTAAACGAAAAATATTTTAATGATACCGATAAGATCTATTTAAATATGTTTTATTGTAAATAGTATAAAAGTCCAGAAGAAATGAAATATAAAAATATAGAAATTTATTTTTAATGCATTTTATAAAGTCATTTATTTACGAAGAGAAAAATACTTTTACATTTTATCATTTTTGATATAAAAATAACATATTAGAGCAAGTGAAGCTAGTCGGGTTCGAAACCTGAATTCTGTGATTTAGATTAGTGCTCTATACCATTTACGCCAAATAACCGTCGAGCGACGAGCTCGAAATTGTGGTTATTATTGCTCCTTCATTTATTTAAAATTCAATTTCAAATAGCACGCTCGAGCAGAGCGACGCGTGTACACAGCACCGAGCCGTCTGGCGTATTGATAAATTCCATACATTGGGACCGGCACGCGTGATTTTTGAAGTCATTTATAATAAAATAATTAATTACTTGCAAATTCTCTAAGTAACCGAATAAACAAACTATAATAAGTATATTTCTTGTATGATATGTTACTGTTATTTATTTTAGCGATGTACGATTAACAGTAATAACATGACACAAGATTGAAGAACATGTTTAGAGGTTACTTTGCAATTATTTTCTATCGAGAAAATTTATCCAAAATGCGTTTTGAGTACATAGTTTACCTCAGAAATATGATCAAGATTGACATATATTTTTTTCACCACAATAAAGTATGTATAATTACTGTAACAAGGGCTGAGAAATCGATCAAAAAACGCTATTTGTCTGTTATAACGCTGTTAAATATGTCTGACACATCCCTTAGAACGTAACTTGTAACAATATGCTACTTAGGTATACTTATCCCTACTCTCAGTGCCCTTAGTATATAACTTTAAAACGTCAGGTATATAATAAAATGTTACATGAAAATTACGTAAATAAAGAGAAAAACATCGCGAATTTAATTATAAGATAGATAATAATAATAAATCGGCAGACAAGCACACACACTGTATATCCCCAAATTAAGCAAGTTACGCTTGTGTTATGGGTAATACACAACGGACCATTCTGGGGCCGATCCTAGACACCCAGACCATAGTAAATAACGGAGAAAATAAGTTTCCGAAATTTACTATACCAGGAATCGAACCCGGAGCCTCTGCGTTGCAGTAAGGTAAGCCGGCAAAGGCTTAACCCGCTCAACCACAGAGGCCGTCTAAATAGATAGATAGATAACACTTTATTGTACACCATTACAGAAAACTTACGAACTAGTATTATTCTAATTGTGTACAAAGGGCGGTCTTATCGCTAAAAAGCGATCTCTTCCAGACAACCCGTGGCAGGAATATTGCTGATTAGGAATGGCGATGGTGGTATACATAATTATTGTACGATTACTTACATTTTAATAATAAATATATAACTATACTATATATACAAATATACACATAAGTTATTTACATATTCAAGATATAGTGATAAAATGCAAGTATTTAAACATAATAATTATATAGTTGTATGCAATATAATACTAATTATATAAAATTACATATCATTATATTGCAGATAGAATTTCCTGACCATGTTCTTAAATGTTATTAAAGATTTTGCTTGTCTGACAGCAACAGGCAATGAATTCCAAAGTTGGATAGCCTTGACCGTGAAAGAGTTATTGAAAAACGTTGTATTATGAATAGGAGTAATAAGTCTATGTTGACTGGAAGGGCGTAAATTGTGAGAGCAAGAAATAAATTCGAAGCGTTCTTTAAGGTACTGTGGAGTAGTATAATCTCACTTTTAAACAGTAAGACACATTAATTTATTCCTATATAATTAAAATTTGTGTCTAATTTATAGGTTAGGTATAAGATAAGGTTATAAGTTACATTCTATGGGATGTGTCAGCCATATAGTCGTATTTGAGATAGACAATACCACCGACCAAGCTACTGTCATTTTTCTTTTGTCAATTAGCGCTAAATGTGACAACCCAAATGAAGTAAAAAGTTACTTGTGTTGTTACTATAAACATTAGTTTCAGAGACCATCCCAAGTGGCACTTTTTTATTTCATGAGTTCAGCAGACGGGCAGACGGCCCACCTGATGGAAAGCGGTTACCATCGCCAACGGACATTTGTAACACCAAAGGTGCTACCAATGTGCTGCCGATCTCTAAAGGGATACTGGAATCTGGCCATTAAAGCCGGAACACAACCCAAGGTTGTCATGGCGGCATACACTAGGACCAGGGGCGGTAGACATCCAGACGGGCAAACGCCCTACCACTTGGCTATGGGTTGTTTTGTCGCCTCTTACGAGAGGCGGTTACTTGTGTTAATATTAACATTAGTTCGTATATTTTATGTTCCGTTATTTTTTGAATATTGCATTAAGTATTGTTTTGTTCTATATTTAATTTATGTTAATTAAACACATATTTATATCGAGGTTGTCACGAAGTCTTTTTACATATTGTAGGTCTTGGAGCTGCCGTTTGGTGACTGGGAACTATTCAAACTTTTGATAATAAACCTTCGCGAGTTGGAATCGAAGATGCCTACCAGTGCTCCTGCTGTTAATGGTAAGCAAAATATTATTTAAAAAATTAAATTAGACCGTTTATACAGACCGGTTAACTAAAGCTGCCACATTCACAGTACTCACACTAATGCAATTTCACTATACAGTGTGTGTAAAAACAAATGCAAGGTTGGGTGCGTTATGTATAAATAAATAAAAAGTTTTACTTCTAATATACATGTTAATATGTTTTATTACATAACTAACTGACCTGGTGAACTTCCTACCGCCTCAGAATCAATAAATGTTGTGATTAACAGGCAGGTCATTCATAGTTCCGTTGAGTGTATTACATTGTACACTATTTCATGAGATTGTCCTGTTAATGTTTTCCCGGAATCAATTATTTCAGAAGACATGTTCAAATACGCTCTTTCATTGACACGTGACTGAAGCTAACGAATGAATCCAAAAAAGAAGACGAAGATATTTATGATCAGTAGCAAAAGCAAAACAGTAACTGTCCTCTTCATATTCATAAGTTTGTCCGCGCGCGAAAGAAGCAGACAGACTTTTCATGATGCGAACGCAGCGCGACGTCACACCACACGGCTATTCACAGACAATACATTTGCACAATTTGTATACAGTGGTGGTCATATAATTAAGAACGCTGATTTAAAGTGAAGATTTTTTTCAAACTAAGACGCAAAACTAATTGCATGCAATTTTTTTATTTTTCTCGATATCGTAAAACTTTTCCATAATACCGCTGTATTCATTGATATGATTAACTAAAAATAAATAGACAAACTTTTTACACTACTTCTAAACATAGTATTCCTATTTACTGGCTGGTCACGTAATTAAGAACGCTAAATAGTTTATACCATTATTCAAATTTAAATAAAGAATCTCAGTCTTTTGTTACTCTTTGTATAATTTTGGCGCCATTTAGTGCTGTAAAAGATTAAAAGTGATTGCTTCTTATGAAAAAACAATGGGAAAAAATAAAAGTTGTGAAAATCTACAAAGTGGGAAAAAGAATAAAAGTTGTGACAAAATCCTTTGTAAAAGGTTCAATGAGCTGAGAAAACAAAATCTTTTTAAAAGGTTCAATGAGCTGAGAAAAGAATATTTTGGTGAAAACAACCCTTCAGCAATCTCAGCACGCACTATTCGAAGACGTTTGGTAGAAGAAAAATTGCACGGTAGGATAGCAAGAAAGGGGTACCCATGTTGAAACTTTGCCATAAGCTAGCCTGGCTTGCATTTGCAAGAAAGTATGAAAACTGGACTGTGCGACAGTGGAAAAATGTACTTTTTTTCTGACGAGAGGAAAGTAAACAGAGTATGTTCTGATGGAAAACAATATGTACGACGTCCCCCGAATACAGCATTGGACCCTAAGTACCCGAAAGTTACATTAAAGCACGGTGGTGGAAATGTGAAAATTTGGGGGTGCTTTTCTGGACATGGTGTTGGACCTGTAAAGTTGATAGAAGGTAAAATGGATCAGTTCCAATACAAAAATATACTGGAAGAAACAATGTTACCTTATGCTGAAGACGTTCTACCGGTTATTTGGACATTCCAGCATGATAATGATCCAAAGCACACTGCACGCACCGTAAAGGAATTTCTTACAGCGCAATCAGTTTCTGTCTTAAACTGGCCAGCTAACAGCCCAGATCTAAACCCAATAGAGAATCTGTGGTTCGAAGGAAAGAAAAAGGTTTCAAATACACAGTGTGGGAATTTAAGAGAGCTGTACGACGTTTTTTTAGAAGAATGGAACTCTATTTCTCTTGCGAAATGTCAAAAATTAATAGAGTCAATGCCTCGTCGGTGTAAAGCAGTAATTAAAAGTCGTGGATATGCTATTAATTTTAGTTAAAAATGTATTAAATTGCTTTTTAAATTTCTCGCGCTACATATTATTGTCATTTTTTAAATGCGAGTGTCATAAAAAACGATTCCCGAGCAGTTTAATAAATCGTTCTTAATTATTTGTCCAGCTTCAGTACTATTTGAATGTGTTACTTTAGTAAAATAAATAAAATGTGAAAAAAAAATAGTTGGCGATTTTATTCTATATTCCTAAGCCACGTTGCTCTATTGTGTAATTAGTAGTAATTTGACTGATTTTAGATCGTCAAATTTATGATTTTATTATATCATGTATAAGCAAAAATTGTAGTAAGATATTTTTTTTCAGTAATATCCGAAAAATCAGTTGAAGTGGAGACGGACTCAACAAAACAAAGACCCACTTTAGAACATCAACGAAGTCGACCATCTAATGTTGAAAAACAGGTGAAACTATATACTTACTAAATATATACATAAGTGTAACAAATAAAGCCAATTACAACTTAAATTTTATCGGTTAAAATAGATTGTGAAATGTTACAAGACATTATATTACATGTTAAAATATTTTTGCAGCACTTTGCGGAGTATCAGGTGATTATATTAGTGTTGTGTTAGAACAGTTTATTTTTGAACGCACATAGCATGATATTTTTAGGCGCCCCTAGTTTAAAATACAATTGCGACTTTTTTGCATTTTAGATCATAATACTTTGCATTTTTTTAGTTTGTCCCCATCAAAACGTCTATAATGCGACCGCTGACGCATATATTATGGATCTGAAGTGTTATGGTTTTTATCTTTGTAATTTATCTTTCACCGGTACATGTCCACTGTTGATATTCATTTATTTGAAACAACTTTTACATTGAGAGCTTTTCACCAATGGTATGGCCCCATTATATTGCGTCGTGTTAAACGAAGCTTTGATTTGATCTTCGCCTTATTTGAGGCTCTACTTAATTAATTAAGGAGTTTTAAGAATTTGAATTTCTATCAGTTTCCTTACGACCTCCTGAAATGTACATCTTTGATTGTTAATAACAGGTTGTTACCCTAATTGACATATTTTGAAAAATCAAACACGTTTTTTGGAATCATTCCATATATGTAATTTTGTTCCGAATTCTCTGGAAGGATGTGTAAAATTTTCAAATAGGGTAATTGCCAGTCAAAACAACTGACATACTTTTTATCACCTTACAAAGCACCAGTCACCTACTGGTTAAAACTTGACAAACTCCATACCAAATAAACTGAACTTTATTTGCAAGCCCAAAAGGTAGCTTTTGCTTGCCATGCATTCTTACCTCTGTCCCGCTTACACGATTCCTACAATGTAGTTATCTATTAAAATTGGTCTACTGTATTGGTCATACATCGGTAGAAATTATTAGTTGTGTAGACTTGTAATGTCAATTATATACCAATGGTAAAGTGACCGAATGAGTAGTAAGATATAGAAACCCGGCATTAATCGTATGTTGCATGTTTCGCGCAGGTGACCCTCGAGGAGCAGATGATATGCGGAGCCCTCCAGACGTTGAACGAGGAGGCAATGGAGGATGTGCTGCAGTCGGAACCCCCCTCCCAACCAGGTGAGCCCCCCCTCCTGCCCATCCGCGAGAGCTCTCCTCCAGCCGAGGGCTCCACTCCGTCCTCCGACGAAGGCGACGCCCCCTCCTCCAATGAACTTTCGGAGACGCGCCGAGATCACGTCGTCGTCACGTTGTCCGACGACGTCTTTCTGTAGCGGATTGGAGGATGGCAATGACGAAAAGACATTTCATTCCGATCGTGGTGTTTGTCACTACTCATTGACATCAAAGCAGTATTATAAATGACCTTCCCCTGTTCTTGTTTTGTAGAAAAAATACTAATAGCCTTGTCCATGTCGACAAAAGAGCCATGGAAGGTAGAAGTAAGGAAGACCAGTTCAGTGTATTGAAATGTCCGTTGAAAAGCAGCCAATTTAGGTGGCGCTAGTAAGTGGAATGATTTTAAAAACAGCGCTAAAAATTATAAAGAGTAGGATAGTAAATTAGAGAAGGAAAGAAAGACTTCCGCTTTGCTATAAGCGCACTTTTAAAATTATTATAACATAGGCAAACATTGATTGATATGCAATATAATTATATGTTGTTTACAAGCGCATAATTATTTATAAATAGGAAATAATAAAAAATTAATATTTTTTAAAGAGTCATCAAAGTTATTAAATTTTTAACTCAGCACACTTCACTTTTATAACTGCTAAATTCATATAATTTCCATTTACTACGCTAGCGCTATTTCGGCGAGTCTTCGAACAATAACTTGCTAAAAATATGATAAAAGCATACAATAATTATGCAATGTGATATGACTTTGTTATTATCATAGGAACAATGATTTTAATATTCTATTTCAATTACAAATCGCGATAACATGATATCGTATTACGGTGAACCTTGAATTAAAGTTTTTGCAAATCGTTGTATTACATATCACGCTGTTCATACTACCCAGTGATAATATTATTTGTTACTTAATTTAGTACTTAGTATTGTAACTTCGAATTAATATTTCATGTATACAGAGTGGAAACTTTTAGCAGGGCAGAAAGAAGAAGTACTTTAACCATACTTCTCCTTAACCGTGTGGTCTTAGGAGACTATCCATAATTTTTCGTCAAATTTTGATCCCCATGCACAATTTTCAAAAATGTACAGTTAGCAAGAAAATGTCCATTTTGCACAAAACATTTTTGATGCCAATCGATCATGTTTCTGATACTGATCAAAAACTTCTAGGGGATCAACTCGGGTTGGAATACTAAAAAAGTCAGAAATTGCACTTGACACAAAAACTTTTCCCGTACATTTTGTATGAAAATTTTGAACAAAAATTGTTTTGATATCAATCGATCCTGTGTCTAGTACTGATAAAAAAACTTCTATTTGACCAATCATCGTTGGAGTACTAAGAATCGGAAATCGCAAAATTCTTTTTTCACACATCTTTAAGAAGTCCAAATTACTTTTCTATTTACCACATCTTTTTGTTTACTGAATAAACGGATAAGATAGAAACAAAAATTCACCCAGAGCTTTTCTGATGCAACAAACTATCAAGGTTGTTTTTGTTTTAAAATAAAATAGTCACGAAATTTAAATTTTTTCAATCTTTTTATTCAATCAACAAAAAGATTTAAGAAATAAAAAAGGTAAGTTGGACTTCTTAAAAGATGCATGGGCGAAGATTTTTGCGATTTCTGATTCTCTTAATACGGAGAATTCTTTTATTTTACTTAATAAAAAGATGGTTGGTCCGATACAAGTTTTTGACCAGTATTAGAAACAGGACCTATTGGCATCAAAAAAAGTTAAGCATTAAATGGGCATTTTCTTGCTAACTGTACATTATTTTGAAAACATGTGAATGGGGAACAAAATTAGATGAAAAATTATGGAGTCTCCAAGACCATTTCATGTAGCTGCAACGGTTAAGGTACTACCGCTACTGCCTATATATATTTCACATATCCCATTAATTATATCTTTAAATTTTTCGACGAAGTCACACTTCGCTATTTAAGTTAGAATTGATGATATTCCGTTTTACATAATATAGTTATTATTGTAACTTGTTCCATTCAGATTTTTTAAATATTCTGTAGTGTTTAAGTATTTTGTAGTTCTTTGGTTTTGCATTCCAATTCTCAAATTATATATTGAATCGGCTGTGTACTTTTATAGTAATCTCATAAAAGACGTAAATATTTTGTGATTTTTTTCTTACATGTCGAATTGTTAAAAATGTGCCATGTGCAAAATTTATACTTATAAGTGTCAAAAGACTACATAGACTTATTTATAATCAGTCCAGTAGATGTTGAATATTAAAATCTTAATTATATTGTTCTTATTCTAAAGTAGTTCTAGTGAGGAGTAAACTATTTTTGTTAACTGTATTCCATGGTTAGTAAAAAACGATTTATATGTAGACGTTCGAAAACATGTTATGTAATGTATCGGTATTTAATAGACTAAGATAATATTTAAAACTTGAATTTGTAGTTGCTTATAATAACTTATTCAAAATTATCCATATCGTTGATCTCCAACAGGGATTATTCCTTTAGTTTATACAAAAGATTTTAGTAAGTTGTATTGTGTATAAAACATAGACTGTCAAATCACCATGAATGTAGTATATACATCGGCTACAACTCATTAGTGTATAACAGTGTCAATTTTAAATATAAAGTAACACTATTATACCAAAACCTCATAGATGATAATTATTGCAAGGCTATAGTCAGTTTTTAATTACTTGTAACCCAATAAACGAACAAAGTTATGGATAGTAGTTTGATTTAAGTTCCCTCCCTTGGACGCGGGGCGCGGCTCCTGAGCGTCGGCGTCGACGTCCCGCAACGCCATACAGCGGCGTGTTTGTTTCAGGCGACGAGGTGGCGCTGCGGCTGCACCTGGGCGGCGGGGCGGGGGCGGGGGCCGGGGTGAGCAGCGCCACCGCGACGCCCCTCGGGAGCCCGCGAGCCGCCCGCAGGGACCCCTCGATCCTTAAGCGCGGGGGCAGCTTCCGCACGAGGCGCACCCCGGCCGAACCCCCCAACGTCACTTTCAACGTGGAGAACGAGGAAGACTCCGACGACAGCCAAATCACTTTTAGCGTCCGACCGCGGGCATCGGGCGCGCCCCGATCGCGGCCCTCCTCGTTGCTGGTGGCGCCGGACGAAGCGCCCGAATCGGCGTCGCTCTCGGCGCGCTCACTCTCCGTCGAGGATTCCACAAAAACCGGATCGCCCGTCATCGACCTCAAGTTGAGGAGTCTACGCAAAACGGCCGCGATCCTACGCAAGGTGAGCTCCGCAGAGCGGCTTTCAAGGCTGAAGGATAAGATCATGGCGCGCGGGAGCGGCTCCCGGGAGCGGAGCCCTCCGAGGGAAGACCCCCTCAGCGACGACGAGTCGGCGCCGCTCGTGTCGCCCACAGCGGCCCGTCGCTTCGTGCCGCCAGACGACGGAGGCGGCAGCACGTCGTCGGCCGCGCCCTCGCTGCCGTCGGGCGACGCGCCGACGCCCACGCCCATGGGTGGCGACGCCGTCACCTCCCCGCAGGGCTGCGACGTCACTTTGAGCGCAGAACTGTCGCCGCGTTCGGACGTGACGGAGTTGGACTCATCCCCGTCGAGCGAGGCGCGCTTCGACGTGCCGCCGCCGCGGAAGGCGGGCGGTGCGCGGCCCTCGCCCGCGCACCGCCTGGAGCGCACCGAGAGCGTGGCTTCGCTGTCGAACATGGTGGAGCCGTACAACATGCGGCTGCTCGCGCACGGCGCGTCGGACGGGGCTCGCGCGCTGTGGCGCCAGGACGCGCTCGACCCGGGCCCGCCCTGGCCCTGGGACGAGCCCGACTCGGCCGTCTGAATCGACACCTTACAATAATGGGCTTCTATTTATCAGTTTGATATTTTGCAGACATCGTTTTTCCCAAATAATGGGAAAAAACCCATGTGTCGCGTACGAAACACCATGTAGCTATGAATCAAATTGTTTTAACTGCCACAAAGTAATGCCTGAATAGCCTCTAAGGCTACACCCAGTGCGTAACTTATGGTACATGAATGTACTTAAAATATTTTGTTTGAATCGAATATATCTATTAAATAAATGATGAATCATAATTTGTTGACGAGAACTTGTTTTTAAAAACAAAAATTACATTGCATTTAAATGTAACAATTGTAAACCAGAATTTGTGATATTATATTGTTAAGTACATTGAAACCAATGTTATTTCCTTACCCCATCAGCTTGCTCACAACTAAAGCGATTACTAATAATAAAAACAAATTTTGAAATATTTTTTAATATCTAACCTCAACATCCACAACTACAAAACGAAGATACACCCATTCGGTAGTGAATATCACAAAGTTTATAATGACAACTTTATTATTTAGATTACATTGGCAAGACCTCATTACAGAACAGAAGATCATGAGTAACCAAATTTAAATTAATAAAAGCTCTTATTAGCCTCCTTTACTAAAAAAAAGTTCATCAGTAAATTGTATCCTAATAAAGAGAGCACGATTTTAGAAACAATTCATAAAAAAATTACACATCTTATATACACGACATAATTGATTTTGCTTGTCTATGGTAATTGAAAATATAAAAAACCTATGAGATCACAAACTGTATCGAACTAACAACAGTTGGCATCAATCATAACTTTAATGCTTTCTAAGCTTCTAAAGCATCGCAACATTATAAATAGTTAAGTAACAAACGAGTTCTTAGTATTGTTAGTTTAAAAAATGATTGACGATTCTGTTAATTTCTTTATGATCCACTTACTTTACACTAGATTGAGTTCCTTAAATATTAATAATAAATAAATAATCTCTTTCACATAAAAACTAAGTAGCAGTTTTGTGCAAGTTTTATAATTATAAAGAAAATAGGATATACCCGCAATTTCGTTCACGCTTGACTTGAATTCCCGGGACACAAAGTACTATTTAAAAAAAGAACGTAAGCTATAGTTTCAGTGAAATCTGTATCGGAATAAACTAATTTTTAAGCACCCGAACAACTACAAACCGCTTCCGGTAAAATTCCCGATATAAAAAATCACTCATTACATAAAATTTGCTGTCGATCAGTGAAAAAATCACATTCTTTTTTGGAGTTAATTTGTTTTTTTTTTTTTTTATTTTTTTACATTAATCATTCAAGATTTCCCCGGGATTCCCATACGGGATAAAAAGTAGCGCAGATTTTGTCTTAAGAATTTGTTATCGATTAAAAAGCGCATCGAAATCGGCCCAGTAGTTTTTAGGAGAATCCCGAACAAACAGACAAGAAATCTAAAAAAATTGCATCGTGTTCTCCATTGTTTATATAGTCTATTCTAGTTGGTTTTTTAAATAGCTTCAATGTACAGACACGGCATGTTTGGAATTGTATAATACTATAGATCGATTACAGCTCGTCTAGCTTCCATATAAACTATACACATGAAAGTAAGTTTGTTTATTTAAATGCTTGTTTCGTGTTCACTTTTTTGTAAACATATTTTACGAATTTGGTATACGATAAGTACTTTAGATACATGAAATGATCATAAGATTAATATGCAACTTTTCATTCCAAACATATACAAATAATTCTCACGGGAGTAGGCTGAAAAGTAAGTCAGGCGAAGCCGCATTGCAGTGTTACATAATTACTTGCAAATAATTTACATAAAATAATCCTAGGATAAAAAGCTAAACAGAAGACAATAAATCACTTATATACATATAATCTAGATTCCCTTTAAATATGACTAATAGTCGTACAAACATTACTAAACAACTCTGAGAGGGGCCTACGTGAGTGGTTAATAACAAGGTGCGAATTTCAAACAATCGTTATTTTACTAAGGGTAGTCTCCTCTATGGACTTGTCAGGGGGTTCCGGTGTGGGTGTGCGTCGTTCATTCCTGTTGTCGTCCTCGTGATTGGGGCGGTCGAGTTGTTCGGCGGCGTCCTCGGCGTCGGAGGGCGGCAGTTTGTCGTCGCCCGCGGAGGACGTGTCCGAGGTAGTGGAGGGGGGGCTGGCGGCAGTGGTGAGGGCACTCCACCACCCGGACAGGGCACCCTTGGCTTGGGACAGGGCGCCGCCCACCGCGCGGGACGTGGTCGCCACAGCGCGCCCAGTACTCGCCACCGCGGCGGTCACTTTGCGACCTCCCTCCGTCGTCGACATCGTGCTACAAAACAGGAAACACTGTTGTATTGTACCTGCCTGACGGAATAATTCCTTATGAAGTTTTTAGAAATAAAAAATAATCAAATTTATATTACAATGGCCTCCGCTACAGAATACACAATAGAACATTAGAAAAGTGAGGTGATATTGGTAGCTATAAGATAATACTTTTAGACTTCTGGGTCATATATAATGCTAATGAGATTTATGAAATGCTTTTTCAAATGTGAACTTTAACTCTGCATTAATATTATATGGTCAGCAGCAAATAAGTTGATCATATCATGTGCATAACTGAAAGGTAAGGACGACAATAGTAATCTTATCAGGTTAATAGCCTCCAATTCTAAAATAACAACTACAGCTTGTTAAATTATAATAAAATAAAATTTATCATTTTTAATGTATACCAAGACAATAACCAGGAATCAAATCTCTACATCATCTCCTCTGCCTCAGTTTTGAGTATCTTATTTTG
Source organism: Dendrolimus houi (assembly GCA_039645545.1). Taxonomy (NCBI): domain Eukaryota; kingdom Metazoa; phylum Arthropoda; class Insecta; order Lepidoptera; family Lasiocampidae; genus Dendrolimus; species Dendrolimus houi. The sequence goes on along the minus strand of CM077127.1, from coordinate 11,227,845 downwards.
TGAGATCATTAGCATTGTAAAATGTCATCACTTACAAAACCCAGCAATTCTGAACCCAACACCACACAGAGTAAAAAATATTATCTAATATAGAAATTAGAAAGGTATTTCAAATATTGAATTTCTAGTGCATATGCACTAGAAATAATAACTAGAAAGTGCATATTTTATGCACTAGAAATCAAATGTTATTTTAGGAGCCATCTCAACATAGTTAAACAATACTTACTGAGCAAATTTTAATTTCATATCAGCGACAGAAAGTTGCCCAGAGAATGGATGCATAGGTATTAAATTCATAAATTGCTCTATCTCGCCATTATTGGTATTTTTTAACCATTGCTCATAGCCTGGTGTGGATTTAAACGCGGACACGAATTGAGAATTATAAGAATCGAATTCTCGGCTACCATCTGAAATATAATTAAAAAATAAACTTCCTATATTAGAACATGAGAACTCTTCTCATGGCGTGAAACCACTACTTCTTCGTGTTTTAAATACTGCCACTTTTAAACCTTTAGATGTAAGAAAGAAGAAACTAAGACAACAAGAGTACAAGTAAGTAGGAAGGAAGGGAGAAGCAGAGACTAAAGCAACTGAATTCCTACTGGCTTCAATTTCAAAATTAGGCACATGTTAATCTTAACATTATTAAAAATTTTATCACAATGTAATAATGTAATAGTGTTCTGCTATTAGAATAATTACTATTAAATCCGAAGTAAATCATTTGCAGAATTAGTGACGGAAGCGGACCATTATTGGACTAAAGGCTTCCCAATATAATTCACCTGTCACCACTGGGGCAAAGGCACAACTTAATAATTAAAAAATATAAACTCATTACATATTTAAAAAAATAATGATAAAATAAACATACCTGGTAGTAAGGAAGTTCTTAAAAGATAAATTAAGTAGCTCGCAAATTGGTCGCGTATCCACGCGTCGCCCTGCGTGGACCCATGACGCACCACGTGGTCTGCGAAGCGCAAATCCTCAGTGCCGAGGGCTAATTGCCGCCTCAGCGTCATATCGCCAGTCTCTATCCTCATTTCATTCATTTCTACCAATACATCAAACAATTGGCACTTTTGTTTAAATAGAACATTAGATGCGCCAACTACGAAGCCATGTACCGCTGAATCTGACAGTAGATCGAGATATTGCAATGACAAATATGGTAGGCAGAGATAGCCTTCCTCAAAGAGTGGGAATGGAAACCCACATTCAGCTTGGTCGATTTGACCAGTCAAGTTGTACAATCCATCTACACTCATGTCTCTGGCCATAGTGGGGCTCTGTTGAGCTTCAGAAATTGACTTCTGAGTTTTATACTTCTCACCAATACTGTGACATTTCTCTCTTCCGCCAGAAAAGTCTGCTCTGTCAACGACATCCGCCAGTAAATTCTCATCAAAGCTCTGCCTACTAACTCTATCCTTTTCTTCTAACATGTTATCAGACTCTTTAGGTGAAAGTTCTTCAACTTGACTGGAACCATTTACTAAAGTGTTACGTAATGTTTCATTACTATCAATAACATCTTGAATTTTATTATCAGATGGAACAGGAATCGGAGACAATGGTCTTGATAAACTAAAGGAAAAATTAAGTTACAATAATCAGATTCACATTCAGAGCAAGCTATTATAAGATTTTATTAACAGTTAAAAAACCTTACTTAACATTAGCAGATCGTATTAAACCATATTCTACACATCGTGGCAACAGAGATACAAGAGTAAGTAATGCGGCGGACAGTAGACCAGCTGGGGAACCATAGATCAGAACTTTTCGTCTTAACAATACTAGCTTAAACAACAACAAAGCTTTATGTCTCCAATTTTCTATCAGTCTCTGAACAGATAAGCCTGAAACAAAGATGAATAAGTATTACCAACACTTTCCTCGGGGCCTCTGTCTATTTGCCTATTTCAGGCAATGAAATAAACTATCATAAGCCTTTAAAGATAATAGTTACTAAGCTGCTTTTTATTGCAATTTTCAAATCAGAGGTTGTGTTTGAAACTCCATTCTATCCTCTTGGAAGTGGACAGTCAGACGCGCATATTATTATTACAGATTAAGAATCGTGACAGTCTTATTTCCTTTTGATTAATGTGTCTTTGTTTGTTTTTTATTTATATTGTTACATTTAGATAAAGTGGAAATGTGTCTAATTATAATTACACACGAAAGGTTATTAGTTTCCCTAGATGCAGGGCCAAAATGTTATCGTATTTTAACATTAAGAAATATGTTATTACGAGAAATTAATGTAAATACAATTATAAGTAATGTAACTAACCCCAATAAATTAATATTAGTTCTGTATTCTATGTATAATCCTTTAAGGTACAAGTAAAATACTTGACCTAGCTCCTAGTTCACCTCCTTGTATGAGTAGTATACCCAGAATGTTATCATGAGCCAATTGTCCATCTTCGTATTACTATACTGATCTCTCATCAGAGAAAGTAGTACGGAGATTAAATCTAAGGTTATATAAAAGCCTTTTATGCATAATACAATATTTATAATATTCTAAACATGCCGTCTGTACATTGAAGCTATTAAAAAAAAACAACTGGAATAGATTATTATATTAAACGACAGAGAACACGATTAATTTTTTTTAGTTTTCTAGTCTGTTTGTTTGGAGTTCACGTCACGGGATTTTGGAAATAATTTAAAATGGCCGGTTTGAAAAAAATATGGAATTCTAATGCGATTTTTTTCACTAATCGATAGCAAATTTTATGTCATAAAATGTGTGATACTTTTTATCCCGGCAATTTCGCGGGAATTTTCCCGGGAGCGGTTTGGAGTTGCTCGGGTGCATAAATATTAGCTTTTCACTAAAAGTAAGCAGTTTTCACCAAAACGATAGCTTAATAAAAAGGATAATCTTTTAAATGCTACGATACTTTATGTCCCGGGAGTCCCACGGGAATTTTCCCAGGTATGATACTAATTAGTTAAGATGCAAAAACAACGCAGATTCCCATACGATTTCACTAGAACGATAGCAATACTTGTTCAAGTAATACCATACTTTATATGCTGCGAATCCCGCGGGAACTTTCCCGGGAGTGTTTGAAAGTGTTTAAAGTTTTTATATTCCCCGGGATTTCGTAACTTCGAAACCACGTGATATTAGGACTTCCTTGCTATGACAGTTTCTATTTATTAGACATCTTTAGTAGATTTTGATATGTATGCCTTTTATATTACCTATCTCGGGTTTTTAAGGTACCTAATCTTCGGAGTTCATGTATTTTCATACTAAAAAATCTGTTGCCCCGCTGAAACTACGCTTTGATTTAAAATACTGGGAAAATAACTGTCGTCTATGTTACCCGTCAAAGGTGGATGAAGTCGCGGGCAAATCTTAGTTTAAAGATAAAAACCTAAAACACAATTACCTTCTAGTGTCTGATCTAACTGCACAGGACAACTATTTAAATGATTATAAGCGTCTTCAAGTAATTTTGTTTGTGAAAAGTCTCCCTGTATAAACCATGCTCTCACTACTAACTCCATTTTGATAGCAAGACGCCCAAATAAGGGTGCTCGGCAAACAACACACACACTTTTCTGCACTGAGCTCCTTGTCATATCTTCAGTCTTTTGGACAACTTGCTATAAAAAAAATATTCATTTATCAATAAAATATACACTGCGAGTCTTTATAATGTGCACATATCGAAATGAGGGAATCTATGCTTAATTTTATCGACGGAAAAAATATTTTAAAAAATCTAAATATTTATTTATATTATTTATGTAATTTAAAAAAAAATTGTTCTCTACTGTGACCCCAGTGAAAACGGTGTAACTTTTAAACTAAACGATCTATCACGATGAAACAAACTTCATAATGATTGGAAGTAATTAGACGTCCTCATAAAATGAAAATTGTGGAAAAAAAAACTAGCCTCTATTGAAAATAAACATATTTTTTAAGCAAAAATTTGTTCTTTTTTTCGAAACTTTTTACAATAATCGTAAAATTTCTCAATAAGAGAGGCCCCATTACCTCCTACATTTTTTATTACTTTAAATTAATCTTCATCGTATTCGCTACCCAATAGTAAAAATTGCATGCTTATAACTCAAACATAACATTTTTTTATCAAGTGTTAAAAGATGGCACTTCGAAGGCGCAATTTATTGTTCTCTGAATGATGGTTTATTTGGGACGATAATTAAGACAAAGAGTTCCATTAAAACAATTTATTATTTTACACAAAATTTAATGCATCAGGTTCTCAAAAAATCCACCTCGTTGTTTTATGCACAAAGCCGCGCGAATTAAAATTTGATGTGTCGTTCTTCTTATCATTTCGGGATCATTGCGAATATCATTCGCACAGTTTATTATGCGGTCACGCAAATCGGCCCCACTGTTAATGGGGGTACTGTAGACGCATTGCTTCATGGTCTCCTATAGGAAGTAATCAAGGGGCGTAAAATCGGGTGATCGCGCAGGCCACCCTACAGGTCCTTGCCAGCCGATTCATTTATCACGATAAATATCGTTGGAAAATGATATTACATTTGCAGCATAATGAGCAGGGCATCCGTCCATCTCCAGAAACATTCTTCGACGCAAAGACAGTGGTACATCCTCCAATAACTCAGGTAGTTCATTTGTCAATAGACTTAAAAATCAACGTTCTCGGCAAATGACTGGTCCAATCAAGATGTCATCGATAAGACCAGCCCAAATATTTATTGAAAATCTTACTTGAAAAGTCGATGAACGTTTCAGTTTCGGGTTTTCACCTGTACGGCACCATTTGTGTAAATTTCGACAGTTAGTAATACCGTCTCTAGTGAATGTCGCTTCGTCCATCCATAGTATGGTTCTCGGAATGTTTGAGTTTGCTCTGGTTTTTCTTTGAATCCAAGTGGACATCACACACCTTGGACACCAGTCTACGTCTTCATGTAGATGTTGCACCCTTTGATTGTGATAAGAATGCAATCCTTCTTTCTTTAAAAGCGCCACGCTGATTTTTGGGATATTCGGTGACGAAGAGCCAGTCGTCTAGTACTTATGGATGGATGGGCAAATAAATCACTCAGTACTGCTTGTTCAATAGCCACATCAATAATTACTTGAGGCGGCTCGCGACGACCTAATCTCTAATAAATGGTTTTAATTGAACTCTTTTGTATTAATTATCATCCCAAATAAACCATCCTTAAGAGAACAATAAATTGCGCGTTCGGAGTGCCATCTTATAACACTTGATAAAAAATGTTATGTTTGAGTTACAAACATGCAATTTTTACTATTGGGTACCGAATACGATGAAGATTAATTTAAAGTAGGCACCACCTCCATTACCTACTTTTCTTATTGAGAAATTTTACGATTATCGCAAAAAATTATTTAAAAAAAAACAGATTTTTGCTAAAAAAACATGTTTATTTTCAATTGAGGCTAATTTTTTTTCATAATTTTCATTTTATGGGGTCGCCTAATCACTTCCAATCATTACGGAGTTTTTTTCATCGTGATAGATCGTTTAGTTTAAAAATTACACTGTTTTCTTTACAATGGGGTCACAGTCCAAACAAAATTTTTAAAAAATCCATAAAAAATATAAATAAATATTTAGATTTTTTTTTATATTGTTTCCGTCGATAAAATTCGGCATAGATTTCCTCATTTCGATATGTGCACATTATAAAGACTCACACTGTGTAGTGAAAAAACATTTAATATTCATACATTGTAGCGGGTTTTGAAACTACACCCCTATTTGTGGTAAAATCCAAAGTTCAACATGGGGACTAAAAAAACATACCAATCAAATTGAGAACCTCCTCCTTTTTGAAGTCGGTTAATAAAAGTCATGCAGAGTACTGCTGATGGAAAGTTAATAAAAAGTCTTTAAATATACTAAGTAATTTATTTTTTTCAATATACAGAAGAGAAAAATAATTAGGTGGCTTAATTCAAACCAGCAGATTCTAGAAGTACAATTTTTAGAACTTGTCGTGGTTTAGACAAATATAGAAAGCACAGCAGTCGGGTTTTTTTAGTGCAACAGTTGTAATTCACGAACAAATTTGTTATCCTGTTAATGTGAATAAAGTTTCGCTGGCATTACTAGTATTAAATAAAGTAATTAATTATGTTTAAGACAGTTACTTAATTTTTCTTCTATTTTGGTTTCATGTTAATAGTAAATATTGGTTACACAGATTTCTTTATTTTCAAAAATCTTACTTATGTTTTTAAAGATACAAAACTTCTAAAAATATACCTACTATAAATATATGTTAACTTATTTTTACATGTATAGTCAGAATAATTTATATAGAGACAGCCGAGATGGTCAAATAGTTACGAACATCGAAGTGATTATTAACATCGATACAACCAAGGTCGTCTAATTGTTCAGAGCACCCTTCTTACTCAAATATATCGGAACACCAACAACACCAAATACATGAGATCAACCAAAATATCCAAAAATATAGATATACTTTAGAAAAATTACCTCTATCTATATTATTATAAAATTATAAACATGCCGCATCTGTAAATTGAAGCTAATAAAAAAAAGCAACTCGAATAGACTATATAGACGAGGGAGAACAAATGCAATTTTTAAAGATTTCTTGTTTGTCTGTTTTTTCAGGAGTCACGTAAAAACTACTGGGCCGATTTTAATGCGGTTTTCGCTGTCTGGCAGCAAATTCTTAGACTTAAAATCTGCGCTACTTTTTATCCCGGGATTTTTTTGGGAATGATTTAAAATGGCCAGTTTAAAAAAATCTGATTCCAATATGATTTTTTCACTAATCGACAACAAATTTGATGTAATAAAATATGTGAATTTTATCCCGCGAATCCCGCGGGAATTTTCCCGGGATTTTCGAGTATATCATAGTTCTAAATATAATTAGATTCAAATTGGGATGATTTCATACTAAATCAATAAAGTACACTTTAGAAAAATAAATTCTATTCCACACATGATTAGAATCAAATACGACGATTGTATACTAAATCAAAGCACAAATAGTATTGCTATTAACATTAAGCTCCGCCCCTTCGGCACGAAGTAGCAACAACGCGTCGATAGAGCGGCAACAGAGCACAAATCGAAGCGAACGTAAATTTTTTATTAAAAAAACTCAATGTAAATAATAATGACAAGTGCAAATTCGCGATTAGGTACTTAAAATTCGATGTTAGCAGTCAAGACTATCTACCACAGCAATAAAGTGACTTCGTAGGTACGTCGGTGGTAGAGTTTAAATCTTAAATATGTTTGATATTTTCTGTTTTTTTTTTATTTTTTACATAGGTACTTTTATCAACATTTTTATTATGCCTACTACATATATCAAAATTGTACTTTGAATCATATATTTCAAATTGAATTACTTATTATATAGTACACTCATTTGCTTTGAAAAACATTTGTAAGGCATAGTCATTTTTTTTTCGAAATTGCGAAAAACACGTGTTAGTGTAGATGAATGATGAGGCGCTTGTACGCCAAAACTACTGATTTTACAAAAAAGTTGTCATTACATAAATTATAGGAAATTTTCTGAAGTTTAACATTGTGTATGTTTTATCGTAAAATGAGTCAGAAAGGATATATTGTGAAAAAAAAACTGCCATTAGGCGCCATTTTTCCAATTTCGCGGTGTGAGCGGCAAAGGCAAGTAACAAAATTTAAAATTCAGAAAGAGCACATCGAAATCTATGAAATTACCCATTTTAAAATCTCCGGGAAAGCTTTTCAGGTAAAATTACCAAATGATTGTACTATTAACCCAATCTGCTAAATTTGCATGCACCTGTCTTTTTTAACCTGAAATCGGCAAACCAATGTCGAAGGCGTTGGAGCCATAAGTTAAAATAAAACTTCTTATCACAGCAGTGTCTGATATGAGCATAATAATTTCGTTGTTTTAAATAAAACTTCGTAAATCAAGGAAAAAGTTAGATAGATAGATAGATAACACTTATTGCTCACCAAATATACAATTTCAAAAATACACAATTACAATGTTGTCCTGTTGTTAATGGGTATTGAAAACAGAAACACCTTCTTGTCGCAAATGAACACATTTGTATTTTATTTTAAAAGGTTTATCTCGGATTTTAAAACCTTTATGTATTTGAAACTGCTTAGTAGATACTTCTACAAACATGCATATACGCAGAAAGCAAAAATGTGTATTATGTCAAACGTATTGAAATTAAATTAAATAAATATTGTAAAAGAGCTTTGTCTGTACGTTAAAGTTATTTAAAGAAAACCAATTAGGATTAAAGTATTTGATTGCTGCAGGATATGAAACAATTTGTTTGTTCGGGATTCACGTAAAAATTACTGACAGATTTCGATGAATTTTTGCTATTCTATAGCAATTAATTTAACTTACGGTCTTATTCATATTGAGTTAGAGTAAGTTTGTAAGCCTCCTTAAGAACCTTAAAGAAGTCTACAAAATTACACTAATTCAATATGAATAAGTCCGTTAAAATCTGAAGTAGCTAATATACTGGAAATTCTGTGAATTTTTTCCTGGGAATGGCTTAGTTTTTAGGTTGTATTAAAATTAGCTCATTCTGATGCGATTTTCACTAGAACGATAGATTACACTCTTTTTCGAACAATCCGTTTCTTTAGTACTTAGAAAATTCCGGAAAGAGCATATTCTTATTACGCCATGATTTGATACTACAATATGACATTCTTCATAATTGATTATCCCGTAACTTTTTGAAATTTCCCGGGATTTCGTAACTTCCACGACTGACGCAATATTCTCAGATTACAAGACACTGTATTGATTAGAAATCCTTATGAAGTCGAGAACAAATACTACTAGGTACGTTGTAAAAAAAAAAGAGTTATTTTAACTTTGCTTTAGTCTGAAATTATTCTAATTGTATTTAGAATAGAGTTCATTTTTCTAAAGTGTACCTTATTGATTTAGTATGAAATCATCCCGATTTGATTCTAATTATTTTCAGAATAGAGTTCATGTTTCTAAAGCGTGTCTATATTATTGGATACTTTGGTTGATCTCATGTATAAAATTTGGCATTGTTGGTGTTCCGTTGTATTTCAGTAAGAATATAATATTCAGAGCACCCCTGAACAATTAGACAACCTTGGTTGTATCAATATTAATGATCACTTTCGATGTTTGTAACTATCTTGGCTGTCTCTATATAGATTAATTCTGATTTACTGATAGTTTGAAATGTGTTTTTGTTTTTATACACCTATACAAAATTAAAAAAATGTAAAGTTAAGGAGTGTCACAAAATAAAAGGACAACTTTATAATGGTGTGCTCATTTGTTTTCCATAATATTGAAGTCTGTATATGATGAGTTTGCACTCCTATATGTAGGATTGAAGCATATATAAATAACTTAGATCATATAAACGTCTAGACAACGTATGAACTACACAAAAAAGTGCAGTAAAATTGGTGCACTTGCTTCCCACGCAAGTTAGTGTCATTTTGACTACTTTACTGGTTACTCTCGCAAAAAAAATCATTATGCCGTCCTGCGCTATTAAAATGTGTCGGAACTGTTTTAAACCAGGAAAGGATAAGGATAAGATCTCATTTCATCAGTAAGTTTAACACTTTTCTTATGATTTCTTTATGAAAACATGAAACTTAATTTCGATAAATCAAAGGTTAACGAATAAATATATTAAAATCTGTACAGACATTTTATTGTGTTAAAATTACTAGTACATATTATATATACAGTGGTGGTCATATAATTAAGAACGATGATTTAAAGTGAAGATTTTTTTAAAACTAAGACGCAAAACTAATTGCATGTATTTTTTTTTATTTCTCTCGATATCATAAAACTTTTCCATAATACCGCTGTATTCATTGATATGATTAACGAAAAATAAATAGACAAACTTTTTACACTACTTCTAAACATAGTATTCCTATTTACTGGCTGGTCACGTAATTAAGAACGCTAAATAGTTTATACCATTATTCAAATTTAAATAAAGAAACTCAGTCGATTTGTTACGGTTTGTATAATTTTGGCGCCATTGAGTGCTGTAAAAAAAAGATTAAAAGTGATTGCTTCTTATGAAAAAACAATGGGAAGAAATAAAAGTTGTGATAAATCTACACGGGAAGCAATAATAAAACTTCGCCGGATGAATTGGTCTTATAAAAAGATAGCCGACCATTTGCAATGTTCAAAAACGATGGTTTTCCACGCTGTAAAGCACTTTGCTACGTATCAAACTACTCGAATGTTCCACGTATACCTAAACAGAGAAAAACAACTCCTCGAGATGACCGAAACATCGTTCGTATGACAAAACAAAATCCTTTTAAAGGGTCCAATGAGCTGAGAAAAAAATATTTTGGTGAAAACAACTCTTCAGCAATCTCAGCACGCACTATTCGAAGACGTTTGGTAGAAGAAAAATTGCACGGTAGGATAGCAAGAAAGGTACCCATGTTGAAACTCTGCCACAGGCAAGCCCGGTTTGGATTTGCGAGAAAGTATGAAAACTGGACTGTGCGACAGTGGAAAAATGTACTTTTTTTCTGACGAGACGAAAATAAACAGCGTATGTTCTGATGGAAAACGATATGTACGACGTCCCCCGAATACAGCATTCGAACCTAAGTACACGAAAGTTACATTAAAGCACGGTGGTGGAAATGTGAAAATTTGGGGGTACTTTTCTGGACATAGTGTTGGACCTGTAAAGTTGATAGAAGGTAACATGGATCAGTTCCAATACAAAAATATACTGGAAGAAACAATGTTACCTTATGCTGAAGACGTTCTACCGGTTATTTGGACATTCCAGCATGACAATGATCCAAAGCACACTGCACGCACCGTAAAGGAATTTCTTACAGCGCAATCAGTTTCTATCTTAAACTGGCCAGCTAACAGCCCAGATCTAAACCCAATAGAGAATCTGTGGTTCGAACTAAAGAAAAAGGTTTCAAATACACAGTGTGGGAATTTAAGAGAGCTGTACGAGGTTTTTTTAGAAGAATGGAACTCTATTTCTTTTGCAAAATGTCAAAAATTAATAGAGTCAATGCCTCGCCGGTGTAAAGCAGTAATTAAAAGCCGTGGGTATGCTATTAACTAATAGGTTGGGGAAAAAGTCTTTTCGCATATAGTATGTATGAACTTGTAATAAGATCTCTTTGGCTATACCATTTGTATCTGGATGGTTTTGGTATCATTAAAAAATTTTAATTTTAAAGAAGACAATTCCAAATTAAAATTAGGAAAACGTGTGATTTTCATTTGTTTCTCTTATTGTTAAAATGAGTGAATCTAATCAAGAAATTCGATACATTTTAAAATTTTACTACAAAAAAAGTAAAAATGCAACACAAGCCAGCGAAAAAAAATTGTGATGTTTATGGACCTAATGCAGTATCTGTGAGAGTAGCGCAAATTTGGTTTAAGCGTTTTCAATCCGGAAATTTTGACATTAAAGATGCACGTCGCTCTAGTCGCCCTGTTACGGACAAAATTGATGCCATTTTTGAAAAAGTGGAGCAAGATCGGCATATTAGTAGTTACGATGTAGCTGGTGAAGTGGGAATTGACCACAAAACAATTTTCGCGCATTTGAAAAAAGCTGGGTACACATAAAAGCTCGATATTTGGGTGCCTCGTGAGCTCGCTGAAAGATACCTAATGAACCGTGTACTCATTTCTGATTCTTTATTACGACGTAATGAAACCGAACCATTTTTGAAGAAGCTGATAACTGGTGATGGAAAGTGGATCACATACGACAAGAAAGTGCGAAAAAGATCATGGTCAAAGGCCGGTCAGGCTTCACAGACTGTGGCGAAACCCGGTTTAACTCGCAACAAGGTGATGCTGTGTGTATGGTGGGATTGGAAGGGCATTATTCATTATGAGCTGTTACCGCCAGGCTGGACCATCGATTCTGAACTGTACTGCGAGCAACTGATGAGATTAAAGCAAAAAATTGAGAGAAAGCGGCCGGAATTAATCAACAGAAGGAGTGTGGTTTTTCACCATGATAACGCTAGACCTCATACATCTTTATCCACTCAGTAAAAATTACGAGAGTTCGGCTGGGAGGTGTTAGTGCATCCGCCGTATAGTCCTGACCTTGCACCTTCAGATTTTCACCTGTTTCGGTCTCTGCAGAATTCCTTAGGCAGTGTCAGGTTAACATCACGAGAGGACTGCCAAAACCACTTGTCGCAGTTTTTTGATCAGAAGCCCCGAAATTTTTATAGCAATGAGATCACGTCCCTACCTACAAGATGGCAAAAAGTTATCCAACAAAATGGCACCTACATACTTTAGTCAAATGTAAATAAACTTAATAAAAAAACCTTTTGAATTTTTATATAAAATGCGAAGAAACTTTTTCCCCAACCTAATATTAATTTTAGTTAAAAATGTATTATATTGCTTTTTAAATTTCTCGCGCTACATATTATTGTCATTTTTTAAATGTGAGTGTCATAAAAAACGATTCCCGAGCAGTTTAATAAATCGTTCTTAATTATTTGTCCAGCTTCAGTACTATTTGAATGTGTTACTTTAGTAAAATAAATAAAATGTGAAAAAAAAATTGCGATTTTATTCTTTATTCCTAAGCCACGTTGCTCTATTAATGTGGCTATTTTATAACATAACTAGTTGCTTCTCAGAAGGTACAGATCTCTGTGTAACACACGATTTAAATAAAAAAACTTCTAGAACTTCAAATCGTTCTTAATTATATGACCACAACTGTATACTAAAATGTTTTATGAACTCATTTGTGCATGTAGTGGATTATCTACGGTTTGTTCCCAGACACACAACATTTGTTGGTAAACCTTAAAATTATTTTTAAAAAAAACAACTTTAAAACCTGTGAGTAATATTAAAATTACAAAATATAGAGCGATTAAATCATAACGATCATATGAACTTTTCACTTACGTAAAAATATTTAATTATAATATACTAGCTGACCCGGCAAACTTCGTACCGCCTCAGAAGCATTTTTTTCATATTTACTCACCTTTTAAACCTTCCCTGGACTTCCACAAATAATTCAAAACCAAAATTAGCCAAATCAGTCCAGCCGCAGCATAACACGCACACATTGATAGTTTTTGGAGAGTGAATATAGCAATGCATCGAGTTTTCGATGCCGTTTTTCGCCTTGTTATTTGTTAGCAATACTCTCTCTAGACATATTCCTTTATAATAAATACATATATGTACAATAAAACATGGTCTACTTGCTCTAACATAAACGTATTCCATTAGTTACTAAGTAGTAGTACAATTTACCACAATAGCAGGCGAGGGGCCTGGTCCATACAGCCTATTCTGATGTTTAAGTTTTCGTATAGCTCAGCTGAACTGTGGTTTTCTACTGATGTCGTCAATCAATGGAGTTCTTGTGACTACTCGAAAGGCCACATTTGACTACACAGTTCGCATTTCTCACAAAAACACATAATGACTACTCAGAAACTGTCAATATTCTACAACTATTGTTTGTTTTAGAGTAATTTTACACATTTTTGGAAAATAAAACTGCACAGTACAACACCTTTCAGTTCCCACCAAAAACTCATAATTAATTATTAATGGGTATTCTTACTTCCACAGGTATTTGTCGAAAACATGATATTCCATAGACAGTATGTGCTGGTTCCGATAATCCAGGTAGATTGAAGAAGATAGTATCAGACAAATAATTGTGGGAACCATCGGGTAAAGCTAGAGCTGGAAGATGTCTCCAGGCTGCTGGCAACTCTGTTGGACAACCAGGAACCAGCTCTGGATAACAGTGCTCTACCTGAAAATTAAACAATCTGTTAAAATTGCCATAATGAGCTTTTGGACACATTATTTATGAACTATATGTAACAGTAATGTCATACTTATATTAGTGTTACATGCCGTCAAAGATAAGCGCACAGCTGCCTGTCGTAAGCGCAGTTTATTGTCTTCCTGCTTCTAGGAATTCTTTTGTGTTTTGAATTTGTAATTAAGAATAACATGCTATTGTTTTTCTACTTATTTTATAACCATCATTAGCGTCGAACTAATCCTTATTGTTATTGTTTTCGACTTTGTGGCTGTTTGCAGGTGTGTAAATTACTATTTCTCGGAAACTCAGTGCGCGGCCAATTTCTTTGTACTGTGTAGTGAGTAAAAGACAATGCCCGAATGGAGGGGTGGGCAGTCAAGTGACGACTACGAGACGAGTAAGACATTTGTAGTACTCTCGATTAGCGATAAATATGACGGACTTCACGCGTGTTGAATTGCATTGAATCGTGCAGTGTGTTCTGGTTGCAACCAGGTTTATTTGTATTTGTTTTATACGTGTTTGTACAGTTCTAATAAATTCTATAGTAGTTCCAACAGCATTTTTAATTTGAGTCCTGTAGCTTGTAACTACAGGAATAGAGATGTAGAATACTGGTCAAAATAGAAAATCATAATCATTATCCTAATATTAAATTCCAATTACTTTCTAATTCCTCTTAACCACTTCATACGGGTTTTGGTTTGTTTAGTGAAAATTGGAATACATATCAGTGAGTATCACGTTTCCCATGGAAAGAGTGCATGCTTCTATTGATAACTGGCCTTAACATTTAAAGGACTGTATTGCAGCCCATGGAGACCACTTCGAATAAGCTTTTTATATTTTAAATTGTTTTATATTTACCTATTAAACTAACACACTGTAAAACTTATAAATGTTATTTGCAATAGAAAGAAACAATTTTTCTTTGTTACAATATTTATGGCAAGACTAAGGAGATAAAGGGTAAATTAATGATGAATTGAGTTTAGGGATATACTTAAGATTTATTGATTTATTTATAGCCACTAAGGTTGTGAGGGGTGGTCGAAAGTCACGACCAGTGACTAGAACAGTGAGTTAGGTTAGGTTAGACATTAAACCAAAGCAGACGAGCCGAGCAATTGTGCTGCGGCAGCAGCCAGCGGGCGAGCATTCTGTTAAAGCGCCCGGTGAGTGCCAGAACAGACTGGCCACCATTTATTCACTGATATCTATTTAAACAATAGTTATTAAATGGTTTTGACACTTGCTGATCACTGTTGTGTCACACTTGCTTAGCTCGCTCAGCTTGCGGCTTGAGCGGCTGGCTTTATTCTGTGTTTTTAGACTGTTTTGAATATGTTTTACATTGATTACTAGCTTTCTTCTGCATTTGTCATCTTTGGATGTATGATATAATATTAGTGAAAAAAACAAGTAAACTTATGTTTACAAAAAAATCAATATCTCAAGAACTACATGTTTCCCAGGCAGGGGTTGCAGAAGGGAGAAGTAGTTGTGCTCCCCCCCTCTAGCACTCGATCTCAAAAATCAGCTTTGGAAAGGAGAAGGGGAAGGATAAGTAAAAAAAAAAGGAAGGAAAAGAAACAGTTGGAAAAGAGTTTAGAGAATAAACCAAAATAAAATAATCAGAAGAAATTAGGTTGTAACTGTGTTAACTCTTGAGTTATCCAGGTAAATCTATAGCATTCTAATACAGGAATTTTAAGTAGTGGGGTAGTGAAGTGGGGAGATGGGGAGGCATACTTACCTTTACTACAACCCCTAAGGTCCAGAGATCTTGAAATATATTTTTTTTAATAAACATAACCTCACTTATTTTCACTGATTTTTTCGCTAATATTGCACTTCTATCATAGGTCCAAAGTTGAAAAATCCTTTCAAGTTCAAAAAAAGCCAGTAATCAACATAAAAAGGGCCAAAATAACTAAAAACCAGCTTAATTGGATAAAAATGAAGAAAAAACACAATAGAACACATTCATATACACTACAAGAGTAACCATTCAAAATGGCGACCAATAAAGACAATGTTTTTTTTTTACGTAATCACATTAATTTATATTTAACCTATATTAAAAAAAATTGTTCAGCAATGTATTTAAAAATTGATATCATTAATATATTGATAGATAACTCTCCATTTTTTTTTAAACTGTATATGAATGTTATTCAGAATTATTTATTATTCCATAAATAAACCTAACTTAAAAATATATATACAATAGTAAAAAAACTAAAATTAAAATAAAAACCTAAGTTAAAACTTGTCCAGCCCCACCAGACCACTGTCGCTGGGCATTGTATTGATTGATTGATTATATTGATTCATTGTCATATTCAAAAACCAACTTGCTAGTTGTCCACTAAATTGATAAATAAAACAAATGTTTCATAAGAGACTTAAGGTGTCATACTGTTTGTGTGTATAAAATAAATAGTAAATGGTAACCAGTCGGTTCTGGCGCTTTGGTATGAATATAACCTAACCTAACCGACTGTTCTCCTGTATAAAATAAATAGTAAATGATTAAAAGTCTGTCCTATGACTCGCAGCCGCTGCCGCGGTACGCTCACTTTGCTTGCTCGTCTCTATTATCAAGTAAGAGATCTCTTTAAATAAAATATGGTGCCTATATAATTTAATTAACTTTAAAAGCACATGCACTTAACTGAAAAGGAATAAAATGGCACCAATAAGAATTGCAAAATATTTGTCAATATTTTCTTTTTATGGAAATATGTCGATTTCCTAAAATTACATAAAACAATATATTAATTAAAACTCAAGATTTCGAATTTCTTAATTAAAAATGTATAAGTATTATTGAGATATCGATTAAAATATTTTTATCATCACACCTTGTTAGCCAAGCCATTAAAAACAAAAGTGACAGTAAAAACCTTTACTTTTTAATCAATTGATTATATGTCTAGCATGAATTTTGTAGTTATGATGCCTCAATTAAATTTAAAACTTTATTTCTACATTAAAAACAGTTTTAGTGTTACAAAAAGTTCTGGCGGTTATATGTAATTCTCGAGTATATTCATAAAAAATCGTGGCTATATTGTAAACTCAAATCACGGTTTGTTATTATCCAAAGTGACGCAATTTTACTGCAAAAACAAGTGAGGTTATGTTTATAAAATATAAAAAAATTAAGACCTCCGGACCTTAGGGGTTGTAGTAGGGGTAAGTATACCTCCCCCTACCCACTACTTAAAATTTGTGTATCAGATTGTTAAGTCGCAGCCGTTATCCGAACCTTGGTTTGGGAGTTGCGTTCCCTAAGTCCTTGTACATATATCGCACATATACTAGATAGAAACAACCGAGGGGGAGGCTAGACTACATCGCATATACAATTTTTCGTAAATAACAAGATTCCTGGGCTGTTTTCTTAGGAACAAATGGACATTATTGATCTACGAAACATATGACGCCTACACTAAACTTACTTGGCATCCTTTTTTGTGATGAAATCCAACCACAATGATGTTGAGCACCGGCTCACTTATAACAGACATGATTTCTAAATATTTACATTTCAGTTATATTTTGGAATTTAGCTGATTTTGTTCACGAAACTGAGAAAAGTCACATATCTTTTCTAATTAAATAAACCACTTCTTTAAAAAATATTACAAATCAATTGAAACATGTCATCTTCACAAAAATTTGACGTTTGTATAAACATTAAATATATATTCCAGGGTGACTATATATAAATTAAAAATTCCGCTAATTCATAAAAAAAACGAAATTCTGCAAGTGTAAGTTTATTACAATACATGTTAAATTTATGTTACCTCATTTTTATGTAAAATAACCACACAAATATAATAATTACACGTATTCACAAACAATTAGGACGGATTGGTGCTATTTATGTAGCACCTATATGAACTTTATTCAGTATCTTTAATTTATTCTCTTTTAATATATATTTATAATCTTTTAAATTTTTCTCGTTGCGTAATAAATTTGGATAATAAATAAGTTTAGATTCATGTCGTCAAGTACAACCACATGCACAGATGATATATAGATTGGTCTCGACCTGGCCCGGTGGCTTCTAATTTCCCCATTATGGGCATCCCATGCTTCTCAGTTATTAAATCACTGTTTTAAAAGTCTTTATATAATCTAAAACATATACAGTAAAAACAAAAATACCATAAAATGTTTAAAAATAACATAACTTAGTTTACTGAACAGCGTACGTAGCGCCTGGCGGTTAATAGTTGATAGAACAGCTATATCTGCTTCGCCTCACCCACCACTTAATACTATAAAATACTTGAAAGTACCATCAATTGCATGTTCGAAGTCTAAAATGTCCAATAACTTGTAAATACTTGTTATAAGTACCACCAAAAACATTCAATAAATGTAACAGTATCGTGGTCAATAGCAAGAAATAAATGCCTGTTGCGTCACTCTATCTCTATATTCATTTTAAAATAACAAGGCAAAACCTTTACTATTCTTGAATTCAATCCAAAGCCTTGTTATTCTCTACAACAGATCAAAAAATGTTTGCCGTAAAATTGTTTTGATACCTAGCATATATACATATTAGCTGTCATATATTTTAGGAGGCCAACATACATAGTCTGGTTTTAAAAAATCGTAAGTAACGATGTTTCTTATTAACTGTAAATCAACGAGTAGGGAGATATTAGCTCCCAAAATTGTAAAAAATGCCCTCTCCCTCGCCCTGACATTCGAAGTCTGATATGTAAAAACCTGATAAAAAAAAAAAGGTTATTTATTAGTGGTAGTGTACCTTCTTCTTAATCATCAGCCAATCCCTGTCCACTGCTCGACATAGGCCTCCGCAAGTTAGCGCTACATATACAGATGTAATTTGGATAATTTTAAACCTGGTTTCTTAGATTGGTTTTTATATTATTCATTATGGAAAATGAGTGTTCACTAGTGATTAGATCTAGAAAAAATAAACATGGTCTTTTCAAAATCGGCCAAGGTTGGATGGATATTTTATAATTCCATCAACCATGATCATTTGTAGAACGTGCTTTCAAAAGCGCAACATAATAACTTTATTTCAATTCTAATAAAACTTGCTGAAATGGTATAAGGTTCTGCTAAAAATGCTAGTGTTTTATAATCTATAGTATAGTTGGCTAAACCCTTAACTAAGGATTTAAATTCTAATATAATGACAGAATTCTGCTAAAGTTGGTCATATTGTTTCAGCACGCAGTTGACAGACTGAAAGACGTAGTTTCTATGGTCAAGAATAAATTTAAAAAAAAACGCTGTTGACAGCTTTTCTTCATTGTTGCCATTGCTAATAAAATCTATATATATATAGAATGGTATTTAGCATGCGATTTAAATTTTAGTAGAGTACTACAGCTATGATAATTTTAGTAGAGTAGCAATAGCATTCCTTCATATCTAGTACTCTGTACAATTACTATTACAAGCATTTTCACATTTATATTTTGAAAATTTGCCCCTGCAAACTTCGATCAAAAATAGTTATATTGATCGAAGCCTGCAAAATGCCAATTTATGGTGCATGCGTAGTATTCTTCCAGAACTAGAATTCATGCGTTGTAATTACCAAAGCCAGAGGCGTTCTATAGGTTAGTTTACTCGTATTAAAAATAAGGACATTTTAATTAAATTTTTAGTAACTTAATGCATGTAAATAATGATTGTTATGTACGTAATACGTTACAGTCTTAAGTAAAACAATAAATTCAATATAAGTATTCTAAATTGTGAAGACCGACTTTAACAACACAACAACATTTGTTTAAAAAAATCAACAAGTAATAAATTACTTATTTGATTAAATTGAGATAAACTTACACATAAATTATAAGCCTGTAATACACTCGCATAGAATTATACATGTGTGTGTGTGTGTGTGTGTGTGTGTGTGTGTGTATATATATATATATGTATATATATATATATATATATATATATATATATACACTGATATACATAGCCTGACACTGACTTGCGATTATTCACTTGCTGGATGGTCCCTAAATGATGCAGTACAAATCAGTAAAAAGCAACATACATGCAAATGGCTGACCGATATGACGAGGTGCTGTAGTTTTACCTTGGCTATTTTTAGCTTTAATTCCTCTCTATTGGAGATTAAGTCTTTGCTCTGGTGAGTTCCAATTCATGCGAGCCGGTTAAGACAAGAATGGAGGCAGAAGATTGCCAAGGCGCGGCGCTCCCGACAGGGTGTTCGTGCTAGGGGTGCTTGGTGCCTGGTGTATTGCTGGGCAGAGTTGGAAGCGATCAGGATGCGGAAAACCGCGACTATGATCCAAACTTGACAAAGAGATTTAGAATTTCCTGAGACCGGAGTTGATACAATGGAGACAATTCGTCCTTACCTATAGCGATGGGTCATGCGGAACAGTGGGACCCAAACCTTTAGGATGACATAGATATTTACCGGGCACGGGTGTTTTGACATGTGTCTGCATCAGATCGTGGGATGTCTGTTTTCCCCTCAATGCCACGAGTGTGGTGCACTAGACAATGCGTTTCACACACTAATCGAATGCACTGCATGGTAACCTCAGAGGTTCGAGCTTGAGGCTATCGTAGGGCCAATCGATTCGCTGAGAGGACTGGTTGAAGCCATATTCCACAGTGGCGATCACTGGTCGGCGGTTTCTTTCTTTTGTGAGGCACTAATGTCCTGCAAGGAGGCCACCGAGAGAGAATAGGAGAGAGCTGCGCATGCGACCAACGGACGCTGTCGTCAGACTGGCCTCCGGAGGCACAGATATGCACAAATTCTCCTCCCCTAAGTTTCCACCGTAGGGGGTCCATTGCAGCTTGGTGATGTGGCGGGTCAAACTTCTATTGGTGAAGTTGGTCGCCCTGCTTCCCAGTGTGACCAAAGCTTGTTGCGCGGTTGATCATGAGAGTAGCTTCGCTCTTCACTACATGTTCTTCCACACAAACGTGGGAAAGGGACGCAGGTTTAGGTTTAGCGAAGTAGTTGGGAATGTCTTTACCAGATACTTCGCATGCGCTGCGCTGCGCTTCTCACCGCGGAAGGTCCACATCCACAACACTCAAATTGGACCCAGTATGGTACGAAATGTATTCCGCCTGCATTATCTCAAAAAAGAAAATGGAGGCAGAAGCCCTCTGGAGGACCCACGGTATCAAATACCGAAGGTATCGTCACTCAAGTTAGACTTGGCCATAAAGCATATAAACATTTTCGTAGTTTATCCTTTTATTTCTTAATCTTTTTATGAAGAAAAAAGAATATAATATATTTCAAAGTTGTTTATAAATTATGTCAAAAATAAACTAAACTTGTTGTATAACGTTTTGATAATCGACTATCAAATTCAGTATTCATTATCGTAATCGACTAACAAATTATTTATATTATGAATGAATGTTTCCTTCCTGTCTTTATGACGTTTATGATCGTATCGTATCGTTGTAAGCCGTAGATGTTGTAAACAATAAAAATAATTATCTATCAAGTTTGAAAGCTCAATCAACTCAAGTTAAAAAAAAAACATAATTTGATAATTTTCTAATATTTTGTAGTATTATTATTTCGTCTATAGATTACAATTCAGCAGGCCTACGTAAAGTAATAATAAACCATTCGCTTTTAATCTAATCAGTGAAAAGAAACAAATCCTTTATTTTTCCTTTGAAAGTTACTGAGTGTGAATAGTGGAAAACAGTAGAGAAATAATTTATTTGTCGCCATTTTCAAGTGCTGAAAATTTTGGATGTGTCTAACTTGTTTGTGACTTTATTTTTTAAAGTGATTTTAAATTGAACAACTACACACGAATTGTTTTACGAAATACCTATTATTAAATTGGATAATGGTGAAGTTTTACTTCGCATCTCAGGTGAAAATTTTGATCATTGCTTTGCATGCAAAACATTCTCAATGTAAATAGTAAGTTATATGTTATGTTAATATTCGATTTGCTTGCATTTATATTACGTAAATAGTTTATCATCGTTGCCTTGTCGATTATAATAGGCATTTAATTAGTTTATTTTCTCCATATTGTGTATGATTGGGTACATATTATTATTTATTGACAATGCAACAGCATTAGTGATACCAAATCCTGGATCTATATTTTACTGGAGGGAAGGATGCCAATCTTTCACCCTTTGAGAAAAATTGTTCCACAAGCTGGTTGGTGATCCTGGATCGGGTTGCCCCCAATCTTTCCTGCCCTGGGAAAGAACTAGCCTTGCTTGTACCTACTTATAATAATTGTACATTTTCAATTCAGAAACATTCCAAGGTCATTTATATTATGGGTAATAATAATTGTCATATTATTGTTAACTAACTGGATCCATTTGCCATAAAAGCATGTAATATTTTGTGATTTATTAAATTTCTAAGTGATTCATAAATCTGTCTAAATCCACATTCAACTGACATGTATAATTTCTGATTAGCTAATTATGCTACATTTGTTTTCTTATAACATATTGTATGCCAATTCCCTTATTCATAATAATCATAGAAGGTTTACAGGCTCCTAAAATAATTTAAAAGAAGTGTTTTCATAATTGCATTTTGAATATGATTATGAATAACACTTTTTTTTTTCTGTGAACTACCTATTACTTTCATAGGCCCTTATGTAATTTCAAAATTATTATTTCTACTTTGTGAAGTTTGTTTAGTGTTTATTGATATCTTGTTATGATGAAAGTTAAAAGACCATTATGAATCCTTCAAAAACAACTATTATTTTCTGAAAGTATATGATTTAATGTCTTTTTTAGCTTATATTAAACTGCTCATAAGTGGTTCTTATTTTAGAATAGATTTGGATAAGTTATATGAATTATACTTGCAATTTAGTTTTCTTTACAAAAGCTTTCTTTGGAATTATTATTGATTACACTTATGAGTTAATAACAAGGGTGTGGTATAGATATATGGCACGTTTATATATTATTTGACATATAAAATTAATTTTGGGTGGTTATAAAAAAAAATAACCATAAAGACAAAAGCGTGTGCTCCACTTTGCTTCGCACCTGCCTTAGACTTCTAACCTATATAAAAAAAGTTCAAATCTGTTCATAATATATAAATGTGCCATATAAGTATACCCCACCCAATAAGAACTTTAATAAGGGTTCAATATATCAGCATATTTTTATTTTAAAATAAACAACAAAGCCAGTCCATGTGTTTGACACATCAGCAAAATCTGATTTCTTTCCTAAAGAGCATGTCATTATTGTAATAATACAAAGAGTTAGTTATTCAAGCAAGAAAGGAATACTAATTCCTGCGGCTGGAAGGTCTGTCATAAGAGTTGATAAAGTAATCCACAGCCAGGTGGTAGGGTATTTGCCCGACTTGATGGCTACCACCCATGGTCTAGAGTGTGCCACCAATACAAGTTTGTCTTCCGGCAGAATCAGTGGCCAGGTTCCAGTTTCGCCTACGAGGTTGGCAACACCTCTGGTGTTGCTAATGTCCATAGATGAAGTATCCACTTTCTATCACAGTAGGGCCATCAGCCTGTCTACTGTCCTTCAGCAATCTCTTGTCTTTCACCTTCTCCCAATTATTAGGAGTCAGCACAATACCTCTTTTCCTTCCACACTCCTCTATTCTGACATACATCCTCTGTCATACCATAAATCATCATATCATACTTCACACAATCCAACCATCTCTTTTTTGGTCTACCTTTTGTACCCATCAATCTTGTAGTTTAACATTCTTTTGTCACATAACTTTCATATCTCTTCATTATATGCCCATTCTACCTTAATATTCTTCCTCTCAATTTTTCAGTCACGGGTGTAACTTTCAAAATCACCTAGAACTTGTGTACTAATTTCTTATCTTATTCTTGTAACAAACACCACACATCCGTCTCAGTATTCGCAACTCAGCTGAGTGGAGACATTTGTGGACTATCACATTAGTGGCCCAATGTTTAATGTGCTGGTTGTATGACAGATTTATATATTTGACCTATTGGTTTCGTTGGCATTAGTTTGTCCCTTGTCACAGGTTTCCTGTCTCCATTTTAGCCACTTTATATTGCTGTGCTTCAGCAATAGAAAACTTTTTAAAAACTGCATGATGACTACTTTTATAGTTCATACAAAATACATACACTTCACATGTGTTTGTAGTAACAGATACCATCATAGTTTTTTTTATACCAGACCAGCTATTCAACTTCAGCATCTAATTTCCAAAAGATATTAAGTTTAGAGCAGACTATACACAGAACGAGATACCATAGTAAGCAGTGTAGAAACGGTTTAAATTCTATTAATATTACCTTTATTATTAATGCCTCTGCTACATCTGGGATAAGTAGATGTGACATCTTTAATGAAGTTAAACATTGACAGATAATCATTAATGTGTTATTTTTAATGCTAAGACTAAGTAGCATTTTTTCACAATCATTAACACAGGTGGAGCAGGGGCATAGGAATAAGTAAGTAGGTATATTTTATCTTGAATGGATGAATATTTATTTGAAAATATTTATCTTGACAGTATATCTGTTAGTTTAGTTTTAGCTCTTATGTTTTCACAGTTTACTTTATCTAACAACTTGATACTCAGGATGCTACATTCCTTAGAGTTCCATAACATGTTGTCCACTTGTTAACTGGTCTTGGACTTGTGTTTAAAGATCATGTTTCACATCCATATCACATGGCAAAATACAGGTGCTAAATATGCATCTTTCTATCCTGAAGTTTACATCTTTGTTTTTCATAATTACCTTTAATAAGCTCTAGTACTTATTCCATCCTCCTGATACTATTCTTTTTTTTGTATGTTTTTAACACTTTTAGTTTTTACTTAATATGTGCACAGTTTATTCTATTCAATTAAGAAATTTAATTCAAGTGGGTAACTATTACCAGCTGTTGGTATTAGTGGTAATATTCAATTGATATGAAACATGTTTTCCATAAATTGACCTTGAAAACTTTATTAACAAGTGAGCAAAATGGTTGTGTTCTTTGCATCTTTACTTATTTTGTAATTTGTTTGAATAGGTAACTTTTATAATACAATTATTAGTGAAATAAGTTATTTGAGTTGTAAGTTACAGCTTACCAATATTACCTACAATTTTATATACAGTTTTATTATTTTTGATGCTTTTGTAATATATGTAGTTCTCTTGGTGACATCTCAGTTACTAGCAAATGTTTGTGTAATGTAATAAATAGGTTCTATTTCAATAAGTCTGGCTTTGCTCAGCCTTTTGCAGCTAATCTGATGATGCCATAGTGCAGACAGTCTGGTAGTCTCTTTTGAAATATGTCTATTGATTATTGTTTATAATATATTCATTTCTTACATAAAATCTACACAGCCAATTAGTATAATATATAGTTTTCACTCAGTAATAATTGATTTTCTTATGTAAAATCTGTCATATTTGACTTCTCAGAAATCCCGCTGGAATTGTCCAGGAAGCAAGGAGAGTGCATGGAAATTAACAGATTTAAACCTTTTATTTTGCAAAATATACTTCAGTGCAATGTTATACAATCTTTACCTGAAGGCTTTCTACCTTTTGATGTTGGAATTGAGAACTTTTCCTACAAATACAGGGTGGGAAACTTTCAGCAAGGCAGTAAGGGAAAGTACCTTAACTGTTGTAGCTACAGGAAAATGGTCTTACCTTTTGCCATTTGTACAAATGATTTCATATATTGGGTTAAAGAACTTTATTTCTCATAAAAGATGTTTTTTTTACAAATCAGTTAAAGCTATGAGAAACATTAATAAGTAAGGAAACAAATATTATAATAAGATACAAAACATTAATTAATATTGACATTACTGTTATGAGCTACAGGACTCGAATTAAAAATGCCATTGGAACTACTATAGAATTTATTAGAACTGTACAAACATGTTTAAAACAAATACAAATAAAACTGGATGCAACCAGTTCACACTGCACGATTCATTACAATTCGACACGCGCAAAGTCCGTCGTCTATATCGCTAATCGAGAGTACTAGAAAACGTCTTACTCGTTTCGTAGTCGTCGCTTGACTGCCCACCCCTTCATTCGGGCATTGTCTTATACTAACTACACAATACAAAAAAAATTGGCCGCGCGCACTGAGTTTCTGAGAAATATTAATTTGCACACTGGTTATCTATTCCTGCGAACGGCCAACAAGTCGAAAACAATAACAATAGGGATAGATCGACGCTAATGATGGTCATAAAACAAGTAGGAAAACAATAGCATGTTTTTCTTAATTACAAATTCTAAACATATAAGAATTCCTAAATCCGGGAAGACAATAAACTGCGCTTACGACAGGCAGCTGTGCGTTTATCCTTGGCGGCATGTAACGTTACTAAATATTGTATTGAGTCATGTTTGCTAATCATCCAAAGCGAGTAAAAGTTACCGGCAAATACTAGTTTATTAATACACTAAAGAAAAGTCCTTTCTTGCCAAAAACAATGGTAGAACTCTTCATACAAAATAATTTAAGGGCATACAATTCATTTCTTGCCCTGAGTGATCATATATTTATATACTGTCACTGTATCGAGCAGCACCCAGCATAAATGTGACAAAGGTTTATTAACAATAATTATAAATGTTTTGTTTATTCCATGAAAATCAACTGATCCAATGTACTTTTGTTCACAGGATTCGAAGAATTTCATAGATCCGTAGGTATGACGGAGAAGGTGTTAATACCAGGTAAGACACTTTTAGTAATGATCGTCTACCTAAAATATTATAATAATAATACCAATGAATAAGACGGAGATGTGTGTGTGTTGTGTGTGTGTGTGTGCGCGCGTGTGTTGTTTGTAGTACACGTCTATTAGACAAAAGACAATAGGTACATAGCGATTCCCATACAAACTTTCTAACTTATTTTTTACACACACACATGCCGATTTGGCTGAAACTCAGTATATATATATACATATATATATATATATATATATATAGGTTGGGGAAAAAGTCTTTTCGCATGTAGTACGTATGAACCTGTAATAAGATCTCTCTTTGGCTATACCATTAGTATCTGGCTGGTTTTGATATCATTATAAAGTTTTAATTTTAAAGAAGACAATTCCAAATTCAAATTAGGAAAATGTGTGATTTTCATTTGTTTTCTTATTGTTGAAATGAGTGAATCTAATGAAGAAATTCGATACATTTTAAAATTTTACTACAAAAAAGGTAAAAAATGCAACACAAGCCAGCGAAAAAAAATTGTGATGTTTATGGACCTAATGCAGTATCTGTGAGAGTAGCGCAAATTTGGTTTAAGCGTTTTCCATCCGGAAATTTTGATATCAAAGATGCACGTCGCTCTGGTCGCCCTGTTACGGACAAAATTGATGCCATTTTTGAAAAAGTGGAGCAAGATCGGCATATTAGTAGTTATGATGTAGCTGGACAACTGGGAAATGACTACAAAACGGCTTTGGCGCATTTGAAAAAAGCTGGGTACACAAAAAAGCTCGATATTTAGGTGCCTCATGAGCTCACTGAAAGAAACCTAATGAACCGTGTACTCATTTATGATTCTTTATTACGACGTAATGAAACCGAACCATTTTTGAAGAAGCTGATAACTGGTGATGAAAAGTGTATCACGTACGACAAGAACGTGGGAAAAAGATCGTGGCCAAAGGCCGGTCAGGCTTCACAGACTGTGGCGAAACCCGGGTTAACTCGCAACAAGGTGATGATGTGTGTATGGTGGGATTGGAAGGGCATTATTCATTATGAGCTGTTACCGCCAGGCAGGACCATCGATTCTGAACTGTACTGCGAGCAACTGATGAGATTAAAGCAAAAAATTGAGAGAAAGCGGCCGGAATTAATCAACAGAAGGGGTGTGGTTTTTCACCATGATAACGCTAGACCTCACACATCTTTAGCCACTCAGCAAAAATTACGAGTTTGGCTGGGAGGTGTTAATGCATCCGCCGTATAGTCCTGACCTTGCACCTTCAGATTTTCACCTGTTTCGGTCTCTGCAGAATTCCTTAGGCAGTGTCAGGTTAACATCACGAGAGGACTGCCAAAACCACTTGTCGCAGTTTTTTGATCAGAAGCCCCAAAATTTTTATAGCAATGAGATCACGTCCCTACCTACAAGATGGCAAAAAGTTATCCAACGAACTGGCACCTACATACTTTAGTCAAATGTAAATAAACTTTATAAAAAAACCTTTTGAATTTTTATATAAAATGCGAAGAAAATTTATCACCAACCTAATATATATATATATATATATATATATATATATATATATATATATATATATATTTTTTTTTTTTTTCAAATCCGTGTTTGAACGTAGGATACTTTTTGTCCCGAAAAATGGGATAGTTTCATGGATAAAAATATATTTGTCTCTGTTTGTTATGCTTTTATGGAAAAACTACTGGACCGATTTGGCTAAAAATCGGTATATATGTAATTTTAATACCGATGGTTGACAAGGGATACTTTTCATCCCGGATAATGGAATAGATTTATGTAAAAGTTATCCCAAAAAGTAGGATAGGTTTTTTGTGATTTGCCATTTCTGTAATTTTGGTCATATTTGTCCTTTTCTCCGATTTGTCATTTTTGACCGATTAGTCCTTTTTGTCCGATTTGCCCTTTTAGTAGGATTTGTCCAATTTGTCCTTTTTGTCCAATTTTGCGTAATTTTGTTTACATATAGTTTTAATACCGAAAATGGACATAGATATTTTTCATGCCGGGAGATGGGATAGTTTGCGATACAAAATGAAATTAATTTTCTGGGTGCAAATAGCACTAACATAAAAATTTTGTACAATGTAACCTGTATTAACGCCTAATACAGGTTACATTGTTTACACAAGAAGCATGCACTAGACTAGTGCATCCTTACTACTAGAGTTTAACCTCTAGTGACTAGAGGCTCCGTCCGCGCTTTTTTCGTAAAAAGGGGTACGGAGCTTTTGCTTCTCGTATTAATATAACGATGATAATTATCCAATAGTTTAAAGAGGTTTGGGAAGATACATAAAAATTTATTGGTTCGGATACGATTCCTACTCGAAAAACGGCTTCGTTCTTTTTTTAATGCTGCGGTACATTATGTCCTGGTAATCCCGGATTTTTCCTAAGAATCGATCACACACACGATATGAAAAAATAGGTCATATTACTTTTATTACAGCATAATTGGTATTACATGATTAATTTTTATACATGACTAATCCCGAACTTTTTATACTTCCCCTGATTTCCTAACTTGGAAACCACGTGATTTTAGGACTTGCTCTATGTGACAGTTTCTATATTTATTAGACATCTTTAGTAGAACAGTTTGTTGTAGTTATGTGCTTTTAGTAACATTACTTATTCCGGGTTTTTACGGTAACATCTGAGATTATATGTATTAATTAACACGTAATAAAGAAAAACTTTGTATGCACCTTGCAAAAACAACTTTACTGTACAAGAGTATAGTATGCATGGCTCCAAAAATATATAATACAATCCCAAAAGAACTGAAAGCTCTGAAAACTAAACTATTCAAATCACAATTTAAAAAAATACTAATAAGAAAAGCTACTACAGTATAACGGAGTTCCTTAATGATAAGTTTTAAATATAGGTGATAAGTTAGAATGTTAAGTGTTTAAATATATTTATATTATTTGTACCATATAACTATCATTTGAAACATATCTAAATTTAAATTGTGTATCATTTAGTATTTTGTTAAATTTAAAGTTATAAATAGTTATAAGATTGAAATATTAGTAATAATAATTAAAATCAAATAAAAATTAAATTAAGTATCTACCTATTAATATAAGTTTCAAAAAACAAAAATTGTACGCCCAACCGGCAAAAAAACGTGTGATCAGTATAAAATAACAAGACCTATTTGTATAACCATGTTTTTATGCAATAAATTATTTGATTTGATTAATATTAAAGAACCCATTGCTCTGCTGGAAAGCCCTTTAATTTTAAATATTGGCAAAACAACTGTAATCTTCGTTAGTTATCTAACGTGGGCGACTTCGCAGGCGAACACTAGTATAAAATAACTTTGAAAACTATTTTCAGAAATCAAAAGTGAATAATAGAACCTTGATTTATTTAAGAGTTGTTTATCTGTTAGCCTTACAGGAATCATTTTCGGCTTTTTATTTTCTGGCAAGCAGGAAGACAAATGAGCGCGATAATCCGTCCAGTGCCCAGCATCCATTTATGGACGTTCGCGATTCCACATTTGAAACGTTTTTCCTTTCTATTGTGAAGCTGGCAAACAAGCAGACGGCCCATGAGATGGAAAGTGGTTACCGTCGCCTATACCTAAGATATGTGCAACTCTAGGAGCGAAGCCAGCTCGTTTTATTAAAGCTGGCAAATGTTTGGCTATGTTATTTCAGCTCAATCTCAATGCAGCAAATAGGCCGAAGAAATACTGGCTTAAAGTAACGAATGATATTCGTAACAATGTAGCTGACTAGAATGCCAAAGACCACTCGCCACTCTAAGTTCAGGACAAATTGTAGGAAAGCGCATCTCGGGCTTCGAAGTAGATACCAAAGACGGAACTAGGATTTAACTCTAGAATAATTATTATGAGACTATGATAATTAGGTTAAACTTATACCATTGTTTGCAAACAATCCTCTCCCTATAATTGGCACCCTATCAATATGTTCAAGATATTAAGAAATCTTATTT
The DNA here is from genome assembly GCA_039645545.1 of Dendrolimus houi. NCBI lineage: Eukaryota > Metazoa > Arthropoda > Insecta > Lepidoptera > Lasiocampidae > Dendrolimus > Dendrolimus houi. The sequence continues at coordinate 11,197,199 of CM077127.1, read as the reverse complement.
TTTTGTGTTTGGTTTGTATCCATAGAATAATAATTATTATTGTCCACTAGAGCTGTCCCCGCTGCTGCGCCGCGGCTCAAACTCTTTTTTTTTTGGTTAATGCAGGGGAAAGCGTTCGCGTCGCGTGTGCGAAGACTCTGGTAAAGACGTTCCCAACTACTCCGCTAAACCTAAAACTGCGTTCCATATCCACGCTTGTGTGGAAGATCATAAGTTCACGAGTGAAGCTACTCCCATGATCAGCCGCGCAACAAGCTTTGGTCACCCCGAGAAACAGAGGAATCAACTTCAGGAATGATCGTCGCTTTAGAGCATGGCCTCGACCAGTCCCCCCAGCGAAAGGATCGGACCTACGATGGCCTCGAGTTCGAACCTCTGAGATTACCAAGCAGCGTATTTGACCAGCGTATGAAACGCAGTGTCTAGTGTGCCAAACTCGCGGCATTGAGGGGAAGACAGACATCCCACGATCTGATGCAGGTACTTAACGAGGCACCCGTGCCCGGTAAGCATCTGCGTCATCCTCGAGGTCAGGGTCGCGCATTTCCGCGCGACCCATTGCAATAGCCGGGGACGAACTGCCTCCACTGCATCAAAGCCGGCTTCAGGAGATTCTAAATCTCTTTGCCAGGTTTGGATCATGGTCGCGGTTTCTCGCGTCCAGTCGCTCTTTCGCAAGTATCTCCGCTTGGAGATTCCAGGATGGATCACCCGCCAAGAGTGTCGCTGCCGTCCACGACACCTTAAGGTATCCCCATATGGACTTCACCGCCAGGACCCACTGAGCTCTCCTCAGCAGTGTCCTGTTGTGGCGATGAAGTGCATGGTTACACACGGGGGCACCGTACACTGCCATACTCCGGAGGATGCCAGAATACAACTTCTCAGCCTGGTCCCCCCTGGTGCCTGCAGACCTAGCCAAATTGGGGAAAAGCTGTTCAAGATGACTTGAACAACCATTGCCGTTCAACAAGAGCAGTAGATATTTCATTTGGGGCTTAATGAGAATGGAATTAACGCGTGCTCTTTAAACAAGAGGTACCCACTAGAATTTGACCCGCGGCTGGGCCGCGGGGTAAACTCTAGTATATATATATATATATATATACTGAGTTTCAGCATAATCGGTTTAGTAGCGTTTCCGTGAAAACATAACAGACAGACAGAGTTACTTTCTCATTTATAATAGTAATAGGGATTATCTTGAATGTTAATTAATGCATTGCACAGACTGCCAATAATTAAGGGGGCGGGGAGAGTCAACAATGTTAAAAAGTTATGAAGTTGGGTGAAGTAGTAAAGATTGTATGATAGATAATTTGTATGTCCGAGTTAAAGGTGGGAATAAAATATATTAGACCGGCCCCAAATAATTAGGAAATCACCTTGCAAAAGAATTTAATTATGAAAATGATTAAAGTAATTCGTGGAGATGTGAAACTATTTACTTTGGAATGGCGAAAAAATATGTGCACAATACACGTAGTCTTGATCAGCATGATTTAAAGTTACTTGTGGGGTCACGTGATTGTAACGTCACGGAGGAGCCGTCACCAGATCAATAAGGACTCGAGGTCATTCCAGTCCGACCCGACGAATATGCCGCCGCGCCTGTATTAACAGCGGATACGACAAAACACCTTAAAACATACCTACTTTCGCAGAAAATACAGTTCTAATTGTACGACCTTATGCCACCAAATGTTGTCGTCATTAGGTTGTTACTCATCAAGTAACATCTGCAGTATAATCCTTTATTGATTTTGTATAACCAGTATCAATGCAAAAGAAACTACGTTCGCTGGGTTTCTCCCTACTACCAAGGACCACGCCCATATTGTTTCAAACAGTTTATTTATTTGCGTAATCAAATACTAAATGTGAGACTTTCATATATTTTAGTTTAGCAGCAAAGTTATTCACCTATCTTAAAAGCACTCTGTTGACGTGTTTGCATAGGTAATACTGCGAATCAGTGATGTATTTCTTCCCTCGCAGCTAACTTCTAAATGACCAAAGCTTTATAATAGTTGTTTCTTGTTATTCAAGGCGGCAGTTAAGTCAATGTCTAGGGACGCGATTAAAACTCTTTACTCGCATTTGATCTCATCTTCAATCCTACCGGTTGACTAACCGAACGTACGGAAACCGGTTTCGGATTATCTTTGCTCAGCGACATAAACTTTATAGCAACCTTAAATAGATTCCCTTTTATAATCTTGACATTAACAGGCGTATGACGATTATTGAATAAAGTATGGACTACGAACTGCACACGGTAATTTTTGTTTCTTTTCAGAGTTAGTTTTCCCTTAACTGATATTATTAATTATTATTATAATTAGTATCCAAAGTGGCGTTTATAAAAAATTGAAATTAACTAATTATACCTAGGAATTTGTTTTCCTTTTTGTACTTGTTTGTATCTTCGTAATGCGATTTTAGAAAGTATTTTCCAACTACATTTTTATATGTATCTATATCATAGAGCTAGATTTTATTAGAGTTCGTGAGAATAAGCTAATTACCGAACAATTTAAATTGTTCAGTAATTGTTTCGTTTACAAGTAAATATTAATTTCCTAAAAAGTCGTGAGGGTTTAGTTGCTAAATTGCCAGTATATTGTACCAGTGACGTGAGCATGAATCCTGGCAGAGGGCGTGCGCAGTCGTTGTCTTTTTTTCTGTCACAACTGTTGTTGTCTTTTTGCATATCATTACTGTAATTACATGGTGACTGCTTATTGCACAAAAAACTTTATGAAAAATTCTGCACATCGACATTACTATCTGTGGTTACTCCCAACCCGCATTCGGCAAACATGTCGGATATCCTTAAAAATGTGGATATCCAAACCCCGCACAGTGGAATGTTTGGCGTCTCACAACAATATTGTATTAATATGTAGGGTACAATCTACTTATCTATACATATACCAACTTGTGTATAAAATTTGTGAAATAAATAAAATTAATTGTAAAATAAAAATTGTAAAGTCCAATGTTTTACCAATATAGTAAATAATAAATGTCACCTTTCAAAATCGCTATTTGTCACTATAGGAGTCTCCTCAATAACTAAGTACGTCTTCCATTAATGATGTTGTCACTGGCGGGATCTGTCTGCGTCTCCAGCTACATGTTACGCGGGGTGGTGAGGTGAGGCGAGAGGTGCATATGCCTTGCATCGGTTGACGCATCGCGGTTGAATCCCCACATAGAACGCGAGGAAGTATGTAAAAAAGCGTATATAAGACGGATCGATGTCGGAGCCAACACCCACCCATGTATCCCACATAATTTTGATGAGCATTCCGACTTTTTACCATTTTCAGTGATGCTTTTATTTTATTTATGCCAGCCTAATGATTAATGGATCAGAAATCTAATCTACATTTAATACGAAAGTTTTGATCTTAATTGCGTATATAATCATTAATTAAAAGTGAATAGTTGAAGTAAGCCTTTTAGACAACCTCATTATTTTAATCAAGGTCAATACAAACGGGTATTCGACATTCTAAAGAATACTTTTTAGAAGCGCATGAAAAATCTTTAACACCCAAGTTACCGCACATGCGCGTCTCATTGACCTTGACGAATTCTGACGATCTAGGACGGTAGGTATAGTAAAGATTTGGTAATACCATGTCGATAGTGTCGAATGCTCGTTTAGAATCCTGATATTATGATGATAGGATTGATATGATGGGATGTTTAAGTTAGTCCATAATCAGTTGTTACGCCTGAATGTAATAGCTTACTCACTTGAATTATTGAAACGCGGCAATGTAACTGTAAACATTAAACTAAAACATTCAAGTTTTTTTATGGAATTTGAATGCGGTTTGTTTGCTATAATGATGGCGCGGTGCAGCATTAGCAAAAGGCGCGTCTGCGTTGTTGCCACGTTTACCTGAATGCCTTTACCATTTCATTGTGAATGTGCCGCGCTGTTGAGTTCAACCAGCCATTTACCTATTCACATACCGTGTGCTTGAGGAGTAATGTCGATAAATCTCAGCCTAGCTCGCTCAGACTACAGGGTATATAGAGAATCGATGTTATGACTCGTACAGTGTTATGTAATTTCCTGCAGATTATTGGATGATATCAGATAATCTCTTCGTTAAAGTTTAAAAATACCTAACATCTTATTTTTACGACGTATACGGATGAAACTTTTAACGTGTAACTTGCATCGTTTATCGTTTCATGCATGTTGTTGGGCAAAGAAATGACGAATATCATTACATGTTCAGTTCAATCAGTTCCAAGTGGTTTTCGGTGAGAGTGATCCTCCTTGCCTAAGATATTGGTGCAAATGATTTACAATGAATAAATATAGTATGTTAGCTCATAATAGGGCCACTGAACTGGGCGCTGGTATACGAGTGAAACCCGGCCCGGTGGAGGTCAACGAACTGTTCATTTCGCTGCATCCGTTGCAAATAGTGTGCGGCGCATCGATGCTGCCACCAATTCTGTTGACTGAATACACCACTTTTTCATTTGAACGAGTGAAAAAGTGGTCTGGATTGTAAAGAAACTACGAGGCTTGCCAATAGAAAGTTGTACGCGCATTTTAATGATTCTGTTCTGTAATGTAATTATTATAAGCTGTCGCATTCTAACTGTACAAGCGTAACGTTTGGCTTCATGCTAAGCGGCTACCGGATTATATACTGGGATCGTTATTTTTAGAAGAAGAAATCGATTTGCTGTTTGAACTGTACGATTTGATTTTTATTCATTACAAAATTAAGATAAGAAAAATTTGGAAGCGAATCTCTATCCAACCTCCTATTAACATAAATGAATAAGGACAATTTTTTATAAGATTTTTTTTTAATCAAATTTCAGTACTATTGAGTCGTGTTTATCTCTATGGTTAATTTAAAACATTTTCTAGTTTCAAAATATCTAACTTTAGATATTGATCAACTTTATAAGACCTTTAAACTTCATGAAACAATGTAATTCATTGTAATAATCGTGTGTGAGTGTGTGTGAGTGTGTGTGTGTGTGTGTGTGTGTGTGTGTGTGTGTGTGTGTGTGTGTGTGTGTGTGTGTGTGTGAGAGAGAGAGAGAGAGAGAGTGTGTGTATTGTACCAAAATTATCTAAAGAAAAGTAATGTATAATATAAATAGAAAAATTGGTGTGAGATACATACACATAAATACCTAGATAGACGTACAAACGGATATGACTTTTTTATAAGGGTTCCGTTTTTTGCAACACGGTTACGGTTACGAAACAAAGATCCCGTATCATTTTTCAATATGTCCAAGAGTTTTGGACTATATAATTATAACAAATGTTTGCATTGATTCATCAAATGTGTATGACTAAAGAAATGATAAGTACCTGCGGGCCTTTCGTAGAATCGCGTTACGAATTTACCATGTGTGAAAGTGACACAGGACCCTATACAATATGTTGTACTACGACCAGTATACTAGTATACAATGCCTACAAGATATACATCAGATACATAATAAAACCATTGTGTAAAAATGGCTGTTATAAGAATTATATCATGTTATATCATGACCCGTGTCATGTACCTACACAAGAAAGGTCTCAAACTCGCGCTTCAAGAGACGAATCCTGGCTAGGAAGCGTGCACTACTTAGGCAGTTATTAATCTAATTTGCATAATATTACAATTATCACGCACTGACGGTATGTATCACATAACATCAAACATCGTGATGCACATTGAGATACCGATGTGTCAAACCCACTAATCCGCTTTGGGCAAGTATGGCGTGTATATACTGCCCCCCATAAATCGGGAGACCTAAGTCCAGCAATAAGACGTCATTGGACTATATCTTATGACCCCATAAATTTCGAGTATTTCTATGGTTTTGTTTATGCTATCAGAAACATTATAGTCATAAGGCGGAAAGTAAGGTTTATATTAAACCGTTATTTGATGATCATTAATTAATTATATATACCAGTTAAATCAAATCCAGTTGGACATAATTGCCAATAGTTACTCAAACAGAAATTGGTTAGTGATAAAAACACTTTCTTTTCTCATATTCTGAAAGTACGCTTGGAGTTGCCTGATCATAGGGATGAAAACAGCATTTTTAACAATTTATTTGTTCTAAATCTTAGATTATAAGCGATGAGATAATATATCTTGTAGGTTTAATTTTCATCCGTGTACCACTACCAACGATAGTTTTCAGAATATATTTTACATACGAACGCGGTTAGCTTATTTAAAATAGAAGTCGTTGTCCCCACATTATTGCCTACTAAATAAATAATGTATCTATCAAAGTAAAAATGTATGGTAACACACGAACGACCGTCTTGTAATTTGGAAATTTACATTTCGTTTAAAAACATCATCACTTATGCTGTGTGTTTACGTTGATACAAAATTATGGATTTTATACATTTTTATATAATATATAAGGGCAGTTCAGATTAGTTAGAACAATAGTTCTAACTAATCTTATAAAATCGAATGTGAGTTTCTTTGTTTGTTCCACTTTCACGCTTTAACTATTCAATCGATCGTCACAAAATTTTGCTACGTGTTGTCAGGGATGTAAAAAGAGGAAGTAGGAGGATACCTTTCATCCAGAAAAAATGTACTGTTCCCGAGGGATAGTCGAATATAGTCGAAAAGATGGCATGGCGATCGCGTTTTATTGGCGTCCGCGTTTTATTGGCGTCACCGTTGCAATTCAATAACAAATATATCGTCATGTCAACGATAATGACAATATACCTTTAATATATTGCTGTCGTGGTTAGTATCACGTTCGCTAACTGACGTTACCGGTGTTCATCAATAACGTTCCTGAGGGGTTGAAAAAACTGCTATTGATTGACAAAATCTACATTAACGCGAGCAAAAGTCGGTCTATTATAAAACAGCGATTTGTTATTTTTTTGGCTGTTTCATTATATATTTCGAAATTTGCGTACGGTTGACTATTATATTTTTAAGCAATCGATTAGGGCATTTTGTCTTAGACCTGTAAAATATGTAATGTAAAAAATCAACCATGGCTGTTTTCATGATCGTATGAACGATGTTTCAGTACAGGTGGATTTCCATAATATGGTTTTGCCAAACTATATAGGACGATGAAAAACGTATTATTTTTTTGAATTTGCACAAATAATCTTAATTTCCAAGGACCCATTGCTTCCGACACGTGTTCAAAGCAACACTTTAACACTGTTTAACTCTAATATATTAAAACAATGGAATAAACCCATTGTTTAGAGATGTGACATAAAAATTGTAGTAACTTTTCCGAATATTTCGGTTTATAAAAATACATGAAAATAAAAAAATTATCTAGAGATGGTAGCTTTTAATTAGGCGCTTACAGTTTCTTTTCCATTTTTCTTTCCGTTTCATCATTTTTTTGGATCTCTTGGTGCTGCTCCGAATCAGCAATATTTCTGCTACGGGTTGTCTGGAAGACGTCGCTTTTTGGCAAAAAGGCCGCCTTTTGTACACAATTAGAATAGTACTAGTTTGTAAGTTTTCTGTAATGGTGTAGATACAATAAAAAGTTGTGTATCTCTTTTCGTTAACAACTCCTTTTTAGGAAGCTCAGGGGACAATTTCTTTATCGAAGTAACACTATTGAAAATATGAAAATATTTATTTTAAGAAACACATGTACTATTTGTAGTCTGTTGTTGGATCTTCTTTTAAGCAAATTTTACCTGTATCAGAATATCCCGCTCTTCCATAATCTAAATATTACATTTTATTGTATTTAAAAATAATTGCTAAATATTTTCATGCTGTAGAGGACATAATAATGATATTAAAATATTGCATCATACCTATATATTATAATTAAGAATAAATAATGTGTTTAATTTTCATTAAGTACAAAACATAGTAATCATAACAAGAATATTAAATTACATTATTATTGTTACGAGTGCGGGTCTCGAATTAAAATGCCGTTGGAATTACTATAGAATTTATTAGAACTATACAAACGTATAACATAGGTATAAATATAACCGGACGCAATAAGTCCTTATGTAATGCACAATTAAATAACACGCGCAAAGTCCGTCACTATATCGCTTATCGAATGTACACGTCTTGCTTTGATCGTAATCGTCGCTTGACTGCCGATCTCTCCGTTCGGGCATCCCTTTATACTCAGCTTACAATATGTCACGACCGTGTAAGCGATGGATTCTTAGAACCACACCTGGACACTGCCTACCAGAGAGGTTTACAATACACAATAGGCGGCTTTTCTAATTACAAATATTAAACACAAAGAAAACAAAAGAAGTGCAAATGCGGACAGGTAATAAACTTGGGCTTTGTGGCCGGCAGGTGCGCATTCACATTTGTCGGCTTGCTTCGTGGAATTTTGGCTAAGTCGTAACATTTATATTAAACTAGCGTTATATATAAACCATCGGTGTAAAAATTTCAAATCGATGGTGAAAATCTCATAAAAATGCTTCGGGTGGTATAGGAGGAGTTAGCGAATATACAGACAATCAGACGCGGAAAGCGACTTGTTTTATACTATGTATAAAGAAGAACGGATAACCTGAATAAATTAAGAGGATAAAAAATCTGGTTAAAAACAGTAATTTGAGAACATTTATTAAATTGTGGGGTAAAAAGAAACCATAACTATGAGCGTTTCCCATAGTAAATTTTTGAGATTGTGCGTGCAAACCGGCGTGAGTGTATTTCATGCCCGTCTGGACTAGTGTGTGTGTACTTCCGTTGGTCAATCGTGCGCCTACGATAAGTAACTTATTTGGCTAAAGGAGGTTATATTCTGTAATTGTTTAGACCTAAACTTTACAGTTTCATGTTCAATTTACTACAATTACAAAGAAACTAAGTCAATGTAGTGTAGATAACTGCACAGAAAAACAAAGAAATATCGCAGCCAACCTGATTTGAAGTATCTAATACGTAATTAATGACATGTGGGCAGCATGACAACGTATTTGTTACTGAATTACAGAGATGGTTGTCTATATCGCGATTGCAGCGTCATATTTTTTACTGATCCGTCTATTCCACGGAATCGATGTGATTTATTGGGATAAAAGTATCCTAAGAATTGACTTAGGTTTATAAGTCAGCTCTGTATCGAGATTCATTCATATACGTTCATTAGTTTAAAAAAAAGATATGATCGCAGCACCACCTTTTTCACTATTTTCATCTATCCCACGGAAACCACGTCAAATATCGGGATAAAAAGTATCCTAAGCTACGCCCCGTGATATAAGTTAGCTCCGTTTCGAGATTTCATTTAAATCCGTTCAGTAGTTTATACGTGATGCTCTGACAGACTGAGACAAAATTTCTAAAACTTGCATTTTTGGAGTCTGCTGGTCCAAATTAGCTCCTCTGATATTTTTTCATATTTTTTAACGCAATGTACAAACTCGAACCATTTACAGATTTATTATAATATAGATTAAAAGGAAAATATAAAAATAGTTACTGTACTTCTCTTCTCCATTTTATAGATTGAGATCCCAGTCACCCTAGACCTATCTGATTTTAGGAAAGATGAAATTTTTAGGTACGGTAGATTACATAGTCTTAGAAACGAATGGATACTCGCTAAGCTGAAAACGGGGCCGTTTTTCAGATAGCAGATGTCAAAGGTGGAAAAAAACCATGATAACTTGCATCATTTTAGGAAGGCTAAATTTTATATATATTATCAAGTATAATATTTTAAACTCACTTGTATTTATACGCTTGCATAATGCTCTAATGCTCTTGTGCTTTCTCACACAGCGGAACTCTTAATGAGTCTGGGAAGATGTTTGGCCCGTCAAATTTGTCTGGCTCATTGGAAAATGTTTAAAATATTATACTTGATAATATATATAAAATTCAGCCTTCCTAAAACGACATAAGTTAGCATGGTTTTTTTCCACCTTTGATACCTGTTACCTGAAAAACGGCCCCGCTTTCAGCTTAGCGAGTATCCATTCCTTTCTAAGTTTATGTTAAACTGCCGATCCTAAAAATTACATCTTTCCTAAAATCACGTAAGTCTGGGGTGACTGGGATCTCAATCTATTACTTACGCCATGTTAATTTAGTCTCAAAGACAGAGTCATCTGTATTATTTGTTAACGTAGGCGACTATTACGCTAGCTAATTGGCATTAACGTACCGTAACTGTGCGATTGGCTTTACAAAATTTGACCAAATTTGATTTGACATTTAGATATACTTATAGAATTGATTTGGAGATAACCAAAATTTGAAAAAAATCTTACAACTAAAGCTAATATATTAAAATCTATCCATCCTATGTTTGTGGCGAAGAACTGCTTTTACCGGTAAAACCACTTGTTGTTTTCTTTATTTAAACTTCTTCAACTGTAATCTTAATGTTATGCAATAAAGTACCTACCTACATGTATTTTATTTCACTAAAAGTTAATTTCGTAAGGGACAGTCATACCTGCCGTTAATTTCTTTCTTTAATGCTTGTACTTGAAAATTTAAATATCTTTATTTTTTATTTTTGGGTATTATATGGTAGAAGTGGTAGAACATGTTCAACATTAACCATTCCGAAGCTTTCGGTGGTTGCTAGGGCTGATCATGGATGTCTTAACATTAATACATCCATGATCAGCCCTTTGAAAAGTCGAAACATAAATAAAAGTCATTCAGGAATGGTCTCTGAATTCGGAATTTTGACAATTTGCTTTTTTTATTTTATTGCAGGAATTCAGCAGACAGCAGACGGCCGGCCCACTTGATGGAAAGCGGTTACCATCGGCTTTGGACATTTGCAACACCAAAGGTGCTACAAATGCGCTGCTGCTCTCTTAGGGGAGACTGGAACCTGGTCACTAATGCCGGAACACAACTCAAGGTTGCTATGGCGACGTACTTTAGACCAGGGGTGGTAGCCATCCAGTCGGGCAAATGCCCTACCACCTGGCTGTGGGTTGTTTAGTCGCCCCCTACGACAGGCCGCCTGGCCGCAGGAAATTGTATTCTTTCTCCGTTCCTGTACGGACAAAAAAAAGCTTTCGATCATTCTAACCCCTCATTTATATAAGGTTGGGGAAAAAGTTTCTTCGCATTTTATATAAAAATTCAAAAGGTTTTTTTTATAAAGTTTATTTACATTTGACTAAAGTATGTAGGTGCCATTTTGTTGGATAACTTTTTGCCATCTGATAGGTAGGGACGTGATCCCATTGCTATAAAAATTTTGGCGCTTCTGATCAAAAAACTGCGACAAGTGGTTTTGGCAGTCTTCTCGTGATGTTAACCTGACACTGCCTAAGGAATTCTGCAGAGACCGAAACAGGTGAAAATCTGAAGGTGCAAGGTCAGGACTATACGGCGGATGCACTAACACCTCCCAGCCAAACTCTCCTAATTTTTGCTGAGTGGCTAAAGATGTGTGAGGTCTAGCGTTATCATGGTGAAAAACCACATCCCTTCTGTTGATTAATTCCGGCCGCTTTCTTTCAATTTTTTGCTTTAATCTCATCAGTTGTCCGCAGTACATGCAGTCCTGCCTGGCGGTAACAGCTCATAATGAATAATGCTCTTCTAATCCCACCATACACACAGCATCACCTTGTTGCGAGTTAACCCGCGTTTCGCCACAGTCTATGAAGCCTGACCGGCCTTTGACCACGATCTTTTTGGCACGTTCTTGTCGTACGTGATCCAATTTTCATCACCAGTTATCAGCTTCTTCAAAAATGGTTCAGTTTCATTACGTCGTAATAAAGAATCACAAATGAGTACACAGTTCATTAGGTTTCAGTTAGCTTTCAGTGTCATGAGGCACCCAAATATCGAGCTTTTTTGTGTACCCAGCTTTTTTCAAATGCGCCAAAACCGTTTTGTGGTCAATTCCCAGTTCCCCAGCTACATCGTAACTACTATTATGCCGATCTTGCTCCACTTTTTCAAAAATGACATCAATTTTGTCCGTAACAGGGCGACCAGAGCGACGTACATCTTTGATATCAAAATTTCCGGATTGAAAACGCTTAAACCAAATTTACGCTACTCTCACAGATACTGCATTAGGTCCATAAACATCACAAATTTTTTTGGCTGCTTGTGTTGCTTTTTTACCTTTTTTGTAATAAAATTTTAAAATGTATCGAATTTCTTCATTAGATTCACTCATTTTAACAATAAGAAAAACAAATGAACATCACACATTTTCCTAAATTGAATTTGGAATTGTCTTCTTTAAAATTAAAACTTTTTAATGATATCAAAACCAGCCAGATACAAATGGTATAGCCAAAGAGATCTTATTACAAGTTCATACATACTATATGCAAAAAGACTTTTTCCCCAACCTATTATTATGCCCAACTTTCACGACAGCAGGACAGCGGCGAGAACAATGGGCAACTCAAGTATCAAATGTTCAAATAAGCTACGTTTACATACTCGCGCTGCCCACTTTCTTCGTCACTTTCCTGCTTGCTACCGTGGAAATGGGCATAAACTAATTTACATAATTGTGTCAAGTGACAATGTCATAACCTAAGCTCCAGAGAGAGGTGAGAGGCCGGTGTCCGGCAGTTGTAAAGAGGGTTAAGGCCTTGGGGACCTAGGCCCTGATTCAAGAATGGTCTGATGACCTAAGGTCCCCAGTAGCAGGTAAAGAGACGGTGGAGGCGGTCCGCCCCCATCTATCTCGTTGGGTCTCGAGAAAGTTCGGGACTCTAACGTACAGGCTGACGCAGACACTTACCGGGCACGGGTGCTTTCGGTAAGTATCTGCACCAGGTAGCGGGGCGGGAACCGACCCCAGAATGTGCAGAGTGCGGCGCACCCTACAACACAGCGATCCATACGCTGGTGGAGTGCACCGCCCCCAAGAGGACCTAAGCGTCGTCAGCTAGAAAGTATTGTAGATCCTGTGTCCTCGCTCGAACATCTGATTGAAGCCAAGCCAAGTTGTCGAGCGAGGACGGATGGAGAGCGGTAACCTCCTTCAGTGAGGCTGTGATAGCCCTGAAGGAGGCCACGGAGAGGACCAGGAAGGAGGAAGCGTTCTCAGACCTTATCCGACGACGGCGGAGTGGCGGTTGGAGGCGTCACTTGGTGCACACCTCCTTCCTTGGTAAATCACAGGGGGTTGCAGGAACAGGGGGGGCGAACTTCCGCCCCTGTTCATAAAGCAGGGCACTTTGCCTCTCGGATCACCCAAGGCTGAGGATAGCGTCGCAAGAAAAGACATCCCCCTGGGTTATAAAAAAATGGGATTGGCAACTCCAAATTCAAAAAATTAGGATTTGAAGTTGGGAAAACCAGGACAATTCAGTTTAAAAACAGGACGCAGTAACAGAGTCGCAATAGTTAAATTAATAATTAATATGTAGTGAAAATAGGTTAAAGGAAATGCAAGTAATGATAACAATCATATTTTTTAATAATAACAGTATTTGAATAAAATTATACGAGTTGAAAGTTGCGTGGTTGCACCTAGTCTATACAGTTTGGCGGCGCGGTGGCGATGTCATATACAGACACCCTAAGAGGTAAGAGACAAGGACTATATTGATCTATTTATCGACATCGAGATGGTAGATCTGGAATCATTATCTTGAATACAGCTCTTAGGAGTGGCGCGATCGGTGTGATTCCACGCTCTCACTGAATATCGGCGTGAAATGATGAGTATCGAGCTAATCATATTTCGTGCGATGCGTGAGAGCTCCGATGACCCCTTTCCCTCTCCCGTCTTCCCGATCGCATCCCCTCTACCTATTCCTCCTGTCTGATCCCTCTATCTCACCCCCTATCCCATCCTAAAGGTTGGTAACGCGTTAGCTCCGCTCCTGGTGTTGCGAAAATCTATAGATGGTGACGGTAACCACTTTTCACCAGCTGGGTCGTCTGTCTGCCTGTTTGCTTGCTTCGCAATAAAATGAGAAATATACAAAATATTTGCAGGCATATTGCGAATTAGATTTGTCTATTACTTTTCCTTTAATGGACGGTTCTTGACAAGTACATAATCAAAAGCCCGGTGCCTAAATTACGTGCCTTACTATCGGTTGAATTTTGACATTACTTGTGTGGAGCTTGTGTCAAATATTAAACGATAGTAAGGCAAACGAACTGTGGGTAAGATATAGTAACCGGCCACAATATTGTTTACGATGGTGTAAATGGTAAATGATTTTGGGCATGTTTTCCCAAATCATTATTAGCAAGATTAATTTGTGAAAATTTTTAACTCACCGCAAGCCGTCATAAGAGATAGCAGCCGTGAGAGCTGTGAGTTTTAGTTTAAAGTGGTATAGTATTATAGTACGTACAGTGATGTTATGCGATTGGTTGTTGTATGCGCGCTCTATTTCGGTCGCTGTGGCGCACTCTGCGGCTAATCGTCGCGTCACGTGACGTGTGCCGGAAGGGCGGGGGGCGAAGGGTACGGGGTGCAGGCTGCGGACTCGGGCTTCGGAATGCAGTTACTGCAGCCCGATGCTTAATACTTACTACTATGCTGCCGATTTGTTCATCGCACCGTTCATTGCTTTAGCCGACTCTTTATTACAATGACATACAAAAATAATAGAAAGTATGTACCTATCTTAATGCAGAATAATAATAAATCTTATATGTATGTGCTATTGAGCTAAAATCGTATTGACCTTATTGTGGTGCGCTGTATCAATTTGGATCCTTTAACAAGAACATATTAAATTTAGCTTGGTAGCCTATTAGCGCGGTACTAAGTATCCTGGTTATAGAACATAACCTAATAGAAGATTTACGACATTGCCTTTGCTGAGAGCATATTGCAAAAATGCATAAATAACCCACTATGTATCTCCTACAACATGTTAATCTGCTTATATGTACAAAATAAGAGTTTCCGATCTACTGATATAAATCTTCGTCTAACGTAGTTTATTTTGATTAAACAGATGATGACATAACTTTTACAAGAATTTGATTTGCTTCGGACTACTAGCAATCTGTCAACAAATGAAGATTAAAATATAGCTAAATGTCTATTATTGACTTCAATACTCGTTCAATGTAGCGGTTGTAACTAAAGAGATGGTGCGCAGGTTGTGGATTTCGCGGGTGCACTGGTTTATGGGTTTCAGTATTATATATTAGTATACTGGGTTTCATTTATTATATACTCTACTTTTTGAATTCGTTTTTGCAATCAGTTTTGAAACGAGTAAATAGTATCTTTATTAAAATGGGATTAGGAATGTAAATAATTCATATTGTATCTTTATGTGCCGTGTTTGTAACATTTTCATAGTGTGGTTGAATTGGCCAATATTAGTGGTACTTTGTTTGAACCTAGTTTAAGTTAGGATGAAATTGTATAGTAAGTACAAAGCAGTAATTGCAGTGTGCGGATTGCAGGCGATTGCCTCCCCCTTCGCCCCCCTCCGCGCCGCCCCGCACTCGAACACCGTAAGTAAACAGTCTGGTGTTTATCCGCGTCTCGCTCGCACCGACCGCGTCGCGTCGTGCCTCTGAGGTGCACTCGCTGTTCCTATTATTTTCGTGACGGGTATTGCGCCGAAGCCGATTCCCGCATCCTCGCCCCCGAGACGCGAGGTCCGGTCTCGCGGCGGAGGCGGCGGCGACGGCCGTTCGCATCGCGCGCCAGTCCGCGCCCGAGGCCGACTGTCGCATAGGCCCGTGTGCCTACCAAACGCAAACACTCAGTGCCAGTAGCTCACGTTGATTTGTTCAAATTGAAAATGCGGCACGTTCCAAGTTTGTATCACGGCGGTTGACGTGCGGCGCCGGTCGTGCGGTTTCAAATTCATCTGAACCGTGACGTGTGACAGTGCTCGGATAGTGTATTGGCGTGCCCATGATACACGTGAATGTGGATGGAGTGCGGACTGGTATCGGAAGATGCATTTCAAAGAGTCGTTCGCGATGAGCGATCGACCGAACGAGCGCGGCCGCCGCAACTCCCGCTGCAAGGGTGGGTGTCAGTCTTCACTGACAGTCGCGGCCCGTCTGCGGCTCAGCGCTCCTCAGTCACACCACATCACCCACCACTATAGTCATAATACATAATACAGCATATGTACATACACGTCTTACACTTCCACCGTTACCGTGCAATAATTTTTGCCTCTATTAATATGCACACAAACATTAACTGCTTAATCATAACGTATTAAACAGTTGATTCTGATCGTATATCATTTAAGTGGTTTTGTTTAGTTGTTTACATTTTCTTTGTATGTGTCATACGATCAGCTGTTAAAATATTTTGTATGGTGATGTTATGAGCATAGTGGTACGTTAACGTTGTATTTACAGGAAAAGAGTTGCAATATTCTTTCTCCATTAGTACTTAAGAAACGTAATAAAAAAATTGTTTTCATTTTAGAAGTTTAATGTTAGACTTTGATTCTTATACGATTTGTTGTTAAATGTCGATTTACATATCACATGCATTGCGTACATCGACGATGTACGTTGACGTAGTTTAACTGCGTTACATTACTTTGGGCACGAGTAACATGCTGAATAGTTTATTGGGTTACACACATTACGGATGGAACTTTTATACACATATTATTAATGTGGTCATAACTTTTAAATATCGTTGATAGTCGTTCCTAATTCCTTAACACCTGGCTTTATGACCCGTTCCTATATCTAACCGTTCCTTACTATCGGTTGAACTTTGACCTAAGCTCCATACAAGTAATGTCAAAATTCAACCGATGGTAAGACAAATGAATGAATCCCTGTCCCTATCTATACTATAATAGATCTGTAAATGGTTCGAGTTTGTACAGTGCGTTCATTTTGGTCACTTTGGTCATTGTTGTCATTTATGCAGTTTACAGATAGACGGGGATAAATAAATAAAACTAATGCAATAGTAACTCGATCCGCTTGTCTGTTAAGCTTTCACGAAAAAAAAAACAACTTACAGACGAATTGAGAACCTCCTCCTTTTTGAAGTCGGTTAAAACTTCTAGGTGTACTAGATTGGTTTGCTGTAATTTTGTTTAAATGCATTTTTAATACTGAAAATGGACATAAATACTTTTATGCCGGGTGATGGGATAGTTTGCGATATAAAATGAAGTGAATCTTCCGAGGGCGAATAGCAGTAACATAAAAAATTAGTATAATGTAACCTGTAGTAACGCCTGCTCTTTAACCCTTTTACAGTTAAAGGGAAATTTTTTATAACACGCACTAGAGGTTGACCCGCGGAGCAGCCGCGGGGTAAACTCTAGTTCGGTATATATATAATTTTAATACTTTTCATCCCGGATAATCGTATAGATTTATGCAAAGGTTATCCCAGTACGAGGATCAGTTTTTTATTTTTATTTTGCCATTATAGTCTTTTTTGTTATTTTTCCTCATTTATGTGGTTTGCAGATCGATAGACGGGGGATAGATAAATAAAACTAGCACGGGTTGAAATAGAGGATGAAAGTTTGTATGGGACACCAATCATTTCTCAATTTGTTTATAGATATATAAAAAAATATAATCTATAAAAATGCGACAGTAACTCTTATCTGTCTGTTAAGCTTTCACGGAAAAACTATTTGAAGTACTGGTTTTTTTTTATTACTGGATTTTTAAACATATTAATTGTATAATGTTAATTGATGGGTAGACCTATTAAAGATGCTAAGTGAATTACAAAACGATTTTAGAACTGAACATAAAAGATGAACAAAAGATAAAGCCAGGAATATTAAAAGAATTATTATGTATGAAAGCCACATTTCTAAAGTAGAGTGGACATATATATAGCATTGGCATAATAAATACTTTTAATAAATGAATCTATATATATCTTGTTGTTTGTAGTTATATATTTTCATGATTTATCACTGATGACCAACTTGAAGATCTATGATATTTTGGCCCATATTTTATTGTGAATAGTTTATTCACAAAAAAAATCACATGGCCATGATGGTTCCAATAGTTACTCTTGAGACCTTGCATGAGTCTCCGTGAACTGAACTGGATTAAATATTCTTTTACGAATTTCAATAGTTAGCATTTAAGTATTTTATTAGTCAACTAAGACATGCCCGCTACTTCATCCATGCTTGACTTGAAATTTCTGCTACCGTAGCATTTAAAAAAGAACGTAAACTATCGTTTTAGTGAAAACTGTGTAGTAATATGCTAATTTTTATGCACCCGAACAACTACAAACCGCTCCGGAAGAATTCCCGCGGGAGTCGCGGGATAAAAAATATCAAACATTTTATTATATAAAATTTTGCTATCGATCAGTGAAAAAAAATCGTATTAGAATCCCTTTTTTTTTATCTGGACTTTTAAAATAATTCCCAGAATAATTGCCGCGGGATTTCCAGGCTAAAAAGTAGCGTAGATGTTCAGTCTAAAAATTTGCTGTCGATCAGCGAAAACCGCATCCAATTCGGCGTAGTAGTTTTTACGTGAATCCCGAACAAACAGACAAGAAATCTAAAAAAAAATGCATCGTGTTCTCCGTAGTTTGTATAGTCTATTCTAGTTAAAAAAATTATAGCTTTAATGTACAGACACGGCATATTGAAAATTTTATAATAATAGGTTGGGGAAAAAGTCTTTTCGCATACAGTATGTATGAACTTGTAATAAGATCTCTTTGGCTATACCATTTGTATCTGGCCGGTTTTGGTATCATTAAAAAGTTTTAATTTTAAAGAAGAATTCCAAATCCAAATTAGGAAAATGTGTGATTTTCATTTGTTTTTCTTATTGTTAAAATTAGTGAATCTAATGAAGAAATTCGATACATTTTAAAATTTTACTACAAAAAAGGTGAAAATGGAACACAAGCCGCGAAAAAATTTGTGATGTTTATGGACCTAATGCAGTATCTGTGAGAGTAGCGCAAATTTGGTTTAACCGTTTTCAATCCGGAAATTTTGATATCAAAGATGCACGTCGCTCTGGTCGCCCTGTTACGGACAAAATTGATGCCATTTTTGTAAAAGTGGAGGAAGATTGGCATATTAGTAGTTACGATGTAGCTGGAGAACTGGGAATTGACCACAAAATGGTTTTGGCGCATTTGAAAAAAGCTGGGTACACAAAAAAGCTCGATATTTGGGTGCCTCATGACACTGAAAGAAACCTAATGAACCTAATTCTTTATTACGACGTAATGAAACTGAACCATTTTTGAAGAAGCTGATAACTGGTGATGAAAAGTGTATCACGTACGACAAGAACGTGGGAAAAAGATCGTGGCCAAAGGCCGGTCAGGCTTCACAGACTGTGGCGAAACGCGGGTTAACTCGCAACAAGGTGATGCTGTGTGTATGGTGGGATTAGAAGAGCATTATTCATTATGAGCTGTTACCGCCAGGCAGGACTATCGGTTCTGAACTGTACTGCGAACAACTGATGAGATTAAAGCAAAAAGTTGAGAGAAAGCGGCCGGAATTAATCAACAGAAGGGGTGTGGTTTTTCACCATGATAACGCTAGACCTCACACATCTTTAGCCACTCAGCAAAAATTACGAGAGTTTGGCTGGGAGGTGTTAATGCATCCGCCGTATAGTCCTGACCTTGCACCTTCAGATTTTCACCTGTTTCGGTCTCTGCAGAATTCCTTAGGCAGTGTCAGGTTAACATCACGAGAGGACTGCCAAAACCACTTGTCGCAGTTTTTTGATCAGAAGCCCCGAAATTTTTATAGCAATGGGGTCACGTCCCTAACTACAAGATGGCAAAAAGTTATCCAACAAAATTGCACCTACATACTTTAGTCAAATGTAAATAAACTTTATAAAAAAACCTTTTGAATTGTTATATAAAATGCGAAGAAACTTTTTCCCCAACCTAATATTATAGATTATCTCATTGTGATGCTGGCCTACGTTCTACGCAATCTCAAATACTAGTCGGAAAATCGCCAATAAATAAACAGTAAGATATAGGAAACGGGTATAAAATCCTTAGCAATTAATCGAAACCGTAAAACGCGCACTAGTTAAAATAAGATTACCAGACTGAATTTACTTGATGATACTTCTTTCGCAACCGAAACACAACTGCCCCTAGGGCCCTACACTCTTCCAAGCGGCCTCATTTATTTGCACTACTATATCTGAATAGAAACGCCTACATTGTTAAGATGTCAAGAACAACAACAATAATTCCTTGATTGCCACTTGCGCACGAAATAATACAGCGGATTAAGTTGGTCAATCCGTCTAAACGTACGCACGTCGCAGGGTAAAAAAAATCCTTGCGATCGTCTTAATTAAAACAATGAAACATAAAAGGTGTATTCTATAAAGATTGTCATCCTGTAAAAGTAGACATGGTCTACTTACAGCTGTTAACATTTTCGACTTCGAAAATAGCTTTTGATAATTACAAAAAAAATATTACTCTTTGAAATGAGATAAAAACCTACTTCGCTTGATATCTTGCTCGATATTGCTCAAATTCTAAATTTTAGCTTTAAATTCGGAACCGTGTGTCAATGTTCAAAAAAATATTTTTCTAATATTTTTGCCACTATAAGAGTCCTATATTAATTAAATAATTAGGGTATGTTGAGTTTCAACTGTCTATGATGTTTATGTCTAGTCTTATATAGTCTTCAGTAATTTCTATGATTAGATTTAACAGACAGGCAAGTATAAGGTTCTCACTATCAACTTATAAAAGTGAAAGTGACGTTGTGTCAATTTTCGAATATTGTACATTCATTTTACCTTTTGTATGGCTTTGTGAATGAACAGTTTATTATAAAATTTTGTATTATACACATGTACTTATTCTCACAAGAATGAAAATATAATTATTTATGTTGTATTAATCCCGAAATTTTTAAGACATCCCGCGGGATATGAAATTAACTTTATATAAGCGAAGTCGAGTGGAAAGCCCTTACAAAATAGTTGTAGAATGTAGAAACAGACATGTTTACTTACGACAATATCGCTATTTTTGACTGATCAATTACATAAAAAGCAAACTATCCAGTACGTGGATTTGACAAGATTCATTTACTATTCTACATCTGTGTAAATTCAATGTTATTCCGTTTTATGCGAAGCAAGAAACTCCTGTTAAAGGCATCAAAATAAAATAACGAGGGAGTTACCCAAATCAATACTTACTTAGTTAGACACAATGTTAATACTTACGATCCACCCTATTTTAACTTTATCACCTTGACATTACTTGGTATGATTGTAAGGCTTCATCCACGTCTGTAGTACTTATCGTTTTGTCGATTCGATCTTCAAGTATAAATCGGGTCTATATCTTTACATCTTTGCATGTGATCGTTAATTTTTTTGCATTTATTATATAAGATCGACTAAACTGACATGATGTAGGTGCATTATGAAGCAGCATATTATACCCGCTATGTCCTAATGTGTACATACCGTACCGTCACAAATTAGTAGCACACACGTTTCATTCCACTAACATGGGTTCGAAACCTGGTCGAGGTGCATACAATTCATACATACATAATACAGGTATATATTATTACAATTTCCAATATAATTACTTGTACATCCCGAGAAAATCTACACATCGATATCATCGGTATTGTGTAATCCGCTTTGGACAAGCGAGCTGGTCTAATCTCCATTCCTCTAGAATAGGGAAGAGGCTTTAGCTCAACAGTGGAACCGTTGTAGCTTAACATTATTTTTAGGGTTCCGTAGCCATTTTGGCAATCATTATATTTATTTCAGTCATTTTAATATGCGTCGTCATGTCTCTAAATTTTCAGCTAAGAGACAATGAGGTTTATTGCAATACGTAGACTAGCTTATTTGAACATTCCTTGTGGTTCATGGACAAGAACTTGCTTAGTCTACGCTGCCGGGCTGTTGTCGATACCTCTACGTGTTTGAGTGAAAAGTAACTATTAAAAAAATGCCTTCGTGTGTACTAAGGTACTGTTCAAATCACTCAAGAAACTCAAATAAAACTCGAGGTTTAACTTTTTACCGGTAAGTTTGTTGTATTCTCAATAAAATATCTCATTTTAATTAAATTTTATCCATTTTAACTCGTCTCGACGCGTCATCACTACGGCCATGTTCAGGACTACAAACTGTGCTCTCTAAGCGATCTAACGCTGCATGTTTTAATAGTTTGGTTAGACGGCATAATTAGTGTTTTAGCGCTGGAGCAAATACACGAGTGAGTCCGCGACACGCTCGCCCCGCGCAGTCTTCCCCGCTTTCATCAAGTTCGAACTTTTTTGTTTTGAATACCTTCTCTACTACGTATAACTCAATGCTAAGAGATGGAAAATTCAGAAAAAAATCACGATGTCAAAAGTTACTTTTCGACGAAAATTGGTGTGTAACAGATCCCTCGACTAGTTTCTGAGATACTGTGTATTTTAGATTAAATTCTTTTTTAAGTTTTTATAATTAAATGATAAATGTGAAACACTTTTACGAAACCCTTCCATTATGGAGTGACTGCACTTGTCGATTTTATTATGTAATAATTAATATATAATATCAGAAATTTTGCTCAGTCTGCATTTTCAAACGTGACTTGTGTTACCTGATAGATAGCACTCCCCCTAACACGTCTTTTGTTCAAAAATAGTTTTTCATTGCTGATTCAGTATAATACAAGAGACTTCTATTAAAAGGGCCACCACTTCTTGAGATTCCTACTGTTATCGGCTTCTTCTTTCTTCCTGGACAAGAACACGAATCGTTTCGATTTAAATCTATTGTTTAT
This sequence comes from Dendrolimus houi, assembly GCA_039645545.1. Classification (NCBI taxonomy): domain Eukaryota; kingdom Metazoa; phylum Arthropoda; class Insecta; order Lepidoptera; family Lasiocampidae; genus Dendrolimus; species Dendrolimus houi. The sequence continues at coordinate 11,174,459 of CM077127.1, read as the reverse complement.
TTTCCACAATAAACAGGCGTCGAAATAGAATATAGCCAGTTTATTATTGAAACCCTCGGAGAAAACGAATAGCCGCTTCTCTGAAAGACTTAATTGCGATAGCGACGAAGTCTGTTTTTAGTTGTTTTATCTAATACACCAACCTACCCAATAATCAACAAAACTACTATACTCGTAGTACTAGATTAGTTTATCATTGTTGTTTGAGCGCAATACATGAAACCTTTACTAAAAGAATTACAGCTTGTTGAGATTTCTACTGTAAATCGGGTTCCTCTTTCTTTCTGAACAAGACTGCAAAATATTGTTTTTTCTGCCTGGAACAGGTATGAAAATAGAAAGTAAAAAGTTTCTTGTAACTGTTGGAGCGGAGGAATAGGCGTCACTCTGAAAGCGTTTCAATTTCGTTTGTTGGCAATTCTACTTCGTTTTTTTTCATTTAATTTACCCAAATTTCAACAAAACTGCCACTGTGTTAACAATAGTAGTCTAAAATATTTGACTTAATACTGTTCTTCTAGTTACATAGTCGTGGTAGCTTAGTGCCCACGTCTCCATAACTAACGTATGTCTCATTTCAATAACGTGTTCAAATTTTGGCCGAATGAATGCACCATTTAGATAGTTTTTGGGACCTAAACTGCATTGCAGTGTTACAATTACCACTATATGACTTTGAGAGAACACGTCACAAGAAAACCTGCATAATGAAATAACCGGTGTGTGAAAGTCGTCAATCCGCCTCGGGCAAGCATTGGTGGGTATTCCGTTCGTGCCCCTGAAAATGGGGAAGCATGTTCTCAGCAGTTGTTTGTTTAAATGTTGATTTTATTATTATTTTTTGTATTACATAATTGCGTAACGCCATACCTTGAAGCCCATAAATGTTCTACTGCTAGGCCTCCTCCTATTGTTAGGGGAACTGACGCTACGGTACTACTACGCTTCTCCAAGGCGAAATGGCGAGTTTCACAAATCGGTCATTTCGATGTTGCAGGTTTCATCACGATGTTTTATTTCACCGTCCGAACGTTGTAATTATAATGTTGGTGATAAGAGGCACATTAGGTAGAAAAACTGCCTAAACGGTTCCAACATCGTTCCCGGTCGGGATTTGAATCGACGTCACGTGAATGAGACGCAGATATATTTGTCGTTATGTTTCTACGACGTCGATGATGTCAGACATATAAATTATAACCTACAGTATTCTACTGAGATTGTGTTTTTTTCTTTATATAGAATCAAATCTAAATTTCGCTCTGTAAAATATTCATGGTAGATAAAGACACACCACCTACCTTAGTAGCCAGCTGTATACCGTTACGTCAGCCACCACAGACATAACATATTCCTCGTATGCATCCAACCGGATCGTGGGATGGGTTGTTAGAAAATAAGCGGCTTTTTAGAAACCTGTGACCTTCATCTTTGAATCAACAAAACTCGTTTGAAATGCTATAATGGACATGGTGTATGCGTGTAGTTTTTTTTTTAAATTTGTATTAAATGAAGAAAAATCAGTCACGTGTTCTACTTAGCAACGACATTCAAGTCCTAAGGGGTGTTGCGGTAGGCGGTGCGAGGGGGAGGGGAGTCGCAAAGGAGGTGAGATCATAGTGGCGAGTGGCCTGGGGAGGCGATCGATATGTACATTGAACATACATACGTATCTATCTATATAAATAACTGTACCTAACTTCTCTCATCTCGACTGTCTGCTCCAGATACTGCGCCAAAACCCCGCACCCCTCCCCCCTCTTACCATTTTTAAATTAAGGTGCCTTTGTTCAAGAATCTATAGTAACAATAGTCGAACCCATAATATTTCTGATCTGACACTACAAATAAAATCAGAAAGAATTAAAATATCCGATTATCTTTTTAGGTAATTTCTTTGAATGTTGTTTGAGTTCAAACTTGATTACATTATTATTTTTGTTTGTTTTGTGTCTTGTATGTATATAATAAAGATGACATATTGTAAAGATATGCACTGAGGAGTTTAAATACCATTAAATTTGAAATATTTGTAATAATTTGCTGGTTATAATTATATGGAGATTGATATAATTATAACCAGCAAATTATTATAAATATTTCACTTTAAAAAATCTTTATCTTTCATACTCAGTTTGAATGATTTGCTTAGAGCATAAAACAGAAATAGTACAGAAGACGGTGAAGATCGACCTTCACCCATCTGATAACCTGATGAAACATATTTTTTTATTAAATTATATTGATTTTGACACGCCTATGATAGCTTGCCAATCCAAAGTGCTCATGGCTATTTTTAATTAAATTAATTTTAATCATTTTTTTTATAGATATTGCTATAAAAATAGGTGTCATAAGAAAGATAATTTAATTACAAAAATAACAGTATAGGCTCACTTGCACAAAAACCGTTCATGGCATATGATTGCTATGCTTTGAAGTTTTAAAGTTAATTTCAACTTCTTATGATACAAATTTTTATTGGTTAACGGAACGGTGTATAGTTACCTATATTGACTTACCTGTTCATACTACTTGCCAGGCGTATTCTCCACGTTAAAAATTATGAGTCGAAACTAAATTTGTTATGAAAAAATAATTAAAAATAGCCATGAACACTTTTCAAATTCAAAAGTTTTTATTCAAAATAAGTTCCACTGGAGAACACTTTCTGAAGGTCATACATATAGGTTAAAATTTGATTTTTCTTCCTATTCTATGTACACCGCTTCGCAAAGTGTTATTGCTGTTAAAGAGAAGAAGCGGCAAGAAACTCCCCAGCAACACGTCTAGCTAAATATTTCGTTTGGCAAGCTAACATAGGCGTGTTTATAAATCAATATAATTTGATAAAAAATATGTCCCATCTGGTTATCGGATGAGTGAAGTCGATCTTCAGCGTCTCTTAGACTAAAAGTGTCATCGTAATGCTTTTTTAAACATTTAATTAAATGTTCTTTTGCAAATTATCTAAACAGTAGTAGGGGAGCCCAAGATGCTAAATGTGGAGTTACTCGAGCGTCGCGGGAGGGCCTTTTGAATTGTGAACATTAGATGCTAAAAAGAAGAAAAGGTTATATGATGTATGGCCCTTTCACTGGTGGCATGTACAGGTTTTCAAAAATGTTAAAAAAAGAGTTGCACAGAAATACTCAAGCGCGTCAGATATTAATAACGTATGCGCCCCGTGTGTTTCTGATAACGGAGAACTATTAATCTGCCGGTTTGCATGGTAGGGGTGGCCGAACGAAGGGATCGAAAATGGGGATTTCTGTTTATTCGAGCTCGTCAGATATTCAAAAGGGATGTTAACTAAAACCCAAAGGAACTCCTATTCAAAAGACAGACGATTTGGACCCAACCAAAAGTCCTGGCCGATTTTTGAAAATGCAAAAAAAACATAACATTGAAATACGCCAGCGCGTCAGATTAATATACAGACGGTTCAACTTGATGTCCTTGTTGTGCTGACCCATAATCTGACGGTTTGTTTTTTTTTAAATTGCTGAGTGTAACAAATACAATTAGCAGAAATAATAATAGGTTGGGGAAAAAGTCTTTTCGCATATAGTATGTATGAACTTGTAATAAGATCTCTTTGGCTATACCATTTGTATCTGGCTGGTTTTGGTATCATTAAAAAGTTTTAATTTTAAAGAAGACAATTCCAAATTCAAATTAGGAAAATGTGTGATTTTCATTTGTTTTTCTTATTGTTAAAATGAGTGAATCTAATGAAGAAATTCGATACATTTTAAAATTTTACTACAAAAAAGGTGAAAATGGAACACAAGCCGCGAAAAAAATTTGTGATGTTTATGGACCTAATGCAGTATCTGTGAGAGTAGCGCAAATTTGGTTTAAGCGTTTTCAATCCGGAAATTTTGATATCAAAGATGCACGTCGCTCTGGTCGCCCTGTTACGGACAAAATTGATGCCATTTTTGAAAAAGTGGAGCAAGATCGGCATATTAGTAGTTACGATGTAGCTGAAGAACTGGAAATTGACCACAAAACGGTTTTGGCGCATTTGAAAAAAGCGGGGTACACAAAAAAGCTCGATATTTGGATGCCTCATGAGCTCACTGAAAGAAACCTATTGAACCGTGTATTCATTTGTGATTCTTTATTACGACATAATGAAACCGAACCATTTTTGAAGAAGCTGATAACTGGTGATGAAAAGCGGATCACGTACGACAAGAACGTGCGAAAAAGATCGTGGTCAAAGGCCGGTCAGGCTTCACAGACTGTGGTGAAACCCGGGTTAACTCGCAACAAGGTGATGCTGTGTGTATAGTGGGATTGGAAGGGCATTATTCATTATGAGCTGTTACCGCCAGGCAGGACCATCGATTCTGAACTGTACTGCGAACAACTGATGAGATTAAAGCAAAAAATTGAGAGAAAGCGGTCGGAATTAATCAACTGAAGGGGTGTGTTTTTCACCATGATAACGCTAGACCTCACACATCTTTAGCCACTCAGCAAAAATTACGAGAGTTTGACTGGGAGGTGTTAATGCATCCGCCGTATAGTACTGACCTTGCACCTTCAGATTTTCACCTGTTTCGGTCTCAGCAGAATTCCTTAGGCAGTGTCAGGTTAACATCACGAGAGGACTGCCAAAACCACTTGTCGCAGTTTTATGATCAGAAGCCCCGAAATTTTTATAGCAATGGGATCACGTCCCTACCTACAAGATGGCAAAAAGTTATCCAACAAAATGGCAACTAGATACTTTAGTCAAATGGAAATAAACTTTATAAAAAAACCTTGTGAATTTTTATATAAAATACGAAGAAACTTTTTCCCCAACCTAATATAATATGTGTATTTAGAAGGAAATGGCGTAATAAAGAAAAAATACGAAAATATTTTTTTAAACTTTCATCATCAGTGAAATCATCTTCATAATAGAAGTCCGGTTCGATTTAGTCGTTTTCATCTACATCTTGTGTATCTGCAACAAGAAATGGTTATGATACTTAACAATCTTTTATTTATTTCATGATATTACAGTATTGAAAAAAAATATACCTGAATGTGGAGCATCTCCTAAAATATCAGGTGCTATGACAACATCTTCATACACTTCTAGTAGTTGATTACTAACGAACCAAGTCATCTCCAGTTTTCCATCCACATTTGTTATGGAAATACATAGTTCTCAGCAGCTGCACGCACCACACTTTATTGATGATTTTAACTACTTCGGCTTGTGGAAATCGGCATTTTATATTATTCCCGTGATACTTGAATGATTTCCTTCAAAATAAAAAAAAATTGACCGCGCTCGAGAATGTCCAGGTGACGTTTTTTTTTTCAATTTTGTGACTCTCCTATTTCCTTACGTCACGCGCAAATTGTCATATTATTGAAATGTACACTTTTCTGCATGTAATTAACTCACCTTGTCTTAATTTGACGCGCTTGGGTATTTTTAACGATCGTTTTTTTTACTATACTGATCTGCTGCCCTAAACGCAGGACCCTATATGAAGGGTTCATATATGGTGGGAGTACATAATAGGGTGCAAGGTTTCTCCCCCTATGTTATTCTGCCACGTTTGAGTAAATCCCAAAATCCCCGCTTGGCCTCCCCTACTACAGGATTTTGGTGGATTTCAGTGTTTTTCATATAGTTTGAATTTCGACTTCGTATCTGTGTACAACCTTATATTTTCCTAAATAGATTTTTTCGTGAGCGAGGTTTAACCCGTTGAACAATCCCTAATTGCCGGAGGACCACAGCCGTGTTTGGTCAGCTAGGCCATCGGACTTATCCGGAAGCATACCTAGACTTACTACCGACAGTTCCTTTATCTGCAACCCGGTGGACGATCCCCTGTGAGGATCGCAAAGAGGAAAAGGTTCTAAGGTCCGAACCGACTCCGAAAAAAAATTTTCGTGACCAAGTCCTATATAATTCGAGAGACAGGCTCTCTCCGCTTGCTCAGTCACGTAGGACGAATGGAAAATGAACGGATTGTGAAAAAGCATATTTGGGGCGCCTAGTCAGTCGGTGACCGGTTAACCGTCCTTAAATATCGTTGGAAAGATAAGAGTGGAACTCGAACTTAGCCAGCTTCTAGCATGCAATTGGCAAGTAACTGCTGACGACAGAGGAAAGTGGCGTGCTGTCGTTTCGAAGGCTTAAGACACACTTTGAGTCGTTGCGCCAACGGAGTTAGTTATTTTTTTTGATGATTTTTGTGACGCGATGTTTAATCTATATAAATTGTTTGCAGGTGCTGGCGTCAAAATGGAGCACTTCCAGGCGGCGCTAGATCCTCGCAAGCAAGAGCTGCTGGAAGCACGTTTTTTAGGCGCCAAGGTTTGTGAATATATTCGTATTATCTACGTAGAATTACTACTGGACTATTTCTAAATTAAAAATTGCACTTAGATATAACTTAGTATATAGTTTCAAATATGAATACGTAAAATAAGGTACCACAGATAAACAGTCTTTACTCAGTAGTAAACTTACATTCGATAAATATAGAAAGTAGTTGGTCGTAGGCGGACATAAATAGGTCTCGAAAGAGACGTTTGTTCACACTGAAATAGATATGCGCGTAGAGTGAGAATATTACAATAGATTCCTTCGAAATACGTGTAAAGAATTCGAAGCTAAATAACACATCCACCCATAATAAGATGTGAAAATTATCGCATATTTGGTTATTTCTTCTTTGCGTCTTGGGAATAAACCGATTATCATAACATTTGGTATATATGTACAATTGGTTGTTGATTTGGTTTATGCCTACAAAAATGGGGTTAAATATAGGACACTGTTTATCCTAGAGAATTAACTAGTTTCCATGGGATTCGGATCTTATGTTGACGCGATTGAATCCGTATGAAAAACCCTAGTCACTTATAATAATAATTTTAAACAATGTTGACAATTGATAAGTTTAATAAAAACTGTTTGAGTAAAACGAATATGTACTGTGTATTCAATATACTAAAAAAACATAGTTATTATAAGAAAAACATGCCTCATCAAACATTTAATTATGTTAAACAAATATTATCTTAATAACTTGGAGTTACCGGTAGTGATATTGCATTATACTGTGAACAATAAATCTAAATAATAAATAATTCATTTGAAACTTTTAGTATTAAGGGAATAGTGTGCAAAATTTCACGATAATTAGTTAATACGTCTTAGGCCGTGATCTTTATTACTAAACAAAGTTGCTTTCACGTTTAAAACTTTTAAATATATCAGTGCTACGATTAAATTAAATGAGTATTTATAGGTTAAAATTGAGTCCATTAGTCATAACACCAGGTCCCACAAAATAAATGCAATATATTCAGTTAAATATGTGTCATTTTCTATAGTCTACCATAATTCTAAAACAACTCGATAGATTATGATGTCGGTCACATTATTAGAAAATTTTCATTATCATTATAGTTTTGGGATAAAAATTATCCTAATATATTTATCCCCGGTTTCAAAATCACACAAATAAATACCAAATTGCGTGATAATGGGGGTTTTCAGCTTTGCTCACGTAAACTTTCAAATAACGCAGAAAAGTATAGAACTACGAAGTTATACGTATTTTACAACTTTTATAAAAGTATGGTTTTTCAGAGAGGTATACAGATTAAGATATTCTATATTGGCCCAGTAAACTACACTGCACAAAGCTCAATTTGTAATATAATAATTGTCTATAGTTCCGGGCACGGATCTTGAGCGGTCGACAAAATAAAAGGGAGATCGCATTGCGCACTCAGCGTAACCAATCTGATGCGATTTATCGACAAATGGATAACATTGTTTTTATCCCTTTACTTGAAAGCTGATACCTCACATTTCGAAAAAGATCCGAAATTATACTTGTCTAGATTGTTAAACTGTGGCCAAAGTCACTGCTCAAGAATCGTGCTGGGGATTATACTTAGATTTTTTTATTAATTTAGCGTCCAAAATATTTCTTCCTTAAAATGTTGACAAATCTGATGTGCTCTTTATCAAACTGGTCCTACGTATTGTATAAGAATGTATTTTTTTTTTATAGAATGTTAAATATTTCTGAAGAAAATAATTTTAGACGCGATTCTTTTTTTTACTTATTTGTCACAAAAAATCACTAAGTATCTATTTTTAATGATCAACCGTATTGAATCTATTTGGTTGAAAGCCACAGAACTGAAAGAACAGAAAGGTATTCAATTATATAAAATATGAATAATTCATGTTTATGTTTATATGAATCATTTTTGTTGATTCATTTAAATTGAAAGACTGAAATAAACCGTCTATCGGCTTATGGCCGGTTCCTATATCTTACTGTTCATTCACATGCCCTACCACGGGTTGAATTTTGACATTACTTGTATTGAGCTTATGTCAGATTTTAATCGATAGTAAGCCAAATGAACGATCGTTTAGGTACAGGAATCGGCCATTAAAAAGTGACAAGTACAATAGTATGTATTGGCGGGGTTCACAGAACGGTAATCTCGATATGCAGATTTCCTCGCGAAGTTTTCCTTTACCGTCATCACGTGATAATTGTAGTAACACATTAGGTCATAAAAATTGCGCAATGTGATTCATTATAAGTATGTAAAATTTTAATGGAAGCATCACTTTACAGGACATACCTAATTCACTTATTATTTTTCTACCTATTTAATAACGATTAAATATATTGCAGGAATGATTTTGCAATATAACATAGCATTCAGTTGGGTTATTCCCGATTCCCCGAATATATTTTTCTTAAATCAACCCATTTCTATTCCCGTTTCAACTCACGACAATATTTCAAATTTTCATGTCCAAATCAACCCATTTTAAAACTAGTATTAATAAATCAGAGATTTTGTATACGATCTTACCAAAAGTTATAGTTGAAAAATCTTAACACAGAAATTACACACTTGTTATGTGTTATGTAGTAATTTTTTATTCCGGGAATTTCGCGGGAATTCTGACAGTAGTTTAAAAGTTCTTAGGGCGCATAATAATAGCTTTTCCGACACAATTTTCATTAAACCGATGGCTTACTTACTACTTCTATTTCTTTTTAAAACGCTGCGATACTTTGTGTTTAGGGAATTCCGCGGGAATTTTCCGGGAATTGATTTAAAGTGGTAAGTAAGCATAAAACTTAGCTGAATCGCATACGACTACTAAAACAATAATTTATGTTTAAATGCTGCGGTACTTTGTATCCCGAGAATCCCATGGGATTTTTCTCTAGAGTGGTATAAATAAGTTTGCATAAAAATTACCTGATTTCGATACGATTTCCTTAGAACGATAGCTTAAGTTTTTTTCAAACAATCCGGTACTTAATATCCCGGGAATCCCGCGGGAATATTTGCGGGAGTAGTTTATAGTGATTATTATGCATAAAATTAGTGCTAATTCGGATCTGATTGGTACTAAAATAATAGTTTACGTTCTTTTTGAAATGCTTCGGCAGTTAATGTCCCAGGAATTCGGTGGGAATCTTCCCGGGAGTTGTTTAAAGTGGTTAAGGTGCATAAAAATTGGCTATTTTCGATACAATTTTTACGAATGACACTACGTTTTTTTTTAAATGCTGTAGTACATTATACCCCGGGTTCCAGATATTTTTTTGAAAAGTGGCTAAAAATGGCATAAAAATTGACCATGATACTCTTATTACAACATAGATTGGTACTACATAATATTTTGCATATCTGACTAATACCAAATCCTGTTTTTATATTTCCCAGGATTTCCTAACTTCGAAACCACTTTTTATATAGGATTAGCTTGCTACGACAGTTTCTATATTTATTAAAATCTTTAGTAGAACACTTGTAGTTGTGTATAACTTTAGTAACATTACTTATCTCTGGTATTAGAAGAATTTCCTGGATTCATGTATTTTCGCACTAAAAAATCCACTGCCCTGTTGGAAATAACCTTTGATTTTAAATATTGGCTAGAGTATTATAATATTTGTTACTTATTCAACGTGGACGAAGTTGCGGGCAGATGCTAGTTAAGTTTAAAAAATATTAAACAATGTTTTATTTTTATGCTATCCATACTTGATGGCCATTGTTTTTGCTTTGGGTTGAATTGGGAATAACATTAACTTGAGATAGGATAATTTTTTCTACCTACTTTTTATACCCACAAGTCTAAAATAATAATAATAATTCCGTTTTCGACCACTTACAAAATTCAATTCCGGTTTCTACCTAGTAAACTGAGTACAGACATCAGAAAAAGTAAAATTGATTGAAAAAATAATAAAGTCAAAAAGATTCTTATACACATTTTACAAAAAACTGAAAAGCACTCTTAGATTATAAAACATTATTACATAGTTCAAGTAATCAACGTTTGGTCATACAATTTTCAGAATTCACAACTTCGTCAAAATATCAAATTTAAACTATTAAAAAAACTTAGCTCAAATATGAATTTGAACAATAAAATTATAGAATTATTACAATCAAAATTACAAAATACAGATTCGTCGTAGTTCAAAATACTTAAGTAATCAATCACAGACTGAGGAACTATGAAGAAGCTTAATAAAAAAATATTTTCAACTGTTATTCAATACACTGGATGCATTTATTGCCTTTTGAATCATAATATTGACAACATAGTCTTAAAAAATTAAGTAAAATTATAATAACTTGATAGATGAGGTAACAATCGACGTTTAAAGTATTAACATCGCTTATAGTGTTTTTTAATTTAATATGTAAACGGAGCTAATTTCTCCAAACCTATGCAAATTTTGCCATAAAGTAAGCCCTTAAGAGCAGATTCAATTATTTTTTGTCTCTCTGCGGACCCTGGGCGTCGCGCGGAGCGAACGCTCCGATCTCAACCGGGATTTACCGCTCGGATGATGATAATGATGACTTCTTTTTCGTATATTTGTTGTATAGGGCGGCCACCAAGGGAAGATTGAGCCTGCTCCTTAATATTCTTTATTGATTTTTTTTATCAATAATTTGGCATAATTAGGTAGACAATTACTATTGTGATCACTTTTATTAACAATAACACTGTCGATAGTTTTTAAATTACCATAGCAAGTCGGTGCTTTGGTATATCTTCACTATGGATCGGTTCTTATTAAGTCTTCTGTTATAAAATTATCTTCCAACATACACTAAAACTTGGTTGTTTTTCTTTGACACAGTTAAATAAAAATTAGTTTCAAAGTTATAAATAACACTTGAATATTGCATTTTGACTGCACTGATAACAATAATTTAACAAAAATGCATTCTTGACTTGTAATACGTAATAATTAGCATAAAATGAACAAAAGGTTGGCCGATTAGCCGATTTTTACAAATATATCTATTATTTTTACTTTCTCCTTGACCCTATGAGACTGACAGAGATGGCGACATCTTTTGAAAACTTGTTTTTTCATAAATATCCAGTCATACGCATTTGCCGCTAAGAACTCGTTCGTGAAATAATATTGTGTAAATTTAAACATTTTAATATTATGAACATTTTAATATTATCTTGCAATAAATAAATATCTAAAAATAAATAATGTTTCCGACTGTACATTAAAACAATGAAAATTAGTAGTGGTTTAAAAATGGTAAGTTTTTAGGTAGAAAACAGAAAAAAATATTATATTTAATTTTGTAGGTTCAAAAAGGAATAGATTTTGAGTTGAAAGTGAAAAAAATATTTTTGGGTAATTAAAGTAGGTAGAAAACGGAAGCACCCAAAATAAGTCGTGGGTTGAGTTGAGAATAGATTGGGTTGATTTGGGTTTTTTTTATGTAGGATGAGTTTTCGTGGGTTAAATCGGGAACAACCCATTCAGTTATGTAGTAGGATGATTATTTAATACATGTATTAATGTAATAATTGTAATTTGTTTTCATCCCTGTTATGAAATGTATATACAATTGATAGTTGGTTCAACAAACAAACAAACGAAATCCTTTTTGAAAATGTAGTTTATTATGGACAGCATGAAATTAGAATACTGGACGCTATTGCTGTCGTGCAGGTAATATCATAGAAATCGACGACTAGTGGTTTTAATTGTTGTAAATGCAGACATTCGTTTTTATGTAAAGCTGCTGAGACTTGAATAAACAAATATCTTGCGTTGGTTTGCACCAACTGCACAAATGAGCGGATGGGTACATGTTGATATGCAGCGTGCAGATCACGTGATCTCTGATAATGTTAGCGACTTCAGTATAGGCAGACAGGCCCACCTGCCCCCCGGCCGCCGTGCCTGCCGCCCCGCTTTTCTTCGTAGCGCTACCATGTATTATGCTCACATCGTTGAGTTGGCCGAGCAAGTGAATTGTGGTAGATATTTAATTCCATTATGTGTCTCGTCTCCGTCCGCCCCCCTCCCGCGATCGTCACCCCTTATTCGTCCTATTGGCGCGTCACTTGGCCGCGCCAGGGCATCCGTTTTGTTCGTTGTTTTGTTATATTTGTTATTCAAATGATCAGTGTTTATATTGATCACGCTCAGTTCGTTGCTGACCGGAAAAATATGGATTAGGTAATTTGACTAATCCCAATACTTACTATTGACTTACAATTAAACATAAAATCAATTTACTACTACATTATTTTAACATCGTATCAACATCGGTCGCAACAATCGATATGTAGGAATTTTGATATGACAGTGCCTGAGTGTAATCGTTTCGTCATTGGACGACAACATGGCGGGCGTACATAAATAGACTCACGGTAAATGAACGTTTGTGTGACTTAAAGAGCTACAGATTGTCACTTTGTCCATCATTTAAAGATTGACAAACATTCAGATCAATATTTAATTGCCATTAATCATGAAATAAGATCTCTTTGAAGGTTGAGTTTGATGATTCATTTGTTCACAAGCCTAGAAATAAATAAGACAATGTTAATATAATTACTTTTTTAACGTTTCTTGTATAATGTACGTAATACATTTAGGTAATAGATGTTGTATGTTAGGTTAAAACGCAATAATATTTCATAGGGGTTAGTTTCTAATAGGCTGGTTTACATTGAGCGCATTGATCGCGTGTTTGCAGGTCAGCGCAAGGGAGATACTTATAGAAACTCGGCGGACGCCCGAATACAAGGCGGTGAGTCAATACTATATTAAATTTATTCAAATAAGGTTGTAGATACGCTCATAGTTCAGCTTTTAAGCTTGGCACAATCACATTTGGCGATAACGCAGGCCCCTCGCCTCAACGAATTGCATGGTGGCATACATTAATAATAACCTCATTGTCGAGTATCAAGCCGCGGCTAAAACGCCACTCACCTTGATATCGATTAAACGTTTGTTTTATCATTATTTTATTTTATAAATTATGTTTATTGATTTTTGTGTAAGGCTCTAAGGTAGGTGTTTAGAGCGTTTCAACTTAATCGTTATAAATATTCAAATTATCAAATAGGTTCGTAGATAATTTTTAATTGCTTGGAACAACGCGTATCAATGTTATGTGACGTTTATAAAAACATTCAATCAAGAACACACTATGTGAATGTTAAATGTTGGTGAGGATTATATACCTACTTTAATTCAGCGCGCGGTGTTCGCTGTTCACGTTACAACAACTCGCTCTGTAGTGTAAACAAATTTTTATAAATAGCCGCCTAAGAAAATAACTTCGTTTTCGTATCAAATACCGAAATTTGTGAATTAATTTTGTACTTTGCATTTAATATTTTGGCTATACTTAACAACTCGGTTGTATATACGGTCATAATATTTACCCCAATTATCATCGCAACAGGTCGAGGAGACATTCATTATAGGTAACTTTGAAGTTGATCAATCTATTTATACATATGTATTGTATTAATAAATACATACATTTTATGATTGGGGCTTTCTACGCGGCATTAATCGCTTAAATTTTCAATGTTTATGTGGCAAGAATTATTCTATTTTCCGGGAAAGATTCCATATTACTCTATATCTGAGATATTACGAAAGTTAGTTTCTTGACCACTGGTTTAATTTCCAAGACCGTAAAAATAGGAATAGACTACAAGTCGTGCGCTGAAGGTTTGCCGATGACAACCCCTCCCGCCTCCCATGACCGCTCTCTTTCACATTTATGTACATGTCATTGTGTTAGTCATTGATTCGTGACCTTCAGACATCTTTTTCTTAGATGCCCAGATATCGCTCTAGGGAGGGATACCGCGTGAATATTATACGCATAGCTAATTTTTATCGTAAAGTGACCTATTGTTTTACACCAAAATTGTTTAAATTTCTTCTAAATAGGAAGATATTTTGCCGTGAAACGTTTTAGATAGATGTGGTTAGTAAGCGAGTAGGGAAATAGCCGGCCTCGCAGCATGTAGGCAAGTCGGGGCCGCGGGGTCACCGACACGAGCGACGCGCCCCGCTCTTTGCTTCCTTCGATATCAATCGTAAAGTTCAAACGAAGTCCATGTTTCGCATTTTTCTGTATTTATCAAAATATAATTCTTTATTAACTTTGTTTCAAAGCGTAATAATTTTAAATATCAGTATTACCAGGGCTGCCCTTTTTTGTTTGTGAGCTTGTTTTGAAATATTTAAACAAGTTAATATTGCAGTACACATTACATTATATTTGCATCTGTTACTTTCGATGAGTATGTCATTTATCAGGACAATCGTTTGTAATTATTATTGCATGTCTATTATTGCATGAACTGTGGATTTTCCTTTGATGTTGTGTAAAAATCAGACTTTAGTATTAGAATTGACATATGTCAATATTTTATTTATTGTTTTGGCCACTTTCAATAACACTCACTCACTGCGGTATGTAATAAAAAATGTATTTATTTTGAAGGCGGTTGTCGCAGTGAAGTTGTTTTTTAAGTAGACAGAGTTAAACTAAATTTTGCTGCTCACAAATTAGGCGCGCGAATGTACGCACTGAGAGAAAGAGAAGTGGGCGCAACGCTGTTCACTATTCAGTCAGTCGGTTTGCACATTCGACGCGAAGGGAAATTATAACATGGCGTTCACGGCCTCGCCCCGCCTCAGCTACATTGTGCCGTCAAACCTCATTCCACCATTTGGCCGCCCGGTTCCGCAGTTATTTTTACACAGGCCGACCTTTCGCACCGGTCGTCACTGCACTCCAGCATTACTAGATTAATAAACGCGACGTCGCACTCACATCCAACTATTATTTTACAATTCACTTGGTCAACACAAACTCCTGGGATGACGTGTCGTCGATTCGATTCTTGAATATAAATGTTGTTTGGGTACAACAGATCGCAGTGGTATTACATTTTAATGGCATACGAGACGACTGCTCGCGCACGCTGCCGCGGAGGCAATGAACGCGGGGCGGCGCGGCAGGCGGCCCATCAGCTGAGCGTCACACCGCGACATTGCAAGGTCCGCTCGTATTGCTCCGCATGACCCACTACGCGGCACGCCGCCTACCGGCCGGTGTGGCGGCGGCGGCGCGGCCGCCTTTACCACATTCAGATCCCCATAAACTTTTGCTGTAGTAGCATTCTCATTTTATAATTTTTCTAAACTAGCCCCAGATCAAGATCGAAATTTTATAAAAATTATGTTACGAACAACTAGTGAAAGGCAACCGAGCGAATGGCACGCTGCGTAGATCTGTCGCCAGAGTTATTTTAATGTTGCCATTAATATTTTATTACAGTGTTAATCAATTTACTTATTCAGGATGAAATATTAAAGTGTAGAAATAGCAAAAAAAAACAAGCGCAGTTTTTATACTTCTTAGGGCTGCACAGACATGTCAGCAAAAATAAAATCCTTATAAAATCATTCCGTCTATGTAAGGATGTATGTCACATCCATTTTTTCTCTATAACTACTGTTTATATTTACACGTCGTTAAATAAATAATGCCCTAGTAACATTGTGGAAAAAATAAAAATTAGGGTTGGCTGTCATACCTGTAACCGATCGAGGGTTGAAATAGTTTTTTCAGTGTACAGAGACGTGTATAACATATTATTACACAAAATAGTTTTAAAAATTATAAAAGAAAAAATTCTTAACGACTTTTTGATTTAAATCAACAGGTGGCGGATAGTTTTTCCATCCCTCTAACTTTTCTACTAGCTACTATTGAATAGATAATTCAAAAACAATTCTAGAAGGTAGAATTTCAAAATATTTTCGACGAAAATCAGTTTTGACAAGAGTAGTTTTGTGATATGAAGTATTTTCGATTAAATTCTTTTTTGGAACCAGTAAAACCGGAACCGTATAAAGAAATAGTGGACATTGGTAGCATCTACGGACCCTCCAATATGCGTATTCGTAACGTACTCGGCTGATTTTTTAAATTCTAGGTCAACAGCTAGGACAATCTTGTATGTGTTAAGTTAGCGATTAGTAAATATCTAAAAAATAAAACACTAGTTTTAGTAAAATTACAAAAGTTCCAAACTTAGATTAACGTGTAAGTTTACCTACCCCGAAGAATATGCTTTGGTCTGTTTCTACATTTTCTCATTATTGTGACTAGTGTCAAAACCCGCTAAGAAAGGTGTCCTATATAAACTTACTTTAGATATTTGGTCTTAATTATGTTGGAATACTTTTTAGGCTCATTTTCACTTGAGGAAAAATGTAATGAAAAGTTAGCATCAATCCAATACCTACATACTTTATTATTCATATTCATCACCGAAACTAATCAGTTCTGTAATTGTAGGCACATCAATCTTCGTAACATACTTGCTGTAGATGTACAAAAAGATCTATGTCTATTTTCCTCCATACAAAATAAAATGTTACTGCTCTGATTAGATTAGTCTACAATCTTTTCACGTCTTTAATTAGTGCTACGCAACGTACAGGGGTCCAATTCTGATATTTCAATACCTTGGCATTGCAAAGATATTCGCAGTACGGTTCCATTGCGATAGTGTCAAAAATTCGTATTCTACTAAACCCATGATATCTTCTAGATAGTCAATGCAAAATAATCATAGAAAAACATTGGTATTACTAGCAGCAGAAATAGCGTTAGCCGAAATAAATATTGAAAAGCAAACAAAAATTTTAAACACTTTTCGCTTATAAATATTTATAAAGATAGAGTGGTGTGCCACGGACATGCCATTGCAATTAACAGAATACCCAAATAAGACAAACCTAAGATTGAAACGATAATGTCCAGAGATTTTAACGAAATCGGATACTAGTTCCTATTGTCTCCCCCATCCACAGGTATTTTGGGTCTCCCCTCTTAGATACCTATTTATTCACGCTTTTATGCTGTCTACTGTGTGACATTTTATCAAACATGTTAGGTATGTATGGAGATAATCTGTGAATTTTAGTATGTCTCGTCATTATAAAATAAAAAGCCTTTTTTATTTGATCCCTAACGAACATGTTATACAATAATATTTTAAAGAGACCTCGTCATTATAACACTAAATTTCTTTTCTTTTGTTTTTTATTGTGCTCTATTTGAATAAAAACTTTTCAATTTACTTCTGTTTCTATAAATTGGTAATAACCTAATTCCACGAACTTTAACTAGTGAAGTTACTAATACAAACGCACCGCTTGTATACTACTAGTAGATCAGTGTACCACCAAATACGAAAAAATACTGTTTGTATAGATAAAACCCACACAAGTAGGAAAACAGAATTAAAAGGAATTACATAGGTATTATACATTATGCACTTTATTTATTCGTTTCCAAGATTTATGGTCAATACCTCAGGATAAAAATTGTTGAACAACATTTTCATAACTAGACTTTATTAACGTGAAACAGTGTGTGGAAACTTTTGATATGGTAAATGAATTAGTTCATCTTGTGTTTTGAGTAATATGAAATGGGATGAATTTGTGTTATAGGTGTTAGGAGCGTTGTCGACACTAGAAGTAATCAATATTGCAATGCAAGCTCTGGTTTGAAACTCGCGGCGCCTCGTCGGCGCTGCACACTTGCGGCTAAAGTTGCGCCGACCCCTCCTCTCATCCTATCATGCCTCGCGCCCTACACACCCCTCGCACTAGAAAATTGGGTTAAACAGCACGCGCTGAACACCGTCCCGGAAGAGGGGATTTCGGGCTCTGTACAACTGCTTCTACAATAGATGCGGGACAGAGATGTCACACAGTATTGATTGTCTTACAGGTCTTTGCTGAAACGATCTAACTGACAAATACGCGTATTATTCTCAATTCAGACTAAATATCGATATGACTTGTTTGGTGACAAAATAAAATGGTGTTGACCTTGGCCATCAATCTAACGTTGTCTACCTGTCTACCTTATGAAATGTTTCTATTTTACCAAACTCTCGAAGCTTTAATTCGTAACTTTTACCATTTTTCGTCTGGTTAAACTGTCGTGGTGTCAGTCTTCTAATTACAGTTTGGATAGGGTGTGGTAACCCTGTAATTGTATGTGGTATATATACATTTACAGGGTTATCACCACCAGTATGTATGGTAGGTATGTGATATAGGTATTTTTGTGGTTTCTTATTATTCATTACTTTTGTTAGATGGTTATATAATCCTAAAATCCTTTAAATTCGAGCGGATCGCTTTCTTGAATATGACTTGAAACACGCTAATATGTATTGTTCAGTGATTAATTCACTTTATCGCTTTAGCCGTGAGCGTGTCCATGTACGTGTGTATATTATATACCTTCTTACGTAGGCTGCCAACACGTTAACTTTCCATTCGTCTAGAGCTATGTAGTCTGCTATAAATAGACGCGACAATAATCACAGTGCAAGCAAATCATTGGTCCATTTGCAAAATGGTTCAAGTTTTATGGTAACATATTCAATAGTCGTTACGTATTCAAATATTGATTAATAAAATGTTGCGAGTGCTTTCCTTCAGGACTATTTAAAATATTTCTTATGAGAAAGGTTTGCAATATTGAAATTAAAAGGTGAATCTTGTATTTCGTTAACATGATTTGAGAATCATGATCACGTGGTTGTCCTTTATTTTTCTTATCGCTAAAATCCAATCGAAATGCGTTATGTTCGCGAGCGACTTTTGTTGCTAGCTAATACAGGAGGTGGTCGTTGTGAACAGGAGGAGGGGGCAAGAGGCTCTGATGGGAGAACGTACAGCGGTAACGCCACAGCGATAATGGTTAATATAAGTTAATATACTTTATGTGTGTCGCTTTTTATAGAACCATTACACTTGTTGTTGACAAATCCAATACCATGCTACATGTTTAATTTACTGCATAGCTTATTTAAAATTTGATTATTAAAAAAATTGGCTTTGAACCATGAAGAACATTTGGTGTTGCGTTTTCTAGCTAGATATATAATAATTATGATTTCATAATCTTCTAAGGGCCTAAGAAGCCATGAGATAACATGTATCTCAGGCAAATAGTTTATTTCCAAAATCTTCGATTTATACTGAAGCAAAGATGTCTTAAATGATGTGCTTAGAAAATTATAATTTTCAATAATTATTTCGTGTAGCTTTTGGAGCTTCTCTGTAATATTTTCCATACACAGGTTGTTATATTTCTGAATTATCACAAATAGGTATGCATGATTAATAATTAATTATTACGTTTTTAATTAAACATCTATTTACTTAGTACATAGTAAATTTAAAGATAGGCATAGTTTCCATAATTATTAAGTATTTAGGATCTAGATACCCTATAAGGTTTTTGGTGTAAGTATTTTGGTTAAAATCAAATGACAGAAGTTACTTGTTCTGTTATCGTTCTATAGGTAGGTATGGTTACTTATTCCTGGTTGGTAGGCACGCAAGTTGTCAGGCGTGCTGCTTAGTTGAATAATGTGTATAATATATGAACGGATATACCTTAGACACATAATAGAGCTATGTGTGTTTATACATTGGTACATCGTGGCACAGACGCCTACGTAACACGTCCAGTAAGCAGTTTGCTGTGAGCCACGAGCGCCGATATCACATACCTACTCGTTCGCCGCGGTCGGTGGCAGGCAGCCCGCCACCCGCCGGTGCCACCTCATTGCGGGAATAATCGGTCAAGTCGATTTCGTATCACTATTCACTCGACTTCATATCGCCTCTGAATATTGAAAAAATACCTTTAAAACTTGGTAACTTGGAGCATACAAACGGTTTGCGTTCTCAGAATCTGTGCGAATATAAGAGTTGGACAACATCAATAACAAGCGCGATTGCAATTACGGGCTGTTGACCTGCCGCTTAGCCAATGCAATCGTACCGATGTTCATTTGAAACAGGTAGTTAGCAAAATCAGTCAGATTAACTAACTGTACATTTGCATTTCTGATGGTAAAAGATTGATATCAGCCAAATATTTTTATACTGGATAAATAAACAATAATATAATACTTTCGGCCTTGTATCCTTGTAAAATGGCGCCTCGCCCGTCGTTATTATTATTACATTCGGAGCAAACTTCGTGACGATCTCTACTCCTCCCCCCCCGCGCTCTCGTCGCGCCTCCCAGTGGATGCGTATCCGATTGTCGCGACTGGCGTTTCGTTTACAACTTGTCAAACTAGTTAGGTTATTTGGTTTACATGAAAATATTGAAATAAATATGATGGTAGTTATACCTGACACATAATTTGTGAGTTTATGTGGTATTGTTTGTTCAATTAGAGATCCGAGAAAACGTTATCTTCGGAAACAAGCTGGGCAAGTCATATGTAAAGACGCCATCTTTCTTTACAGATGTCAGCTGGGTCACAAATTCAGATGGCACCACAAACTACTGTCAACACGGGGCAACCACTACACAATCAGGACTCCAATATGAGCACAGGTAAATTGTGATTTTGTGCTGAAGTGATTAGTGAAATGAAAAGTGAATTGTGATCAGTGCTCCGTATGTGTACTTTCGTCTGCACGCGCCGGTTCACCAATCAAAGGTTAACCTTTGTCAAAAATTCGTAAGGGCCAAACTTAGTGAAAAACTGGCTTCAAATGAAAGATCGTGACGTCACATTGCCAATTATAATGCCGAATAGGGACTATGAGAGTGCCGTTTTTCTTCCCGAGGTTCACGACTATTGTGTGCCACAATGCATGATTATAAAAGTGGGGCTAAGATAAACTACGTCGGTCTACTGAGTTCTCTGCCTAAAAGTGAGTTGAGTACTCATCATTTTGTTATTCTAATGCTATGTTCACTTTTTATTTAAAAAAGCTAAAGATTCAAATATATTTTGATTCATAAATAAGTATTTTTATTAGTTGTAAATAAACAATAACTGAAGTAAAAATATTGATAGTAAGTAAAAATATTGAATGATCTAGACTTACACTTAATTAAATCAGTCATTAATGTACCTACCTCAGTAATCTAACCAGCTGACTAGATTTTTGTATTAAATGTATCTATGAATTTAATATGTATTTGCTCTTAAATATCATTGTTAACTAACTACTTTTCATTCTTGTGATTCTTTAGCTTTTGCTTTTAATTATAATACAAGCATCTTAATTATTGTTTAAAACTTGTGTTAATTTCAAAATTATATGGTATGTCAGAGCTTTTTATTTATCCTATCTTCTATCCAAGTAGATAAATAACACACATTTTGTGCATATATTTTTGTTTAGCTATAGTTTGTAGTATGAGTAATATTAATTAGCAGGCTTGTTAGTAATATTTAAAGGAACTATTATATCACAATTTATTTATTAGTATTATTTGTTATTTAAATTTTCTTGTCCTAGTAAATGCTGGGACTACTCATCAAAAATGAACCACTTTAATTTCAGTCCAGTATTTATCCCCTGTACATATTCAAATATATTAATGATTATCTGTTTACAAGAATTATTACAAAACTGCTATCAAATTTTAATCTAATATTTGTGTTGATTTAATTAGCTTAATATAATTATTATGTATAGAAAAATGTAGAAGGCATTAAATTTGAAGATTGAGAAACTAAACTGGAAATTAGACTTTGAGATTGATAGGAATGCATATGAATGAAATATCTAGTAACTTAATTCAAATTGCCAACAAATTCAGAATGAACTAGTACTTCATTATACAAATGAGTTGGAAAAATCAGAAATTTTTCAATATTATTCTTTAATCATTTCAATTTAGAGGGTAATACAAGAGGTCACTGTTTACTCATAAAACTCGATTTTATAAACTATAAGTTAATGTTCTCTTACTGTAATATTTGTTTCCAATGTATTATAAACAGTTATCTGTCTATTTATCTAATTGATTATTTTATCGGTTCCAGGGTCATCTCATAGTGATAAAGAAGTAGACGCTTTAACTCCCGAAAAGTCAGCAGCCATGCGAGGCTCAACTGTTGGTCCTGGAGCAGTCCTGGTGCCACCTAGTGGTGCCACTCCTACCATAGCTATGCCAGAAAGAAAGAGGAAACGGAAAGGTAAATAAAACATTTTTTGGTTATTAATTTAATTTTGAAATAATAAGGTAAACAAAGATAGGCAAATCCAAAATTATAAGATATCACAAGAAAGTCTCAGGGCTGATGTTGATGAAACCTAAACAAAATTGTATAGACAAATTATTATAAGATAAGTGTAAAATTCATCTTTTAACATATTATGTAATTTTAAATTTAAACTGTTTAAACCTTAACTGTTAAAATTGTTAAATACTATGGACACAGATATCCATAGCAGTAATAATATAATTATACTCTAGAGGTTTTCTATGCTATTTATAAATTAAGTTGTAAATGATCTTCTGTGGTTTGGTATTATAAATAAAAAAAAGTTGTTACTATGGTTGTCTTTAAAGATGCGATATGTACATGGAACCTAATTATTTATTATAAGTGATTTAATTTTAAATTTCGAAGGTATAATTATACAGGTATATTGATTGTTATGGTTTCAGGAGAAGAAGGCGTGGGTGGCGGTGGGGGCAGCGGAGGTAAACTAAGACAGAATTCAGCAGACAAAAACATTAGGGAATATTTCTCCAAACATCCTTCCTCGAGTCCTGTGAGGCACGCTGGTGCCAAATCACCTTCGCCGCAAGGCGCTAGTTACCCTATGGTAAGTATTTACTGATTTTATTATGACAAAGACTGGTTGAAACCACAAAAGTGTAATTGAATTTTAAAACTGCTCCAATAAGTATTCTACTTTCAATAAAGGATGTAAAACATCATGCTAAGTGGAGAAGAAAAAGTGGGAAAGTGTTTCTCAGACTCTAAAGCACATGCTTCAGACAAAAACAGCATTAATAAATGTTAGGATGATGATACTTGATTTAATACTAATGATGGATATATAGGTGAATTTTTCAAGTGGGCGTTCAGGGCCAAATCCTAAACTGCTACATAGCAAAAAATATTCAAAGAAGTCTGGAGGCCGATTTTGATGAAAACTAAAGTGGTATCGTTAGATTTTTGAAAAATCAATTGCCCTTCTCAGAAATCGATTTGGCAGATTTTGTAGAAATAAACGTACCTGTATTATTATACCAAAGCATATGTAGCTTGTAACAATCAATTTCTGTGAAGGAATGTCAAATAAGCTTTAGAAAATTTTGTTCAACTGTGAATATAAAAGTTATCAATAGGAAAAATAATATTTGTCTTAAACTGAAAATTTATTATTGTTCTTAATATTGAAAAGGTATTTGTTTGTATGCAGTACCCACCGTCACCTTCATCGTTATTGCCTTCGGGGGCCGATTTTTTACGGTCGGCGTCTCAACAACGACCTCATACTTCAGTTAAACAGGTGTGTCTTATAAGAATTTATCTTAAGAATTATGTCCCTTGCATTGTAACCTACTGTTGTCAGAAACAAGCTGTATAAAATAAACCATTAATCAAAACATACTGCGACATTTCAAAATTTAGAAGAAAATTTGATTTCCATACTTTATTACTCTCCAAAATAAACAATTACAAAAATGTGCATTTACAATATTTTTTGGGGAAATCAGTGGTCTTAACACTACTTTCTGATGTGATTTCTTTCAGATAACCTAAGTTAAAGCTTATTCTTAGTTGACGAAACATTATCTGTATAGCAAATGTAGGCTACAAATTAATGTCTTATTTCAGCAGAACAGTCATTACACCTATTGATCCTTTTCAAGGCGAATTATGTGAAGAGTTTCTCACATAAATATATTTTCTGGTGTGCAGGTTATATCACGGTTTTTTCTCCACCATAATGTAGTAATTTGACCAATATACACATTAGATAAGGAAAACTCGTAAGTGGTGCATTCTCTCAGCCAGAATTTAAACCCACATCACTGGATGAGAAGTAAATAACCTATGAAATGGCTAAGGCTCTTTTAATTATTGTTCATCAGTTTTTTCATTTCTACACCACAATTTATTGTTCTTTTCTTAATTCAGTCAAATTATTCTGTAAAATAGTTTTCATATTGTTTAATACTTGATTGCCTTTTTAGGTTCAAACAGAACTAACATGTCAAAGGATACAAGAGTTGGAAACTCAGGCGTCTTCTGATTTAGAACAAAGAAATAATAAAATAGAAGAATTAACAAGGACTAATGAAGAATTAAAACATAGAGTGCAAGAACAGAGCAAGGTTTGCAATTATTTATATTTAGTGTTTCAGATTTTCATTAAGCAATAAATAAAATTATGAAGGTGTGTGAAATAAAAATAATTAGTGTATTGGTATAGAAAGAAAAGCAATAAGTGCTTGAAATAGATCAGTCACAGTTGTATCCAAGACATAAAAAGCATCACTAAATTGATAATATTAAAAAAGTATAAAGAATAACAATGGCAGATGAAGTATTTTATTTTGAAAAAAATTTGCGAACCCAAAACTAACCCTTTTTATATGAGATAATATATTAAAAAAAAACTACAATTAGTGTAGCGCTACACCAGACTATGTAAGATATCTCCAGATTAGCTCTAGAAAAATAAGGTTGTGTGCTACCTAATTTTGTATTATAACCTGATGCCTAACAGCAGCCATAAGATTAGTATGGAATATTATCTGAATTGTCAAATAGAAAATAATTGGTAATATTTGAATCTACTTAGGGGCCATTCACAAATTACGTCACGAATTTCATGGTTTTTTTTTACCTCTCCCCTGTCTTTGTCACAGTTGGTCACATTCGTGAGACTCCTCCCCCCCTAGTGTGACATCACATATTTTGCAATTATACATCAAGAAATTATTAAATTAAAATTTCAATTCTGTTATTGTTTTATTTTCATTTAAATTATTTTTTAATAATTTGAACACTGCTCATACAGATAGAGTTGGAAATATTTTGAAGTTTTTTGTTAATAGATCACACAAGCTTCATCAATATATTAGATTTTGAAAAGTGACATTGCGAAACTTAGGGCCCCTCCCATCCCTTGTCACACAATGTCACACTTCTTAAACTCTAACATTTGATGTAATTGTCGGTAGATGACAGATTTCTGTGACTAGGCTCACTTGGTATTGAAACTTACTACAATGTAGATAACATTTAAATAGATTGTCAATATTCAATTTTTAAATTAAGATTGATAATGTCCGAGTTATTTTCTTGTTAATGACTCCTTGCTTGCTTGTTAATATCTTAAATGTATGGTGGTTATTGATTTTATTAACGTTATCCCCAAACCATTACAACGCTAACCCTGTTCAGTTTCAAATAAAAAAGTTTTTTGTGTTTTCTTATCTTATTGTGCTAATTACAAGTAATCAATACTAGTTTTCGTCGGTTTTATTTGAATTCTTTAATAAATTTTCAAATTTTTAAAGTCACACTATATGAACACTGTTTTGAAACGTGTTTAACTAGCATTTGCCCGCAACTTCATCCACATTGAACAGCTAACAAAGGTTAAAGTTTGTGACTATTTATAGTCAAAAGTTATCCAGAGCAGAGTCAGTGGATCTTTTAGTATGGAAATATATGGATTAGTAGTTAGTAATGGTAAATAAAATTATAAAGGTACATAATTGACGAGAATTAACAACGTTCGTTCGTTCCTTCCTTCCTGATACAAAGTACACAACACGTCAAATTATATCATGTTGTACGTACATATATAGTCCAAAGTGGGATACTAAAATATTGAATTTTATAATTTGATAATGTTTTATGCAACATCGGAAATTCCTATAAAAACCCAGGTTAACTAATGTTAAAGGCATACACAACTACAACTGTTTTACTAAGATCTTTAATAATCATACAAACTGTTACATCAAGCAAGTCCCAAAAATCATGTGGATTCAAAGTTAGGAAATCCCGGGAAACATAAAAAGTGCTTCCTGGTCAAGCATATAAATTGATCTTTCTGTAGTACCAAGCTAAGTCGTAATAAGAGTAACATAGCCAATTTTCATGCTATTTTAGCCGTGCGATCCATTGTCAAAAAAGAATCCGAGTTTAAAAAAGAACGCAAGCTGTTGTTTTAGTATAAATTATATCGAAATTGGCTAATTTTATGCACCCTAAGCATTTTAAGCCACTCCCGGGAAAATTCCCGTGGAATTCCCGGGACACAAAGTACCGCAGCATTTGAAAAAGTACATAAACTATTGTTCTACTAAAATTGTATCCAAATCAACTAATTCTTATGCACATAAACCTCTTTAAACCGGGAGTGTCTGGGAAAATTCCCGGGACACAAAGTATTGCGGAATTTAAAAAGGATGTATCCTTTTGTTTTAGTGAAAACTGTGTCGGAATAAGTTAATTTTTATGCACTCGAACAACTTCAAACTACTAACGGGAACATTCCCGCGAGATTCCCGGGATAAAAAGTATCGCACATTTTATTACGCAAAATTTGTTATCGATCAGTCAAAAAGTGGCGTTGGAATACGATTTTTTTTTAATCTGTACGCTTATAATCATTCCCAGAGAAATTCTCGCGGTATAAAAAGTACCCCAGATTTTAAGGCCAAGTATTTGCTATCGATCAGCAAAAACTGCATTGAAATGGGCCCAGTAGTGTTTTCGTGAATCCCATACAAATAGACAAAGAGAAAGAAATATAAGATATTGCATTGTGTTCTTCATCGTCTATTACAGTTGTTTTTTTCTAAATAGTTTAAACATACAGACACCGGCATTTTTAGGATTTTATATAGATATTGAATAAACTCCTTTCATGCTCTCGTTAATTTGAAACAGGTAATAGAGCAACACAAATCACACATTAACAAGTGTATAGAAGTGGTTAAGAAGCTATTAAATGAGAAGAGCACGATCGAGAAGAAGGAAGCGCGGCAGCGGTGTATGCAGAACAGGCTCAGGCTTGGTCAGTTCGTCACGCAGCGCGTCGGCGCCACTTTCCAGGAGAACTGGACCGACGGATATGCCTTCCAGGAGCTCAGCAGGTAGTAGATTTAAATACAAATTTTAATGATTTCATAGACAAATTGTAAAACTGAACCTTTTTACTGGTTAATTAATAAAAAAAGATATTTCTATGGAAAGGTTGATAGCAGCACATAGTGCTGTCAAATTACATTGACAGATAGATTTAGATATAAGGGAGTATCGAAGTAAACAATTTGAAACCCCTTCACACATAGGCATCACATCGCCTATCGATGTTACTAGGCAGCACAATAATTAGACGCTCATTTGGTCCTGCTTCTTTTTGTTATTTCACTTACAATTAATAATACAATTGTATAATATTTTGTATCAGTATACATATTATTATATTATGCATTGTAAGTGAAATAACAAAAAGGAGCAGGACCAAATGAGTGTATAGTTGTGTGCTGCCTAGTAACAGTGATAGTCCAATCTTAAAACTTTAGTTATAACTGTATATCTAAAGTTTTAAGATTAATCAAGTTTTTAAATGTGAGTCTGTTTAGTTAATTATAATGTTCCTATATGAAACTATACAAGGTGTTTCCAGAAAGTAATGCAATTACCTTTGTGCTGGTACTTAATGTGGTTGCGGAGCTTTCTGATCAGTTGAATTAGGTGGGGGAGAGGACGTAATCAAGCTTAATGGTGATTACCTTTTCTAGTCCACTGCAGTTAGTGATATATGATCATTATCTCTGTGCACCCCTGATTAGTGTCTGTCAAAAAATAAGCTTCACCTAACTATCCTCCACGTCACACTGCACGTGCATGTCTGCACATCAGTGAGTACCTGACGAAATAATACATGGCAGTGCTCACACAGCCCCCCCACAGACATGGTACCAACGAACTCATTTTTTTTGAGAATCTAGACCACCCTGAATGGAATCTGTTTTGGATCGATTGAATCCTTCTAAGGCGCCGCAGTGAGGGTCCTTGCAGGGGTCCCCGATGAAAGCTTTCTAGAATATGTATTGTGCCAGAGCCACAAAAAATTTACGCCAAAGGAAATTGCCATGAAGAATATTAAACATTTGTGATGATATATATATACAATACATTTATTAGTTGAAATAAAATTGCATTTAGACTTTAATAGAGACCCAGCCATTGAATATTATCCAATTGAAGGGTGTATGCTATTATGTGAGGTGTTACGTTACGTATTCGTGTGTAGGCGGCAGGAGGAGATAACGGCAGAAAAAGAGGAGATAGATCGTCAGAAGAAGATGCTGATGAAGAAGCGGCCGGCGAGCAGCGAGGGCGGAGGCGGGCGGGGCAAGCGGGCGCCGCCGCCGACCCCGCCGCCCACCGCCCTGCACAACGGCACCGACGCCCCCACCTTCCTCAAGCCCGACCCCCTGCCCAGCATGACCTCGCAGGAGTACTACGAGGCCGACGAGATCCTTAAGGTATACATATGTAGGATAACACATAATTGCACCAAAACCAAAATAAAAATTTATAATTCCGATCTACAGTTTTGGTTCAAGCAGAAAATTGCAGACCGATTTCCGACATGTAAATAATCTATATTGAACTTCATTTGCAAGCGCAACTGGCAGTGTAACTGGCTAGGTACTTTTAACTCTGTTCCGCTTACACTATTTGTATACTATCACACACTGCTAAATTGGTATACTGCATATGTACATCGGGAGGAATTATAGGTTGTGTAAAACTTTATAATACTTTCTTAGTATATTCCCGGACACAGTTCTTGAGCGATGATCTTGGTCTGTGCAGAAGTGAAATTTTGGATCTTTTTCGAAGTATGAGGCATGACGCAAATGCGAAGTAAGGCTTACTGTTCCGATCACGAAATTTGACGCAACAGGTTTAACGGGACGTATTAGACATGATTTGCCATCTGTCCTAGACTTCAGAGATGCCTAAAAAATCTTTTAGATATAACATAGAATATTGCTCTGCAGTTTTATATTTGTTATAAGGGCCGATTTTTCAATCGCCAGATAAAAGTTATTCTAAAATGTCTGTTGTATGAATGAAATAGTTGAATAACTTCACTTTTTAATTCAATCTGGTTATAATTTATTGAACTGATAACTTTTATCTGATGATTGATAAATCTGAGTAAAAATTAATAATAATAATTAGTTAGAAACTTATTGTTTTATGAAATGTGATTTACAAAAACTAAAATTTCTCTGAGGATAGAAGGGTTAAAAGTTACAGCCCTGTTTTTGATTCTTATTCTATTTAACTATACCATGGTCTATATAATTCTCATCCATATAGACCCAGTAGTTTATGGAAAAAATTACTGGCACATACAAAGATATATATGTATATCTGTGTATATAAGTATATAGTAGTTTATTTATATTTTACTTTTAATAGTATTTGATTGTGATTATATTAATTTTATTTTGGTTTAGCACACCACCAAAAATCATATATTTAAATTTCTTTTAAAATGTCATTAGACACTGGGTTGCCTGGAAGAGATCACTATAAGCGATAAGCCCGCCCATTGTTGTAATGCAAATGTATCCATATCAATTCTCTAGATTTAAGTTTATGGTGAACAATAAAAAGTTTTCATTCTTTCATTCAAAGATATATATATATATATAGATGGATAGACAGACGGACATGACAATTTATAAGGATTTTATTACTCCCAGAATGGCTATGGACCCTTAAAAAAATACAAATTAACTTGTGGATGACGGACTGAAAAAATGTTAATGTATCCAACCAATATTCTCGATTAGATTACACCCTCTAAGACGAAACCACCACAAATTTGTTGCCGAACTGTTACACACAGTTAATTGGGAAGCACCACAAATTTGTGGTCAAATACAGATAATTGAAACGAACTTTGATCTGATGCTCTCTTCCTCTAACTACATAGAATTTGTATTAGAATAAAAGAGACAATATAATTCTCTTGGTTTTGGCGCGGAAATTTGATATGGCAGCTTTTGGAAAAAATAATGTTTTTGGTCCCCATTTGAGGGTTAAATTATAACAATAATAATTATTCAAATTATTTTAAACTACATAGATATTACAAACTGTTAATTCTAATAGTACAAATTATTTTGTGTATCTTGTTATTTTTATAACAATATAAAATGATATAATTTTATTTTAAAAACAGTGTAGATTGTACTAATTAATTTTTTGATGAATATTTTATTATATAACACAAAACAGAAAACATGTTGTCTGTAGAGCTTAAAACAGTATTTTTTAGCTAATAATAAGTTTATTAATATTCTATTTCAGTTAAGACAAAGTGCATTGAAAAAGGAAGATGCAGATTTGCAGCTAGAAATGGAAAAATTAGAAAGGGAAAGGAATCTTCACATTCGGGAACTAAAGCGGATACACAATGAGGACCAGAGCAGATTTTCACAGCATCCTGTTCTATCTGAAAGGTGAGCAAAAAATCAGGTTTTGTTTTGCTAAAAACTTGCTAATACAAATAACTACCAAAGTTTTATTATAAAATTTGATAATTACTATAAAAAGTATTGATCAAATAGGTGTGAAAGCTTAATTTCAATATCAATACAATTTTTTCAGCTTTATTATGTTTTAAATAGTGTTCCGTATCTAGTTGAAGTGAAACTGTTATATAGACGGGGGGGGTATTAGGATTTTTTTCTGTCACGAAAAAGCGTTACGGCCCCATGGAGGGGGTAGAAGGTATATCGCGTGGTGAGAGGCGGCATAATTTTAGAGTAGACTATCGATGTTTTTTTGGTTCCGGATTGAATTCAGTATTTTTGTTTGATAAAATAAAATATGATTAATTAAAAAATGCATTCATTAAAATGTACCTTACCTAACCCAAATCATAAATTGCCTTAAACCTGCGAATAATCGAAATGTGTGCTGGGACACATAGTAGAAGTGAAACTTCAATGGACAAGTGGAAAAACGAATCGCAATGGACAAGTGGAATATAGAAGTTTAGCCAAATTGGTCCACTAGTTTTTGCCGTAAAAGCATTACAAACAGACCGAGAGACATACAGAATTACTTTCGCATTTATAATATTAATAGGGATAACAGCCCATGAACGTCCCACTCCTGGACTCGGGCCTTCCCCTATACGCAGGGATGGACAATATACTCGCCACGCTTGTCAAAGGCGGCTTGGCAAGTTTGACATATCGGTTATCACGATGTGCAGGTTTCATTACGATGTTATCCTTCATCATTGTTAGCAGTTAGCACATGGTAATTGCGACATTATGTACGTTAGGCCAAAAAACTGCCTAAGTGGTGCGTGTGTTCCGGCCCGGACTCGAAGCCACGCCCTTTGAGTTTCGGGCGCGTGCGCTATAGCCATTACACTACCACGAGTTTTTAAGTCGGTACACGGTAATTAAATGACTACTTGGCAATGTCTTTCTTGCAACGATTTTAGATTGGCTGTTTAGCTCACTAGACACTGCTATCGCGAATTTAATTCTTTTATTATGGTCAATTAAAGAAATGATAATCCCCTTAGTAATGAACTTTCCGTTAATTACGTTAAGCTTGGTGTTACTGGCATCGCCGGCGACTATGCAAACCCCGGGAGTGAATGTAGCCCTAGGAGACCTCGTCTGCCAGGGCTTGCAGAGTAGCTTCCACTTACCCGTAGCCTTGGAAGGAAGGAACCAGAGGGTTTTTAGTGGGTATCCCTGACTCCAGAGGCAATAGTACTTCTTCCAGGTGCTAGTGCTATTCCAACATGCAAATCCAACACACCCCCGCCGCGATTCCCTCGCGGAGGTTAGTCTTCATCGGATTTCTCTTAGTTAAAAATTATTTTTAAAGAAAGGGCTAATTGGCATCGTTTCTCGAGAGAACTTACATCATGACAGTTAATAACAGTAAGATGGAAAAAATTATGTTGTTCAATGTAGTGTGATGGTCAAAAGAAAAATGTACTTGGTTCTTGTTCTCTGGTTCCTACTCCTGGAGCTTCATTTTGTACAAGGATGGGTTCATCTACCCTAACCCTACCCTCAAACTGACAGCATAAGGTCATAAGATCTCTTCAGGAGTGGCAACAATCTCATCTTGCAAATCTCCATAGACAATGGTATGCACTTACAATTAGGTGTGTTGTTTGGCTGCTTTGGGCAATAGAAAATTACACACATATTCCTCTTCCTAAAAAACCTAATCCTGTTTCTCTCAGTTCCGTCCCATATCTATTCTGTCATTTCTTTATAAGGACGCCCGCAGCGGGTTCGCGTCGAGGATGATTATTCATCATGGTGTGAACTCACTGCTAGTGTTCCTCAGGGCGGCGTTCTTTATCCCTTTTTCTTCGTTGTTTTTATTAACTTCATCTCTAATTACCTCTATGCAGACGATTTACAGCTTTTTATACAACCACCTGTAGCCACCTGGCATAAAGCAGTTTCAATCATAAACTTAGATTTCGAACGCATTCTGCAGTGGGGCAAGTTATTTGAGCTTCACGTGAACCCTGAAATAACTCATATCATCACCATTGGTAGCTTAACGATGCTTAATAAGGTCGACTGGAGTAACATACCTAGCATAATGTTTGATGGGGGGACAATTTGAGTCTGATAAGGACTCTTTGAGTCTTTATTACTTCCTATCCTTGATTATACTGACGCCAGTTGTCTAAGTTTAACCGAAGAACAACTTAATAAACTTGAGTGCTTCCAAAATTTTTGCATAAGGTTCATATTTTGCCTACGCAAGTATGACCACGCCTCTAAATTCCGAAAAAAACTCAAGTGGTTCTGAATTCGATTTCGCCGGAATACAGATAAATTAGCTTCGAGATGTTTTTGCGTTTGTAGTAGTATACTGTGTATAAATAAATAATATTTTTTATATAATATATTTTTATAGTTGGGTACGTAATATGAAACTAATAATATTAAACGATATTAAAATAATAAATAATAATATTTAACATAATTTTAATACTAAATTTCAAGGTTTAAATTTCAAATTTAGAAGTCTTGTAAATATTAGGTTGGGGAAAAAGTTTCTTCGCATTTTATATAAAAATTCAAAAGGTTTTGTTTATAAAGTTTATTTACATTTGACTAAAGTATGTAGGTGCCATTTTGTTGGATAACTTTTTGCCATCTTGTAGGTAGGGACGTGATCCCATTGCTATAAAAATTTTGGGACTTCTGATCAAAAAACTGCGACAAGTGGTTTTGGCAGTCCTCTCGTGATGTTAACCTGACACTGCCTAAGGAATTCTGCAGAGACTGAAACAGGTGAAAATCTGAAGGTGCAAGGTCAGGACTGTACGGCGGATGCATTAACACCTCCCAACCAAACTCTCGTAATTTTTGCTGAGTAGCTAAAGATGTGTGAGGTCTAGCGTTATCATGAAAAACCACACCCCTTCTGTTGATTAATTCCGGCCGCTTTCTCTCAACCTTTTGCTTTAATCTCATCAGTTGTTCGCAGTACAGTTCAGAATCGATGGTCCTGCCTGGCGTTAACAGCTCATGATGAATAATGCCCTTCCAATCCCACCATTCACACAGCATGAATGCATTCACGTGCATTCGCACGTTCTTGTCGTACGTGATCCACTTTTCATCACCAGTTATCAGCTTCTTCAAAAATGATTCGGTTTCATTACGTCGTAATAAAGAATCACAAATGAGTACACGGTCCATTAGGTTTCTTTCAGTGAGCTCATGAGGCACCCAAACATCGAGCTTTTTTGTGTACCCAGCTTTTTTCAAATGCGCCAAAACCGTTTTGTGGTCAATTCCCAGTTCTCCAGCTACATCGTAACTACTAATATGCCGATCTTACTCCACTTTTTCAAAAATGGCATCAATTTTGTCCGTAACAGGGCGACCAGAGCGACGTGCATCTTTGATATCAAAATTTCCGGATTGAAAACGCTTAAACCAAATTTGCTCTACTCTCACAGATACTGCATTAGATCCATAAACATCACAATTTTTTTTCGCGGCTTGTGTTGCATTTTTCCTTTTATGCAGTAAAATTTTAAAATGTATCGAATTTCTTCATTAGATTCACTCATTTTAACAATAAGAAAAACAAATGAAAATTACACATTTTCCTAATTTGAATTTGGAATTGTCTTCTTTAAAATTAAAACTTTAATGATACCAAAACCAGCCAGATACAAATGGTATAGCCAAAGAGATCTTATTACAAGTTCATACATACTATATGCGAAAAGATTTTTTCCCCAACCTATTATACAAATACCTACTACAAACGCAAAAATATCTCGAAGCTAATTTATTTGTACTCGCATACTTTCTTTTCTCTCTAGTATTTTATTTGTCCCAAGTACTCCTGATTACGTTATATGTTTTGAATTTCTTTTGTGCTCTCATAATTTACATCCTGCCACTAAACTTATATGAATGCATAACTCAACTTTCTACAACAATTCTTTTACCGTTAAGGCTATATACAACTTTGGAAAGCGTTGCCTGTGCTATCAGACAAGCAAAATCGCTACCGATGCTTAAAACGATGACCAAAAAATGTATATGTATTTATTATTAAAAAAAATAACTAGTTCATATTATATGTTACATATACTACCATCACCATTATCATCTCGTTTCATCTCTGGGGTTGTCTGGAAGAGATCGCTTCTTAGTGATAAGACCGCCCTTCGTGCATAATTAGATATAGTTTTAGTTTGCAAGTTCATTTGTGTATTGATGTACAATAAAGTGCTATCTATATATATATCTACATATTATCACCCCTGTTTCCCACGGAGGTAGGCAGAGACAATGGTTTTGCTTAATCTAGATTTATTAACGTGCTTTTTACGTGGCCATTCTTTGACACATCTGCGATTAGATCGTGGTAAGTACGTCGCGTTTTACCACCACCCACACTGTTGTCATACACTTGTTTTGACAATGGAAATAGATGTTAAAATTGTATAAAAACATGTTGATAATGTAGTTGTCTGCTTGTTCAGATACCTGTTGCTGATGCTGCTGGGCAAGGGTGGGTTCAGCGAGGTGCACAAGGCGTTCGACCTGCGCGAGCAGCGCTACACGGCCTGCAAGGTGCACCAGCTCAACAAAGACTGGAAGGAGGATAAGAAGGCCAACTATATCAAGTGAGTCTGTGTATGGTGGCCAATATCAATGTTACTAATCAATTTTGTTCCCATATTAATTCAAATTTTTGGTTACCATGTCTCATCATTAAAATGAAGTAAAAGAATTAAAAGTGAAAATAGCTGTTTATAATAATAATATCAGAGTGTAATATTTCCACTCCAAGACACTTGCTTGCCTATTCTTGGATAGAAGAAATGGTTACTTGGCTTTCAAGATGTAATAGGATGTTTTACATAATGTTAATTTTGATGGGCTATTGCTGTGTTTTTTATTTATTGTGAAGTTGGTAAACAGGCAGGCGGCTCATCTAATGGAAAACGATTACGGTCGCCTATAGACATTTGCAACACCAGGGGCGAAGCCAACGCTTTTAGGACCAACGTATTTGTTGGCAGCCTTTAGGATGGAGCAGGAGGTACTGGATAGAGATCAAATAGGGTTAGGGCTCTCGCAAGAAAGTAGTATGTTCCTTGGGATAGGGGGAGGAGAAGCGGGCCATTGGATTTCTCACTCGTCGTACGAAACACGATTGACTCGATCGAGGCTAAATCTTACTGACACCAATCAGCCGGCCCTAATACTGTAATGAAGATAATGATTCCAGTAGAAACTCTTTTTTAACAATGTTTTTCTTTTTAGGGGCACATTTAGTATTTATATCAAAAATAACTATCCAGCTTATTTATAGTTTTCACTATTAGCAGTTTTTTCAAAAAGGGTTGTATGGGCTATATGATGGCAAATAGCAATTACTTTTATTGAATTAAAGTCTTAAGTCTTGTCTTTTATTAAAATTAGTTCCAGGGATGTTACAGATATGACATTTCGCATCTGGTTATGGATAAATGAATGATGTTATAACGATTTCAAGTACGCTTACAGATAAGATTTTTTTTGGATTCGTTAGTCTCAATCACGGATATTTTAGAAAGGAAATTTAACGGCTTGTGTGTCGGCTTCGCGAGTGAAAACCTGTCATAACGTGTCGTATTTAATGTTAAAACTTCTCTAATAATAGTAATTAAACTTCATCATCTTTTATATCAGATAATTTTGGAGCCCATTACATCGTTGATTAGTTCCAAGGGCATAAAAAGTAGCAGAGCCAATGACATAAATACCAATAGTAATTAGTTGGTGTGTGAAACCCACCTTAAAACAGCGCGGAAGGCTTTTACTGACCGTTTTCCTATAATGAGTAGCCTTCAGTCCAGCAAAGGAACATTTATGTGCTGTTATTATAAGGTGCAAAATGAGATTTTGTGAAACTATTATTTTGTTATAGTAAAATTTCTCATATTTGGCTTTTCCCCACTATTAATATTTTGTTTTTTTGTTGTTTGCAGACATGCGCTGCGGGAGTACAATATCCACAAGGCGTTGGACCACCCGCGGATTGTAAAGCTTTATGACGTGTTTGAAATTGATGGCAATTCGTTTTGTACAGTTCTTGAATATTGTAATGGGCATGATCTCGATTTTTATCTCAAACAGGTGAGTTTCTATGCTGTAAGATTGTTTTATTTGTATCTCAGAAAAAAACAATTTAAAGACGTAACCAGGATAAATTCATAGTTGCGTCTTAATAAATTGTTTTCTTATTTTTGGTAAACCTTTTTCAGATGGCGAAAGTCTAGTTAAACTATAAAAAATCTATATTTATTTGTAGGAACTATATATAAACTTACTTTTTGGTATATTTTTGATATGTAATATCTCTAAAGTGAATTTGTGGATGTTTGTTTGTTATTTACACCCATAGTGTTGTCATGAAATTTTGTATATTTACTTTTAATAATATAGATAACATTTGGATATTTTTTACCTTGGCAAATAAATGGGCTGGTTTCCGTGCGATGTTAGTATTACATAATTTATTTTCTACTATTTGTTAGACAATTGTTGGTTTCCACAAGAACTGTTTAGCATCACTAAATTCCTTCGAGGCCGGCAGCTCATTGGTAGCGCTTCTGGTGTAGCAGAAATTGATAGGCGATGGTAACCACATTCCAGCAGGTGGAACATTAGCCCTACATGCTGTAGTCTAGAACATATGTGCCGGAACGGAGAAAGGATACTAGTGTCCCTGCAGTCGGGTGACCTATCATAGGAAACGACAAAATGACTCATTGCCAGATGGTAGGGCATCTGAATGGCTACCAGCCCTGGCTGAGTGGTTGCCGTCAAAACTTTGAAGTGTGTTTCGGCACTAGGAGCCAAGTTTCAGTCCCTCCCTTTAGGCCAGCAGCACATTGCCATCACCTCTGGTGTTGCAAATATCCATAGGTGATGATAACCACTTTCTATCAGGTGGGCTGTCAACCTCTCGATTGTACTCCAACAATAAAAAAATTGTGATATTTTAATCGATTACTTGCTAGTTGTTGGTAATACAATAGTTTCTTTTTCATTTAGAAAACATGTTGACGGCCCACCTAATAGTAAGTGGTTACCGTCGGCTATAGGCGTTTGCAACACCGGGACTAAGCCAATGTGTTACTTACTAGCCTTTAGGGATGGGATAGAGGGGACAGGATAAGAGGGATGGGATAAAGAGGGCAGACAGGAGGAATGGGATAGCGCAATGCAGTGAAGGGATGAGGTAGGGAAGAAGGAATAGAGACAGGGGAAATGGGCCATCACAGCTATCTCTCATCATATGAAATACGATTCGTTCAAAGCTAACCGTTTCACGCTGATATACTGTGAGTATATGAGCACATTGATCGAACCGGCCCTAAGAGCTGTAATCAAGCATATTGATGTTCATTGTTGCAGCACAAGACAATACCGGAGCGCGAAGCGCGTTCGATAGTGATGCAGGTGGTGTCGGCACTGAAGTACCTGAATGAGATCAAGCCGCCGGTGATCCACTACGACCTGAAGCCGGGCAATATCCTGCTCACCGAGGGGAACGTCTGCGGCGAGATCAAGATCACCGACTTCGGCCTCTCCAAGGTCATGGACGAGGAAAATTACAACCCCGATCACGGCATGGACCTTACCAGTCAGGGCGCAGGCACATATTGGTGAGAGCTCCATTGAAAGTATTTCAACTCCATACCTCAGCTGCCCCTTTTCAAAACCTAGTCGCATATTTAATATTATAAATGCGAAAATAATTCTGTCTGACACTTTCACGAGATTGCGATGGTACCGAATTTACTGAAATTTTGTATACTTATGTCGTTTCAATATACTTTTCATCTCGGAAATGGGATAATTTCTGGGATGAAATCAAATAAATTTTCCAGAGTGAATAGCGCCTACATAAAAAATTCATGCAATGTTATAATAACCTGTGTGAACTTTTGCTTGTAAAATAAATTATGGTTAAAACTTCCTAATAACTAATACATTTTTAGACCTAGTTTTTTCGGTATTCTTCTGATTTATGTCATTTTTAGTACAAAATTTCATGTTTTTTTTTCTAACACTTGTATTAAAATATTTTCTACTTACAAATCCAATTTATTATGAATCGAGGTGCTGATCCTTTTTTTAATAATATAATTTTAAAAAAGATTAAAGTTGTTAGTTACAGGCTTTGCAATGTAGCAACCAATCTCTCTTTAGTATCCAATAGGGAATATGCGTGTAATTCTTAATATCTATTAGAGTCCAGAAGGCTTTGTGCTATATTTTAGCACTCTATGAAATATATTTTTTTGGCTATTAATAATACGAATATTTGAAAAGTGACAACATGAGTAGTAATGTATTAATTAATTAATTTATAAAACAGGTACCTGCCCCCCGAGTGCTTTGTCGTCGGCAAGAACCCACCAAAGATAAGCAGCAAGGTGGACGTGTGGAGCGTGGGCGTGATCTTCTACCAATGTCTATACGGCAAGAAGCCGTTTGGGCACAACCAGAGCCAGGCCACCATCCTCGAGGAGAACACCATCCTCAAGGCCACCGAGGTGCAGTTCGCCGCCAAACCCACCGTCAGCAACGAGGCCAAGGTGAACACCCACTCTTTAAAAATGATTGCATGATTGATGTATATGTGTGTGTGTCTGTGTGTTATATATACTAGCTGACCCGGCGAACTTTGTACCGCCATATTTTCTGAATTCCTAAAAGACTTTGTTTCATGACATAAAAAAAATCACCAAAATCGCTCCAGGTGAATAGGAGGATTCGAGAACCCGATCTCAGCGCCACCTACCAATTCCAATTGTGAATCTAAACCACCCGGGGACCCATTCAAACACACAAAACAAATATCAACAAAATTGGTCTAGCCGTTTAGGAGGAGTTCACTGTCAACACACGTAAAGAAGAATTATATATATATATATATATAGCCAGTGTTGATTAACCATGAAGTAATATTAAAATAATCTTCAAAGAAAAGCTTTTACCAAATTGTAAGTCTTTGATGGACGCCAAATGTTTAGAACAAAACACAAAATGTTATTTACTGCTTGCAACTATTGTTTGCTTTTAACCCATAAATAACATTGTACGATAATTTCATGCGCCATACATTGCGATGCGTGCGTGATTGTATATATCAGCTTATGTGGACTAGTTGCGTATTAAATCCCGGAGATTATCTTCCTTTACTTTTAGCTAGGCGTGAGGCATATTTATGTTAACAGTTATTAACAACAGATATTCACAGACAGCAGATAACATTTGTTATTTCGAGAACAGAATACCTGTTGTCTCGATAATAGGGACATAACATAACATAACAATAACAAATTCCTATTTACGTCTTTTATTAACTGTTCTATTAAATACTATTTTTCTCTCGTTCTATCTAAGCAAATCGTTATTAAGCTAAAAAGAGATGCACCTATTAATTTATTCATATCAGTGTCTCATTTACACTTCAAGGATTTATATGGGCTAAAACGAGACGCACCTAATATTTATAAGGTAACAGAACAGAATTAAAAAAATGTGAACTGTTCTATTAATTACTATTTTTCTCTCGTTCTATCTAAGCAAATCGTTATTAAGCTAAAAAGAGATGCACCTATTAATTTATTCATATCTGTGTCTCATTTACACTTCAAGAACTTATACGGGCAAGATCGTGACGCGCGAATTTGTAAAAAGCGTTGAAAATAAAGTAATAAGCCTGGATACTTTTTTAGTTTACATTATTATAAATACTTGTTTTTGAGGATAATATTCCAATACACGTTGATATATATATATATCCATGCCAGTGACCAAGACCAAAATCAAATGAAAAAGTTTAATTTATAATTTCTCTTAAATCCATTCAAGTACTTAAATTATATGTGGACCAATTTAGCAAAATTTCACTCAATAACAAATGTTAGTCAAACCTGCGACTATCGACCTCGCAGACGCATGCAGATATACATAGACAAACAAACCTTTTTGTTACGTTAAGATATCTGCCAGTTAACTTTTAAAGCTTTTTCACATTCTCGCGACAACTACGCGAGAATGTCCGCGAGATCTTGGAGCTGAGAACGCAAGAAGTTCTCGCGAGAACTCTATGCGAGTGTAGTGTAGGCTTTACCGCAAGCCGCATAAAGGAACTTCGTTCCAGTAAAAACGAAATAAAAGTATTATATTTAATAACAGATAATCAATGCTGTTATTTTTGGATAACAGTAACAGGAGTAACAGATAATTAAATTGACCTGTTATAACTCACCTCTACTTTTAGCATAGGCATATATACAGTATGCGCAAAATTTTAATGCGCTTCGAGTGCAGTTAGTTTCCACAAGTCTAGTCAAATATTAACGTTTATAATACTTAACGGTGTGCTGTGTAAAAGACATGGCATAAGAGTCGTGATAGTGGCCGTGCGAGAGCATAATACTCTCCTCTTGTAGGTCTGTCTGTAAACCTTATAATCGTGTTCGGCGCAATGACGTGTACCAACTAAAAGGACGCATTTGTTTTTCCCGTGCTATATATATATATATATACAATGTGTGCGATTGGTCTATAGCGATGTGGTTGTTGTGCAGAGCTTCATCCGGGCGTGCCTGGCGTACCGCAAGGAGGAGCGCATCGACGTGTTCGGGCTGGCGCGGCACGAGTACCTGCAGCCGCCGATGCCCAAGTCGCGGGGCGCGGGCGGCGGCGCGGGCGGCGCCGGCGGGGGCGCGGGCGGCGCGGGCGCGGGGTGCGGGCTCGGGCGGCGGGTCCTCCTCCTAGCCGCGCCGCCGCCGCCCCCGCCCCCCGCGGCCGGGCCTGGGCCTCGCCCTGGGCCCGGCCCCCGGTCCGAAGTGAGGCGGTCGCGCGCACATATATCATTTACGGATTACATTGTTTAAGATTATGCTTACTGTTGACTGTATTTATTGAACGGGTGATAAAATGTGATTCCCCATCTGTGAATGGTTTCATCCTTTTATCACTAGAGAGGAATACTGGGGGCTAACCCCTGCATATTATATAAGTTATCCCTATTAAAAGAGTTAAAAATATTCAATACGACTTTTATTTAATTTTAGTCGCGTCTACCAAACGATGGTAACATTGCGTTATTTTCGTTGCACACGAAGCCTCCAGCTTAGAATCAAAAGTGATTTTAATAGAGCATTTAGCATACTTCAGGCTTCAAACGCCAATCCAAATTGCAGTCGTAATATAATTTTATGTCGCAGGAGATGATAAAAATGGAAGTTATCAAATGTACAACCTGTAACAGATTAAACGCAATTCCTGCAAGCAGTTGGTTTAAAATTGGCTTTTGAATCGATTTCCGTCATAATATACGTAAATAAATTTTCTCGGAAACATTTTTCTTAAAACAAATCCGAGAACCAATGTGTCGGAGTTAATAAATCCTAAATTTAAAGAAATGTTAATTTTATAACAAAGCAATAGTCTACTTCAATTGACGGCCGATTTGTGTTCACACAGCTATGTAAACAAGTCGATACATTTTCTACAAATTGAGTTAGTGTGTAAAAAATCAAATCAGTTTAAGGAAATTTAGAAATAACTCAAAGTAATAAAGTTTTTTGCAAATCTAAGAATAATACAAGAGAGCGACATGTAATCATATGCCGGCAATCGCTTTGATATTTGCCGCTGCCGCTGCCGCTACACCTGCCACCGTGCCCGCGCTCCTCCTCCCTCAACATCAAGGCTTCAAGCATTGCAAAGCCAGTCATATGTTGCCAGTGACACTCGGTTGTACTTCTTTGTTATTACTGTCAAATATCTTTACAGACGCGATGCCTTTATGATACACCAATGTCTAATACACAGAGATGGTGAATACGTTGGCTCGTTGTGACGGCAATTTCGCATTAGCATGTCAAGTGTTTAATGAACGATACGGTACCAGAGTAAGTACTACGACAGTGCTAAATGCTACTTAGCGGGAACTTCAGAATGAGATCCTTTTTTTATTAGCCAGGGGAAAACCAAAAGCCACGACAAGCACAGAAACTTGGGGGGATAGTTCGCGCCCCGTGAGTGGGATTCGCCAGGTCGAGGTGGCACTAGCATGCCCAGTCAGAACTGGTGCCATGCTATTGCCACTTGCCTGTCAGGGATACCCACTAAAACCCCTGGGTGTTCCATCCTGCGCTTTATACCAGGACCACGAGGATGCGGAAGATCAACCAACTCCGCGTGCCCTGGTAGGCGGGGGCCCGCAGGCCACATCCACTGCCGAGGGACTTCTTTTATCCCCCGGCATCTTTCACGTCTAATCCGGAGCTTAGGGCGGCTTGTAACGCGCCCCACGGGAGGAGAAATGAGCGCGCGCGGAACACTCGCGCTCTCATCTCGACGGCATATGCGGGTGAATGAGAATCCCTATACTAAGGGGCCCCACCCGCGCTGCCCGCTTCTGCCCGGTTATGGCAGCCGATGGTCGAAGCTCGCCCTACGGTGCGTCTTTTGGCGGGAGCGGAGCAAGGAACTTCGCTCACGCTCCCGCTCCGCCTCCTCCTTCGCAAGTATGACGCGCTCGCAGAAGGAAGAGACTGCGTCCTATCCTGGTTGGCTTCCGACCATGGTGCGAACCACGGCTGAGAGCGAGAGGTCAGATCCGGTAAAAGTGACGAGGTCACGACGCTGCTCGGTCCATGCGGGACGCTCCTGGAGTATGTGCAGCGCCGTGTCTTCTTCACCTGTGTCAAATTATGGCACCCTGACGTCGGCTCACGGCCGAGGCGCACAGGTACCTCCTGAAGCGGCCATGTCCCGAGAGGACCTGTGTCAGACGGTACGTCAGAGTTCCGTGTTGTCGTCCAGTCCATTGTCGCAGAACGGGCCGCACTGTCTCGATAGTGGCGGGGCCCGCGCTGGGGCGTCTAAGGCGATCTTCCCAAACCCTCAAGGTGACCTGCCGGAGCTCCGACCGGCACGCCGCGATCTCACGAGGCGCGGGTCTGGTGC
This sequence comes from Dendrolimus houi, assembly GCA_039645545.1. NCBI lineage: Eukaryota > Metazoa > Arthropoda > Insecta > Lepidoptera > Lasiocampidae > Dendrolimus > Dendrolimus houi. Next base: position 11,130,677 of record CM077127.1, on the reverse strand, counting down.
CCCTTGCCAGGGCCTCTGCGCAACTGATACAGCGACGCGAGAATCATGGCTTCCAGGTCCCAAGGGGATCTAAAAAATCCCATGGGCTGTCGAGGACCAATCCTATGTATTTCGTGGTTTCCCCGATGCCGATGCGGATGCCTCCTACTATTATTCCGGTGTCTGGAGGTGGATGATTACGAAGGCCGTGAAAAATCATGGCCTCGGTTTTCTGGAGCGCCACCTCCAGTCCAAGCCGCCGGATCCTGTCTACAACTAAGGACACCCGAGCCGTGCCTACAAGGCAATACCGCACACCATGGTTCGCCGATTCCATCCCTCGTGGACCGGGTAAACTACGGCTCTTTCACTTAAGTATGCCCCGACTATTCTGCGGAGGTAGGTTGGCATCCCGAAATACCGGAGTGCCTCTTTAACGCAAGCCCAGGGCAAGCCGTTAAATGCGTTGGCGATGTCAAGAGACACCGCCAGAAGAACCTCACCCTGGGAAACCGCGTCCTCCGCCAGGCAGAACGATTCATCTTAATACAATGTTGGATAAGGGGCGAATGTGCGCCACACTACTCGTTGGTAAAAAAGTACTATTTATCAAAAACGAGGAATAAAATACGTCTAATAAGGCGGTGGACACTGAAAGTTTGTTGAAAGAAGGATGAAGAAGTAAAAATTAATTTAAACCATATTTTTGTAGAAAAATTACTGATACTATTATTTTAATTTGTCTTTTCAAACTTTACTATTATTTTATTTTTATACGTAATACATCATCGTAGTGTGATAAATTAAACTCTCCCGAGCGATCTCGAGCTGTAAAATGTGCCGGGTGTTCACTTTGGAATGCAAAGTGGAATGAATGTATTGCGTACGTAATACATTGCAGACAGTGGAAAATCGTTTCGTTTAAAAATACTTCCCATCATTAAGCCTAATGTCCTTGATTTCCTAATGTAAATTACTGAATAGGATCGAAAATTTAAGTAAGTCATTCAAAACCTCATAGCCACAGCCAGTGAATTTCATATATTTTTTTCTGTTTTTTTTTATAATGAATAGGTTCGCGTTTGACTGACATCGCGCCTGATGTCAGGTGGAAATGCAGTCTAAGGTGGAACACGCTTACCTAGAAGATACCTGTTCACGCGAGACTTGAAGACACCTAGATTGTATTCTTGAGGAATTATATACTACTGTGTATTCTAGGGTGTCTAATCAGCTGACTCGCGGACGAGGGACCGCCCCCCGCCGTGCTGCGCAGCGCCCCCTACTAAGCTGAGTTTGTATGTAAAGGTTTTGTAGAATTCTCAAACTCTTTACTTTGAGTTTGAACACCTATTCTTTTAAGAATAATTAGGTTTGGTTTCAATAAATTGAATTATATGTTTCAATTAAGCATAATTTAATTTTCTAAATAGAGTGAGGTTTTGCGCTTATTCTGTTACACCTTGTATAAGGACAGAACGGAGTCAGTGAATAGATTATACTGTCGATTGTGGCACTGCTCTATCTGATTTAATAAAATTTACTCAAAGAGTAACTTGTATAATCTACTTACTGCTTTAATCGCATGACCTTTGGCCGCGTCTCGCAACCTATTCACTTCCACCTTTAATCTAACTTGTATATTTCATCTATTCACTAAAAACAGTTTAGGGCCTTAACCAAATCACTTATTAGGAAAATGACCCAATATAGATGTTATTTTTACATCTTCGTCAATTGATCATCTACCTTAGGGATTTAGTAAAATTAACGTTTTCATAATTTCCCTGCGACGTAACAATAGAATAAGCGACGTAACCTGTGGATGTAATTTAGGGCGATTTTGAAAATTAATTGCCAAACATTGTTGTCAGCCTTTACATGAAAATTACAAAAGAAACTTGAAAATGTTTTAAATTTTATCTGATTTACGTTTTTAATAGGCGATTGTTATATCATATTTTACTCGTTTAAGCTATTTGTAGAGCGATTTTTTTGTGACGAAACCTACATCCAGATAATCGATGGGTAAAATCCGTCTTAATTCGGGTTTCTATAGTTCACTATCCATTCCTTACTTATTGTTAGGAAACTGACATTACTAATATGGAGTGTGTTAATTATTTAATATTGTAATCAGTAAGGCAAATGAATACATAGTAAGATACAGGAACCGGCTCTTCTGAGAACCGGCCATTAGATAGCGAGGTGGCCATCAGTTTGTTCCCCTAAAAATGAGGAAACAATGTTATTAATAATTATAACAAAGTTTTAAAGAGGAAGGAACTAATACTTGTTCACATTTGGATCATTGCTGCAATGCATGATGGGAGTATCATAAGCCTGTGTATACTAAAACCACATTCAAACGTAAAAAGACTTTTGAGATAAAAATTAATCCAAATTACTTTTATAATCAATACATCTTCATAAACTTCCGCAACATTTTAGTTTTATCTGTTCATGTTTGGGTCTTTATTCTCGTCTGGCATTCAAAGAAGCCAGTCTTATGGATGTTCCCTCTTGACAGCTCACTGGGGACAGCTTTTTTATTTTTATTGCGAAGTTGGCAAACAGGCAAACGGCCCAACCCATCGAAAATAAGTACAGTCTGCTATAGACGTTTGCAACACCCGGGTAGACGCTAACGCGTTGCCAGCCTTTAGGATGGAATAAATATGATGGGATAGGGGATGAGATAGAGGCATCAGACAGGGGAAAACAATTTATTGAAAACCATTAACAAAGTGTACAGAAAACAATTTGGTATCGCAAACAACTGCTGTAGTATTATAATACTGTGTTGCAGTTGTTAGCGCCCACTTCCAGACAACTTGTTTGTTATACATTATAAAAACATAATTATCTTAAAGTGTTATACATTTGGAAATTACTTTGTGTTAATATTTGTAATGTATGTGGAAATGTATAGGTGTGTGAATGTATGTGTATATGTATGGATGTGGTGTGTATATATGTATAGAGGGGTATAGGTAAAAGTATAGATATAGAGGGAACGGGATATTGGATTGGAATGACAAACACAATCAACTCGAGCCTAACCGTTTACGGCGATATTCTGTGAGAGCGTGGTGTCACACTCATCAAGTCGGCCCAAAGAGCTGTAATCGAGATAACGATTCCATTATGGGTCTACCACGTAAAGGACATTGATTTTTTTTGTATACCAGTAGCATCAGCGAAACTTCGTTCGTGTTAATAGGACAACGTGTTTGTTAGTGAATTATAATGGCGGCACCAAACAAATCCGCCCGCAGCGATATCTTTTTGGTCATATTGGTCTGTCACGGAAGTATCGCCGAGATAAAAATTATCTTAGTGGTTGACGCGGAATACAAGGTAGCTTTATGCCGACTTTCATTGAAATCCGTTCAGTTACACGTGATTCTCTAATAGACAGATAAAACAGTTGCGTTTTCGAAACCTGCTGATCCGAATTTGCCCCCCGCCCTGATTTTTTCTCATTTTTATGTTAATTGTAAAACTCGACACCCAAACAGTTTATTATATCATAGATTATCAGTCTCCAATAGCATAAATTAATGCAATATGCAATAGCATTATAAATCACATTTTTATAGCAAAAGCTGTCAAAATCTAAGGACCTTATAACACAACACAACAAGTACTTATAATCAGAATACCTTTACAGCTATACAAAACTTATATAGTTGTATTATATAGTTATACTTTATAGTTGCACTATGTGGGAGTTTGTTTTCCTTCGCAATTCCCCTTGCGGGAGTTATTTCATAGAGCGCGGTCGCATGAACGCCGCTCCAAGGGGCTCCCTTCATGGTAAAGTGCGACCAAGTTATTTTAAGAACAATAAATCAGGATTTTTTTCACGTATGTAATTATATTTTAATTAACCTTATTTGTAATTTAAGTAAAATAATTTGATGATTGTAATAAATACATAATAATATTATATTTTTTTATTTTAACAATTTTTTACTAACATATTAACAATGCTTTTCTATAAAAAAATTTTTTACATAAATGTTTTTACTTATTGTTAAGATTACTGGTGGCGAACTGGTTGAGACATCTGCATCTAATTCCATTATTGAGCTGTTATTGCATATTTTTAATATTAAACCAAAACATCGTAGTAAACTTAAACATCTAGATTATTCATGTTTGAAACCCGCCTGTCTGCCTATAACGGACCGGCAAATATACTACCTACACATTTCCCTGAAAAGGGATGGAAGGATATTATTTTCATTATAACATAATATTTTATTATTTTTAACTGATGACGTTACTGAATTCTGTTTATTCATAGTTAGTGTTGCTCAATAATTTGATAACATTAAAAAACTAAAAGAATTCGGGCATACAGTGTCACGTACCTAACATGTACTTTGTGTCGGTTGGTTGCACTTTACCATAAAACGCTTGGTGCAATTTTATGTAACTATCATGTGCCGTATTATTCTGAAAATAGTTTGTTTTTAAGCGGTCGTCAAACTGCGAAGACTTTAATGTTTATCCATGTATGTCATTCAAAAGATACAAAAAATTATAAAAAGAGTACTATTTTCGTCGACCTAGCATTTATTAATAGTCCTTTTTAAAAAGAAAAATCTCCTTCGAGCCGGATTTGAACCAGCGACCTATGGATGTCAACACTTTCACATCTACAGTCCACCGCTCTACCAACTGAGCTATCGAAGGCACACTATTTTCTGTGAAATTAGAGAATTTTACGTCAATATAAATTTTTATACAACTGTTTTATTATTCTCTTCATAAATTTTATCTTAAATTAATTTCCAACCCTCGTACCATGGTCAATCTCTCATACAGTATCGTTTTATTCATACATTATAAGCGGATAAACAGACAGCCGCAGAAAGCCACTTTGTTTTATACTATGTAAAGATAAACATTATGAGTTTTTAATAAATGATTATTCTCTGGATTAGATAATGGATAGAGACTTTTTCTAATACTATTAATTAAAATATTCTAAATTAAGACATAGAAGTGAGTATATTTTGCATGGCTATATAAATACATAAGTTTGTCTTCTCTTCTTATTCAAGAGTAGTCAAATTTTAGAATAATTTTTAAGCAAATAGACAAAATTATACCTATACTAAACAATAAAATACTTCAGTTCACCACAAGGTCGCATTTTATAATACAATTAAAATTTCCCACAATGTTTATGTGGGAAATTTGAATCCTTCAATTGTTACTTCAAAACCACTTATATAATAAATATATTTTTTATTTTTGGCCGTATTCTTACATTAATAGAAAATAAAATTGCACAGACGTGACTTTCCTAGAAGCAAAAAAAATGTGGGAAGTGATCTGAATATGGGATAAATATGGGAAATGAATGGTCCTGCGACTTCGGTTAGCCCACTGCCATTTCAGTTTGCTAATTTTACGAGCTAATGCTAGTACCTACGTATGATAGATGAAAAAAAATACAATAAATTTACAAAAGAACCGATTAGAATGTGAGATATTTATGAAGATAAAGTTTTGTGTAAAATCATAGGTCAATAATTAAGTATTACAATACTCGTAGTAGGAATAACAATAGCACAATGAAAATGTAACTCTAAAAGAAAGAAACACGTTAGAAAGTTTTAGAAACATTACATTTTGACTTATAATAAATCTGTAAAGAAGCCGAGTTTGTACAGTCGCGATATGAAAAGTTTCGCCAGTTTTCAAATTGATTAATTTAAAGTTCCGCGAGCACATGTTACCTTTTCAAACTAAGTCACAGAAAAGACTATTCCACAAAAAATGATGTTTGACTGTTTGACAATAAAGTTTAAAATTACTTAGATCAAAGTTGTTCGATTTTCTATTTTGCTTAAAAAGATTGTTTAGAGATGTAAGATTGTTTTTGATGATTAAAACTGTTGTTAATTTAAGTGTCTGTCATTGGCAACATTACAATTTTCTTTTTTCACGTTTCTATATTTTATAAACGTAACAAAACAAAATATTTATTATAAAATATTGGCGGTATGGTTTCATGTACTCGTGCAAGCAAAAGTCGACTTTAAGGTTACGAACCTTTTCATACTGCAACTGTACAATTGATTTAAAATAAAATGGTCAAAAATGTCATAGGGCTTATTCGGACCAGCAGATTCCGAAATGTAACATTGAAATTTTTGTGTTTGTTAGAAGCATCACATGAAAACTACTGAACGGATCTAAATGAAACTCATCATAGAGGTAGCTTATATCCCGGGTCAACTACATTTATAATACTTGGACACAGCGTCGTTGCTATGGTAACCTTACCGAAGTTTCTCTGTTATACGTAACAGGAAAACTAGATTTCGAAAATGACCTGTGGCGATATCTAGTCATGAACCATTTATTATAGTTATATTATTTTATTGGGGAATCGTGGTTCCTATTATTTTTCCATGGCAAAATGATCGAGAAATGTAAAATGTTTGCTTTTTTCCAAGTTGCTAAGTTTAGATGTCCTAGATATTATGAGAAGAGGCTGCGCCATAGGGAGTGGCTGTGTTCAGCGAAGGGGATAATTGGCGAGGCACGGAGGCTTTGATGTTCAGCGGCCTTGGGAAGACATGCGGCGAAGCGTGATCCAACGCCAACTGCGACCTCGTCACCCAAGAACTTGACCTTTCATGAAAAATGTTCCCGCTTAAAGCTAACAACGGGGGTGATGAGTTACCAAATTTGTTTTTAAAGTATCTATTAAAAAGACTGTCAAAACAAAGACAATTCTGCTTTCAGGGTTAAGTATGTGTCAGTTCCTTTTTAGTTGACTTTATTTATGGCAACACACGACTCATGTATTTTGCCAATGTCAAACTATTGTTTTATTTATAAAGGTCTGTTTTGCAAGCATAATTTAGTTTCCTTGAACTTTCGCTTTTTTATTTGTATTTCACTAACTAAATATATACCTAATAAATTAAAATATGTGTGTCCTACATTTCAACCGAATTAATATATTACGCCGCTCTTTTAGATTGTAGGGTTAATATAGCCTAGTAAATAGCGGAGTTTAAGACGGAACCGGATTTTAAAACAAATCGATGACGTTGCTAATGTGACGTCACCGTTTTTTTATGTCTCATAATTAGGCTCAGACTTAGAAATAATCAACACTAGCCGACTTAAGAGACACTGTGTTTAAGACTGCCATTTCCTTTAAAAAAATAACGCTACAAAGTTAGTACGTGTTACTTTTATTCGTTGTTAATCAATCTCTGAAACTATACGCGATTCTTTTATTTTAACCGTCGGTTAAATGTGTATGCACATCAGCCCAAGTCAGTCGATTAATTATTGCTTATTATTGCTTAGTTCTATTTATCCAAAACAACTTTTAATAGCAGGTGGTGGTTTGGTGTTGAGACTAATCGCCAATTAACACGCATCTGTTTTATGCACGAATGCCATCACAAACGGTGGTTATTTATTAAACCAAAAGCTAATACCAAAGTTAAAGAACCTAGATTATTATTTTTATGTTGTCGTTTGATATACATATAATAATTAGTCAGCATTATTACAAGTTGCAAAGACAATACAACAGGAAGCCAACACATCTGCTTTACAAAATAAATGTTATTACGATTGTTAATTAATTATTTGATCTAGCTCTGAATATTTAATTTGAGATTGGAGAACTTAGTCTATAATTTTTCGAGTCATTTAATAATTAATTGATAGGCTTGCGCCGACACTCACACGCACACGAACACTCACACGCATCCGCAGCAAACAAAAACGGCACACGCGTATGCACACACACACAACTGCTTCTTCAAGGGGTTAAAGGCGAAAATAGTTTCTCAAATCTAATGGAAAGTTTCCCAGATTAATGCGGTCAAACATACTTAAAAATTCTTCTTTATTATCTATCTAGCTAACTATCTGTTCTTCTCTTATTTAACCAAAGAATACAAGGAAAATTTTCCATTAAAGAAAATTAAACCAATTTTCAGCATAAGGTTTGCAATAATTCGTTCGTCAACTACCTTCACGGCGCCCTCGAAAATTGACTGATCGCGTGCACAGGCCCTGACCTTCCACATAGCTTCAATGTCATCAGATTACCCTCCATAATGTTTATGAGGTTTGGCCGTTGATAAACATACCATGCTCCTTTCCTGAATTATGTGATCTAATTGTGTTCACGGTAATGTGTATTATTAATACAAATGTATGAAAATAACTTCAAGACTAAATATGAAAATATATAAAACATTTAATTTTCTATACTTATGAAATTTCTTTATTTTCTCTCATATTTCGATTTTCCTAGATAAAATCATCCGGTCTCTAAATTACCTTGTTAAGTTAATAATGGATATACATATAATGAAACTGTAATGTTTTAGTTGTCAAAACTACGATTTCCATTAGAAGGAAAGAAATGGCTGTATGAGAATCAGACTCGCTCTTGGACGGTTCCTCTATAAATTTTTGTTCTTGACTTCGGAAACAAGAGAGATGGCGCAGCATGTGTATTTTGTGCACGTTTTGATTATTTTTATTTCATAAAGTTATTCAAAAACCGACCCTCTGTAAAGATAAGTTGTTAAGTGGGATAACCTTCTTCTATCACCTATTTCAGCGAATGGCCTTGGTATCGATCGGGTGTACTAGGCTTGCTAATAAGCTGAAGTGTTCCATAAAGTAAATCGGTATAAACCTACAAATTTTGTGAAATATAAAATGAAGACACGAAAATCATTTAAATATATTTATACGTTTAAAGTATCACTTGGATAGTTGCTAACGCAGTCGCGTGTTATTTTAATGACATGGATTCGAATGTAATTAAAGAGCATAACAGACATTCCATTTCCCCAGATGGAAAATGGTTACCATCGTCTTTGGATGTTTGCAACCAGGGTCGTCTTTACCCGGAGGTGCAAGGGGTGCGTGGCACCCGGGCGCAGAGACTACGGGGCGCAAGCCAACGATCTAGTACCTACATATACTTACCTTGTATAATACTTAATATTATCTCATGTCGCACGACGAAAACATAATGAATCTTTTTTTTATTGCACGAGCTCAGCAGACAGGCAGACGGCCCACCTAATGGAAAGCGGTTAGTATCGCCTATGGACATTTGTAACATCAAAGGTGCTACAAATACGCTGCTGCTCTCTTAAGATAGACTGGAACCTGACCACTAATGCCGGAACACAAGTCAAGGTTGTTATGGGGGTATACTCTAGACCAGGGGTGGTAGCCATCCAGTCGGGAAAATGCCCTACCACCCGGCGCACACATCGCAAATATGTTTAAATGTATTGATTATATTGTTTTATTGATTTTATTTTTTGTTACTGGAAGGGTTGGCAGGTTGAATTTGCACTCCGGCGCCCAATATGTGCGCCTGTTTGCAAGATCACTTGCCTCTAGGATAGAATAGGGAGGATGGGATAAGAAGGATGGGGTACTCTTATGCAGTTTTTCCCTTGCCATGCAAATTATTAAACAAGCACTTTTATCGGAATCTATCAGTTCCCATAAAACGTCATACCATCGAAAGCGAGTAGGTATCTTGCAGATATTCTGCTATATCGCGACCATGAATGCTGCCACGGATGCGGATGTACCGTCCATTCCCCCGAAAAGGAGCCCCAGTCCAGCAGCGGGCCGTGTATGATCCAAGATTACTATATTGTAAGCTCAAATTTACGACAACTTTTGATGTGTTGTTTGAACAGGCATCTATCTTTATCATGAACTCACGGTAACGTTAATTTGAAACGAAAAGCTTGCATGTATGTAAGTATAGCTATATCATAAACTCTAGCAAATACTTTAGCCAATAGCAATATATCCGTCACATATCTATCGTAAATAGCGGATTGTGTGTTAATCTTGAGTATTGATGATCCTTTCTACGTGAATTATGCAGTTCCAATAAGAAGTATATCAATGAACATTGAACAATCTGTCTTGATTCATATACTAGATGTTATTAAGAATGTTAGAACATGCGTAAACGAACAAAATAATTTAATTCTAGCCAGATTAAACTACAGCTCTAAAGTTTGTGTAGAAAACTTGATATAAAAATATCAGTCCGTAACCGCCCAAGGGCTGGAATCGACCCTACTTGTTTCAGGGGTACTAACGGCGAAATTTTTGCGGGTTTCGTACATAAGTGATCTCTTTATAAACCTATATTTAAAAAAAATGCTTTCTTACCTTAGGCCTCTAAAAGTCTAATCAGAGTGCGTTTTCAGCCAGGAACTAACATCATTGCTAAGAGATGTGGGCTTTATAGCTGTAAAGACTTGTAGCCTATGACTGGATTTTATGGTAGGTAATTGTTTACTATGTAGCATAGATACAAATAACATACGCGATATGAAGAAATTTATAATCTCCGGCACAAGCAGTAAATTTGGCCTGCGCACTGTGAAATTTTGAATCTTGTACATACTTCGGGAAGATCCGAAATTTGTCGAATATATTGCCCCTTTCGACTAAAGGAACAAAATATAATATTATCGATATGTCGATAAATCGCATCACATTAGCGCTCGATGTGAAAAGAGATCCCTGCTATTCAGCCGACTGCTGAAGATCCGCGCCAGGAACTTGTATAACATTTATATAAATTAGGAAAACAGAGGTAATGGCGCTCACTGTATAATGGGTATCGCTACAAGTACAACATGGCAAACTCAGGGCGTTGGATTTCGGAATACAGGTTAATGAGCATGAGGCCTATGATGCGAGGCCAAACCGGTAACCGTTTATAAATCAATAGCAGCAAGATAAAGAGAAGTACGTCTGTTTGTTTTCGGTTCTGCTAACAAAACTGTCGGCTGAATGTTTTTAATGGTAAATTCAATATTTGAATTTCTTTTTTATTAGTACTATTCATTTAGTTAATTATTTGTTGTATTTAGCAGTAATAAATTAATACATTAATACAGATTCATTAATTTTTATCATACACATAGCTTCTGGAGTCAGTATGCTTTTATATGAGCGGTATTACTTATAGTCTGGTAATGGCGCCCAAGAACGTCTTTCTTTTTTCTTTGCTTAGTTACCAATTATTAAGGAAAGTTTATGGCGTCGCCACCTATTTGTTTTGGTGCTTATAATAGGACTAAAAGTACTTACAATTTTCTATCCATATCCTCTAATTTTTATGTTTGTTTAAAAAAATCTAACTTCTCTGAACTTTGTAATTCGGGCATGGGAAACACAGTCCGTAATTTTCTGATTTATTTGCACTTAATATTTCTTTAATTTATTACTTTATTTTCCTGAAAATACGAATTTTATAATAACTTAATTGTATTTGAAATTGTCACCCAGAAATATGACATAATCTCTAATTTATGCTTTATTTTCTTTTTAAATGTGAATTTGTCATAGGTCGCATAACATTTTCTTAAATACTTACAAGTTGTGAGCCTATATTTAAAATTTATAAAAATAGAATCCGCTTGTTCCTTGGTTAGAAATCGTATAAAAGGCGCATCCACCAACGTTCCAGGGTGCATTCACCTACAAACATTTGGGTGGAGTGATCCTCCAAGTAAATACTAATATCTATTCTACAGGCAGCTCTTCGCTCATATAACCCTACTAACCTACTACTATCTGAAGCAGGAACTGGGTCGCTCCGGATCTTCGACGTTACCTCGCGGTCGGGCCCATCTACTGGCCTGAGGACGGGCCTCGGTACGCTGGCTTGTACTCTGTCGGCGCCCTCAGCGTCCCGCGAATGCCCCGAACGGCGTCTCGAGCGCCCTGTCGCTCGATGCGTTGTTTGCTGCAGTTCCTGCGAATGCCGCCCGCCCTGCCCTCTGTCGGTTGGCAATCAATCTGCTGCTGCTGACGCCACTGCAACTTGTTGCCCGCTGCTGTGATCGGCGGGTGCCCTAATCCACTTGGGACTTTTAACATAAGTGATACGCATTTAGGGCCGCGTTAGGTTCCTTAGGGCTATGCTAGTTTATCTAATACTATCTGACCCATGCCCACTTCGCTGGGCATCAGAAAAAAATTAAAAACTTATTATAAATCACAATCAAATATACCCTATGTCACTCAGGAATAATGTAGCTTTTCACTGGTGAAAGAATTTTCAAAATTGGTTTAGTAGATCCAGAGATTACCCCCTACAACGTCACATACTCATAAACTTTACCTCTTTATATTTTTTGTTGAGTTTAATTATCTACTAAGCGAATTCAAAATATCTCCCCTCCCGTACTGCCTGTACCCCAGTGTCGCCTATATCGCATAAGCCTATCTAGCCAATTAGGGTGCGCGGCGACCACGCAACTTTTTTCTAATACTTACATTTTTAAACTCGTGATATCTTTCGAGTGAAATGTCCGAATTGAATAATTCCAAAAGTTATATAAAGGTATTGAATTAGTCTTAAATATGAAGTAATTTATTTTGATAAGGATGAATACCAAGATACAAATAAAGAGCATTTTCTAGCGGTGGCGTTTTAATTAATTTTTTAAAATAAAAGGACACTTATTGTGTCATAACTATAATAGTTAGACATATGCTGTCGCATCACTTTTTGTAAATAATGATATGTTCTGTAAAGTCGTATTACATTATTTTATTCTATCATCAATAGTTTTAACAGCGCACGCGATTTAGGTATTTTTTTTAAAACCTTGGGTTACACTATTGAAGTTTCAGTAAGGATCCCAAATTTTTTTGAAAATATAATATAGATTATGTCAACCGGGGACAGTGTAGCTTGCCAACAGTCCAGTTCCTGATCAGCTTCCTTGCGTAGCGGTCACGAATGCGCCCCTCACATCTATCTAATACAATTTTCCGCGCTTTTCTACCTGGAAAAGCGATAAATTGTTAGTTCTGTGTACAGGTGATAGTGTGCTAGTATTTGTTCGTTTGGATTGCGGTGCGGACAGCAGTTTTGGCCGGTGAGTCCCATTTCTCTTTCCGCTTGCTAGTGTCGTGCGCAAAATTCTGTTGCGCGCGCTTTTGTAATGGTTTTTGAGTGTGTAGTGTTTTCGCGCGGCTTTCTGGTCTCCTCGCGGGTCAGGGCCTCCAGCAATGGACGGCCCAGGCACCCCGAAGGCCCCCAGGGAGCCGAGTGTCCCGCGTAAGCGGGATCACAGCGGCTCCAATAATGGATGGGCAATGAAGGAGATAGAGGAGACGTGCGAGAAGAAGTCTTCCCTGGTTCGTCGCAGCCGCAGCGCCGCGGAACCACGTCTCGGGCGCCCTGGTCCAGCCGTTGTCACGGCTACCGGGCCGCCCGCTTCGATAGGGGGGTGCATCGACGGTGGTCGACCTCACCGCCGCCGAGCCCCGCGAAAAGGAGAGCGCGACGATGGGGCCGCCTTCGGCTCCCGTCGCGCCTAGGGCTCCCGCCATGCGTGCCGCGCGCAAGAGCGCGGCACACACGGCCGTAGATAGGGAAGTGGTGCTCGCCGCGAACTCAGCCGTCCTCATGGCCGTGAGCGCGGCGAGCGCCATCGTAGAAAACGTCTACAGGGCGCAAACGCCACCTGCGCGGGCTTCACCTGCGCAGGGGCCAAGCGCCTTCGTAGACCACGTCGACATCGCGCCGTCGGGTAGCGTTCCAGACTCGCTGGAGTACGCGCTTGACGACGCGATTCGCGTCTTCTGCGGCCCGCACGCCGAGGCGGCTGTATGTGCATCGACATCGGTTAGGTCGGTGTACACAGCGGCCGGCTCGACAACAGCGGGGGGCGATGGCCCCACGACGGTGTCGGTTAGCGCGCGAGCTTCATCCGTGCCCTCGGCATCGGCTTGCGCGCCGGCTTCACCGGTGCGCAGCGTGGGGGACGACCGCCCCGCGACACCGGTTGCCGCGCGGGCTTCACCCGCGTCAACGACCGTGGTCGTTGTTAGGGACGGTGTTGTAGGTGCGGTAGCGGCGACCATGTCGTCTTCCTTCCCTGCTGGGACCGTCGCCGCCACCGCCTCGTCTAGTCCTATCCCCGAGCCGAGGCTGCGGTTCTGGGACCGCAGCGCCGACTCGGAAAGCACATCGGGTGCTTCCACACCGGCGCGGGCGCGATCGCCGCTGCATCGTGCGGGCGACGTGACGGCGAGCGTGGTCGCGGGTGCGGAGGCCTACCTCCGCACCGAAGGGGGGGAAAAGGGCCGTAGGGCCAGAAGGACCACGGCCGCCAAACTGGCCGCGGCTAGCCAGTGCGCCGCGCTTGTAGGGGACGTGCGTGTGCTCGGCCCTGGGGAGCTCTGCCTAGCGGCAAGCGCCCAGGTCGCCCAGACGTCGGGCAACCTGCAGGGCGCATACGTGCGCCGACTGAAGGAGGCTGCGACTCGGCTGTCTGACATAGTCGACACGCTGGTGACGCGGAATCCGGAGTCGGAAGCCTGGAGACTCGGCAACGAGAACTCCAGGCTGCGCGCCGAGCTCGGCGCCCTGCGGGAGGACAACCTCTCCTTCCACAAGGAGTTCGAGCAGATGCGGAAGGCCATGAAGGCCTCCGCTGCGGATGCGGCCCTGGCTCCCGCTGTAATGGCGAAGCCGGGTCCCGTACCCGCTAAGCGGAAGGCCGTGGCCGCCACGACGGAAAAAGTCCCGGCCCCGGAGCCCGCCACCCCCTCCCCCCAAGAAGAAGGTGAAGCAGAGGGCGAAGAAGCTGCGCCGAGCCGCAGCTCTCGCCGCCGCCTTTGCTCAGGCGCCTAAGCCCGGGCCACCGGCCCCCAAGCCGGCCCCCAGGTTCAAGGCAAAACCCGCAGCCGCGACACTGGCCGTCGCGGCACCCGCCGTCGCGGCACCTGCCGTCGCGCCACCATCGGCTGCGGTGGTCTCTGCCCCCGCCCCCGTTCCGGTGGGGGGGGCGTGGTCCACGGTCGTCCGAGGGAAAAAGGGCAGGGGAGCGGGAGCGGGAACGCCCCGCCCCCCTCCCTCGGCGCAAGCGCTGGCCCCGCTATCGGGGCGGAAACCGGCACGCAAGCCACGGGCTACGAAGTCCGTGGTATTCCAGGAGCCAAAATCGGCAGCAATTATCGTCAAGTTGCTACCGGAACCGGCCAAGAAGGGTATTGGTTACCGGGAGGTCTTTGCGAAGGCCGTCTCGGTGGTCAATATCACCGAGCTAGGCCTCAGGGAGGGGCTGAAAGTGACGCGGACCGCCCGGGACGCTCGACTCCTGAGCTTCCCCCCAGAACCCGAGAGTGCGATCAGGGCGAACCGCGTCGCCGAGGCCCTTCGAGGGCCGCTCCAAGGGATGGCCGAAATCATCCGCCCCGTAAAGCGTGGGTAGCTTTACATCTCGGGGCTGGATGAGTCTGCCCGCCGTAGATGGGCTTCGCAGTGCCATCGCCAGCGTGGGCAACTGCCTGCGCGACGATGTCAAGGCGAGGCACATTGGCATAGGACCTGGGGGGATGGGCGCATCATACGTGATGTGTCCCATCTCTGCAGCCAAAACCATCGCTGAGCGGGGCCACCTTCTGGTGGGCTTCACCACACGATGTTTCAACGTCGGCCACGGCACCCAGACCTGCCCGGACTCGTGTCCGGACCGGCTTGTGTCTCCGCTGCGGTAAGAGCGGACACAAGCAGCCGGACTGCACAGCCCGCGACCCCACTGCGCCGTCTGCGCGGCGGGGGGCAAACGCGCTACCCACCCGACGTTGGCGAGGCACTGCCAGCCCCCAAACGTCAAGGGTAAATTTGTCCACCCAAGGGCGAATAAACGACCGGTGAGTGAAAGGGGGGGTACCAATGGACACCTAAATGCCCAGTACACCCCTAACACTCTTCCAAGCTAATGTTAACCACTCCCCCGACGCTCAGGACCTGTGCCTGCAAGCGATGGCGGAGTGGCAAGCAAACTTGGCCGTAATAAGCAAACCTTATTACGTACCCCCAGCCAGGAACTGGGTGGGGGATCTCGACGATGTGGTAGCCGTGGTCGCCAGAGCCGGATCTGGCCACCGCTCACCAGTCTCGAAAGAGGAAAGGGCTACGCGGTGGCGGAAAGCGGATGTTACGTCATCATAGGCGTGTACCTCTCGCGGAGCCGCCCCCTGGCGGAGTACGAGCTCGCCTTGGACTCCATTAGGGCAGCCGTCGGCAGACTAGTGCCGAAGACGATATTCGTCCTAGACGACTCCAATGCCAAGGACCAATCCTGGGGGAACGCGATTACCGATGTTAGGGGACGGGCGGTTGAAGACTGGGCGCTTCAATCCAACCTGTCCATCCTGAACCAGGGGTCGGTCTAGACCTGCGTGCGTGCGCGGGGTGGATCGATCATCGACCTGTCATTCGCCACACATGCGGCCGCCCGCAGAGTGGTAGGATGGAGAGTGCTGGAGGAGGTGGAAACTCTGTCTGATCACTTGTACATCAGATTTGAGCTCTCCCCCTCGCCTAGCGCTAACCCTGTTCAGGGCCCCTCCCGGCTCCCGCGCTGGGCTCTTACCAAGCTCGACGCGGAGCAGGCCGAGGAGAGGGCTATCATCGAATGCTGGACCTATCCAGCCGACCTGGGGAATCTGGAGGCGCAGGCTGAGCACGCTGCTATGCCTCGAGCCAAACGACCGCCGCCGCGTACATCGGTCCACTGGTGGACTGAGGAGCTGGCCGAACTGCGGAGGGCAGTCCGCAGAATCGGCCACAGGCTCAAACGCAGCAGAGCGCGTCGTCCTCCAGACTATGTTGAGGAGAATGGACTCGTGGGAGAGTTCAGAGAGGCCAGAAAGGCCCTTTCGATCGCAATACTGCGAGCGAAAGCCTGGGCTCGGGAGGAGCTCCTCGATACACTAGACCGGGACCCTCGGGGGCGTCCGTACCGTGCGGCCCGCAACATGTTGCGGCCTTGCACCTCCACGGTTACGGAAACGTTCGAACCCGAGGTCCTCCGATCGGTTATCGATGGGCTCTTCCCGGATCCGGGGATCTTCACTCCCCCCGATATGGGTCCAATCATTCCCGACACCTCGGAGGTGGAGCCTCACTCCATCACCGAGGAAGAGTTAGACGTCGCCCTGGACCGGTTCCGGGGCAGGAAGACGGCTCCGGGACCCGACGGGGTTCCGGCTCGGCTCCTCTTCCTGGCCGCCAAAAATCTACGCGGCCAGCTGCGGGAACTGTTCGATGCCTGTATTCGCGCAGGTCAGTACCCGTCGCAATGGAAGGAGGGTCGATTATGCCTGATTCCCAAGGGAGGCCGTCCTCCCAACGATCCGTCCGCCTACAGGCCCATAGTGTTGCTTAACGAGGTCGCCAAGGTCTTCGAGAAGATCTTAGCGGAACGCCTTGTTAAGCATCTCGATACTGTGGAGCCGGGGCTAGCACAGACGCAGTTCGGGTTTCGGCGGAGGCGCTCCACGTTGGACGCCTTCGAGACACTGCGATCTGTAACGGACGACACAGTCCAAGCAAAGGATACTGTCCTGGCTGTTTCGCTAGACATAGCGAACGCCTTTAACAGCCTCCCTCACGAGACGATCAGGGAGGGGCTCCGTGCACACGGAGTTCCCCCGTACCTCACGAGGCTGTTGGGTGCGTACCTCCAGGACAGGTACATCCGTTGGGAGGGCGGCGAGTCCGAGAATCGCGCGATAGGTCGGCGACGCGTCGCGTGCGGCGTCCCACAGGGATCGGTCCTCGGGCCGGTTCTTTGGAACGTCGGTTATGACTGGATCCTTCGGGTTCCGGTCCTGCCCGGAATAGGGCTAACCTGCTTTGCGGATGACACCCTACTCACGGCACGCGCTGCGTCATTCGTGGAATCCGTGGACCTCGCCAACGCCGGGTTGGCGATCGTGGTCCGAAGAATAGGTAGGCTGGGCTTGAAGGTCTCCCCCGCGAAAACGGAGGCCATCATGTTCCATAGGCGGTTCCGTAATCGCCCCGCGGACTTGTCCGTTACAGTCCAAGGGGTGGACATTCGTGTAGGCCCCCAGATGAAATATCTGGGGCTAATTCTCGATGGGAAATGGCTGTTCAAAGCGCACTTTGAGCAGCTAGTTCCCAAGCTCGTGAGGTCCGCAGGCGCCCTCTCTCGGCTTCTTCTTCTTCTTCTTCTTCGTGGGGGGACCGGGGACGACGACTAGGAAACTCTACATGGGCATCCTTAGGAGTATGGCCCTGTACGGTGCACCCGTATGGTCCACTGCACTCCACCGCCACAATAGGACTTTGCTGTGCCGCGCACAACGGGTCCTGGCGGTGAGGACCATCCGAGGATACCGTACAGTGTCGTGGACGGCGTCGACACTCTTGGCAACGATCCGCCCTGGCCTCTCCAGGCGGACGTGATAGCTAAAGTTCGGCGTTCCGACAGGATGCCCTCGCCCGTGGCCTGGTCTACGACCAGGCCGAACTCCAGGTGATCAGGACGCGGGAAACTGCGGCCATGATCCAATCTTGGTCAGTAGAGTTGGAAAACCCTGTTGCTGGCATTGACACGGTGGAAGCGGTTCGACCGCAGCTGTTGCGATGGCTCTCGCGGAAACGCGAGACCCTGGCCTTCAGGATGACACAGATACTTACCGGGCACGGTTGCTTCAATAAGTATCTGTGTCAGATTGCGGGCTGCTTGCCTTCACCCCAATGCCGCCAATGTGGCGCGCTAGACACGGCGTTACACACGCTAGTCGAGTGCGCAGCATGGGCACCCCAGAGGTTTGAACTCGAGACACTAGTAGGACCGACCGATTCGCTGGGCGATCTGGTGCAAGCCATGCTGCACAGCGACGATTGGTGGGTGGGTGCGGCCAATTTCTGCGAGACGGTAGTGTCTCAAAAGGAGGCCGCGGAACGAGAAAGGGAGAGAGAAGCAAGTGCGCATGCGTCTCGCGGGCGCCGACGTCAGTCGGGAGCCCGGAGGCGCAGGTATACGCATGATCTCCCCCCCTGAAATACCGCTGCAGGGGCCCTCTAGCATCTAGGGAGCAGAGGAGTCTTCACCCCTGTTGACGAAGTGAGTTTGCACTGCTTCCCGGAGCATTCTCAAGCACTGATGCGCCAGGATCAGCGTGGGCGTAACTACGTTCTAAGTCTCACACTTCCTATCACAGCGCGGGGTACATGGGAGGAGGGTGTTTTTGGTGGGGATTAGCCCCTGGGCATTTGTTCATCGGTTCGATTCTCCACACAAGCCGGTCGATTAGTGTTTGGATTGCCCCCTTGGGAATGCCTCCATAATCGACTATGGTCTAATCCCTAACAAAGGACCCGGTACTGAGCGAAATGCATATTCCCCGCTTTAAAAAAAATAATAAAAAAATGACGCAGTCTAGGATGGAGCATGCTTACCTAGAAGAATCAATTTAACTTATCCATATATTTTTCTAAAAATATTGTATGCTGTAATAAATATACCCACATTTCAATGAACCTATTTTTTACATATATTAAATAAGCCATTTTATAAGCACTTATAAAAAACCCGATATTATTTTTCTTTAAAGTAGAACATTTTTTAATTTCAAATCGATTACTTTCGATTTATTTACGTTACATGACTCGCTGAACGTCACCCACAACAATAAAGTACGACAATTATGTCATTTGTTTCATTTGGGATTTACTGTCAAGAAATATGTAACTCGATAGACATGCAAACGTCAAAAGAAAAATAAACGCTTTGAAACAGTATAGTAAAACTTGTATATTTTACCTTTACTTTCCATAAACTCTTAGCAATTTTGTTGATTATATTATTGTCACTGATTATATTTGAACTAGTTCGAAATACTGTAGGATTTCATTCTTACACATAAAATAAACTGCTCGAGAAAATGGAAGAGTTTGCAACGAAAGCGACAGAAAATGGTTACAAATTATTATATATATAAAAATATTATATATTGTAATAAAGTTCTTAATATGCATACATACATACATAATATCACGCCTGTTTCCCATGGGGGTAGGCAGAGACTATGGATCTCCACTTGCGACGATCCTGACAAACAACTTTCGCTTCATCTACTTTCATTAACCTCTTCATACATGCACGTTTATTTGAGATGCATTTTAGCTGACCTCTATTTAACACTTCTGATATTTGATCATGGTGTGTTCGTCTTGATCTACCGGCAACAACTCTACCATTCACAATATTGTCATACACCTGTTTTGTGATTCTACTTTTATCCATTCTCTCTACATGTCCAAACCACCTTAACATTCCTTGTTCAATTACTACATCTTCTTTCAATCCACAACGTTCCCTTATCAGACTGTTCCTTATCATATGACTAGAGTTTACCCCGCCGCTGCGCCGCGGGTAAAACTCTATTACGAACCTCTTGTTTAAAGAGCAGGCATTAATACAAGTTACATTGTATTATATTTTTATGTTGGTGCTATTTGCCTTCGGAAGATTTAAATAATAATATAATAATATCAGCCCGTAAATGTCCCATTACTGGGCTCGGGCCTTCTATTATATGGGGAACGGACAGTATACCCGCCACGCTTGTCCAAGGCGGCTTGGCAGGTTGGACACATCGGTTATCTCGATGTGCAGGTTGCATCACGATGTTTTCTTTCACCGTTGTTAGCACGTGGTAATTGTAACAATATGCACATTAGGTCAGAAAACTGACTAAGTGGTGCATGCGTTCTGGCCAGGATCGAACCCGTGCCTTCTGAGTATGGGACGCGTGCGCTAGCCATTAATTACCCTACCACGACTTCCGGAAGATTTACTTCATTTTATATCGCAAAATATCACATCTCCCGGGGTGAAAAGTATCTATGTCCATTTTCGGTATTCAGACAGATAGATCGAGTTACTATCGCATTTTTTTTATAGATTATGAAATTTTATATATCTGTCGCAGATTGCGATATGATTGTAAAAATTTCGTAACGTAATATTTAATATGGGAGGTCGGTTTGGCCGTGATAGGTAATATGAAGGTATTTAATAAATGGAAACGATGTATTTGCCGTGCTAAGAACATATTGTGACTTTAAATTGAGGGTACCTATATTTTTCTTAAAGTATCTGTACTTGATTTTATTAAGTAGTGTTTTAGTTTAATAAAAACTGGATTGTATTTATATGGTGAGGTTTATATTGTTGAGTACTTTGTAAATATTTTTAGGATTTTTAATAACCTTTGTAATAAGTTTTAGTTTACAAGATTGCTAAAAGGTAAACACTGTGTTGTTGGTTCAACAATATAAAAGGAGGTGAAATCGCCAAAGAAATAGACCTTAAGCAAAAATGGTCTGATTTACTACAAATCGTAGATGGAAAAACAAGAGAACATGCTGAACATGACATACCAAGCACAAGTATCAACAGGGTAAAAACAAATAAGACAAAGAGAACAGTATTCCAACATAACACACTACGTAGATTAAACTCAAAAAATTGTTTACGATGCGGGAAAGACCGCCACGACCTTTCAGAATGTCCAGCCAACATCCACACATGCAAAGAATGCAAAACACAACGTCATTTCGAAAGTTGTTACATCAAGTCAGGACGGGCGTAGCTCTCTCCAAACAAAGGTAGGAAATTCATTCAAAAAATAAGGGAGCCCCATAAATCTTCTTCATCTTCAGACTTTTCGGACGATAATAACAATAATGACAGTGACGAAGACGTTGTTTATAATATTAACGGATCAAAAAATAAGGATTGCACACAGATTGACATACGCATAAATGGAGTAACTTGTACGATGGACTGGGATTCCGGCTCCAATTACTCCATCACCAGCCCACTTATGGAAGAAAATAGGATCTCCGACACTACATACCGCACCTAAACTCAAAACCTATGGCAATAATAGAATACTCACGAAAGGCATTACAGACGTAACAGTCAAAGTTAACGGGATACAGAGAATATTTATTACCTGTCATTGTTATGAGAAACGCAAATCCAATACTTTTTGGACTACAGTGGAGCGAGATGTTTGGAATGGAATTCCCAAAACCTGTATATTCTATCAAAACTTCAACCTCGTTAACCCTTAAACAAGTACTAAACAGACATTCACAAATTTTTGACCGAGGCAAAGTCAAGAATTACTATGTTAATATCCATGTTAAAGCAGGAGCTGAGCCTTTCCATCTTCCACCGCACCCTATTAAATTCAGTATGAGGAAAAACATAGAACGGGAACTAGAACGCTTACTCACCGAAGGCGTAATAGAAGAGATAGATCCTAATATCACTCCCGTCGAATGGGCTACACCTACAGTCTACATCCTAAAACCTACAGGGAAAGTCAGAATCTGTGGCGACTTCAGCACGACTCTTAATCCAGTTCTGATTAAATTTTTACATCCAGTTCCAGTATTCGATCAATTACGCCAAAATCTAGCAAACCGTAAGATATTTTCAAAAATAGATCTTAAAGACACATATTTACAATTTGAAATAGATCCTGAGTCAAAAAAATATTTGATATTGTCGACACATAAAGGGATATATACTATCAATATAATAGAATGCCTTTCGGTATATCGACGGCACCCTCAATCTTTCAACATTTCCTCGACCAAGTACTTGGGAACATTCCTAACGTAGCCATATATTTCGACGATATTGCAGTAACGGGAACCAACTTAACTGAGCACCTGCAGACACTATCTATAGTATTCGAAAACCTACAAAAAGCAGGTCTCAAAGTAAATTTGAAAAAATGCAGTTTCTTACAGAAGCAGATCGAATATCTGTCATACAATAGACCAACATGGAGTACGACCAACACAAACCAAAATTAACGCTGTTATCAAGGCTACACCACCGACTAACACAAAAGAACTTCGATCTTTTTTGGGGTTAATCAATTTTTAAGAAAGTTTCATTCCCCATCTTCATGGAAGTTGCGCCAATCTCCATGACCTGACTAGTGGAAAACATAAATGGCAATGGACTGATCACGAGAATGCTATTTTCAAAGCTACGAAATAATGCATTGTGTCTTCACAGCCATCAATTGCATTTGATGAATCTGAAAAAGGATTAGGTGCAGTCTTATTTCATAGAGATAAAAATCTGGAACAACCTATCGCATTTGCTTCCAGAAAATTACGCCCTGCTGAAATGAAATACTCCGTCATCGATCGTGAGACTTTAGCGATCATATTTGGAATTAAAAAATTTGATCAATATTTAAGGGGAACCAAATTCACCCTAGTCACAGATCACAAACCACTTATCCATATTTTGGGAGCTCAGCGCAACTTACCAAAACCAGTTAATAATAGACTAGTAAGATGGGCTTTAGTGATAGGTAGCTATCAGTATGATATATGTTACAGAAAGTGTGAAAACAACACCATAGCTGACTGCCTCTCCAGATTACCCAACCCTGAAACTGAACCATCAGAGACTGAAAGTATTGTACATAGAATACAACTGCGTCTTTTGGGAACCAGAATGGCAGATCTTTTTTTTTATTTTTTATTGCAGGAGTTCAGCAGACAGGCAGACGGCCCACTTGATGGAAAGTGGTTACCGTCGCCTATGGACATTTGCAACACCGAAGGTGCTACAAATGCGCTGCTGCTCTCTTAAAGGAGACTGGAACCTGGTCACTGATGCCGGAACACAACACAAGGTTGTTATGGCGGCATACTCTAGACCAGGAGTGGTCGCCATCCAGTCGAGCAAATACCCTACCACCTGGCTGTGGGTTGTTTAGTTGCCTCTTACAACAGGCCGCCTGGCCGCAGGAAATTGTATTCTTTCTCCGTTCCTGCACGGATTATCTGCACCTATCAGAAGAGTTATTAGCTAAAGTAACATTTAAAGACCCTATCCTTACGGATGTCTGTCGTAGTTTGAAGACTGGTTGGTGGCAATTATATTACAATACAGAAATGAAACAGTTCTACAGAAAACGATCTGAACTGTCCATTGAAAATAAAATCCTCATATGGCAAGGACGCATAGTTATACCTACAGTTCTTCGCTCAGACGTTCTTGCCTACATCCACCGCGGACACCCAAGTATTTCTGCTATGACAGCACTCTATCGATATTATGTTTGGTGGCCATCCATTGACGAAGACATCGACATATTTGTCAAAAGATGTAATAGATGCCAAGAAAATCGACCCTGTAATCCTGAACTACCAGATTTTTCCTGGTCAATATCAGAAGAAGTATGGGAAAGAATACATATAGATTTCTCAGGACCATTTGAAGGTACCTATTGGCTTGTTTTGTGTGATGCTTTGTCAAAATGGGTGGAAATCCGACCGATGAAAAACATCACCACAAGAGCACTTTGTTATATTCTCGATGAAATATTCTTTACCTTTGGCCTCCGAGTACGCATGCTTGTTTCAGACAACGGACCTAAATTCAGATTTTTTGAGTTTAAAGAATATTGCGCCATACGTAAATAATTCGCAAGTAATCTATTTGAAAATAAAAAATGGTCTACTCTTTATTACATATTGTTACAAATTCGGCCACCTGCATACCTATTGTCACATACCGACAAAGAAATGCTGCGCATATTGTTTATTGCCCCTCCCGCATTCGGAGTTCTTTTTATTACTTCGTATTTGCAATTAGACAATAGCCTATTGTTATTGTTTTCGACTTTATTGGCCGTTCGCACGAATAGATAGCCAGGTGTGCAAATTACTATTTCTCGGAAACTCAGTGCGCGTGGCCGATTTTTTTTGTACTGTATAGTTAGTATAAGACAATGCTCGAATGGAGGTGTGGGGCAGTCAAGCGACGACTACGAGACGAGTAAGATGTTTGTAGTACTCTCGATTAGCGATATAGACGACGGACTTTGCGCGTGTCGAATTGCAATGAATCGTGCAGTGTGAACTGGTTGCATCCAGTTTTATTTGTACTTGTTTTATACGTGTTTGTACAGTTCTAATAAATTCTATAGTAGTTCCAACGGCATTTTTAATTCGAGTCCTGTAGCTCGTAACAATATTTTTACTTTATTCCAAAAATGGCCTATTTAATATGTAGTATGTAAGCATTTGTATTGTTCATTGTAAGGGGGGCCAGCGCACAATAATTAAGTATTTGCACACGTAGCATAAATGTATAAGGCTGTAATTTTATTAAACATGTTAATAAAGATATCAATCACATTGGGACAATGTAGTTTTAATACGACAACCACCTCAAAACTACGAGCAACACCCCGTGCATACCACAAATATGTGTAAAATATGTTCACTGAGATGTGGTGATATTTATTAAACGATATAGTATTTTTAGCAAAAATATACAGATAAGTTAAATTGGTTAAAACTTACTTGTAAATGAAGTTGATTTTTAAAACAAATCGAGTCAGTAACGCATTAAGACATCACTAATTAATCCGTCATCGAGCTGTCAAAGGTAAAATAAATGCTTGTATAAATGTGATGTGACATGACCAATGGTTAAGCTCCGCTTAGTGTGACACTGTTGTAGAAAACAGGTACAAAGGAATAAGCTATTGAGATGTACTTACTGGATGGATATGATATATGATGAATATAATAATATAATGGCTACGCCGCGTGAAAAACCCTACGCAATAGCTTTATGTTACGTACATAAAAAAATAATTAGGTGTTTTGTATACCTTCAATACTTTAGTTTCTCGTTCAATTCATTACAATTACAAAGAAACCACATACCACTAAAGAAACTAAGTCCATATAGTGTAGACAACTGCACAGCAAAACATAAAGAAAAGTCGCAACCAACATGATTTGAAGTATCTAACACGTAATTAATGACATGTACTAACTGTAATAACAAATGCGTTGTAAGGGGCAACCTTACAACGCGTTTGTTATTGAATTACATCAATGGTTGTCTACATCGCAATTGCAGCGCCATCTATTTTGCTAATCCGTCTATTTTAAAGAAACGATGTCATTTGTCGGGATAAAATGTATCCTAAGTGTTAATTCGGGTTATAAGCCAGCACTATATCGGGTTTCATTTAAATCCGTTCAATAGTTTTCACGTGATACTCTAACAGACAGACAGACAATTCTAATTCTAAAAGTTGTATTTTCGGAATTTGCTGGTCCGAATTAGCCCCCTTGATTTTTTTACATTTTCAAACGCTTTGTACAAACTCCAACCATTCACAGATTTATAATAGTATACATTTCGTAATACGGAATCCTACTAATAGATAGAATCAAATTTGGTTATTAAGCTTTTCATTTAAATAAAATAGTCGACACGAGTCACAACTTACAATATTTGAAAATAATGAAATTTTCCAGGACACTGAAAGGTTACATAAATATTAATAGTTCGTCGCCATGACAAATGTATTATGTATGAATTAATTTTTTATTCTCCTTGATTGTAAACATGTTTATTGGTCCTCCTGTTTTAAATCAAAGTTACGAATTGATTTTAAAATGTTTCATGCCAAGTGTTTCATCTTAATCTAATAATGCCCATTGCCCTGACTTCATAGTGAGATTCGGACGAGCCGCTCTGTGAATTGGCATGAGAAAGTCTCCTGCAAACTTGTTCCACTTCGACAGAGCGCGCTCGCTTGTAGCTGTCGCTAGTGGAGAGTCTGGATAATGGTTGCAAGCACGGCTCAAACGCAGCATTCAGCTGCGCCGTCCTCCAGACTATGTTGAGGAGAATGGACTCACGGGAGAGTTCCAAGAGGCCAGAAAGGCCTTTTCAATCGCAATTTTGCGAGTGAAAGCCCGGGCTTGGGAGGAGCTCCTCGAGATACTCGACCGGGACCCCTGGGAGCGTCCGTACCGCGTGGCCGCCGCGAGATGTTTTGGCCTCTCTGACAGTAAGAGGCAGCGCATTCCAAAGTTTGACAGCCTGCACTGTAAAAGAGTTATCATAAAAGAATGAAGTGTGTGCAGGCGTAGTGAGTTTACGATACGTATGAGTGCGCAAATTGTGGGAAGTAGAAAGGCGAAGGAATTCAAAACGTTCCTTAAGGTAAAGAGGACTACTAGGAATAAATAATATGTTATAAAGTAGTGTGAGAATGTGAGTATTCCGGCGAAAGCGAATAGGGAGCCACTTGAGTTTTTCACGAAATTCAGAGACATGGTCATATTTTCGCAAGCCAAATATGAACCTAATGCAAAAATTCTGAAGTCGCTCAAGTTTATTTAGCTGTTCTACGGTTAAGGCGAGATAGCAGGCGTCAGCGTAATCTAAAATGGGTAGCAAAAGAGACTGTGCAAGCATAATTTTGGTGGCAGTAGGCAGAAAATTTCTCAGCCTTCTCAGGGATCTAGAAGACAGAAAAACTCTCCGACTTAATTCGGAGAGGTGAGACTTCCAAGACAGATCACTATCGATGATTACGCCCAAATTTTTGACAGTGTCACTCAATGCGTTACAAGTGCCGTCAAAAACAATGTTCGGTAAAGTTGTGAAATCTACTTTTGCACGTATTAATTAATTAATAGGTAATGATTCTTTGAGTGAAGATGACTTTGCTTCCGATTCTGACCTAGAATACGAACCACCCACTTCCCGTTCACCTAAAAAGAAGCATGTTATCATACCCGACTCTGACTCCGATATCTCCAATGATGCTACACCTAGCAGAAAAACAGACAAAAAAACGTGGTCGTCCAGCCAGCCTTCTAGGAACACCGACGACGACAAGAGCTGGAACTCCATCGAACCAAGTTGGCACTCCATCGGGGCGAACTGTCACTCCATCAAGTACGCCTGACTCTTCAATATCTTCGAAAAAAACCCTGAAAAGCACCAGCCAGACATCAAAATATGCCATTGACGTCGGTACGGACTGACGGCGTTGATCATTTTCCCATTACGGTCAGAAACGATCGACGAATTGTATCAAAACTGCTCAAAGTTAGTTACGCAGTTACACAAAATGTGAAAAAGATAAGGTGCTCTTGTGCTTCAATGATAAGCGCAACTGCTTTAAAGACTTATTTTATTTTCACTAGAATGCATACGAGTACATATATGGCTCTTTCATTTATTTTCATAAATAATAATTTAAAAAAAATATATGATTTATGTTCAGTAAAGATAAATAAACACGTATGTACCAAAGAAAAATATTTTATTAACATCTTTAATCTTTTTATTCATGAAGTAAGGGGTTAACAATTCAAATATCAAAATTTAAAGTGTCTTTTGCATGACATATGCGCAGCACGATTATATTGCACAGTATTTTAGGATATGCAACCGTCGGTTATTGGATCGGAGGTGTCGGGAGTATGGCGCAGCTCACTTCCTGTAAAGTCGATATCGCTGTTTCCTGCTACCTCGCTACCTGGTTTATTTCAACGAAATGGTTTCTGCACACCTGCCGTATATTTAAATTACCGTGTAATTTATTTATTTATTATTTAAAAAAAAATTATTCCTTGTTTTTATGTAAGTAGGTATTGACTTTGGATTTGATTGAAACCCTAAATAGAGTTTCAATCAAGTTACCATGCCAAAAAACTTTATGCTCTAAACTATTAGTGCTCCTCTAATTAAAACAAAGATATAAAATATTTGAATTCAGTACCCATTTATCTAGCATACCTACCGATAACATGAGCGTAAATAATAAATATGGGATTCTACAAAGCATTGGGTAACTTGGTAATATATAATTCAATAACAGGATAAGATGTCTAGGGACATAAATAATTCAGGCAATAGTGATATGAAACGTGACGGCAGAACTTTCGAGATCATTTTATTATGTATTAGGTAGTTTTATGTAGTATTTCATTAGCATTCGATCAGGTACGGCGTCAATGTCGGAAGATAATCTGTGATGTCTCTCACATCTATAAGCATGTTGCTGAGCCGACAAACATCGTATGTGACTTGAATATGAGATACCAAGGCGGTGGTGAGGTCGAACTTTAACCTTAAAGCGTTCACACATAACGTCAAATGTAAAATTTTTATCTTTCAATTTTCAATACGAGGCAAGTGAGTGTTGCAACCTTTTTAAATCCAATATTAACAATATACATCTGTGTTGCGGGTAATTTAGACTTTTACAAAAATAAGCTTTTCCTCAAACAAGCATTTTAAACGCGTATTAGATGTTTGTGGTTTGTGTTGTTAATTGATTATAGCATAGATTTCAGCATGTAAAAGTACTCTGAGAGATCAACATTGTATATACCGAGAATTTATAAGTAGTTTAATCTTAAAAGAGACAATACTCATTTGCTAATGTAGTAATCTTTAAATGAGGCTGTATTTGGAAATTTATTACACAATATTACCACTCGACAATGTTTGCTCGGACCCGATATAGAAGGAGCATTCGTCAGACCTTTGCCTTTAATGTTTCAACAACATGAATAAAAGCTTGACGCTGCTATTGTTGCCTCCAAATAGACGATAATGGTACATTGTAAGAGTTAATTTGATAATTATGTATGAAGAACTAATGATGATATATTAGAGAAACAAATTGATAAATTAGAGATCCCTACGTAAGCGCTTCGAAGTGCCAGTTTGATTTTTGACCGGCGATTGTGTTAGTGTAACGAGGGCAATCAGCATTCAAGAGAAGCGCAACTTGCGGACGGATATAGCGATCGCACGATAGTACTGCCGAGGTTGGGTGCTTCACTACTCACCGATATTTATGGACCAATTTGCCATTGTCATGTTTGCATTCCATTAAGACAAGAAAAAGTATTTGTTGACAAGTGTTTGCATTTTATTACAATAAATACACATGAAGAAGAAAGAGATGATGGAATTAAGCTTGATATTTGTCCATCAGGTGACGAACTGTGCTGTAAAACTATAATAAAAGGAGACGGGGATATTTGGGCCAAAGAAACTTAATGAGTTAATATATTACTTAAATTTTAAAATCACTCTAATCTTGTACAATCTGGGCACAACAATGTATGAAAGCATATTCATCTCCTTTTTGACGCTTGCACTAGACTCAAGTTCGCATAAATGTAAGCTTTAGTAAAATGATTGAAATGAAAGAACAGAAAGTAATGCAGAGGAAATTGTTCAAATAATGTTAATAAATAAAGTTATGTAGGCATACGCCCTGAACTGCGACGTACCACTCGTTTTTCGGCACATCGACCGGCGATGGCAAATTATAGGCGCCGGCTGCTACAAATTTGATTTTTGCTGACTCAAAGTTAATTTTGGCTTCCTAAGCTACCTGTATACCATGAATTATGATAACTAGATAAGGCTATGGCAATAAAGATTACCACGCCGTAATTTGCTTTATCGGTAGTTGTGCGATACGGAATGAGCGGTGCGTTACAAACACTCCTTCTATAACCATCAGTTGATTCACTCGATGTTAGTTTACTACACGGACTGTATTAGACTTAAGTAAAAAAATATTATTTTAATGATATAAATAAATTATTGTTACACGTACCGGCTACATTTAGCCGAACTTCTAGTGAAAATCTGGACAGAATCCAAAATTCCAGGCAAAACCTTCTTATTTAAGAATGAGATCATTTTAACAAATTAGTCCTAGCCACATCAAATACGATTATTATCTTCTATAAGACAATCATTGTGGCAAATGTTCGTTTGTAAAAGGCAAACAAGTAGAAAATATTTAGGGATTAGAAGGATAACAACATTCATTGTGTAATCTTGGTTTCAATTTTGAAATAAACAGAGATAAGATATTTTTATCTATGTTATGGCTTCCACGAGCAAAGTCGCGTAAAATGCTGAAGTAGATTAGCAAAATAAAAATAGATGAAATGCATTTTGATAGCAAAAATAAATGGAGATACTTTATTTATCAAAGTATTGATGCCTTATTAGATACTAGGTGTACTAGTGAAACCTTGCTTATGCACGTCCTTAAGCTGTAGAACAGCGGATATTCGGAATGGAATTTTATTTTCACGATACGACACTGTCTAATCTACGTAAAGCTTTTCTTATTCTATTCAATCGCTGGATTTTAAGATAGTTTTATCAGACTCTCAAAATGCTATACCACTGTTTGTATAAAATATCATAGAATTTCGGTTAAACCTTATGTTTTCCGCTTGTGTTCTCGTATATTGATTATGATATTTATTTTACTAAAAAGGGACGATCAACCTTAGGTTAAATAAGGGCACCAACCGATATTTAAGGTTATTACCAGGTTTTCAGTTCACATTTAGAATTGTCCTTTTCTTTTTTTCTTCAAAAAGTGCAGATAACATTTTTTTCTGTCAAGGCGACTTATACCGAACAGCAAGTAGTATTCCTGTGATTACATCATTGAACTATATTATTACGCGTATGCGGAACTCTAATTAAAATGCCGTTAGAATTATTATAGAGTTTATTAGAACTATACAAACACGTATAACACAGGTACAAATATAACCCAACACAACAAATCCAAACGTAATGCAGACGGTCGTAATTCAATAAAACGCGCAAAGTCCGTCAATATTAGATTTCCGAATGTACACACGTCACGCCTAGATCGTAGTTGTCGCTCAACTGACCCCCTCTCTCAATCGGGCCATCGTTTTATACTGCACAAATGCAAATGTGCCCGCCCGGCAACGTCGACATAATTTCCTAGAATTAGCTTGTACTGATAATCCGCAACACCTGGCAAATGATGCAGGTTGCAAGGGCCGTAGACGAGTACAAAAGAACAATAGGCAGTTCTTCACAATAACTAGAAACGTATGCCAATAAATAAGTAAATGAAAGAAGACGATCTTAAAAGGATTACAATCTGTTCAAATGCCAACAGGTAATAAAATGTGCTTTTACAGATCAGAGTGGAATTTGTTTTTTTTTGTCGAAGCCTAATGTAAAATGCAAGGAGAGATTTGGGTAAGAAAGTACCAAATATACCAAATATTAACTATTTGGGCAGGGTTTCCCCTTTATTGTTCAGCCTTTGATGTGAATATTCACACAGCACAGTAAGCAATGAACACTGTCTAAACGCCACTATGCCTTTTATACGAAAATGCTACCCTACAAAACAATAACGTTGCATCATTGCTAAAAATAGCAATTACATCATAGTGTTGCCAGGATCATAAAAACAATTATAATAATTAGTTACTGATGCACTAAATTATCTAGATGATAAGTTAGTGGGCTTATAAAATTAACTAACCGGTAGAAAATGGTAATTTAATTATAAATCGAATCATCTGATAAATAGACTAAAAATATTATCTATGACGATTGTCTATGTCATATTAATATACACTATGGTTCTCATGACTACTGTGGTGGACATTTTGTAACACTAAGTTGTAACAATATAATCGAATCGTGGCCGATGACTCAGTTGCATGGGTTCCTATCATAATAGGTTGGGGAAAAAGTCTTTTCGCATATAGTATGTATGAACTTGTAATAAATAAATAAATAAAATAAATCGGCAGACAAACACACACACTGAATATCCCCAAATTAAGCAAGTTATGCTTGTGTTATGGGTAATATACAACGGACCACTCTGGGGCCGATCCCAGACACCCAGACCCATAGTAAATAGCGAAGAAAATAAGTTTCCGAAATTTACTATACCAGGAATCGAACCCGGAGCCTCTGCATTACAGTGAGGTAAGCTGGCAAAGGCTTAGCCCGCTCAACCACAGAGACCGTCAAATAAGATCTCTTTGGCTATACCATTTTTATCTGGCTGGTTTTGGTATCATTAAAAAGTTTTAATTTTAAAGAAGACAATTCCAAAGTCGAATTAGGAAAATGTGTGATTTTCATTTGTTTTTCTTATTGTTAAAATGAGTGAATCTAATGAAGAAATTCGATACATTTTAAAATTTTACTACAAAAAAGGTAAAAATGCAACACAAGCCGCGAAACAAAATTGTGATGTTTATGGACCTAATGCAGTATCTGTGAGAGTAGCGCAAATTTGGTTTAATCGTTTTCAATCCGGAAATTTTGATATCAAAGATGCACGTCGCTCTGGTCGCCATTTATGGACAAAATTGATGCCATTTTTGAAAAAGTGGAGCAAGATCGGTATATTAGTAGTTACGATGTAGCTGGAGAACTGGGAATTGACCACAAAATGGTTTTGGCGTATTTGAAAAAAGCTGGGTACATAAAAAAGCTCGATGTTTGGGTGCCTCATGAACTCACCGAAAAAAACCTAATGAACCGTGTACTCATTTGTGATTCTTTATTACGACGTAATGAAACCGAACCATTTTTGAAGAAGCTGATAACTAGTGATGAAAAGTGGATCACGTACGACAAGAACGTGCGAAAAAGATCGTGGTCAAAGGACGGTCAGGCTTCACAGACTGTGGCGAAACCTGGGTTAACTTGCCACAAGGTGATGCTATGTGTATGGGGGGATTGGAAGGGCATTATTCATTATGAGCTCTTACCGCCAGGCAGAACCATCGATTCTGAACTGTACTGCGAACAACTGATGAGATTAAAGCAAAAAGTTGAGAGAAAGCGGCCGGAATTAATCAACAGAAGGGGTGTGGTTTTTCACCATGATAATGCTAGACCTCACACATCTTTAGCCACCCAGCAAAAATTATGCGAGTTTGGCTGGGAGGTGTTAATGCATCCGCCGTATAGTCCTGACCTTGCACCTTCAGATTTTCACCTGTTTCGGTCTCTGCAGAATTCCTTAAGCAATGTCAGGTTAACATCACGAGAGGACTGCCAAAACCACTTGTCGCAGTTTTTTGATCAGAAGCCCCAAAATTTTTATAGTAATGGGATCACGTCCCTACCTACAAGATGGCAAAAAGTTATCCAACAAAATGGCACCTACATACTTTAGTGAAATGTAAATAAACTTTAAAAAAAACTTTTTGAATTTTTATATAAAATACGAAGAAACTTTTTCCCCAACCTAATATATTACTGATCAATGCGTTTCAATGATCTAGGTGGTTCAACGCTTAAACTAACGGAGCACAGACTCCGTCTTTATCTACTGTTTATAACATTTGTTCCAAGTAGTCACCACCTATTACTGTATTGTTGTAATATATGCGGGTAGTTGTGTTTACTAATTGGATATAAAAGCGAGCGGGCGTAGTGATGAAATATCATTCTCTCCTATTATATTAATATACTCTATGTGTCATTCTCATTTCAACTTTCAACTTCTCTAGGGTGGGTAATTATTGTGCAAGAATCATAATTTATAATTAATTATACTTTAGATCGGCATTCTTCGTTCGGAAGTCGAATTCAACAGTTCTCCAAGTTCTATTTGTTTTGCTGTATAAGCCCCCCTACATTCAAAACTGTGCTCAAACAGTCGATCGCGATCGATCGTTAGATCACGAGGGCTTTTCGAATCGATCTCGAGAAAAATATAAATACAATTTATCTAAATCAGAGGTGCTCAAACAGTCGATCGTTGACCGGTTGATTGCGAGAGCTTTTTGGATCATTGCGAGGGTTTTTTGGGTCGATCTGGAGAAAAAATTACCGTCCTAATATACGTAGTACATATCTATTCCACGATGCACCTTACCCACTTAATTGACAATGCTGCATCACACATACCTGCAGCCTCTCAGAGTCGATCGATCGGAGACTAACAATATTGAAATAGATCGCCAGCAGTTCAAGTTTGGGCTCCCTAGATGTAAATCGACGTTATTTAAATATTATTTATTTAAATACTTCCGCAATTACAAAGGGATAAACTACAAACAAAGTTCATTAAAATACATTTATTTATAACGTAAAGTATATAATAAAGGATAACCAAAAGTTGTGTTCGAATTCGATTTAGTTAGCTTACAAAGATTTTAGGTAAGGTAGGTTAGGGCCATAAGGATCTCTGACCCTACAATATCAGTAATTTGGTAAGAAACATGAAATTACATACTACGCTTTATAAACAAAAATGCATATGATAATATGTGAAGCTTTTCAAACGTACCCGCGTTGTCATCAACTATTCGGAGCTAATTACCAATGGCGGAGCAATTTGGGAAGACAACTCTACTGATCTCTCTACAGACATAGTGAGTTGGATGATCAGTAGTAGCTTGGATGATACTATAAACCCTAATTTTAGATACAACTGATTTAAAACTGTGCTAGTGCGGACAGTAATACACACTGATTAGCTTGTACCTACTCAAGATCTCCAACACGATCTTATGGTTTTTCATAATGAGAAGAAAATAGTTATACTTAGTAAATTAATTTATCCTTTTATGATTTATTTATATTCATTAGGTTACAGCAAGGCATAGGGGCATTGTCCGAGCTCTGACGTAGGTTCCCGCTATTTACGCTTCACTTTGACTGGTATCTGTCAAACAAAAGATTAGCAGACACACACGGACTGCACTTATATCTGATATATTGCAGCGCACCGTGCATAAAGCACAGAACACTTCATCCCGCTTGGTTTGTTTCAAGTATAAATGGAATGGTAAGCATACGTTGACCCGCTTTCCTTGCCACATAATTGAAACCAATTGTTGCAAAATGACAGAATTAACTGCTTCTGGGCGTCATATTGGTTATTTTAAAACATTCCATCCGAGAGAGGCCGTTTGAATGGAAGTTGAAAGAAAAAAGTTTAATAAGTGTAAGTAGTCGTATGTGGGGTCGAATGCTTAAAATATTGTTGAGTATAAGTTCGATGCAAACTTTATGGCGGCTACGATATTAGCTGCGAGCAAAGGTGTGCGCAGGTACAGTCAAGTTGAGATTAATTAGGGCTAATTATGTATCTACTATTTTTACAGACTTTAAAAAGGAGGTGGTTCATTTCACGTAAATATTTTTTTAATGTATGTTCAACCAAACTTTTTTGTTTATACCGATTTTCATGATTTCTTTTGCTTTAGATTCAGTAGCATCAGAATAGTTTATATAAATCATTCATTTTTGTTGGGCACCATATACATAAGTAAAAAATGAAAAATAAATATTTTGTATCAAAAAATAAACCGAATTCAAGTAATTAAAAAGCAAAAATAAGTATTTTCTACAACTCTTGAAGTCGGTGCCTAATAAAACATAAAAAACAAAAAAAATGCAAAATAAATTTACTTTTATGTCTTACTTCGCACCGACTTCAAGATGTAGAAAATAGTAATTTCTTGCTTTTTAATTACTCTTGAAGTCGGTTTTTTTTCTAGAATTGTTTTATTATATCTTAGATTATTAATAAAATTAAGAATTATTATTTCGGAGGTGTGTATTACCTATAGTCTATAGTTTGGTTCATGGAAAAGTCTTGTTGAAAGTGCTGACAGCTGTTTAGTACTTATTATGTACGGGAGGGTCCAAGCAAAAATAATTGTTATTTATGATACTAGTGCATTAGGCTGACTTTTACAAACCAGTTTGTAAAAATCAACAACCGCCCGAGTGTCATACGTATATCAACAAATTTGCGATAAAACAGTACAATAAGTAATGAAACATACATAAATATCAGTCAGAAAACCGCAAATTTTTTAACGTTTTTAATATGAAAATGGCACGCATTTACAATGGTGGTGTGGTGGGAGAATGAAATAGGAGGATTGGATTAGGAATGTAGGACAGGGAGTGGCAAGTGGGCCATCGAAACTCCCACTCATCATTTGAAACACAATTAGGTCAGTGTTAACCGTTACAAGCCGACATTCTGGGAGAGCATGGTATCTCACCAATGAAGCCGGCCCTAAAAGCTGCCATTAAAATAATGATTCCAGCATAGGTCTGTCACGTATAAAAAGGCTCAATAATGTTTTCCCTTCATCGTCGTCAGCCTACCGCACACCACTGCTGGACATAGTACTCCACAAGTCGGCGTCACATAAAAATGTTTTATTTGCGGAGGAGCCATTTTCTACAGAACTGTTGCTTTCTGCGTCTTCGCTTGAACAGGATTCCTTCTCAGTGATAGATTCAGACATGGATAATACATTCATCTGTCGATAATAACGTCATATTTTTGTACTCCTCTATCCTTCTTACTTTCGCAAACCTATCTAGTCCTTTCTTTCCGTTCGTTTTCTTACCATGTGTACGGAAGCTTGCTGTGTTGGGACTAGTTTTTTATTTACATAAATTTTACACTATTTCATTTCAAAATTCAGACAATAACAACAATAATTAACTAAATATGAAAATGAAAAAATCTTAATGGAACAATAACAAAACAATTAACAAACAACAAACTTTGCGCTCTATTGTACTTAGACTTAGACGCGCGTGTATGTGCTGTGTACAGACGTAGCTCAATACTACTATATATACGTCGTAATGGCCGCAGGGCTGCCCGTGTGCGCTTGCTAGACGAGTTGGAAAAAGTGCTAGATTCTGTTACATGATCAAAATTACAAAAAAATATCCGGCAAGTGCGTGTCGTACCACGTAAACTGAAGGATTCCTTAGAAGCAACGATAAACCACTTTTCTTGTCGTTTGACTACGAAACCCAAAAGATCTAGTATATAGGGTTGGACAATCCTAAAAAAAGTAATTTATATTGATGATAAGATTTTAATCAACTGCTATTACATGATATATAATACCTTTTGGTTATTTAAATTTAATGCACATTAAACAACAAAGAAAATAATTAGATATTTGCATATTAATCAGGTCGTTTCGGTCTTACACCAAAAGGAAGGGTTGCACTGAAAATCAGCGTCGTGTCGGATATAATTCCGGCACAGCAATATGCTGAGTGCTAGCCTTGATTGCTGGAAATGCGGCGTACAGATTCTCATAATATGCTCTGTGTGTAATAATGTAATAAGGACTGTAATTACGTCGCTATTTCTTCAAATAAAGCCTTTCTTTCTATATCATAAAAAGTGTAAATTTTGGGTTTTAAAACAGGGTTGCCCAAAACAGCGCTATATCCAACTCTGAAAGCGCTAAAGTGCCAGCCCTGATGAGCCGAGCGCCGGGGAAGTCCCGTAAACGAGAAACCGAGCGAGAGAGCGAGTGAGGATATAACTCGTTCTCCGACGACCTCGTCCCTCTAACACCTAAAACCGCGTTCTGCGCAACGGAAAGTGCGATGTTCCGAGCCGCCATAAAGTTTGCATCGATAATTTTATATTTTTTTTCTATTGCAAATAACATTTATAAGTTTTCCAGTGTGTTAGTTTAATACATAAATATAAAACAATTAAAAATATAAAAAGCTTATTCGAAGTGGTCAAGTCCGCAGGGGAATTACGAAACCGCCTATGGAACATGATGGCCTCCGTTTTCGCGGGGGAGACCTTCAAGCCTAGCCTACCTATTCTCTGGACCACGATCGCAAACCCGGCGTTGGCGAGGTCCGCGGATTCCGCGAATGACGCAGCGCGTGCCGTGAGTAGGGTGTCATCCGCAAAGCAGATTAGCTCTATCCCGGGCAGGATCGGAACTTGAAGGATCCAGTCGTAATCGACGTTCCAAAGATCCGGCCCGAGGACCGATCCCTGTGGGACGCCGCACGAGACGCGTTTTTTTTTTCAGGCGGGGAAATTCATTTCGCACATACCGGGTCCTTTGTTAGGGATTAGACCGTTGTCGATCATGGAGGCATTTCACTGAGGGCAATCCAAACAGTAACCGACCGGCTTGTGTGGAGACTCGAACCAATGGACAAATGCCCAAGGGCTAATACCCCACTAAAACCACCCTCCTACCATGTGCCCGCGCTGTGATAGGAAGTGTGAGACTTAGAACGTAGTTACGCCCACGCCGATCCTAGCTCAAAAGTGCCTGAGAGTGCCCCGGGAATCAGAGCAAACTCACTTTGTCAACAGGGGTGAAGACTCCTCTGCTCCCTAGACGCTAGAGGGCCCCTGCAGCGGTATTTCAGAGAGGGAGATCATGCGCATATCTGCGCCTCTGGGCCCCCGACTGATGTCGGCGCCCGCGAGACGCATGCGCACTTGTACCTCTCTCTCTATCTCGTTCCGCGGCCTCCTTTTGAGACATAACAGTCTCGCAGAAATTGGCCGCACCCACCCAATGATCATCGCTATGCAGCATGGCTTGCACCCAAACTGCCCAGCGAATCGATCGGATCTACTTTTGTCTCGTGTTCAAACCTCTGGGGTGCCCATGCTGCGCACTCGACTAGCGTATGAAACGCCGTGTCTTGTGCGCCACATTGGCGGCATTGGGGTGAAGGCAAGCAGCCCGCAATCTGATACAGATACTTATCAAAGCAACCGTGCCCGGTAAGTATCTGTGTCATCCTGAAGGCCAGGGTCTCGCGTTTCCGCGAGAGCCATTGCAACAGCTGCGGTCGAACCGCTTCAACCGTATCAATGCCAGCGACAGGGTTTTCCAACTCTACCGACCAAGATTGGATCATGGTCGCGGTTTCCCGCGTCCTGATCGCCTGCAGCTCGGCCAGGCCGTACACCTGGCCACGTGCGAGAGCATCCTGTTGGAAGCGCCGAACTTTGGCAATTACGTCCGCCTGGAGAGGATGCGTCGCCGAATTGTTGGCAAGCTACACTATCCCCGGTTGACATAGGCTATATAAATTAAAAAAAAAAATAGGGATCCTTAC
Source organism: Dendrolimus houi (assembly GCA_039645545.1). NCBI lineage: Eukaryota > Metazoa > Arthropoda > Insecta > Lepidoptera > Lasiocampidae > Dendrolimus > Dendrolimus houi. The sequence continues at coordinate 11,091,261 of CM077127.1, read as the reverse complement.
TAAAACTTCAATAGTGTAACTCAAGGTGTAAAAAAATTACCTAAAATCGCGTTCGCTGCGAAAACTATTGATGATAGAATAAAATAATGTAATACGACTTTGCAGAACACATCATTATTTACAAAAAGTGACGCGACAGCATATGTCTAACTATTATAGTTATGCCACAATAAGTGTTCTTTTATTTTAAAAATTTAATTAAAACGCCGCCGGTAGAAAAGGCTCGTTATTTGTATCTTGGTATTCATCCTTATCAAAATAAATTATTTCATATTCAAGACTGCTTTACCTTTATATAACTTTTTGAATTATTGCATTCGAAAGATATCACGAGCTTAAAAATGTAAGTATTAGAAAAAAGTTGCGTGCTCGCCGCGCACCCTAATCGGCTAAATAAGCTTATGCGATGTAGGCGTCACTGGAGTACGGGCAGTACGGGAGGAGAAATATTTTGAATTCGCTTAGTAGGTAATTAAACTCAACAAAAAATAAAGAGGTAAATAAAGTTTATGAGTTTGTGACGTTGTAGGGGGTAATCTTTGGATCTACTAAACCGATTTTGAAAATTCTTTCACCAGTGGATAGCTACATTATTCCTGAGTGACATAGGGTATATTTAATTGTTATTAATCATAACTATTTTTTATTTTTTTTCTGATGCCCAGCGAAGTGGGCACAGGTCAGCTAGTAATGTATAAAAGAGTGAGTACATTTATATACAATATACAATTAACATACTCCTGTCCCAAAAGTTAAAAGAAATTTAATAAGTAGGTGCTTATGAACTATGATTGTATTCTCAGATCAAGGAAAAACATTGTAACACAATTTGTTAGCGAATTTATTTAAAACTGTGTAATATGTAGGTCAACAAGTCTCATGGATATTATATATTACCCATTGCATTGTATTTTCGACTACTCTACGAAAATAATTTTAAGACTAAACAATAATTATTCGTTTAAATCCACAAGTTGCGTATTTCGTATGCTTAATAAAACAAAGAAGCTTAAACTTAAAAATCATCAGCTTGGAGATTAAATTATAAAGCTTAAGAACTGATCATAAAGAATAAATTCGTTCTAAAGGCGTGAGATTACTTGACACGTCCGTCGAATGCGTCCTTCGGACGCGTCCGAGCAACGTGTACACTAGAACCGTAAACCTATACGTGTGTGCATGTTATAAGTCGCGGCTGGCGGACACGGCTGAGAGGCGTGGCTTACAAAGTATCTGGATAAGGAAAGTCCATTAAAGTGTGCACATTATAAGCTGAAAGTCACGAACGTGACCTTAAGAGTTCGGACGTCCTAAAGCAATCTGGAGAATGTGTTACAGTTCTGTTTTGCACATTGTTCGGACGCGTTCGTCAGCCGCAGCTTACGGACGCGTCCTGTATCGTTTGGAGACCTTTCCACACCTTTCGTTTGGACACACTTTCCAGAATGGTTTTGGACGTCCGAATGCTCAAGATCACGTCCAGGACTTACGACTTATAATGTGCACACTTCAATGGACTTTCCTTATCCAGATACGTTGTAAGCCACGCCCCTCAGGCGTATCCATCAGTCGCGTCCGAGGGACGCATCTGACGGACGCGTCACGTAATATATAGGCACCTTTGTAATATGCACACACCTTAACTCCCGCGCAATTTGCCTGTAGGTTGGCGAAATAAAGGAAGTCCACTTGTCCCTCTTTTTCCTACTAAGTACTAACTACTGCAATGAGTGAAGTAAACATTGTTTTAATGACAGAAATAAACCACAATAAATCGCTATATTAATAATAGTTGAAAGTTTCTCATATGGTTTTATTTGTAAAGTGAATTTATTCACTACTTATTTTACTTTTTGACAAAAAATAAATTTCATTTATTTTGCTCGAATATAATTCCTTACACATTCAGCTAAAATTAGATAATTTAATAACTTGAAATAATTCTGATTTATAATTTATTAATAAACAAAGAACAACTCGTAATAGACTAAAACTTAAAATTCTTATTTACAAAAAAAAAACGCAAATTTTGATATTTATTTGTTTTATCCCACGTGCGATTTGTATTAGGTAGGTATACCTCAAGAAAACAGAAAAAGAGTAAACGATGCAAAATGAAGAAAGACACGTAGTAAGGTTATAAGTAACCGCGAAATACAATACATTTCTACAGTTTCACAAAGTTCGGCTACTAATTAATCATTATGATTTTCTTATAGACTTAATTTAAATCATTACATTTTACACAAAGGTATCGAGTTTTACAAGTCGTCAAAACTTTGCATAGCCTGAAAGAAACCAATGAAAATTGACAAATTCCTATGTAACTTTACGATATTCACAAACAAGTGCTATTTAATTTTAAATAAAATTTGAACTTCTTCACAAATTATCTTTAAATTCATTCATTCTTTTATTATAATACTGCTATATAAAATAACCACCTATCTGTTATATGCTCTACTCTTCACACATCTCGCCTCCACTCGCTCGCCAATTGCCGTCATTCGCCACCCACCCCGCTAGACGCGCGACGCAGCGCGGCCGACAAATGTGAGGTTAACCGGCTAAATGAAAACGGCAGCGCGGCGCGCGCCCGTCAGTCATCGAGCGGTGGTCTTGGCAGATGCTATTTGTGATCGAAAAAACAGAAACATTATGAAAATGTCATGCGCGCATTAGTTGATAACTAATTGTGACTAAAAACAAACAAAGCAATTGGATTTCAGTGTCCAAACAAAGTGAGAATGTGTGTTTATATGTAAATCAAACTTGCAATTAGGTATTCCTCTGTTTTACCAGTTTGGTGCAGTGTTTATGTTGGGTGCGCGGCGCTGGTTCCGTCCGGCGTATTGGAGGGACGTCGCCCTCAAGGATTCATATTACGAGTGAGGTACCTATTATGCTAAGATTATTTTAACTTCTTGTCATGAAATTAACTTAAATGAACATTAAATTTAATTAAACTAAAAATAAAACAAAACCTGATCATTCACTTTTAGAGCAATGATTTATTGATGTTATAAGCCGGTTCCGTCAAAGTTTGATTCGGAGATGCAATTTAAGCGATAGCGTTGAAATTAAGTTTGGAACTACTTTGAGTGATGAATAAAGGTTTTATATTTTCATCTAAAATATTAAATTTTAAATATATTTTTAATAAATGAGTAATAACTATAATTACGTGCGCACCCTAATTACTGCATTAGTCACGTCGTCGGCTTCTATTTACCTTATGATTTCAAATCACACTCATTTGTTGTCATTTAGCTTTTTAAAAGTACGCCTACTTTTATAAATGGACAGGATAAATGGGGTTCAAATGTGGATTATATCAATTGCGAACAACTTATCATGAATATAACATTATATTATACAATAATAAATAACAAGCCTCGAAATTATTTTATTTTTCTAACGGAATATACATATTATCAACGCAATACGGAGGATAACTTAACTATTTGTTTTAAACTCATGCACATATTTTTTCATAATTACCCAAATTGTTGTTGTGAAAATACCTAAAATCATCGAATGGCGGCACATCTATAATCGCGTAGATAATTAAAAAATATTTCCCTCTACTCATTATATCAAACTTTTTATTTTCTTTCCTTCTCTTTCTTTCTCTAAATACTCTTATGCTAAAATTATATGTCCCTAAATAAGATATTTAATGTTAATTTTGTTACTGTATACATAGTTACAATCTAGGTTTACTCTATTTTAATTTAAAGCTCTGTATTGCTAAAATTGTAATTTGTGTGTGTACTAAAAAACGAAAAAAATAAGAAAAAACAATACCTAGTTAGGTATAAGAAGTTTATAGGTGCTTTAAAAAAGTGTTTTCAGTATTGCATCCTGAGTGCGATTATGAATAACACTTTTTTAACGGTCTTATAAAAATTAAGAATTAAGCATCATGATGTATGGTGTAATCTGGCTGCTACACCCAATGAGTGGCAGCAGTCAGGACACTCCGAAAGCGTAACCTAGTTTCGCGGGTCATGTTGCCAGCTCAGTGGTCTGCTCACCCGGCCAAATGCTTACTGACGTCGCACGCCTACCCCGATTACGGACGGCGACATTGTAATCACAAGAGACAAATCTTAGATTGAATGTCAAAATGTCACATATACAAGCCATTGAACGTAAATTCGAGTAGGAAATAAACTATCAATACCTATGATATTGATTGTTGAAATTCTTTCCTTGTTTTTGTTCCGTTAATTAGAAGCAGGTGTGTAAACGATAGATTTTATTGTATGAAAATAATGTTAATTGAATTATGAAATCCTCTCAATAGTTCTAATTACAATGTAACACTCCAGTTTAAATAAAATCTTAAATATTACTCAAAAATCGAGCTCGAAAAAGTGTTGCGTAGTAAACTTAACGGCATTATTACCAGTTCTAAATAAGAACATACCCAAATATCTGTAGGTTAGTTAATCTGTAATAATTATTTACGCCTTTACTCCTAAAGGCGTAAATAATTATTAATAATGTCCAAAAAGGTGGAAATTGTCGTCTTCAGTCAATGGCGTGGCGCATCAAGCCACTGGACTCAGGCCAATCCAAACTTTTGAAACTTCCCAATAGTACTCGATTTATCTCATTTAACATTTAGTGGCAGAATTCCGCTGGTGGTTGATCCATCAGGCTTGAGGGTCTTTAAACTTACTACGTGTCTGCGACAGGGTCTCCGCTCCCCGACTTGTTTGATCTATCAGTCCCTGATACATGTAAAGGAGCCCCTGCAACTTCTTACAGGGATATCCTCGCAACCTCCAACACTGCATAAGTTATATTTTAATGTGATAAGTAAAATGTATATTATCTGTACTTATTTATAATATACATGCGAAAATTAGGATGGACATTTGTTGCTCAATTACGCTAGAATAACTGAAAGGATTTCGGTGAAATTTGGCATATAAGCTACGTTTTATCCCGGAAAAATATACGGTTCCCTTGTCATTAACGCGAGCGAAGTCGTGCGAGCAAAAGCTAGTGTATTCATAAACTTGTGATCGTTTTTTTTGCTCTCAAAATGTTGAGTACTATGCAAAATAAAGCTGAACAAAACAATCCGATTGGTGAAGTCATTGGCCAGGGTTATGATGTAAGCAAGCGGTGCCGTTTGCAAATTCGTAGATCGAAAAAGATAACAGGTTTAAGTTGTTCTGACACTTTTATTTACCTGCTTGCGTAGACTGAAAAAGTAAAACATATTTAAGAGTCTTAAGTAAATTTAGTCTTGCCTTGAGTTTTTTAGTTTGCTAGTAATAGCAATCTGTTGAGTGTTCAAAACGGTAATTGAATTCTATAATAAAGCACTTAGCAATGGATCCCTGACATTTTGCTGTTCATTTTTTTTACCGAAGGTGGCAATATTTCAAATTACACCGTACGAGACAAGTTTCCAATAGAAATCAGGATAGGATCATGCTCAGATTCGTAAATTACTCCTACTTATCAGATTATTTGTAGTTTAAGCATAATTAGTAAAGTACTAGTTAAGAGACGATCCACTCGCTTTTAACGGTGGGTAACCAACCGAAATTCCAAAAACAGCCATCCGGCTAATGGAAGTTAATTAGCCGGCTAAAAAACCATGGCTTATTGGCTAATGGGTAAATGACTCGTCAATAGACAGCCGACGGCTGACGGTTAAGCCGTCAACTTGTCGATTGACGGATTTTGGTTTTATTCGACTACCATTAGCTAGGTGGCGAATGAATGGCGACGGCGCTGGTGTGGACATGAGATGTGAAGATAAAGTTAGTTATGACTTGTCGTATTGTCCATACCAGAGATTAAGACATAAAAACTATATCTTTATTTACCTACCTTGCTTCGAATCATATTCGGGGCAAAGTAGTTGGATACTTGGTGCCTTTGAGGTGGTTTAAGACCGATAATAATAACGCCTACAAGAGTATTGAAGAGGCCAACCTCTCAAGACCTGGTGAAAAAAGAAGATTCTATCCTAACTCCTATTATATTAAATATACTCTGTGCTATCCTAATAGGTGTCCAGAAGGCGTTCGTATATTAAAACTGCTTTGATATAATTGGAAAGCTCGTCGTCTATAAATCCAACTACGACAACAGATACATATAATAACGTATATTATTACATTAACTACAAAAAATAATAAGTATACGAATTGTAACGAAGATTTAAGTTAATGATTTCATCAATATGTTAAATTAAAAGACAGCTCGTAGCTAGAAGAGATATTTATATTGCATAATATCGTTTGATATACTATTCATTATGGGCTCTTATTTCTGCAGCAATAGACGTTGGCCTAACTCGTTTAGTTGCACACATCAGTAATCAATCAATGCAGGTTTCCTTACGACATTTTCCTTCGCAGTACGTGATAATTGTAACAATATGCTCATTTGCCATTAGCATTGAAAACTAACTACGCGGCGTATGCTCCGGAAGAATCATACTCGTGGTTTTGATCCAGCATGATGGCATGGTCGTAAATTTATAACGGACATTTATTAAAAACTCAGTTTAATTAATTTTTACTACTTAACAATCTAATACATTTGCTTTTATACTATTACTATCTATTTAAGTATTGTTTTAAATATGGGACTGTTAAAGTGCATTGATTCTGAATAAAAAGTATGTTATGTATAAACTATAAACGTATTAATTATTTACAGAACATTTATCAAACTACTTTTAAGACGCTTCAACTTTCCACGTCGCTTCGGTTGCGTAAATTAAGATCAACGTGTATGTTTCCGTTTTACCCTGTCATCGAAAATGCATTAATCGCAAATTTCATAGTGATTGGTTCATTTCAAACGCCGCACAGAACCTACCAACAAACATGCAAACAAACTCATTTTCCCATAAAATTATTGTGGATAAGATGATACATAATACCAATATAGCTTAATTATAAGTAATCTATGTAGGTATATGATAAAGGTAGGTATTCGAAAAGCATTCTTTTTTAAATAACTGTGTTTACTTGGAAAAGGATAATTAGATTGCAATACAACATACTCCTAATATACATAACTAGCTGTGCCCGCGACGTCGTCCGCGTGAAATTTGTTTTCAAAACCCCCCGATTTTGTAACATTCTTCATTGGTGCTCCGCTCGTATTGGTCTTAGCGTGATGATATATAACCTATAGCCTTCTTCGATAAATGGGCTATCTAACACTGAAAGAATTTTTCAAATCGGATCAGTAGTTCCTGAGATTAGCGCGTTCAATCAAACAAATAAACTCTTCAGTTTTATATATTAGTATAAGATGTAGGGGTAGGTAGATAGGATAACTGGTAGGTAAGTATTAGAAATATATTAATCATGTATGTATTTTAATAACTTTATGTCATATAATTTTGCTAATTTTAGATAATTTTTCCGACTACAACCCGGAGGCGATTGTCTTAAGATTACCACTTTGCTAACAGTTTGAATTTTCTAATTTCTTCGGAGGATAAATACCTATATTACGAGGGCTATAACTAGATTGGGACTGTTGACGGTTTCAGGGTAGTAGTTATTTCTTTTAATTCTATGTTTAGATTTTTTTACACTATCTATTTCGACCATTGTTTATAGAAATGCTCAGCACCCTATTTGAAATTCCGTTTGTTACAGCCGTTTCATCCTACATGACAAAGTATCTACTTTCTTCTAAATCAGATTAAACGCTTTTAGCTAAGCTTTCTTAGCTCCTTTTGTCGTTGTCTTTAAATTAATTAAAGACAAATATTTTTGAGAAACAAATACTTAAAATAAAATTTTAAAGCTTTTCATTATTAAATATATTAAGCTGTAATCCTCCAAACAAATTGTAAAATATAATAACACAAAAATAAGTTCAGAAGGAAACTACCCACTAAATGAACTAATTAAAACTATTCACAGCATTCGTATATGAAAGATGAAAAGTTATTTTAATTCAAGGATACTTGGCGAGTTTGTTATTCTCGTCTTTGAACACGAATACTAGTATTATAATTATGGCCATCAATAAACGAAGCTAAAATTCAAAACTATCCGTGTTATTTGTTTTACTTTGGCCTGGAAGCGAATATAATTGACAGTATGTTTTGTCGATGTAAATGAAACGTACAAGCAGTCTCCAGACTTAACATTAGTCTGCAAATAGAAAATTAGTCCAGGTGTCTCATTTAGCGGGTATCCAAGAATTTAACCTCCGCGTCGATCTCTGTGTACTGATATATAATGGTTAGCATATAAATATACGGATTAAACTCTAAATATTTTGTCAAGTATATATAATGCTACATAGTTTTTTAACCGGACTTTAAAAAAGGAGAGATTTTCTATTGGTCGTGTAAATATATATATTTTTTGTGTGTTCAGATATAACTTTGTTGTTTCTGAACTGATTTTGATTATTCTTATTGCGTTGGGTTCAGTGCGGTGCGGTGCTTCTAAATAGTATATAAATTTTATTGTTATTGAAGTTAGGGTTCCGAAGATATAGCAAAAAAGTCCTTGAATCAGGCAGAAATGTAAATTTCTTGCGGTTTTTTCAGCCATGTTTTTTTTTATTCTCTACTGATTTTGGTCATTCTTTTTGCGCTCGATGCAGTATGGCTTTAGAATGGTTTCATAAAAATATCATTGGTATTGGACTTTGAGTACCGAGGATATAGCAGAAATTCCTTAAAATCAAGTAGAAAATGTTATAGTGATTAACGTCTGTAATTTTGTTTCTGAGCTAATTTTGATGATTCTTTTGTGTTCGATTTAGAGTACCTTCATAGTAGCCTGGTATAAATTTTTTTGCCAATCAATCTCTGGGTTCCGAAGATATAGCAAAAAAGTCGTTAAAATCATGTAAAAATGTTTAGTTTTTGAGGTATTTCATTCATAACTTTTTTGTTTCTCAACCGCTTTTGTTCATTCTTTATGTTGGGTTCAGTATAGTTTCATAATAGTGCTGCTATACAAATTTCATTGCTATTTGACCCTGGGTTCAGAAAAAAAAGACGAAAATTTCTCAAAATCAAATAGAACATGTATTGAAATATTGTTATGTTTATGAAATCTTAAAACGAGTAGGTTACCAGTGGCGTGTACCTATTTCATACAACTTGATTATCCATAGCCTCCTTTAAGAAACTAGCGACTAGCGACCAAAAGGTCGAAAGCACCATTCATTGGCGTTTACGTTTTTAATTGTTACTTATATAATTACTGTATTACTATTGCTTACGCTCGGCAGCTTTCCACACGTATTCGATGAAATTCTGATAACCCGATCGGGCACCGGCTTTTGTTTGAAAATATGCGGTAAAATTGCAAAATTAAAAATACAAATTGTGATAATAAAATACATCGCGAGTTAGATGTCTTTTGAACAAAGGTGTGAATCGGCGCTTGCATCATACGGTTTGTTTTTTCAATCGGCTTATCCTAGCCGTATTTCTACCCCGCGCCACTGGTAGGTACCTAGTAAGATAATAACGTGCTGTACTAGAATCGTCTAGGAAGGACTAGGAAGGCGTGCAGTGGAAATTCATAACGATGAACAGCACGACCGCCTAAACTGAGTTCCGAGATCCGTCGTATTTAGAAAACATCGACGATCGGAGTTTAATGGGATGCAAGCGAAAATGCTGCCTGCTGAAACCAGACGACGGGTGTAAAAAAATTTTTCAATAAACAATTTTGGTCCACCATTTCAATTTTAAACCAATCGGACTTCTAGAAAGAACAACGGATGAAAATGGGTTGCGAGACGCGGCCAAAGGTCCCATCGAGCAGTTGGTTTTCTGTAAACCAAAATGCCAGAACCGACTGATATACATTTATTTACTGACCAGCATCTGCTAGCGAAACTTCGTTTGCGTTACCATGATAATGAAGTGTTTGTTAGTGAAATTTGACGGCCCTTTGAGGGTTAACTACAATAAATCTGTAAATGGTTCGAGTTTGTACAATGCGTTTTGAAAGTGTGAAAAAGGCAATGGGATAATTCGGACCAGGAGATTCCGAAAATGCAAATTTTTGACTCTGTCTGTTAGAGCATCACGTGAAAACTACTAAAAGGAATTAAATGAAACTTGACATAGTGCTGGCTTATAACCCGAGTTAACACTTAGGATACATTTTATCCCGATAAATGAAGTCGTTTCCTTTGTGTAGACGAATTAGCAAAATAGATGGCGCTGCAATCGCGTTTTCTTCAATTCACTAACAAATACGTTGTCATAGGAAACAAGTCATTCACTGTATTACTTCAAACCAGGTTGGCTTCGACTCGACTCTTTGTTTTGATGGGCAGTTGAGTTGACTATAATATATGGAGTTAGTTTCTTTGGTATTGTTATATGTAAAAAACCGAATTAAGTTTTTGTGTGAATAAAATAAGGCTACTGATAGGGTTTGACACCCGGCGCTGCAGCGGGGTAAACTCTCGTAAGTATATATAATTTAGCTTCGAGCTGCACTCAACAACGTTTTCTAAGTACGCTTCAATTCATATAGCTATCGTTTCCGCATTCGAGAAGCTACTTTAATAAGGATACCACATAACTTAAAAGTGTAAAATAAAAAAATCTAACAGAGAAGAAACCAACTTAAAGGGTAACCAAGAAGCAAAAAATAAAAATTACCATACACAATGTTAAAACAACAAAATATTGCAAAATATATAATTTTTTATGTTTTACTTGGCACCTTGTAGAAAAATCTATTTTATGCATTTTAGTTACTCTTGAAGTCGTTTTCTTTTTTATTAAATAAATATCTGTTTTATTTATATAGAGTAAGTTTGTAGGCTTTTTAAGGTTTTTAAAGAGAGTACAAACTTACTCTGAACTCAATATGAATAAGACTGAAGGAATTCTGGTTCTCTTTAGGTTTAGCTGAATTGTAAAAATTTCGGACATCTTAAAATGTCATTGCATGACGGACATAGACCTAAAATATTGGATTGGTTCAGAAAATTCTGTATGTATGACAATTCAGTAGCGTTTCATTCCGCACTCTACAACTTGATTTATGTGTCAATATAAAATATTTTATTCACTTTGAAATATTTATAGAAATATAATATATATAAAAAACTTAGAAATGGAAATACTATTATATAAATTATATTTACAGGTCAAGAATGTAATCCTGAACGCTGTCGTTGAGGAGCGTTTTGAAAAGCAGGCTGCAATTCCAGTGGTATGGCAACGCTAAGCGTTGCCCTAAATACTGACTCACCTTTGGGTCACGTTAAAGAAAGAAAATATTTATTTCTAAAAATATATTTATACATTTATTATTCACGTCAGATTTCTTTCGTCCCCATGGCTCCAGAATCTCAACCCCAAAAATTTGAAATACATATTTGCGGCATTTCAGGCTTTCTTAGTATGACAGCTCCACCGGCAAACACGATTGTGTCTGAAAGATGGGAAGCCGCGAATGTATTGATACACGTGGTGTTCCATAGTAAGGGGCTTTCCATCTTCAAAGGATCAACGACATTCCGTCTGGTAGCTTGGCATCATCATGTTACAATCCGTTCGGTTCGAGAATAGCGGGTTATATAAAACTATTATTGTAAACTGTAAAATAAATACCTTGATATACCCTGGAGTTCGAAGTATCGTTTGATAAAAATTTGACTACATGTACTAATTGGCATAAACAGCTACAGCTGGCCAATTGTCGTTCTAAGTACATAATTGCATCTTTTCGTCGGAAATTTTATTGTTCAGTGGATGCTATTGACTTCCCAACTGAAATTTTAATAAGAACGATCGGTTCGGTCGCTCTAGTGTTGTTTAGTGAAGCTTTATTGCCTTGCATTGGACCGACGATATCCGGCTCGTTAAATATTAAGTGCATTGCTGTGGTTTAGCAGAAAACATTTATAAGCGCGTATAATATTTTCTGATGAACAAAATTCTACGAATTTAAGAGGCACATTGTAAACGTAAACTTAGTTAACTAACAACGCTCAAATGTTTAGTTACACATCACTCGGTAACAATGTGCAAATGTTTGATTTGTGTTCTATACAAATATACCAGTTTTCCCAGAGTCAAACCCGCGTGCTTGCCTCTTGTTTAAAGAGCAAGCATTAATACAGGTTACATTGTAATGAGTTTTTATGTTAGTGCTATTTGCCTCCGTTAGATTCACTTCATTTTATATAGTAAACTCATATCTTCCGGGATGATAAGTATTTAAGTATACCCATTTCCGGTATTAATAATTCCAAACTACATATTATTATGTACAAAATTACAGCAAAACCGATATGACTAAAATAACTAAAATGACCAAAATGGCCAAATGACCAGTATGACCAATATGACGAAAATGACCAAAATGAGTAATATGACCAAAATGATCAAATGACCAAAATGACGAAAGCGACATCACAAAAAAACATATCCTACTTTCTGGGATAACCTTTACATAAATCTATCCCAAAACCTACCCCAGTATCTGGGATGAAAAGTATCCCTTGTCCACCTTCGATATTAAAATTATATATATACCTAAGGTGCATGTTTACCAGAGACGGAAAGCATGAAAGTGATAATGAAAGGAAAGTAATGGCAGGTAATAAGATGACTGGAGCGCTGAACTCTTTTATGAACAACCGAAAAGTGTCTGTAAAGGCACGTCTGGCTGTCCATCGAGGGTTATTACTACCAACGCAAATGTACGGCAGTGAAAGTTGGGTATGGCAGAAGAAGCATGAAAGTACGGTAAATGCAGTTGAAATGAGAGCTTTGAGAAGTATATGTAAGGTTAATGTAAGTGATATGATAAGAAACAGTGTGATAAGGGAGCGTTGTGGATTGAAAGAAGATGTAGTGGCAAGAGTTGAAAAAGGAATGTTAAGGTGGTTTGGGCATGTAGAGAGAATGAATGAAAGCAGAATCATGAAACAAGTATATGACAGCAACGTGACTGGTAGAGTTTGTGCCGGTTGACCGCGACGTACTCACCATGATCAAATTGAAGATATTTTGAATAAAAGAGAGATAAAAAGCAGTTTAAATAAGCGTGTATGTATGAAAAGATTAATGAAAGTTAATGAAGCGAAAAGTGTTTGTCAGGATCGTAGCAGGTGGAGATCCATCGTCCCTGCCTATCCCAATGGGAAACAGGCGAGACAATATGTATGTATGTATGTATATATATATATATATATATATATATATATATATCGAATTTCAGCCAAATCGGTCCCATACTTTTTCAAAACATAACAAACAGAGAAACAAATATATTTTTAATTTCTCATATTCTGAAAGTACGCTAGGAGTTGCCTAATGGGATGAAAACAGCACTTTTCATCCCTGAGAAACGATTCTCCTTCTCCCTGCAGTCAAAAAATTTAGGAAACTGCGAACCATAGATAATACATGCGACTCATGTCCCAACTTTTTTTACAGCCACTGTTAAATCGCGGCATAAATTGTAATAAAAAAATACCAATAATTTTGTAACATCATTTTATACTTATAAATTACTTTTCACTTTAATCTATACTATAATAAATCTGTAAATGGTTCGAGTTTGTACATTGCGTTTAAAAATGTGAAAAAAAATCACGGGGCTATCCCCCGGACCAGGAGATTCCGAAAATGTATTTTTTTAGAATTTTTGTCTATCTATCTATCTTTCTGTCTATGTGTCTGTTAGAGTATCACGTAAAAACTACTGAACGGATTTAAATGAAATTCGAAATGGAGGTAACTTATACCACGGGGCGTAACTTAGGATACTTATTATCCCTGTAAATGACGTCGTTCCCGTGGGATAGACGAAAATAGCGAAAAAGATGGCGCTGCGCTCGCATCTTTTTTGGGAACTAATGAACGTATATGGATAAAACTCGATATGAGGCTGGCTTATAATCCGAATCACCACTTAGGATACGTTTTATTCCGGTAAAAGACGTCGATTACTTGTAATAGACGTATTAGCAAAATAGATGGCGCTGCAATTGCGATGTAGACAACCATCGGTGTAAATCAATAACAAATATCTTGTCAGGTTGCCCACATGTCATTCATTACGTATTACGTACTTCAAATCAGGTTGGCTACGACTTTTCTTTATGTTTTGCTGTGCAATTGTCTAGACTATATTAATTTAGTTTCTTTGTAATTTTAAAATCTAATTTTTATGTACGTAACACAGAGCTACTATACAAGGGTTTCCACGCGTAGCCGCGGGGAAAACTCTAGTTATTATTTAATTTACATAAATTAGAGCTTAATATTTACTATCATCAGTGACAAAAAAATACTGGTTGGTAGAATGACACAGAAAAAAATTACTTGACGTTTCATATGTGACGTACGTAATGACGTTTCATCAGATTCAGAAATGGATTTAACGGCTAATTCTATTAGAGAAGTGGTTGTTTGTTTAACTAATCAGTTTTTATTTACTTTTCTCATATTCGAAATGAAAATCAGAGTGTTAACCTCGGGTGAAGGGCCTATTTAGGCACTCGAATTATTAGCGCTACGCTAAACTCGTGCGCCAAACCATCTTGTGCCTAAATAAATAACTTTCACTTCTCGTGTAACAATCTACTATATATCCCGGAAACTATCACATTTTTCGGAATAAAAAGTATCCTATGTTCATATATATATATATATATATATATATATATATATACTGAGTTTCAGTCAAATCGGTCCAGTAGTTTTTCCGTGACAGCGTAACAGACAGACGGACAGAGTTACTTTCGCATTTATAATATTAATAGGGATTTTAATCAAAGGGAAATAAATGTTCTCATGAATAAAGTTTTACGATCGTATTTTAGAACAATATCCGTCTAAATTCTAAATTATAAGGTGTATTTGAATGTACGCAACGTCACTAGCCTCCGTAACATTTTATGTTAACAATTCTACATTTGAATTTGCGTCGGAATATCGTCAAAGACCTTATCGGATCCGACCGAAACATTTAGATTTATAGTAGTAGTTTTTGGTGGTTAAAACATACAGTAGATGTAAGATACTGCTTGCTTAGCGATAGGTGTGTGTATGGATGTGTGTGTTTATGTGAAAAATCTCATTTCATAGCGTCAGTTTATCAAGAGAAGTGAATGAATCAGATAAGGCTTGGTTTAAAGCTCTTTAGAATATTATAACGCCAGAAACTGCATTTGTGCAACTACTAGTAGCATTAACATAAAATCTTGACCTGCAACAGATGCAGGATTTTAATTTGACAATAATTGGAAAACGCATTAAATCATGTTATCGCAACAACAAAATACTGAATTTTTTAAAATTAATTACCACAATATATATTTTTATCACTATTACAATAGGATAAATAACGATTTAATATTTAAAAAATAATCTGAGCTCCTTCTCCTCAAGAACGAGTAAAGAATAGACTTGTATCACTATCTTTTATAGTTAAGGTGTCAATAAGGCTGGGAGCGTTACTTCGTTGGATCACCGTACTGATTTTGGTCAGAGGTAGGCCAGCCTTTTGATCATCGGAACTGATTGGGCGCTTCGCTTTATAGCATAACCACATACACATTTTTTGTCATTGTTAAAGTCTAACTTTGTTCAAAAGCTCATACAGAATAAAAAAAACTCCGGAATGTTTATTTTACTGTCAATTTTAACGCAAACTCTGTACTTGATTGCCTTGAAAAACTATAATAAAATATACTATACACGTAAAATACTTTCATCACTTCTTGTTCGAATGCCAATTGAGGTGTGAATTCCTTCTTACTTGTCTGGATTATATTATAGACTCTTACAACTTTGAAAAATCTTATACACTCATCAAACTGGGTTATTACATATACCTCATAATCTATACATATAATAAAACTGTAGAGGTCGAATTTCTGTACAATGAAAAAAATGCTAAATATCGAGTCAGGGGGATGTAAGAAGTGAAATAGAACTAATTTAGATTTTTTCAAATTTTATGTTTCTCTGTTTGTCTGTCTGTTTGTACCGGCTAATCTCCGAAACGACTGAACCGATGTAAATGAAATTTTGTATGGTGGTAGCTTATATCCCTGGTCAACATATAGGATCCCAAAATTAAAGAGTTCCTGTGGGATAGTTAAAAGCGAACCACGCGGACTTCGGACGAAGTCGCGGGCATCAGCTAGTGTTAAATATAAAGAACAATTACAATGGTATTAGACACAATTAAGGAATTGATTTGCTTATGCGTCACTATATTGCCTGTTAAGAAATAGCGTCAATTATTTGTAATATCTTGAATGTGTATAAATTGTGTAAATTGCTTACAAAGATTACTATTAGCCACTTTACAAATAGGTATTTGTTTGTATTTTTTATTACATACATTACATATACATATTTTGAAAATGCACAGCAAAATAATCACCAAACATTTGAAGTAAATGACGATGTGTTTGTTTTTGAATCGCAACGAGGAAAAGGCGACTGCATCGCCATCTACTTAGCTTTATTCTATTCCACGGAAATGATGTCATTTATCGTGATAAATGATATGTATCCTATGTTCTGACCTGGGCCCGGGGTATAAGCAAGCGCTGTGTCGACTTTTATTTATATCGGTTCAGTAGTTTTCACGCTCGTGAAACAGGCAAACGGACAAATAAAAATCCTAGGAATTCCGTTTTCGGAATCTGCTCGTCCAAAATAGCTTCCCTGACTTTTTTCTCTTTTTAAAATTCATTATACAAACTTGACCCCCTAAAATTAATTACAATATAGATAATAATTACGTTTTTTTCCTGGACAAATACTAGTTACTAGTAAAATTAATTGAAGATTATGACCTCTATTTAATGCGATAGTTTATAATCGTTTAATACGTGAATCGAAACAATTATTAAACATCGGTTTTAACAGTTTGCTGTGTTCTGCTTCATAGAATTGAATTCAAAGCCAAATAAAAAACCAGATTGAAAAGGGGTGAGTTTATTACCTGCTTTATAATTTTTATTCATTCATTCAATTGAATTTAAATTTAATCTCGATGAATTATTAAAGTTTCTTTTGAATTAAAACGATGACGTACCTAAAACAAAGTTTTACATCCGAAGGTTATTTGTATTACTTACTTATCATAAGTACCTGTGTTATTATACCTATAAGTCTGGGTTTACTCACTTTATTGCATATCTGAAAGTTATAACTATATGTATAATATGTATATGTATGTAATCAGAATTAATAGGTGAAAAGCTGTCTTATCAGTTATCACTAATAGCGATTTCTCTCAGATAACCTTTGGCGAGTAACCCTAGAGTATTTCTTGTTCCGTGTGTGAAACTAATATACTTCTTTAGTATTTAAAAAAATCGTTTAATAGAAGTATAGTATATATTTTATAGATTAGACTATGGGACGTAGCTTCGCTAAGGTAAACCCCTGATCCGAAGCTGATTACTATAGAAGTCATTAAATTTTTCGGGAGTAAAGCCTATTATTATTATTATTAATGCGTTTATTCTTGTTATTAAAACCTACGCAAATACCTTATTTCACAATGTACAGTTTATTCAGCTTCTCTTACGTAACCTTTGAATAATTTCGCGGAAACTACATTTTCTTGTATAAAAATATCATATCATCTCCGTTGTGAAAGTACATATGATACATATCCACCTTTTATGATGATCTATTTATTCTTAAAATTGCAATCACAGGACAAATATCCAAATAAAGTTACTATCAAATTTATATACTGGCAACTAGTTTTGTAAATAATAGCCTTTGCCATTTTGATATATAAGCTACATTACCCTAAAATTTTATCAAAATCCGTTCAGTAGTTTTTGCGTGAAACACAAACAAAATACATATATGAGGATATCCTCACAAACTTTCTCCATTATAATATTGTTACTACCTACACGCCGACAAAAGTAGATTCACACCTGCATACCATAAAAGCACAATTTATTACTGTTGCGAACTCCTTTTATCTGCAACTTTTTATATATGTTTTTTAATTATTTTGAAGTTGACTTGTCAAAAAATTAGATTCTCTGTCTGCCACATACTAAAAAATTACATGTTTTTCCATTTCTCCATTAAACACATTTATTTGCCACAAAACGCTTATCATTCCAAGAGTTATCTCCACAACAATTATCTTTCCGCATTTGGACTAATTTTGTTTACTTTGTGTTTAAAATTTGTAATTAGAAAACAGCCTATTATGTATTGTAATCTTTTATAGCAGTCATTAGCCAGTTGTGTCGGAACTGATTCTAAGAAATTCGGTCTACGTGGTCGAGCAGCCATATTGTATCGGTGCAGTATAAAGCAATGGCCCAATGGAGAGATCGGCAGTCTTGTGTGTAGTAGTAATAGTGACGGACTTTGCGCGTGTGATTGAATCGTGCATTACGTTTGGACTGGTTGTGTACAGTTATATTTGTACCTGTTTTATACGTGTTTGTATAGTTCTAATAAATTCTATAAATAATTCCAACGGCATTTTAATTCGAGTTTTGCAACTCGTAACAATATTTATAGAATAATAGGATGGACATTGGACAGTGTATGTATGTATAGTGAGCAAAAATCAATATGACATAAATATAGATCATTAAGATCGTGTTTCAGAAACACTTATCTTAGCAAAAACTCTTTCGTAATTCAACAACGCTTTTGTTGTTTTCTCATTGACGCCGTGGAACCAGTTTAGACGCTTTTATCTCCTAATGGCTGTCGGATGCTTTGCTAATTTGTTCAGGATATCCATTGTCTTGTTTTCTTTGTCTTAATCGACATGTCAATATGTTAAATGACGTAATGATTGTTGGATAATTACAATTCACCTCATTTTTTTGGCATGACTGCGCCCTTGATCCGTATTTATTGTAATTGTGAGTACAACAATATAATTCGCGAAATATACATGTATTTTTTAATCAATTACCTACCCTTATTTGTAAGTTTCCAAATATGATGTAATTTATGTTCTCAATTTCCTTTAGTAATGCAGCCGAGTTTCCCAATTTGTATTTAATTTTGTGAGTACCTTTTTCAGTAATCCTAAGTGGAACGAAGTGTCACTTGACCTCTGATTTCTTCTGTTTTATCAGCCTTTCGAGTCTCAAGCTTTTACTCGTATCGAAAGATTTATGTTATAACTAGAGTTTACCCCGAGGCTGCGCCGCGGGTCAACCTCTGGTGCGTGCTTCTTATTTAAAGAGCAAGCATTAATACAGGTCACATTGTACTAAATTATTATGTTAGTGCTATTTGCACCCGGAAGATTAATTTCATTTTATATCGCTAACTATCCCATCACCCGGCATGAAAAGCATTTATGTCCATTTTCGGTATTAAAACTACATTTAAACAAAATTACAGCAAAACCGACCAGTATTCCTAGTAGTTTTCCATGAAAGCTTAACAGAAAGACATATCGAGTTACTATCGCATTTTTTATAGACTATGAATTTTTTATATCTATAAACTTGACATGTGATTGGTCTCATCCAAATTTTCATCCTCTATTTCAAACCGTCTTAGTTATCTATCCCCCGTCTATGTAGACTACATAAATAACAAAAATGACAATAACGACAAAAAGGGCAATAAGGACAATAATGACAATAAAGACAATAATAACAAAAAGAACAAAAAAGGACAAAAGGGATAAAGATGTCCAAAATAAGCAAAATAACAGATTACAAAACTTGAGATATGATTAGTCTCATCTAAACATACATCCTCTATTTCAAACCGTCTTAGTTATCTATCCCCGTCTATCAAAACTACATAAATAACAAAAAGGACAATAATGACAAACAGAACCAAAAAAGACAAAAGGGACAAAGATAACCAAAATTACAGAAATTACCAAAATGACGATAATGGCCAAAAAGATGATAATGGCCAAAATGACGATAATGGCCAAAATGACGATAATGGCCAAAATGACGAAAATGGCAGATCACAAAAAACCTATCCTACTTTTGGGATAACCTTTACATAGAGCTATCCTATTGTCCCGGATAAAAAGTATTCCTTGTCCACCCTCGGTATCAAAATTACACATATACCGAATTTCAGCCAAATCGGTCCAGTAGGTTTTACGTAAAAGCATAACAAACAGGGAGACAAATATATTTTTATCCCGAAAACTATCCCATTTTCGGGATAAAAAGTATCCTATGTTCATCCTCGGCATCGAAAATATATACTTATATATACCTACTGAGTTTCAACGAATTCGGTCCAGTAGATTTTCGTGTAAGTTAAAAAAACCCCGATTTTGAAACATTCCTCATTGGTGCTCCGCTCCTATTGGTCTTAGCGTGATGATATAATAGCCTTATATTGATAGATTTAAGTTTATATTTAAAAAAATATATCTTTTTAGTGTCGCTTTTTTGTTTCATCGAGTTTCAAATCACAACGATTCTAAAGACGTTTCACTTCAAAAAAATATTATTTTCAAAAATGGATTGATAATAATTTGAAAAATTTTTACGCATTGTATTTACAGGAGCCCACTAGTTGTGAGTTCGACTCGCACAGTCACATTTTCGTTATTTATGTCATTCGACGAATGGCATAACGAAACATTCTATGAAACAATATAATAACATCGTTAGTATAACAACGATCGCAAAGGTTTATCAATAATACATATATATACATATATGATATGCACACATAACCGAGAAACACAATACACTCATATACAGTCCATGTTTGTTGTTCCTGAGTAAAGTCTGTTTGCTATGAATCATGTCGCACATAGTCAACTTAGTTTACAGACAACTTTTCATATTTTTGCCGTCGAGCGATTTTATGCAGGGTGAGGGCGGTAAAACTATGCGTAAATAAGTACGGTAGGTTTACTAGAGATACTGTGTGACTATGCTTTGAAAATTCTCTTTTTGATTTACAAGTAGTGCCACTGACGTTGATTTTAAAGTTGTTAATCTACAACTGATTACGCATGAAGTTTCCATGGATTATTTTTTTAAAAGGGAACTATTAATCATGTTGAATAAAAAAAACCAAAGAACAAGAATGACGAGACAAATTGATTAATTTGTTTTCCGGCTAAAATGAATATATTTGTGCCTAGAGGGATTAGTATATAGAGGTGGTGCGGGTTAGAAAAATAGTAGCAAAAATGAATGTACACTGTGCGTTATGATGGCCATTTTAACGTTTGTCCTCTCATGAAGTTTCGTATACATTAATCACTACGTTTGAAGGAGCAAATGGCTGTTCTTTATGGTCAATAGTGATGTGTATTAATTAAGTCGTAAAATTTATCGAATATTACTTCACACACTTCATTATATTTATTCAATAATAGATTGGCATCGTTCACGTCACTATTGTAGTGTCAAAACGGTCATCTCTCCTATGAGATTTTCTTTTACATAAGAGCCAAAAAGTGTTTCATAAACGTTATGTAACTATATTTATTAATGACATATCATTGTAAGGGCCGCTTGCATAACGATCGCCTTTAAATAAAAATTAGTTAATCATATTAAACTGCCTAAATACGTTTTACACAAAACGTATTTAAGATGCCTTGCGTAAGGCGGTCTCCCATGTTATTTAGCTAGATGTATTTATGCCGTCGGTAAAACAACCAGATGTGTTCCGTATCACGCTGCGATCCATTATGAATTTGAATTTGCTTCGGAATTTTTGAAGGCAACCTGAAAGATGATTTTTGCTGTGCTGTTTTATTTTCAAACACTAAATACTGATTTAAAGTGCACAATACTTGTATAATATTGAATAACGTAGAATTGTGCATTTGAGTGGAAAATCTCAACTATTTAGTGAAATCCAATATCTACGATTTGGTAAAACCTCAACCAAGTTCTAACTTGACCCTGGCTAGATACACAGGTCATAAAGATCAATACATATTTTACTACAAAATTAGGCTTCTCCACTATGAACACGAAGTTTGTGATTATACTTAGAAATTTATAATAATTTATATTAATTCTGTATTCTTTTAATTTGAAATAAGGTATACCTGACATATCTATACACATTCCCAATCGTATTGTCACATATTCGACAGAATACAAATCAAACAACTGCAAATCCATCTTAAGAATTAAAATAATAAAGCATATCAGAAAATGTCTACCAAAGATATTTGAATTCTATAGTGTCGAGGCTGTGCTAAATGTAACTAGCTTCAGGTAAAATCCGAACACATTTGGCAGTTCTATTCTTCAAAACAGAATGCAGATCAATTTTTTTGTCATTAAATGCGTTTAGGGCAGTTAAATACCCATTTTTGGATGATTAACCTTGACAGTTCTTTAAACATATTTAGCGAAAAAATTTCCTTTGTGCAAGACGCTAATCGTATTTAAGGGTGTTAAATGCGTTTAGTGTTTCTTAAATAAATTTAAGGAACGTTATGCAAGCGGCCCTAAGACTACTAATTTAGCTTATTAAGAGCGATAACATGTTTAAACACTGTTTTTATGGGTTTGACATTGGCAAATGACAATCAACGAACTAACATTCATTAAAAATGTCAGTCGAATTGTGTAATATTTTACTATTTATTGTCTCTTGATACCATCCCTAATCAACATTGATCAGATAACAATAAATCTACAGGTGTCACCGCAATCGGATTGTATTGTTGACAGTTGCAATTACAGTAACCGCGACAAAGATATCTAATCGAGATGTTGATAGGCGACACGGTTAATATAGCTTCAATACACGAGTATGTTGATTTAATGAAATAGCTCTATTGAAATAGATTATTGTCTGTATTAGCCTGTCACTGATGCCATTTGTTCGGTATTAATTAGGTGTGTCTCAATTCATTTTGGTGTTTTAGTGTTGTAAGTTGGACATTCCTATTAATATTATAAATGCGAAAGTAATTCTGTCTGTCCGTCTGTTCCGTTTTCAAGGAAAAACTACTGGACCGATTTAGCTGAAACTCAGTATATATATATATAGATATATATACGTATATTTTTTTTTCAATGCGGAGGATGAACATAGGATGGGATCCGAAAAATGCGATAGTTTCCGGCATAAAACCACTGGACCGATTTGACTGAAATTTGGTATATATGTAATTTAAATTTCGAGGGTGGTCATGGGATACTTTTTATTCCGGATTATAGGATAGATTTATGTAAAGGTTATCCCAGAAAATATAATAGGTTTTTTTATTTGTAGTTTGCCATTTTGTTTATTTTAGTCGTTTCGATAGTTTCGGTAGTTTTGATAGCTGTGGTAGTTTTGGTAGTTTCGGTTGTTTTAGTAGTTTTGAGAGTTTTCGTAGTTTTGGTTGTTGTGGTAGTTATGGTAGTTTTGGTAGTTTTTATTGGTAGTTGTGGTAGTTTCGGTAGGTTTAGTAGTTTCGGTAGTTGTGGTAGTTTTGGCAGTTTTGGATGTTTTAGTACTTTTGGTAGTTTCGGATGTTTTTATAGTTTTGGTAGTTTTTGTAGTTTTGGTCGTTTATGTAATTTACAGATAGATAGACGGGGGATATATAAATAAAACTAGAACGAGTTGAAATAGGGGATAAAAGTTTGTATGGGAGACCAATCATTTCTCAAGTTTGTAGATATAACAATTCCTAATCTATAAAAAAATGCGATAGTGACTTGGTCTGTCTGAATACCGAAAATGGACATAGATACTTTTCATTTCGGGAGATGGGATAGTTTGCGATATAAAATGAAGTAAATCTTCCGCGGGCAAATAACACCACCATAAAAATATAATACAATGTAACCTGTATTAAAGCCTGCTCTTTAAATAACAGGTACGCACTATAGTTTGACGCGCGGCGGCCATGGGGTAAACTCTAGTTATAAAATATATTATTTTGTCCGGTATATTATTGGTATGCCTACTACTCATGTCGTGCTATAAGGAATCATGGATAGAAATGTAACTGTCTTCAACAAATTTAATTGAAAGTTATTACTTTTATAGGACATTTTTATGATCTTAATATTTTGTTGCAATAATATAAAGGCGGATGATGTAGGGAAACATTTCATAAATAATGAGTCGTTAATGGTTCTGTTGGAGATGGAACAAATGACCTGAGAAGTCACCAGCTGCTGCTGAATGAGTATAACAGATAACTGACATAATTAATCTTTTGTACAATATACATTATATCTAATTATGCGCAAAGGGCGGCCTTTTCACTAAAACGCGATAAATGTTTTTTTTTTCATTATTATTAAATGATTTTTTTCAGAAAATTCGCCATTATCTTTAATTATGATGATTTTAATTACAGTTCTTAAATTAATCTTCACTTCTTATGGAATGACGCCAAAACAGACTCAAATAACAGTGTAAAACCAGAAATAGGATGTGACAATTTAAGGTTAATGATCTATTAACTATCTGTAAGTGCCCTGGGTGGTGTGCTAAAAGAATAAAAACGACGATTTGACCGACAAATCCGGTGATTGCCTGCCACCCGCCTCCCTTGGCCATGGGCGCGGGGTAGTAGGCGCCCTTGGCAGCGACGACGGTCATTTCCTTCGCGAACGGAATCATGGCCATGAGCCAAACTTGACACTAGACTTAAAAATATGATGACGACCCAAATATCCTAAATACATATTTTGCACTCGGAATTTTCAATTTAATTTACACACACTTAATTGGTTAAGTTATATAAATACTATTCTAGGGTTAAGTTTATTTCTTGCTTAGGCATCCATAAATTATGTCACACGTTAAGGGGGGGTTGACGAAGCTGCAACTTGATTAATTCTGGAAGAACGTGATGAATAGGTGCTGATGATCAATAGGTCGTTAACCCCTGCTCCCCACCTGCATTAGTGTTAGTGACTATGACTAAATGCTACTTACTTATAACGATAAAAATAAGGCGTTATCGAATACCTACATTACAGTATATATGTGAGTTATCATTTCATTAACAATGTCGCGTCTCAAATCTCGCATTAAACCCTTGGCTTACATCTGCGTGACACAGTCACTAACAATGACATTATCCCAGGTGTAGCAGAAGCATTAAAATAATAGAGTGTATTGAAAACGACGAAAAGAACGGTATAAAACTTGTCATAGGCGTATTGCGAATTTTTTGATGTGAACTTAAAGTGATTTGTTATGCAGTCTTACTTTTTTTAACAATATAGAAAATTTGTTTAAAAATGATCAAAACTGGTAGGGTATTTTTAACCAAGCATGTTGTATTTGTGTGGAAACTTTCAAAAGTTTAGTGATGTATAATTTTTCAAACTGCTACTGCCATAAGGTCTAGCTAGGCTGTTTAGGTTCTGTCAAGGACCTACAATTTGGCTTAGGTTTTAATTAGACCAATGAAGTGATGAATGAATCAATAAGACTTAGCTTAAAGATCCATTGAGGCCAGGCCACAAAATCCTTAAAAATAAACGTGTTGCTAGGTATTTATTGTTGCTTGTTTGAAGAGGTTATACTAGGAAGTAAGTAAATTTAATTTTAACTTCATTATCGAATCATAGATTTGAACGAAGTCTTTTGTTTGAACTTAAGTCTTTTTTGACTGAGTTTTCCTTATTATTTCATTTTGGATTAATATTTCACATAATTAAGCCAAAAACGTTTTCTAAGGCTTTATAATATTTGATGCCAAAATTGTTTATCTACATATAAGGTATAGCTGATGCCCGGCGACTTCGTCCGCGTGGTGCGGTTTTTTAACTATCCCACGGGAACTCTTTAATTTTTCGGGATTAAAAGTATCCTATATGTTGACCAGGGATATAAGCTACCACCATACAAAATTTCATTTAAATCAGTCCAGTCGTTTCACAGATTAGCGGGTACAATCAGACAGACAAACAGAGAAACATAAAATTAAAAAAATATCTAAATAAATTCTATTTCACTTCTTACATCCCCCTGACTCGGTTTTTATCATTTTTTTTCATTGTACAGAAACTCGACCTCTACAGTTTTATTATATGTATATAGATGTAAAATATTTGAAGCTTGTTATAGTTAATGAGTAGTCTAGATGTACCTAATGTAATTTTATAACGATTTTGCTTATCTCTATAGTGATAATATTGATGTAGTATTTGAGTAATCGTGGTTTTAGTTGTAAATAATTCTAAATGTATATTTGTTTACACACAACCGGCGAGCTTTTGATTTGTAAGCAAATTATTTAGATGGCGGAAGTATGCTGTTAGTTGTGAATATCCCTCGCTATTTTCGCATCATATTTCGAGGTGACGATCTATTTTAGTTACGTATAACGTCACGTTTATGACATATTTTATTATGATTTTCCGCAAATATTACAAAAATTATTCGTAGTAGACAGCATTAATTGTTTTCGTAGAACGGTCTACTTTGTCCTTTGATAAACGTCTATTGAATCTATAATAAATGAATAATATATATACATACAAAAGTAAAAACAATTTTATTATGCTCGTATGTTCCATTTCATTTCCGGGGCCTTGGGTGTGAACTTATTTTCACGACATGGGAAGTATGTGTATAGGGGGGTTGGTTTGCTTTTGTCACTTGTTTGTGATAAACTTGCTTCTTCGTTTTCAACCCAATTTTTTATTTGTATGTATGTATTTGGCAGAAATTCATAATTTAAATTTCAAACTACGTCGGATAATAGTTTGATTTAATACGTCCTACACTTAAAATTGCTTCGTCTCAATTAATCCTCGCTACTTCCTTCCGTTCCAGTTCGCTCTATAGTTATTCCATTTGACGCATCATTTTGAACACTCCTCCTACTGACTCCTAGGTACTTTCGATACGGGCTTCTTATGCTGGAAAATGTAATAGATTTGTAGTTACGTGGGTAAGTGAAATAATTTAATTTGTCTCCCTGCCGCACTAAGAGTCATGTCCATTAACTTTAAATAGCGGCGATTAAACACTGGTTATTCTTTAATGTAAGTTTTAGCTTCATCTGTCAGTAGCAAAATACGAAAGCTTGACAACATTAGATAGTCTTCAAGGTTTTGTACCTTGCACCTTGCATGAATAATGCATTTAAAAATACATATGATTTTTTTCAGTGTAGTGTATCAATGTTTGCAACTCGCTAATACAGTTTGGACAAGTGTAGTTGATGATATTCCGTTTGTTTCTTTATAATAAATAAAATGGGGAGGTTTGAGCCCAGTAGTGAAAAGCGCATAGGTTGATATTATACGCAGTATGATACTTAGAAAAAGAAGAAACATGTTTATAATATCCATATTATAAATGTGAAAGTAACTCTCTGTCTGTCTGTTCCGTTTTCACGGAGAAACTACTGGACCGATTTGGCTGAAACTCAGTGTATATATATATATATATATTGTTCACGTCAAAACAGATTAAATAATGCTAACATCGTCTTCTAATACAGAGGTAAAGTATCGAAGTATTGTTATTTGGTTGCGCAAGATTAAACTAGATGGCGCTGTTCAAAAACGAGAAAATCCTACATGGCGTGGACGTGTTCCTATGAAATTAAAGGTAATATTATGTTTTGTCAATGATTTATTTAAGTAGCGCGAACATTGGTGCCGAAACCCGAGAGTGAAAAGTGAGTAGTGACTAGTTTTTGGATTACAGTGAAATTGGATTATCAGTGTTTGGTGTAAGGACTTGGTAAAATTGTAAGTAGAGTGAGCACTTAGAATATTTTTACTTTAAAAACACTTAGTAAAATTTAAAGTAAAAAGACTTTGAAAAATTCGCGATAAAAAGGACTTAGAAAAATTCTTGTATTTTGGACTTGTAAAATTTTTATGTTTTTTTTTTCAAACACTTAGTAAATTCAGTGTAGTAAAAAGACTTAGAAAAATCAGTGATTGTGGACTTGTAAAATTTTAACGAACTTTTGACACTTAGAAAAATTTGTTATCAGTGACTTAGTTTATTTTACTTATTACAGGACTTAGAAAATTTTAAGTGAACTTTATATGAACATTGTTAATTTTGTATGGTACTGGACTAAGAAAAAAAAATCAAGTGAATGTACTGTGAACTTTGATTATTTACACAAGGTCGAACTTATATTTCTAGTGGTGTAATATTAAACTAGAACTTTGTATTTTTTAGTATATCGACTTTTATTAATTGTTAACAAATTTTAAAATTAATATTTTGTGAAGTACCGACAAAAATGGAATCGTTATCGAAAATTATTGAGCCGCAAATGGATTTACTTGAAAGATTAACTAAAGCAGAACGTAATTTTCGAAAATTAGGAAAAGAGAGGATTAAAAAGTCATTGATAGAAACACGGTTAGAAGCTGCAGAAGATTTATGGATAGATTTTAAAACAAATCACAAGGAAATCATTGCGAATACATCGAGAGAACAAAGGAATAAAGAAGAATATTTTCGAAGTGATATTTATGAGCAGTTTCAAGAACAATATTTGTCATATAAAGCATTATTAAAGGATGTTTATCAAATTTATACTACTACAGATTCACAATCAAAGCCAACAGTTTCATCCAAATCTGAATGCAATGAAATTATTAGGTTACCAAGAATTGAGTTGCCTTCGTTTAGCGGAAGGTACAATGAGTGGCAAACTTTCTATGATATGTTTTCATCAGTGATACATCAAAATTTAAGCCTACCATCAGTACAAAAACTTCATTATTTGAAAAGTTGTCTATCTGGAGAGCCGGAGCAGCTGATTCGTAATTTTCGACAACAGATGCAAACTACAATGAAGCATGGGAACAATTGTTAAAGAGGTACAATAACAAGAAGTACAACTGCAACAGTATTATGCAAACATTATTTTCGTTGAAGCCAATACAGGTTGAATCCGCAACAGCATTAAAGACATTGCTGGATACTACTTCATCGTGCTTAAAAAGTCTGAATAATATTGGAGTTAAGACGGACACGTGGGATGCAATCATTGTGTATATGATCGTTTCTAAATTAGACCAAGAAACTCATAAACAATGGGAATACCAAATAAGTGTGATGTCCGAAGAACTGCCCACTTGGACACAACTTGCAGAGTTTTTGGAGATGAGATTTAGAAGTTTAGAAATGATAGAAGGCAGTAAGACATACAATAAGAATGCATCACAAAACTCAAAACAAATTGTGAAGACTAAGGCCTTTAATGCAGTTGTACAGGAAGAAAAGAAGAACAATAATGCATGCCCCTGTTGTAATGGCTCTCATCACTTATGTCATTGCAAACAATTTGGATCCAAATCAGTCCAAGATAGATATGATTTAGTACAAAGCAAGCGACTTTGCTTCAACTGTCTCGGATTCGCTCATTCAGTCAAGAATTGCAAACAAAATACTAACTGTAGAAAATGTGGCAGACGCCATCACTCACTGTTACATGCTACCAAGGAACAAGGAGGCGCTACTTCGAATACAACACCAAACACAACAATAACAACTCAACAATTTACAGCTGAAGAAAGAGGTGTACCAACCACCTTGGATACACACATTGTAGCGAACTTTTCAAGAAATGATCAAAAATACAATGTTTTGCTGGCAACAGCAATGGTGAAGGCAAGATCAAGGAATGGCATCGGTTTTACTATTAGGGCATTATTGGATCAAGGCTCGCAAGCCTCGTTTGTAACCGAATCGACGGTACAACTGTTAGGTCTCAAACGCACACCAATCAGTGGTTTGGTGTCAGGTTTAGAGACCGCCAAGTAAGAATTAAGTACATGGTTTCACTTGTGTTGGAATCAATTCACCACCCTAATAATATAATCAAAGTAAATGCATACGTGTTGAGTGTACTACCGACTGCAATACCGAATAGAGAAATACCTCTCCAATGTGGGTTCCATTAGAAGAGATTAAATTAGCAGACCCCACATACATGAATCCTGGCAAAATAGATGTTTTGCTAGGAGCAGAAGTATACTGTGATATTCTACTCAATGGAGTAATGAAGCATCCTCAAGGACATTTATTGGCTGAAAATTCAATCCTTGGCTGGATCATATCAGGAGAGTATCACAAGAAGTTACAACACCAAATGTTATCAGTTTGTATGTGCAAAACCAGAGTCGATGACCTATTGAAGCAATTTTGGGAAGTCGAGAATGAACCTCCATCAATTAAGAAGAAAATGACCATCGATGAGAAAAGATGTGAAGAGCTTTACGAATCGACAACAGTAAGGGCAAGAGATGGAAGATACATTGTAAGATTGCCGTTTAATAGCGATAATCCTGAATGTCAATATGGGGATCATAAAATTATAGCAGAAAAGAGGCTCAAGTATTTAGAAAGGAAGCTTGAAAAGAGGCCAAAGTTGTACAAAGATTATCGTAATGTAATAGAAGAGTACTTAAACTTAGGCCACATGAAATCGGTAGACAAGGAAGATCTTGAAAATTCGAAAGCGGTTTATCTTCCTCATCATGCGGTTGTCCGAGAGGATAAGATCACAACAAAAGTGAGAGTAGTATTTGACGCTTCCTGCAAGGGTGTCAACAATATAGCATTGAATGACAACCTTCTAGTAGGTCCCAAACTCCAACAAGATCTGAGGCATTTACTCATGAGGTGGCGAAAACACAAAATATGTATTATCGCAGATGTGGTCAAAATGTACCGCCAAGTACGAGTGGCTAACGAAGACATAGATTATCAAAGGATCTTATGGAGAACCAATCCGAATCAAGACATGCACCATTACAATCTTCTGACGTTAACCTTTGGGACGGCGTGTGCACCTTACCTAGCTGTTAAATCATTACAAAGGTTAGCTGATGATGAACAGAACAATTATCCAATTGCTGCAGAGATTACCAAGAACGATTATTATATGGACGACTTGATGACTGGGTGCGATTCAGATATGGAAGCTATTCAAATCTACGAAGAGATGAACAAAATAATGAAATCTGGAGGTTTTGAGCTTCAGAAATGGAGCAGTAACAATTATAACTTGTTAGAGTATATTGACAAAGACAAACATCTTTCAACTAATTCCGTAGCGATACAACAAGATAAGAAAGAGAAGGTTCTGGGTTTATGCTGGAACAAAGAAACCGACAATTTTGAGTATTCAATAAATTTACCTGAGGTCAAGGGTAAATTTACAAAACGACAGGTACTGTCTGACATTGCGAGATTGTACGACCTATGGGATGGATTGCACCTGTTGTTATAGTTGCAAAATTGTTTATCCAGAAACTATGGAAATCAGGATTGGATTGGGACGATGATTTGGACGAAGATTTGTCAACAGAATGGATCAAATATAGAAAAGAATTAGAGCATATCAAGAACATCTGCATTCCAAGATGGCTCAATTTCTCACCAGGATATAGAACGGAGTTACATGCATTTGCAGATGCATCAATGTCCGCTTATGCCGGATGTGTATATCTTCGTGTGATTGATAAAAGCAGTGTAGTTTTTGTCAACCTGTTGACCGCGAAAACAAAAGTTGCTCCAATTGAAAAGGAAATGTCAGTTCCTCGATTGGAATTGTCTGGTGCTGTTATAGCAACTAAACTATTATCGGAGGTAGCAGAAGTAATGAATATTCCAAAAGAGAATCAATATGCTTGGACCGACTCGACTGTAGTTTTGGCTTGGCTCAAGGGACCTGCTTGTAAATGGACTACATTTGTCAGCAATAGAGTATCAGTTATTTTAACCATGACAGATTATGAACAGTGGGGACATGTGGCGACACATATGAACCCAAGTGACTGTGCCTCACGAGGTTTAAAACCTAGTGATTTAGCCGAGCATTCCTTGTGGTGGCATGGCCCTACATGGTTGAATGAAACTCTTGTGCAGAAGGAAAATGTCGAAGTTACCGACACACATGAAGAAGAGAAAATAAAGACTTTATTTACACTTCAGCAACCGGATAAGATAGACAAACCATGGGAAAGATTTTCATCATTTACAAGAATGTTAAAAGTTTTATCATACTGTCGAAGAATTTTAAATTGAAAATTACCAAAGACACAAAGAAAGAATATGAAAGATTATGTTACATTGGAAGAAATTAATCAAACCTTGAAAAATGTGTCAAACATATTCAAGAGCTTGAGTTTGAAGAAGATATCAGAGACTTGAAGACACGAGGAAGTGTTCCAAAAAAGAGTGTGCTTCATCCTCTTTGTCCTATCTTTGATCAAGATGGAATACTAAGAGTCGGTGGACGTATTGATTTATCAGGTGCTAATTATGATACACGACATCCCATTATTATGCCTGGTAAACATCACTTTACCAAGTTAATAATAGCCGATGCGCACAGTAAAACAATGCACGGTGGACCACAGCTCATGTTGAATCACCTCCGAGGCAACTATTGGATCATTCGAGCTCGCGAATTAGTGAAAAGCATTATCGTGAATGTGTTACATGTATCAGAATGTCACGAGCTAATAAAACACCGTTTATGGGACAGATTCCGCAGCTAGATTAAAACCTAGCAAACCTTTTAAATCCT